>CAJGYO010000003.1:117176241-117776241 GCA_904845875.1 Miscanthus lutarioriparius | reverse complement strand
ACTAAGGGAGGAGGGCACCATGCCGTGTAGGAGAGGCGCCACGCCACGCATGAGAGGGCGCTGAGAGAGAGTAGCGAGAGGAGAGAGAGAGAGAGTGAGATTTCTGTGGCTCAAACCCTAAGTCCCATCTTTATATATTGGGGATGGTAGTGGGCTGGTGTGGGTTAGCGGGCTAGGCCTGATTTATGGAGGTGGACACATTATAAATGACTGCCTCCGTTAATGATTTATCGAGGCGAACATTTTTGACCGGACAATCTTGACTGTCTCCGTAAATAAAATGTCCTACTCGGTAAATCAATTTTGCGAGGCGGATAACTGTGACTGCCTCGGTTAATCGTAGGCATTAACCGAGGTGGTTCAAATATCCACCCGCCTCGGAGGCCATTTTCAAAACGGTTCGCATAAGTTTTTCTGTAGTAGTGTTTGAAGTTTACATACAGACTTTCTCCTTTTATTAAGCATGCAGGAATAAGGTGATGATAAAATGTTAGCTTCGCCAAGATTGGGACAAAGAAAGAAGGGCAAAGACAATTCGGCCACTTCGCTGAAAAGATACAATGACAGGAAAAACACAAAGCTAAAGAACAAGTTCTCAATACAAGAAGGCGAAGACAAAATGTTAACTTAGCCATGCAAACAAGAGAATGGATAATATTATCCAAAGTCGAGACGTGAAGACAAAACTATCAACAGAAGACTTCACCATCATAGAAATGTAGAATTGATAGCTTAATGAATCTCTTGTCCTCACATTTTGAGGAAGATGTATTCAATGATATTGGGGGTATTTTAGTCATTTGTATAGAAATACAAAGGCTAGGACATCTATAAATACCCCCTCTGACATGTACTGTACAATCATGAAATGAACATTGATTCTATTTGATTCTGTTCGCTTGGTGTTTGGACTCGAAGTTATCTTCGCCCAACAGTTGTCGTCCCCTCCCCCCACTGCACGCGAGGGATCGAACCTTGATCCTCTTGCCTCGGGCCTCGCCGTGCTAACCACCCCGGTTGTTAATGTTTGTTGGATGGGAGATGAAATCCTATTTAATAATGGCAAATAGGAAAAATACACCATAATTAATCACTCCTTGGTATGCTAAATTCTGTCCAAAATGACCTGAATTACTAGTATGGAGTACTAGAGATGAAAACAAATTCTAAGAAAGGATCCTAAAGATATCTCAGCGTATATCTACGAATTCATCAATGGGTCATCTATGTACGACAAAAGTCATCTCAAGGACCAAGAAAATAACGCGCTCAAGTTCATGCCGGCAACGCAATAGATTCACCGCGCGCTCTGGTCACTGCGATTTGACACCTCGCTCTTCATGCATGTGCTATGACCAGAACGGGAGCCACTAATACTCCATGAATTATGGCATCAACTATGACTGCATCACCGACAACAGCAACGACCGCTTCATCGACGTCGGCATTAACAATGTCATCTACGATGGCCATGACTACGTTAATCAACATCCTCTTACATATGCAAGATGCAAGGACATCCTTTGACATATGCAAGATAAGCCAAGATGGCATTCTCTCTAACATCTGCAAGATGCCGCTCTACGACTACAGCTCCGTAAGGTTGTGGGTTTTTTTGCGCCTTCAGCAACAAGAGGCTACATCAACCTCAATTACTATATGATCGGCTACCTCGACATAGACAACTATGCAGCGACTCCAGTCAACACCGCGATGACTACGTTCCTTCGCCAGCCCCGGCGGCATGTTCTTCTCCTGCGCCAGCGTGGTGGCGCGACCGTGAACACTGCGATGACTACGTTCTGAGCTCCATCCACTAACTAATAGATAATTGTTGCTGTGTTAAGCGGTGGATGGATTGTGGATGTATTGCTAAGAATTTTCTATTCGTGTTCATCTGGATTGTTCGATCGACTACGAAATTATCCTGGTCGTGCCTTTTTAGGGTGAAAAAATAGCGAATTTTTTCTCTCTGATGCAAATGGCAAGTTCAGTACCCTTCATCATCTCATCGACGGAGAAGAAACAGAGTTTGTTTAATCCCCAAATGCAAAGTGATATCAGCCAATGCCGTTCATGCTGACGGGAGGGTGAGGAGAGAGGTCGGGGAAAGTTTCTCGGTGGTCATCGATCCTATGGTTACGTGACACAGCTGATCTTATTTGTTTGTGTTTGTTGTATATTAAATTTGTATCTCCATAGAAACTAGTACTAGAAACTATACATTGGAAAGAATGGTTTCTAATTATGATGTCTTAGAGCTATGAAAACTAACGGTGGTTTCTGCATTGGGTGTTCCCTGATACGGATTTGGTGGTTGCCACGTGCATCCGCCAACATGCAGGCCTCTGGAGGATAGTCAATAACATGGAGTGAGGCAACTCTACATGTGCGCGCGCTTGCATGAACGTACATGCATGCATTGCTACAAGCAAGCAAAAAGTAATTAATGGGAAGGCATCACAGACATGTGTCATCCACAGGCCAGGACCCTACATCGCAGCTAGCGTGCCTTGAATACATCTGCTTCATCACCAATTATTTGAGGAGCCAACAATGCGTCACCTAGGTCATCACCAAGTTCGCTTGTTGATTACAACGCTTCTTGGAAGCCAAGCTATAGTATTATACTCTCATGATGGAAGAAGCGGCAACCGCAGGAGCACTTTCTTAGAAGTGCAGCCGAACGGGCCTAATAGTCTTTATCAACACGCCACCTCCACTTCATCCACTTCAGCTAGCGTGCCTTGAACACATACATTTATAAGGTGCTTCACCGACGACCGCATCACTGACGACAGCGATGACCGCTTCATCGATGACGACCACATCACTGACGATGGCATCGACCACGCCATCTAAGATGGCCACGACTGCATCAATCAATGCCCTGTTATATATATGCAAGACAAGCCTAGAGGGCATCCTCTCCTGACATCTTCAAGATGCCTCTATACGACCACATCTAGCTCCGTCACATTGCTTTTTTGTCACCTCGGCTACTACATGATCAGCTACCTCGGCATCGACAGCTATGACTGTGGGAGAGAATAGAGCAAAAAAAGGGATGACACTTAGATGGGGACGAAGGCACCATCCTAGAGGTGACAGACCATCCATCAGATACACAGTTGATGATGAAGCGATAGCTATGATGGAAGCAAGACATCAAATTGATGCTTCCGCGTGGATTAGCAGACAGTTTGTCGTTGTGACTTGTGAGGACTAATTTCTAATAGGATTTGCTTGTGCCACCACAAGACATTGTCCTACACCGGACTACTCAGTTTCCTGGGTATCATACTAATTCAATCTTCGGTTGCAAACTTTGTGTTTGTCTTAGTTATTTAGGCTATTAGCTAGACACATATATAGTACCACTGGGCGAAGGCAAACAGAGCTGTGTATATGCACTATGTAGCATACTGAATGTTCGTCCTCTGTGATTGACCCTGGTACTTACCGGGCGAAGTGCTACGATAGTTTTGTGTGCTTGCGGAATCCCATCCTACACACACACATATGAACCGTCAACACACGTTACATCTCTACAAAGGCGCTTCATTGATGATGCCATCGACTACTCCATGAACGATGGCATCAACTATGACCACATCACCGACAACAGCAACAACCGCTTCATCGACGTCGGCATCAACCACGTCATCTATGATGGCCATGACTACAATAATCAACATCCTCTTACATATGCAAGATGCAATGACATCCTCTGACATACGCAAAGATAAGCCAAGATGGCATTCTCTCTAACATTTGCAAGATGCCGCTCTCGACTACAGTTCCATAACGCTATGGGTTTTTTTTCTCCTTCAGCAACAAGAGGCTACATCAACCTCAGTTACTATATGATCGGCTACCTCGACATTGACAACTATGCAGCGACTCTAGTCAAAGCATCCATGTCATCACAATCCTCTGCCCGGGGCGGGGGGGGGAGGAATAGAGGAGAGAAGGGGTATCATTAGAGGGGGACGAAGGCACTGCCCTAGGTGATGGACCATCCATCAAAGACGCAATTGATGATGAAGCGAAGAAGATGGTGGAAGCAAGACTTCAAATCTAATTGTAATCATCCGTTTCTCTCATACTACTATGGCTCGGGGACGATTGTTGGAAATAAACTTGTGTATGGTTAGATATAGTTGGAGATGGAAGTAAACTCTAGAGAAAATATATAATCCTACACATAGAATAGGAATAGGCACCACAATCGAGTAGTTGTGGCGACAATGGTGAAGGCCGCGATGGTGGCGAGCATTGCGATGGTCTTCCATTGCCGATATTGCAACATTTTTTAGGACATACATCGATATTATTTCAACATTAAATATCCAATCCAAAGATCATCCACCACTGGATTTGCATCATCCGATAAGGGCAAAACTGGCATTTCAACATTAACTCCTAGTATAATACATCATTCAGAAGAAACTAAAGGAAACAGGCAGTAGTGCAACAACAGAGAAAACAATCAACGCTCTATAGTCACAACCCGGTAAAGAAGAAACTAAAGGAAACAGGCAGTTCTGCAACTGTGCAACAACAAAGAAAGCGATCAGTGCTCCAGAGCCACAACCCGGTAACTAGGCCTCCTAGTGCAAACATGTCCAGCTCTTGCTCCCATCATGAAACATGTAAAGTTCCACACATGTTTCTGGCCTAGAGGATCCTGCTAATGCTTGGAGGAACTCTCTGGCCTTGCTTTCACTGACACGTTTGTCGAATTTTATTGTCATCTTTTTCAGCACCACTGCCCACTTGAATAATTGTTTCACAAAAGTAACTTCATGCTCAGCTCCTTGTAGGCCGGCAATATCTATATACTCAAGGTGATTCAGCGCAAGTTCCTCGGTCTTCCAGCTCGTTGGTTGATCACAAATACAGCCCGATGGGCAAGTATACTGTTGCTATGAACAAGGAGCAACAATGTCAGATGATACCATGAAGACAGAAATAGCAAACTGGAAGTACCATGCCTAAACATATGTTATCAACACAGTTTTCTTGACAGAACACTATTCGTAATTTGTTTGAAGCAGAATAATTGTAGCAATATGGTTTGTATAAAAGGGTAATGGTAGAGCAAAAACAATATTATTTGTTAAAAAGCACAAATCCTAAGGTGGTGTGCAATAAATAACCCATGAAGAAAAGGAATATAATTGATCTTAGGCTATCTATTGAAACTTAGAGACCTATTTGGATCAGCATGCAAGTCCCCAATCACTACACAATGAAGGAATATAGAGGGTGCTGAACATTTTTCACTTCGTGATTGTTTCCACATTTTTCTATGCATGTTGTATGATTATCCTCACCTTTTCTATGCATATACTCAAAACTTTATGTGATTTGTCATTACTGTTTTTATGCTTCTCCTTGATATGATGTGCAATGAACATATAACATGTGCTTCGGTGAGCATGTTTCTAGGCATACATAAGTTTCTGTGCTTGCAAACATAAGTTTCTATGCATGTTGTTTCGAATGTAAGGTGTCCCATGGTGAAATGCATCAACCTCGTTATGGTTTCTGTGCAATTGATTTTGGATTTTTATGCTTCTTGGGTTCTATGCTAATGAGTTAGGTTTTTATATGTTCAGTGCGGTGACAGATCTGGCAACGGGGACGGTGATGGTGGGCGTGCGGCTCTGGTGCAGGCTGGTCACAGTGCGGCTCTGCGTGTGCAAACGGAAGGGTTGGGGTGGACTTATCGCCAACGCAGCAGCGAGGATTTCAGTGCAATTGATTTTTTATTTCTATGCTTCTTGGACCAACCGTGTAAGCAATAACTCATTTGGAAGACTTTTATACATTGTTGGAGCACATTTTATACATTGTTGGAACACAATTTTATACATTGTTTGAGCACATTTATACTTAATGTTGGTACACATTTCCATACATTGTAGAAACAGTTATCCATGCAAGACCTGTATCATGGTCACGTGCACATATGGATCTGCCGACGAAGGTGATCTCTCACATTATTTTTTCATGCACAATTGTCATATGGCCACCACACATAACCTGTTAAATTGAACGCCCGGCAGCATGCAAGACCTTGTGTGTTAATTTTCATGCTTCCTTATACCCGTGTGTCTATGTGATTAGAATCCAAATTGTGAATTATATTATTTGCGAGGGATGGTCACTAGTTCTAGAAAATTATGTGCTTGTGCTACTATTTTTATGTTTGCCGTGATTTTTGCATTAGTGTTGCTTTACATTAATTTATGCATTGTTGTTCATGGGGATATGTATTCTATACATTCTTGGAACAAATTTCTATACATTATTGTAGCAAATTTTTATATATTGTTGGAGCAGCTATCTATGCACTTCTACACAATTCTATACATTGTTGGAGCACACTTCTATGCATTGTTAGAACACTTTGATATATATTGTTGGAACAGTTATCTGTACACTACTACACAATTCTATACATTGTTGGTACACAATTCTATATATTGTTCTATTGCTTGGGTTGGGGCGGTCACGATCCCGGTACAATAATCCACTAGAAGGGAGGGTATTTTGGATTCTATGCACTGTTCCTCTATTAATTATACATCCCCAAAGTGAGAGTAATTGTTTGGGTTGGGGCTGTCATGGTTTTGGAGAAAATAATCCCCCAGAGGGGAGGGTTTTATTGGGTTATATGCATTGTATCTCTATTAATTATACATTCGCCCAAGTGGCAGGCAAGGTTTGGGATGGGACCATAATAGATTTTTGTGCCTGCAAAAACATGTTTACATGTCTTTCTTGCCACTGTAAGGTTTCTGCACCTACTAAATCATGTTTCTATGCCTTTGTTGTGATGTAGGATGGTTTGAAGGATGTTTTTGCGTGTCCTCCCCCTGCTCCCTCGTCGGCCCCAATACACCCTGGCATCGGAAGCCCGCTCCACTGACCGCCTTTGTTTGGGCTGGGGGCTTTCAATTTGTGTGCTTGCAGCTCTTTGATTGTTCAAATTATTCATGCTTAGTTTGCATAGGATTCTATGCTTAGTTTGCATAGGTTTTATTCATGCTTAGTTTGCATAGGATTCTATGCTTAGTTTGCATAGGTTTTAACACCAGTTGAATTCAAATTTCCGAGAAGAAGTCATCGATATATATGCATATGTGCATTTTGCACATGTTGTGAATTATATGCTCATATGCACAATGCTCATAGCATTCAAAGTTCAAATGCTTTCTATGTAAGAAACCAAGGATTCTATGCAATTTATTTACACGGATTTTGGATTTTCTATGTACATTTCAACTGTTTTCCCTCTAATGAGCTTTCTATGCTTGATAAGTTAGATTTATATGCTATGTTGTTGTGATTTGTGCATTATTGTAGCTAACATTAGTTTCACAAAATACGTTTTTGCGCATGATAAAACACATTTCTATGCCTTTCTAGCAGCCGTAATGTTTTCTGCGTCCAATAAATAAAACATGTTTCTATGCCTTACCGCTGTAAGGTTTCTACGCCTGTTAAAACATGTTTCTATGCCTTTGTTGTGATATAGGATGGTTGAAATGGATTCCTCCATTTGGTGTGACAGGTCAATGGTGGCTCAGTCATAAGGACATGGCTTGCGACGTCCATGACTTCCTTGGTTTTTGCGGTGGTGGCATAGTGATCTTTGATATAGTTGATGGATTAATGTAAAAAGTTGATGTAGTTGATGCTACAACAAATTTGTATACATTCTTGAGCATTTATGTGTGCACCTATACACAGTTATATACATGTGGTTGGAGCACTCTTCTATGTATTGTTAGAACACTTCGACATACATTGTTGGGACAATTATCTGTATGCGTCTTACACAATTTCATAGCATTACAATGGTTCCTATGCTTGCGTCTTCAAGATTCTATGCGCCAGACCGCTCCACAAGAATCACAGGACCTCTATGCCAATAGGATTCAAATTTCAAATTTTATAGTAAAAGGTAGATGGTTTTCTATGCTTGCATCCATGGAGTTGTATGCACGGGCGGAACTCTGATGTTAAAGATCTTTGCATGTGATGTACGATCCATGAAGCATGATGTTGGTGGAGGAAATAACGGTTGTGTTAGGTAAAATGTCCATCTCGTGGAGTTATTTTATGCGGTAACAAAAGTGTTTTTTATTCATCCAACCACTATTTTCTATGCAAGGTCGGTGCTAAAAAATTTTGCACGCATTTTAGATAGTGATTCTATGCGTCCAATCGGCATTCAAGTGCCATGATTCAAATTTCAAATTTTTGGACAAGACGAGATCGTCTCCATGTTTTTAGGCTCTTGCTCACAAGATTGTATGCTTAGAGGGAAGTGTTTTCTACGTTTCTATGCATCTTAACAAGTGATTTTATGCAACTAATCAGCCATCATGTGCCATGATTTAAATTTTAAATTTTAATTTTTCTTCAAAAATATATTCACAATGGATCTTGAATCGTGCACAAAAATGTCAGGAGTTCAATAGTGAAAACCATTTTAGAATCGTAAGCTTCGTTGAGGAATTATCGTGAAAAAATGGAAGAGATTAGAATGGATGCATGCATGCATGCATCTGTCAGCTTGTGTCGGCGCGTGTCAGCCTGTGCCAGCTGCGGTTAGGTGGAACGTCCGGCTCGTGGAAAGGTTTTTATGCGGTAACGAATTGATCATAATTCATCCAACGACTAATTTCTATGCAATACAAGAAGGGATCGAGTTCGGAACGATAATATACGTGATAGATTAGGGGTAGCACCAATTGAAGAAAAACTTGTCCAACACCGGTTGAGATGGTTTGGACATGTCCAACGGAGACCTCCAGAGGCACCGGTGCATAGTGGAATCCTAAGCCACGATAGTAATGTGAAGAGAGGCAGAGGAAGACCGAAGTTGACTTGGGTAGAGGCAATAAAAGGAGACTTGAAAGGATGGAATATACCCAAAGACTTAGCCCTAGATAGGAGTGCTTGGAAGACATCTATTCACATGCATGAACCTTGATTGGTTCTGCTGGGTTTCAACTCTAGCCTACCCCAATTTGTTTGGGACTTAAAGGCTTTGTTGTTGTTGTTTTGTTGTTGATTGCGACCAAAACTTTTCTGCGCAGCTTGACCTGGATTTTTATGCATCTGATATTGGCTGGGTCCGCAGTGGTCCCCCACCCCCGCGCACGCGTCAGCTCCGCTAACCTGAATGGGTGGGCTGGTTCGGGGGCGCTATTAGGGCTCTCCATTAGCTATTTGTAGCCCTGGACTCCCAATATCCCAGCCCTATATATATATATATATATATATATATATATACCAACGACATGGAAATAACTATTAGTGTCAAACAATAACTAGAATGGGGAAACTCAACTCAAAGATCAAGCCAAATTGTGCAGGGCAGTGCAAATGCAATTTTTCTTTCTCTCACTTCCTAGTTACTTGAGTAAACAAAAAGAGCTTTACCTCCAAGTCCATACGATAATATGACACAAACAATCTCCTTAGACCAGTACACATCCTGAGAAGATGGAATGAGCTGGCTCCAAAAGAATGACCTCTGGTCTGCAGTACAATAAGTTGCAATACCATAGTTTGAGGGAGCACTATTATGTCTCCCATCAAGTATTGAATGCCATCTAAGTCCTGTAGAACCATAAGAGGTTACCAGAAAAATAAAAGATCATTTGTAAACGCCAGGCAGGAAAAAAGTGGAATCACATTTCCATAGAACTGATTATCACACAAGAAGGTTGTTATAACCTGCCAAGTTTGCATTTATATTTTCTCTAAAAAATGATCGTTGCATATCTGGATTAAATGTGCTAAAAATCTATAAGGGTGCTTTGGTTGTGAAATCTCATGAAAATCGCAAAACATGATAATAAGATTACATAATGTGCAAGAGTCCGTGTCCCCTTTCTCAGCACCATTGAGATGTGAGATGTCATGAACTGCTGACTAGCTAGTGTACTGGCGCATCAGACTGGAAGTATGTGCATTCCCCTCAAGCATCAGAATATCAAATATTATGAAACAAAGCCACGTGTCCTGGAGTAACTCTCAAATGCTGTGCTCATACTTAATAAGAACAATTGTTTCAGTGCTACAAAATGAACACCAGCCTAAACCGCATTACTTAACTAGGGCACAGGTTTTAATGTTAAACTCTTGAATAATGCCTGCCCTAAGTTAGGTATAATACGTAATCAAATATCTCTTAAACTCAAAGTTAGCTTAGTAACAATTATAGCATGCATGCTAGCAAGTAGCAAGTTTCTCAATATGGTAACTCCAGTACTCCACTCACCTTCTTCGGAAAAGGAGAACGATGCGAAGATGGTGGAGGACCTCAAATCTCTGCAAGAGACTCAGCCAACGGTGATTCTGCTCCCTATCGTGTTGTTGCCCAAATACATTAAAAGGGATGCTCAGCATTTGAAGTTGATCCAACTTGCCAAGATTTACGTATTGTGAATCAAAGGTAGCTGCCCACGTCAGGGAGATCAGCTGAGGGGTCGAAATGTCAGCCACCAGTTCATTGTTGCCCAGTTTTCCAATCATTTCCAATTCTTGGAGCACTGGTGCACTGATGGTGAGCTTCAGCAACCCATTGACATACTTCAGTTTGATTTGCAGGAGAGACTCCGAATTGATGGTGAGCGTGTCCAGGCCACGGGTGTCGCAGACATGAAGCTTTCGCAAGCATGGGCACCATGACGAGGAGACTGCATTGCCGAGCTCGCCTGGGCCGCGGAACTGGACGCAGCTTAGGGAGAGATCGGTGAGCTGGGTGAAGACGCCCACGGACGGCAAGGCGAGGCCGAGAAACCCTAGGTTGAGCTCGATCTTGGTGGCCTTCTCGAAGCAGGGCAGGTGTTGGAGATCTGGGGCTTCAGGGGCGTCGAGCAGGACGCGGATGCGGTGGGCGTCGGGGGCGGGGTTGAGGCGGACCTCCGAGAGGCTGTGGCGCCAGAGGTTGCGCCAGCGGCTCGCGAGCACGCTGGTCCGCACGGCATGGTTGGTGGTGTCGAGGCGCACAAGGATGCGGACGAGGAGATCGTCCGGGAGGGCGCTGAGGCGGTCCTCGCCGCCGTCGGTGGTCTTCGCATGCTTGGCGGTGATCTGGCCACCGTTTTTCTCCATGGAAATTGGCGGAGGGATCTCGATTCGGGCTCTGGGTCCTCGCCTGAGGGATTGGCGCACTCGGCTGCGAGTTGCCGATGGTGGGATACGGTGGATTAATTTGGGGAATTGGATTGGATTCAGAGTCGTTGCACAGGGAAGGACCTGCTACTGCTAGTAGGACGATCGGAGGGCATGCTCAGCGTACCTGCGGTTTAATAATTTGTTAGTAGGAGAAAAAAATCAGAGAGCTCCGAAAGCGAGAGAGGGTTTTCTCAGCTTACACTTTAGAGGGTAGTCAGCTACTTCAATGGTGGTTCTGCTACAACACTTCCTTCGCGTGAGCTTCCATGCCATGCATGGATCGTCGGCTTCTTATATTACAGAAAAAAGAAGCATATAAGCGCGAGATGAGAGAAGGAGATCAGCTAGAAATTAAAAGAGTAGCAGATCTTCGTGGAATGGAAGGGTGCTTGGCTATGGCATATATATATATCGTACTAGGTTCGTGCCCGTGCATTGCTACGGGGCAGCTAAACTTTTATACTAAAAATACATGGATCGCAAGATAAGATAACAATACCGTGAGATTAAATATCGACGTTAAAGTGACATTTAATTCAAAAGGGAAAGTTCGTGAAATTACCACAGTCACAAAGAGCACAGTGTCTAGACCTTTCCGTGATGTGGCTAAGATAATATTTTTATATCGGTAGAAAGAAATCTCCGATACCATTTCTTTCGTGCGCCAATAAATCTACTTATAAGTTTCGTCGTATCTCCATGCCATCTTATACGTATATTCGAGTATATATATATGCCTGTCACATGGATAATACTGCATGACTTGAAAATCTCTCAAAAAACTTAAAACAAAGTATGTTATACTCATCGTATAAATAAGTGTGGCTTTAGGACTATTCTACGCAGACATATACTGTAGAATCCTGCTGTACATTGCTACGAGAACAAAATATTATGGGACCACCTCAGTACGGACCGAGCATTCACAACAAAATATTATCCGACAACGTCAGTACTAACCGAGCATTCACAATGGAGGTTGAAGGATATGCATGCCAATGCTTTGTCATGTCAGGATTCAATGACGGTGAAGTAGAAGGGTGTGAAGTTTAGGCTGGTATATATAACAAAGATGATGCATGGGCTGGTCATGGGCCGAATTAAGTCGCGAACGTTTGTCAAAGGGTGACGAATCTCGATATTGCTACAGGTTATCCAACTCTCACTGCCGGAAACGTCAAATTTGCCGAGTGTTTTTATGTTTACCGAGTGTTTTTCCTCGGGCACTCGGCGAACAAGGTCTTTGCCGAGTGCTGCGCTAAAAACCCTCGGCAAAAAAAAAAACACTCGGCAAATATAAGGTTCGCCGAGTGTCAAAAAAACACTCGGCAAAGAGGGGGTTTGCCGAGTGTTTTATTTTTTGCACTCGACAAAGAACAAAAATCATTTTTCTGGGAAAGAAGGTGAAGAAAAAAAATTAAAAAAAAAACTTTGCCGAGTGCCCAGATTTTGGACACTCGGCAAAGGACTAAAAATCATTTTTCTGGAAAAGAAGAAGAAGAAAAAAAATAAAAAAAAACTTTGCCGAGTGCCCAGATCTAGGACACTCAGCAATGGACAAAAAATTATTTTTCTACGAAAGAAGGAGAAGAAAAAAAATAAAAAAAATTTGTTGCCGAGTGCCCAGATCTAAGACACTCGGCGAAGGGAAAAAAATCATAGTTAATTCCCGCGGGCGCCCCTCCCCTCCCCACATTCTTCTTCCCGCGGCCGCCCCTCCCCTCCCCATTGTTCCCCCGCGGGCGCCCCCTCCCTCCCTCCCCTCCTCCATTTCCGGTGCCGGCGTGCCCCTCCCCTTCTCCGGCGCACCCCCCCCTTCCCTCCTCCTCCTCCCCCCCTCCTCCTCGAGATCCACCCACGGGCGTGGCCCTCCCTCCCTCCCCTCCTCCTCCTCCTCGAGATCCACTTGCACGGCCTCTCCTCCCCTCCCTCTCTCCAGGCGCCCCTTCCCTCCCTCCCCTCCTCTCTCTCCTGCCTCCTCCTCAGATCCGCCCACCGGCGCGCCCCTCCCCTCCCTTCGGGGGGCCCTTCACGGTCGCCTCCTCCCCTCCCTCTCTCTCCTCCTCCCTCCCCAGATCCGTCCCGGCGGATTCGGCCCCTTCCCTCTCCCGGCGCGGCGGCGCCCTGCCCTCTCCCTCTCCCAGCGCAGCAGCGCCCTCCCCCCTTCCTCTCTCGGCATGGCGGCGCTCCACCTTCCTCTCCCTGCGCGGCGGCGCTCCTCCACCGCCTCCACCAGATCCGGCCCCGGCCCCGGCGCGGGCGGATCCGGCAACGGTGGCGCACGGGGAGGCCGGATCCGGCCCCAGCGCGGCGGACGAATCTAGCACGCGGCCCTCCTCTCCAGGCACGGCGGTGTCCTCCCCCCTCCCTCTCTCGGCACGGCGGATCCAGCGGGCGCCCCTCCCCTCCCCCTTCTTCTTCCCCGGCGGCTTTGGTGGTGGCGGCGGCGGGGCGTGGTGGTGGTGGCGGCGGCGGGACTTTTTTCTCTTTTTTCGAAAAATGTTTGCCGAGTGTTTTTTTTGGACTCGGCATAGTCTTTGCCGAGTGCCCGACATTTGACACTCGGCAAATAGCTCTTTGCCGATAAAAAATTGTCGAATGTCGTTTGCCGTCGGCAAACGCTTTGCCGAGTGTTACACTCGACAAACGCTTTGCCGAGTGTGTTTGGGGCTTTGCCGAGTGCCCGTGGCACTCGGCAAATCTCGTGTATCCCGTAGTGTCTTGGGGATAGATAGCTCACATAGATTCATGATATCACTAATAGGACAGACAGTGTATGACATGACAGAGTTTCAAATAGCCAATAGTTTCAAATACCCAATAGGACATCAATATAAATATTTGTCAGTTTTACTGGTGTTGAAGCATTCCAGGAATCTCAGCAATCTTGTAAAAAATTCAAGGAATTGTGTAGTGTGTAAATATCAGAGAATCAGGTTAAAATATATTAAAGTAGTTGTTCTGAAACCTAGATTACACTCCAAGTGAAAAAAAAAACAAACTGGTATAAAAAACTTGAAGCCCCGTGCTGCTCTGCTCTAGCAAAAAAAAAAAAAAAGATTGACAAAATTAAAGGAGTGTCCCCCTGCACTACACTGATTCGAACATAACCACACTGATTCATTTTCCCTTACAGAATACTTAAATAAAACAAAATGATATAAACCTGATGAAACCTCAAACCTCTGTTCAGCAAAGGAACCCTACTGAAGCTATTATTGTCTGAGATGAAACCAAATGATATAAACCTGACATGAAACCATGTTCGGCAATATGTTTAGCAAGCAACCCTACTGAAGTTATTTTTGGATTTCATTCAGCCAAGCAGAGCTTATCCGAACCAACCTGGGAACGAAGCGAGGATTAGGAAACTGCGAATTCAACAACCACTGTCAGCTCAAAACTATGATGATTTAGTGAAAGCCAAAAGGTTGTAGTTTTTCTCTAACAATATGGTGATGCCTTTGTGATAAATGATTAGGATCTGACCACAATATTCTGACATTGCAATGCATGTAGTCCACAAATTTGGTCTATTCAGAAAGAGTCACCGCACACAGCCTATATTGCAGGTGCTGGAGATGAAGCCTCTGCGCTAGAACTAAAATACCGAGACACGTATTGCTAGAATACATACATCAGCACCTAGTGGAATTTTCCAAACGTGTATTGAACTAAAAAAAATGCATGTATCACAATTCTGAAAGCCTAGAGATACCTAAATCATCGTCTAATCAAACTTGACCTGTGTTATCAGTAAAGTGTAAAGACAGAACAAAGAGGATCGGAGTTCCTCCATTAGCTAGTACACCAAAGATAACTTACATATCATAACCTCCATTTCCTGAATACCTGTCCTTGGAAAGTTCTTTAACAAAACCTGGAAACAAATGCCAAAATGTGAGCACCTGCTGATGCAAAAAAATACCAATCCATACCTTACAATGCCATGTGAGGAATGGACAACCAGAATGGTCTTGCGTGCATACGGCAAGAAAATTATGAACTAAATTCCACCTGCTTGGAACATAGCAGCACCAACACAATAATCAGATCTAAATAAATAATCCAAAAAACACATGATATAATCAATGCTATCAGCAAGAAGTAAAAGAACAACAAAAAACAAAGGATGTCAGGCTCCTGTGTTAAGTCCGACACGACAGTCTCTTGCTGTTTTCCCTACAGAAGCATGCAGGCCTGCATACGATTGCTCTTCTGACCTTTCTGTAGCGCCAGCCAAACGTTGTTGAACTACCTAGCCACGATGATACAAATCCTAGAACAGCGCAAAGGGCTAAGACATGGTCCCGCGATCCGTGACCTAGAACTTGAGAAGGGAGCGGAGCATCCATGGCTAGATTGCTACATGGATCGGACGGAGGATTTATTTCAGGAAGCGCACCTGTATTGATCGTTATGTAGTAACATGCAGGTGCAGCAGCGAGATCGCCGCTGTCTCCGCCGCCGTGCCGCTGCCCCAGGAGCAAGATGGAAGCGCACCAAAATTTCGAACGGCACGGCGGAAGCCGGCTGCTTTACCACTGTGTGCGCGACAGCCGCCAACGGGATTCAGCAGGACATACGGCCACGTTTCAAACCGGTGCGCCGACTCGACTCACGTCGCTTGGCGCGTCTGCCCCCTTTGCTTCGCCTCGCTGGCCTCCCCGCGTCTGGCGTGGTGGTCGTGGCCGTGGAGGCTGGCTCGAGGACGATCTCACGTCGGACGACACTGCCGGATCGCGTGGCGTCTCGGCGTCCTCCTTCTCTACCGTCTAGTTCAGGGCGGTGCGGTTGCTGTGCGTCACGCCATAGTGGGGCACCCTCGGCTCGCCGAAGCCGTCGTGCGCGCCATGGACGATGTGCCGTGTGACGGAGGAGCGAGGTCGATGGGCGACCGCGATAGACGGCGGGTGGGCGGGCAAGAGAGAGCGCGATGGGCGAGGTCGAGGACTGTTGTCCCGTGATCGATGGAAGAAAAGAGATAATTGGAAAGGGGAGGTAAAAGGAAATCAACATGATCGATGAAAGGCAAGAGACAATCTGAAAGGGAGGTGAACGAAATCACTGGTAATTTCGGATCATGCAAATCAGGGATCAGTGTAGCCGGGATCGTCGCGCGGGATGGGAGAGACCGCGTGCCGGGTCCATGCATGCGCGGGCGAGCCAAGAAGAGGCAACGCGGATGGCAAGCGTGATATGCGGCGTTTGGGTTTAGGTGGAAAAAATCGCACGGGGAGGCAGGACGATGGACCCACGTTGAAATGTCATACAAAAAATGTTCACGCTTTGTTCTTTTTAGTTGTAGGAGATAGTACATACAGTCCACTCAAATAAATACTATAGTACGTACCACCTTTTGAGATTACCACATTGCCCTGATGATTTAATGTTATTGCTGACTTATGACGCATGAAGCGATGCACGAGAGGTGCATTGCATGTGATAGTACTCCTATTAATTTCGTAGCAGTTGCAGGTGGAATCAATTCCGACAAGGAACCGCCACCAAACTGTACGGTGCCAGTAGGTAGCACCTGTAGCACCCAAAGACTGACTTGGTGTGGCACTATGGATGTCCAACGGGCCGGCCCGGCCCAGCACGGCACGACAACGGGCCGGCACGGCCCGATGGGGGTCGGGCCAAGAAGGCACGACGTGCCCTGCGGGCCGTGCCGCCATGGGCTTTGTGCCTGGCAGATGGCCCAGGCACTGCCTGCTGGGCCGTTTTTCGTGCCGGGCCGGCCCGAGAAGCATGGCTAATCCAGCGTGGGCCGGCCCAAGGCCCACTACACCGAGTCACCGACAGAGAGAGAGAGCCAGAGAGGGGGAGGCCAGGTAGGCTGCCGTCGTTGCGAAGGCCGTGGACGACGCGACCTCACCTCTCCATCCTCGACCTCTCCGCACCTCGACTTGGCTGGATCCACGGAGGATGAGCGATGAGGAGGCCGGATCCGCGCAGAGGAGGCATAGGGAGGAGCAGCGGCGTGGCGGTGAGGAGGAGGTGGCCACCGTCGGCGGTAGTGCGGGGCGGTGAGGAGGTGGTAGCCACCGTCGGCGCCTCGCCGGGGCCGTGGAGGCGAGTCGGGAGAGTGCGGTGGCCGGCAGGGAGGCGAGTCGTGCGAGAGAGAGAGAGTGGGGCGGGGAGGCGATGTGGCGAGTGAGTCGCGACGCCGACTCGCGACCGCGACCGCAAGCGGTAGGGAGTGCGGCGGCGGGTTGGAGTGGAGGTGGGAGACTGGGAGGTGGCGGCAGGAGGAGAGGAGCCCACGGCGGCGCACCCCGCCGACGAGTCAAGAAGAGAGGGAGGCAGCGAGAGCGGTGAGGAGATGAGGCGAGGGACTGGGCGAGAGCCGAGAGAGAGCAGAGAGTGCGGCGGCGGGGGAGGGAGAGGGTAGGCGGTGGAGTTAGGGTTGGCCTGCTGGGCTGTTTTGGGCCTTTGGCCATTTTATGGGCGGGGAGGGGGCGCGGGGGCGGCAGGCCGGGCCGCTAGCGGGCCGGCTGCTCTGTAGCAGGCCAGGCCGTGCCGTGCCAGCCCACGTGCCTGGGGTAAGGCCCAGGCATGGCCTGCTCCTCCGGGCCGGGCCAGCCCGGGCCCGCTAGCCTCCGTGCCAGGCCGTGCTTGGGCCGGGCCAAAAAAACGGGCCTTGGGCCGGGCCAACGGGCTCGGGCTTCATGGCCAACTATATGTGGCACTAGTTTGACAGCTCACAGCTGTGTGTGAACATACCAGACTTTGTGAGATGTATGTTCATCAGTGCCACCAGCGCCAGCAACTATATTTATGTTGGAAATAAAGACACGCATGATTACAGATAGTTAGAGATGAAAATTAACTAACTCTATAGAAAAGATAGAATCCTAGTCTCCTAGCTAGAGATAGAATAGGATTTCTCTCCTAAATATGCCTACAAATACTCCACCGAGAATCCATGCATGTAATAATTATTATCAGATCAACGACAGATTGATTATTGGGATTTTCCAACATAAACATACCACTCTTATTCACATGATATTAAGAACCATAGACTAGTGTTGTTCGAACCTATCTTTTGCTCGCGTGCCATTCTGGAGAGGTCAATCTTAAAATAAAACTACTTGAAGCCCTGTATGAATTAGTTACCCACCCCGGCCAATGAATCATAATTCATAAATAAGATTAGTTTTTTTTCCAAATCCAAAACCGTACTGTCGGTGTACGTCTACGAGAAGCAGGCGACAGGGACAGGGTCGTCGGCGGTGCTCAAATTAAAAACCAACACAAGAAGCAGGAGACGGCTTGGCTACAACATCGACGACGACCGCCTTGCTTGTGCATGGACGGCACCACGGTCCAAAAGTCGTCTCCAGGACCAAGACATTAATACGAGTTCGATCATCTAAACACAAGAGATTCACCGCTGGTCACTACGATCTGCTACGGGAGTTCCCTCTTCATGCAAGATAATAAATACACAGAGAAACCATGGTGGTTTCTGCATTGGGAGTGCCCTTATCTCGTCATTTAAGCAATTTGCTGATGTGACAAGGTAGTTATTAAGAGAGAGAGAGCAGAAATCGTAGAAACCATTTCTAGATTAGAAACGGTGTCTTCACATGCAACGAAGTCGCTGGAAACCATCCATAACGCATTGGGGAAGGAGGCCATTGTTTCCATCGGCCACCGGCGGCGGGGGATCCCGAGCTCCTGCGTCCTCCTCCCCTACCTTCCGAGCGTGCCACCATCCCTGCCCAGTGTGCTCACGAATCCTCCTCCCCACACATGCTCCGTCCTGTGGCGCATCGAGGACGGCAAGGAAGAGGGCATCGAGGCGCGGTGGCACGCAGTTGCTGGGGTGAACGTCGCCCGCGAGGAAGACCGCGACGACAATGGTGAGAAGGAGTAGTAGGGAATCGGCGTGCAGTGGGACGAGTGCTGGCGGGCCATGTCTAGACTCGTCGCCGTCGTCCTCGGCAGAAGCAGTGGAGCAAGACGACTCTGCCACCTACGTGCGCAACTTCGACGACGAGGCGTGGAAGGCCGAGGAGGCCGTGTCCTTCGCCGGCCCTAGCGGCGCGTTCTTCCCCCACACCAGTGTGGCGGCGCATCCGTGAACACCGCGATGACTACGTTCCGAGCTCCATCCACTAGCTAATATATAATTGTTGCCGTGTTAAGCGGTGGATGGATCATGGATGTATTGCCCAGAATTTTGTATTCGTGTTATTGTTCGATCGATTACGAAATTATCCTAGTCGTGCTTATTCAGGGTGAAAAAATAGCGAATTTTTTCTCTGGATGCAAATGGCAAGTTCAGTACCCTTCATCATCTCATCGACGGAGAAGTAACAGAGTTTGTTTAATCCTCAAATGCAAAGTGATATCGGCCAATGCCGTTCATGTCGACGGGAGGTGAGGAGAGAGGTTGGGGAAAGTTTCTTGGTGGTCATGGATCCCATGGTTACGTGCCACAGCTGATCTTATTTGTTTGTGTTTGTTGTATATTGAATTTGTATCTCCATAGAAACTAATACTAGAAACTATGCATTGGAAAGAGGGCTCTTCGGTTGATGGTTTCTGCGGCTGATAAGCCGGCTGATGTTGTTTTGTTGTGAGAGAAAAATACTATACCATAGCTAATAAGTTCAAGTGAACAGGGCGAGAATGGTTTCTAATTGTGATGTCTTAGAGCTATGGAAACTATGGCTGGTTTCTACATTAGGAGTGCCCTAATATGGAGTCGGCTGCTGCCGCGCGCGTCCGCCAACATGCAGGCCTGTGGAGGCTAGTCAATAACATGGAGCGAGGCAACTCTACAACTGCGCTTGCATGCACGTACATACATGCATTGCTACAAGCAAGCAAAGTAATTAATGGGAAGGCATCACAGACATGTGTCATCCACAGCCCAGGACCCTACATTGCAGCTAGCGTGCCTTGAACACATCTGCTTCATCACCAATTATTCGAGGAGCCAACAATGCGGCAACTCTACAAGTGCGCTTCTTGGAAGCCAAGCTACAGTATTGTACTCTCATGATTGAAGCAGCGGCAGCCGCGGCAGCACTTTCTTAGAAGTGCAGCCGAACGGGCCTAATAGTCTTTATCAACACGCCACCTCCACTTCATCCACTTCAGCTAGCGTGCCTTGAACACATACATCTATAAGGCGCTTCACTGACGACCACATCACAGACGACGGCGACAACCGCTTCAACAACGATGACCGCATCACCGACGATGGCGTCGACCACGCCATTTACGATGGCCACGACTGCATCAATCAACGTCCTCTAATATATATGCAAGACAAGCCTAGAGGGCATCCTCTCCTGACATCTTCAAAATGCCTCTATACGACCGCATCTAGTTTCGTCACATTGCTTTTTTGTCTTGTGCCTTCGGCAACAAGAGGCTACATTCCCCAAGGTACTCACTTTCATATCCAAATCGCCTTCTTACAGATCCTTTGTAAATCTTAATCTCCTAAACATCGATCCTAATACTGAAATTCCTGTGTATTTCTATGACTTCCTGACTTTGGCTTGGCTGGCTTTTCTTTTACCTGATCAGAACTAGTCTCGAGGAGGTGGAGGAACTAGAGGATGAGGATGTGATGGAGATCTCACCGGCTCAGTTCACTCCCAGGAAAAGGAGGGCAGTCAAGGTGAAGGAACAGTTGGATGACAAGTTCCTGAGGCGCAGTAAGAGGAATGGAGTGAAGCTTGATGGCTACAAGAGCCCCCGGAAGGAAGTCCCAGCACCTGTGCCCCTTGCCATGATCCCTGCAACGGCATCTGCTCCAGCTCCTCACCTGACGAAGGAAATCGTGGAGGGGATTGCTACTGGCTTCCTCTAGATACATCCTAGTTATGTGCTGCCCTCCTCAAAAAGGACATCAATGATTATTAGGCCCAGTTAGTATGGTTGTGCATCACTAGCTAGTAGGGTGATGCTTCTTTTGCTGCCTTTGTGCTATGCTTGGACTCGGTGTGTGTTCTGTCTCTGGTCCCAGTTTGCGTCACTACAGGAAACAGGTCCTTTGCCTACAGCCGAAAGCAGTCGGCAAAGGCAGTTTTCCTGTCGGCAAAGGCTTTGCCGACCGTTTCTCCACGTGGCTGTCGGCAAAGATCTGTCGGCAAAGAATTAGTCGGCAATGACTTCTTTGCCGACAGCCACGTGTCAAGCTGTCGGCAAAGCCTTTGCCGACAGCCAGCTGTACAGTCGGCAAACGCTGACGGCGCCGTCAACCCTGACCGAGGCTTTGCCGACAGCCCTGACCTACGGCTGTCGGCAAAGACTTTGCCGACCGCTGCACAGTGGCTGTCGGCAAAGCCTTTGCCGACAGCCGTCGGTCAGGGCTGTCGGCAAAGCTTTGGTCATTTTGCCGACTGCCCTGTAATCCTGTCGGCAAAGCTGGAATCCGTGGTCAGGGAAACCCAGCTTTGCCGACTGTTTCCTGTCGGCAAAGCTGGGAACCAATTTTTTTTTTCAATTTTTTTTCCTCATTTCAGTTGCATTTTAACCACATTTAAGCCACATATTGCATACACATCACATTTGAACACAGTAATTCACAATAATATCACCGAAACAGCGCATTTAACAATAAAATTCAGTTTTCACATGAATCCATACATAAAGGTCCCGAAATACAACGATACATGTCCAAAACGAATCCATACAAGTCCAACATGCACATAACATGTCCAATGTGCCACACGTTCATCGATGAAGGTCCAAAAGCGAGAAGCAAAGATACCTAGCTCTGTGCGTCGTCCCCAGGGGTCCCAGAGCCACCACCGTGCTCATACAGACGCCAACCCGACTGCGAAGACGTACCGTAGTTCCACCTGTTCTGCGGCGCTGTGACGCTTGCCGGCCCGGAGTGCCCCTGCTGCGTCGGGAAAGGCGGCCACGAGGAGTACCCCTGCGACGGTGGAGGGTACATGTACGGCTGCGTGGGGTAGGTCGGGTAAGCTTGGTAGGGTGGAGAAGGACCCAGTGGAGGGCTAGCACCTGGAGTCGGGTTCGAACCTGCCGACTGTGCCTGCACAAAAGCCAATTGATGTAATTAGTACCTGCATGATGGGCGTACCAGCTAAAGCAACAGACAAATATACTCACTGGAAAAGGTACAGGAGCAGGAGCAGGAGCAGACAGTGGAACTTCTGGTGGAGCGAAGAGCGAGGCAGGAGGCTCGTCCGTTCCCGGCATCTGGGACCGGAAGTAGCCGGTCAGGTCTGTCAGCTGGCGCTGGTAGTGCTGCGAAAGTGCCAGCATCTGCTGCTGATGTAGTGCCTCCTGCTGCTGACGTAGTGCCTCCTGCCTCGCTTCCTGGGCCTCTTGGTAGGCCTGCATTTGTGCGATCTGCTCCTGCAATATTACACCCACAAATGTTAAGGCAAGGTAGATCATGTGTGAAACGAGTGAACAACAAATGAAACGGCACTTACCTGAAATTGCGAGAACATCTGTGCGCTGCTCGGCTGCCGAGGCGCTATGGGGATGTCGGAGGAGCTACTGGAACCGCCTCGTCGAATCTCCCTCAGCGTGGGGGCAGACGACGGGTCGATGGCACTGTTGGCCATCATGTAACTGCCGTGCTGCTTCCCTGGGCCCAACCTCATCAGGAGGTCTGTGTCCAGAGGCTCGGTGGCGGGGTCCGACGTCTCCCCATGGCGCTGGCGAAACGCCCTGCGGTACGCGTCGATCTTGGGGTAGACGCTGCTGTTGGTGTACGCGTCCGGCCCGTCCTCCTCGTCGTAGACGTTGTCAGGCGCCGTCGCTCTGCCCTTGTGAGAAAGGGCGTACCCCATCATCTCGTTGCAGTCCTGCCCACCATGCGCCTGGGACTGGGATGAAAACACAAACATGGTTACAGGTAATGACGATTCAGTGTTAGAACTCAAATTTGAATAGAAGCATACCCATTTTTCAATGTACTGCGGGAGAGACCGGTTCCCCTGGTGGTGTGGTGCCCCTTGCATCTGCAAGCGGCGGCGCCGACGTTCTCTATGTTGCTCGTACGACGCGTCCGACCTCCAGATACGCACAATGGCCAGCCAGCAATCCTGGTACTTGTCACACCACTCCGGACACATCTGCAAGACATCAAGTATGTAACATGTAACAAGATGAATTGAATATTTCACGGATTGAATCAAAACGGATGTTTCCTTCTTAATTACCTGCACGTACTGCTCCTCGGTGAGGTCGGTCTCCCTCTGCTGGAACATCTCCCTGACTTGCGGCTTCTTCACCACCTGGCCAAGCACGTTGGCGCAGTAGGTAATGACGCACTGGAGGCGCGCCTCGTGGTACAGGTCCTTCAAACGTAATTTGCACACCGCCTCCTGAACTCGTGCCGCATGCTGCTCTTTCCCCTCCTCGCACGTGAAGAAGTCCTGCACATAGACAACATGTATCAATTGTTTCAATAGCATCCAACAAATGTGTAGTATTGAGAAATACGGTGCAACAACACATTCTCACCCATAACTCCCTCTTGATCTTCGCCGCAAGGGTCTCGCCGTTGGAGATGACGCTGTAGAAGTGCTCCCACTTCATGGGCGGCTTTTCCTCACCATTGTGGGTGACAAAGCCAGGGTAGTACTCCCTAATGAGCAGGCCTTGGATGCCATTGATATGGCGTGAACCGTCGGCGCCGCTCACAAACTTCCAGCTACTGCAAGAGTCATTAACAATTGTTAGTCATTAACATGTCATATGAACAAGTATTGAAATGAATTATGGTTACTTACGCCGCGCCCACGGGCTAATCACCGCCGGGCGACGGGAGCGATCGTGGGTCCGGAGTGAAGCTGGCTCATACCGGTAGGGCTTCCTCGAACCTCGAGAAGCCCCGCCTCCTGATCGTCGTGGCCCCGTCCTCGTCCTCCTCGTCCTCGTCCTCGTCCTCGCCCTCGCCCTCGCCGCCACCGCCGCATTCACCGCCACCGGTCCTCGTGGTCTGGTCGTGGTCGTGGTCGTGGTGACGCCCCCTTCCGTGGTCTCCGAACTGCAGCCTCCTCGACAAGCGACGTGCGGGGGCTCCTCCCCATCTTTGGGCGTGAAATGGCATCCGGCCATGCGTAACTGCTTGTCTTCTCGTGGAGAGGCTTCTGTGCCGACTCCAGCATGGTGTAGAACGCCTTTGCGGTTTCCTCTGGATCATCCTCTACCTCCACTCCTTCGGCAAACCGTCCTTCGTGATAGTCTACCATCATGTCTGCCATCCCGGCATCTGCATCACACTCCTCGAGGAGGGATCTCACCACCTCCTCCCTAATACGATCGCGTTCACCATGGTAGATCCAGCGGGTATAGTTTGGAACGAACCCGTTCTTGTAAAGATCTTTCCACACCTGGCTCTTTTGTTTCTTTTTCTTGTTCTTGCACTTGCTTTTGGACACCGCATCCGACATGACCCTCTAGCAAACAAGGCCAAAAAGCAAGCTCTAGGAAAGCATTGACACCCTCACCCGGTCCACCGCTCTTACTTGCAAAGCCCGTGTACATCCAACGACGGTCACCATCCTCCTCATCATGCGCCAATGTAAGCGAGAAATAAAACCAGCATTTGCATCTACAAAGCGTTCCTGCCATCTAATAGGTGAAGGATAGGTCCTAATCCCACCCGAGGATGCGTAGATAAGGTTAGGTTCCATGTTCTGCTCCCGTCCGAGTCAAAATTTCGGCAGCACCTCCCCGTTGTTCTCCAGATACACGTCCTTTTCGGAGAGTGTGTATCCGAAGAACAACGGGGAGGTGGTGCCGAAACTCCGACTCGGACAGGAGCGGAACATGGAACCTAACCTTATCTACGCATTCTCGGGCTGTCCAAAAAACGTGGACAATCCGAAACAGATACCGTCGCAGATATGCAGTGATCCGCATACCTCGAACCATATCTGTTTCGAACGGGAGACGCCTAACTGGGGTACACGATCGATCTACGGCAATGATACGAGAGAGAGTATGTGTATACCTAGGGTGGCGAAGAGTCGAAGCTAAGCGGGCGATGGCGGTCGTCATTGCGATGGCGGCGACGCGGTGCAAAAACTTCACCGGCTTTTGACTTGAAACAAAGATTGCTCAACCTATCAAAGCATTTATTTAGACGAGTGAATAAAATGAAGTATTGCTAGTAAATTAAGAAGCGGTGATTAGTTATGAGGAGCTCCAATAGAGAGTCGGCCCAAGCCTGAAATCACATGGTAGTGTTTGGGATTACTGCATTCGAACCATGGCACATGCATGTTTAGTTGTCCCTATGGATCAGCTCTCCAAGATCCACTTGTAATATTCATGACATAAAATTAGTATGTCTATATACACCATGAAATATATTTTTCTAGCATATTTATTCATTCATGACGGCTGGTCAAACTTATAAACTCTGGAGCCTAACCATTCTAGCGTGGGTGACCTACCAGGCTCGGCACAGGCTTTCACGGATATAGATAGATAGGTCAAGTATGAACAAGTGGCGATATGATAGAGTATAAGCAACAAATATGAAATGAAAGCAGAGGTCTTGTCGACGTAGAGAATGGCGTCGACTGGGTTCCGAACTTAGACCTTGGGGGCGGTGATTGACTACGGCTTGGTGAGGTCGTCGAGGACAGATCCCGGGCAACCCCGGCTAGTAGAGATGGCACCGGCCATTGCAGCTTTTTGTCATGCCTCTCCCGGCCGGGCCGTGGCTTCTTTGGCTGGCTGGCTGAGCCTCTCTCGGCCAGTTGTGGCCTCTTCTGACCTGCCATGGTCTGGTCATTGTCAGGTGTTTGTCAGGGTCATTGCCGGGTCAACGGTGAGGTGGTGTCGGTGTGCAGCCAGTGGTGGTCATGCTGGCCGGAGCGCACTGCAGGCGGCCGGGGCTGGTCGGAAGAGCCGACGGCGTTCCTGCACGGTGTAGACCTACCCGAGCGGAGCCGAGGGTGGAGAGGGCAGGGTAGGGTGGGAATGGAGTGGCTGCGCGGCCGGTGCATGCCAGGGAGCTGCTGGCATGCAGGGGCAGGGAGCAGGGTCAAGCGAAAGGTGGAGCATGGGGCGGGGATGGCGGCAAGGGCGCGGGGGGCACTGGAGGGCTCTTGGCCCCGGGTGTGGGGTGGCCAGCCGCCGGTCGGGATCTGGCCGGGGGGGTGGCGGCTGGTGGAGGGAGGGGGAGGCGCGAGGCGCGCACGGACGGGAGGGGACTTGGCGCATGCCGGAGGGGCGGCTGCGGGGGCGCGGGTGGGGAGGGCGGCCGAGGGAGGGCCACGGCCGGGGGGGGCCATGGCGCGGGGGAGGGGGCCGGGGAGGGCGCTGCCGGGAGGGTCATGGGCGGCGCAGGCGCAGCTCACAAGGCTGGCAAGCGGCGGGTGGCCGGGGTGGGTCGGCCGGCGGCCGGCATGCCACGGTGTGGGCGGCAAGCGGCCACGGGTGGGAGGGGCGGGGGCGATGGCGGCGGCTGGCCAGCACACATGAGCCTTGGCCATGGGCCGTGGGGTCGGGTGGGCGGGGCAATGGCCAGGCCAGGTGGCGGGCCAAGCAAGGTTCAGTGGGGGGGCGGCCAAAGCGGCGAGGCGGGGCTGGAGGAGGGGCGAGCGGCGTAAGGAGCGAGTAGGCTGGCGCCAGGCGGCCAGTAAGAATGGGCGGTGGCAAGGTGGCAAGTGGTCTTGTGTGGCGAGGATTGGGAGGAAGAGGAGGGGATAAGGCGCTGGTGGGCCGACTTGGGCTTTTTAGGGTTGGCTCTTTGCCGATAGCAGGACAGGGCGGCAGTCGGCAAAGGCAGCTCTTTGCCGACTGCTAGGTCGGCAAGCAGTCGGCAAAGTCTTCTTTGCCGACGGCCGCCACAAGCAGTCGGCAAAGTTTTCTTTTTTTGGTTGTTTTCCTATCTAATATTTTTTGTACGTTCTTCCAACATTAAATACGTCACAAATTCAAAAGTTGGAGAATTTTTTAGTTTTTTTATATATTTCGTGAATTTATTTCATTTTCATGAATTTTTTCGCGTAATTCAATTTTGAATTGTAGGTGCATGAAAAAACGAAACATGGGCATTCGAAAAATGATATTCATGTTGGACAATGTATTTTGAGGCTGTGTGCATAAACTCACCGAAAAGTTTGAAGTCCTTGCCCACAAAATAAGAACATCTCGACGCGGTACAAGTGCTTTTAAATTATATAAAAATCAAACAACGTCGAAAATCACAAAACTTGTGGAACGTGTGTCCTGTTATCACATGTGGAGATCGATAAAAAACACTGAGAAAAAACTTGGAGCAAGTTTGAACTTGAGTGTTCAAATCCCATAGCAGCTTTCTAATGTGTCCTCTTATCACATGTGGAGATCTGCAGGTTTGAACACTTTTTCACAAACTTTTTGATTTTATATAATTTAAAAACATTTCTACCGGCTTGGATGTGCTTATTCTGTGAGCAAGGACTTCAAGTTTTTCGTGAGTTTATGCACACAAATTTCAAAATATGCTCTCTAACATGAATATCATCTTTCAATCACTAAGTTTCGTTATTTCATGCACTGCAGCTCAAATTTGAATTACGCGAAAATTCATGAAAATGAAATAAATTCACGAAATATAGCGAAAACTTTCAAAAATCCTCCAAATTTCAACATAGACTTGTAAACAATATAGTAAGGTCACACAAAAAGTCTTAATTCAAAATTCAAAAAAAAAATAAAAATTTTGCCGACAAGATGTCCCGTTTGTCGTTACAGGGAAATGCTTTTGCCGATACTGACGGTTGGGCTGTCGGCAAAGCCGACAGCGTCTCATCACCGTTACCCCTGGGACGCGATTTGCCGATCGAGGTTCTTTGCCGACCGGGTCTGGTCACGTCGAAAGCGACTTCTTTGCCGACCGCGATCTATCGGCGATCGGCAAAAGCGGCTATCTATGCCGACCGCTTTGGTGGTCGTTTAAAAAGAGGGTCTTTGCCGACAGGGATATTCCATCCTGTCGGCAAAGCCCAGGGCTGTCGGCAAAGCCCCGTTTTCCTGTAGTGCGTGCTGGCTTAATAAGGTTGATAATGTGCTTTGGGTTGTAAGAAACTTTCTCTGGTTAAGATGTTTGCCTCATCTAATGCAGAGTATCAGTTGGTTTTACTACTCTTGTTCTCTGATTCCTGTTTCTTTGATCAAGCTTAATGTTGGTTTTAGATCCTGCTTGACTGCCTCCTGGTGGGGTAGCTCCAATGATCCTTTCTTTTCTGTTTACAATGAGTAACACCAGAACTTCAAAATACTGGTTTGGAATATCAGGGGAATCAATTCTAAGGAGAAATGGGATGCCATCAAATCAAAAGTCAATGAAAGCTCTTGCCAAATTATTTGTTTGCAGGAAACAAAGAGGGATAGCTTTGATTCGATGTATATTAAGAAATTATGTCCCAAACATCTGAATAATTTCGCCTTTTTCCATCAGTTGGTGCCTCTGGTGGCATAATCACCATTTGGAATGGCAGTGTGTTTACAGGGGATGTTGTTCATTCTAATGCATATTGTATCACTGCGAAATTCATCAATAACTTTGACAGCAGCTCCTTTCACCTAAGCAATGTTTATGGTCCTTCAAATGCTTCTGGTAAATTGGCCTTCACAACCTGGTTTTTGAATTTAGACACTGGTTCTTTTGATGATTGGATCCTAGCTGGGGACTTCAATCTATACAGATCCATGGAAGACAGAAATAAACCAAGAGGTGACTCAGGTGACATGCAGATGTTCAATAATCTTATTTCAGATCTTGAACTAGTTGATATTCCTTTCAGTGGCAGAACTTTCACTAGAGCAATATGCAGTTGGATCCACTCTTAATTAAATTGGATTGGGGGTTCTGTATCTCATCCCGGAGCTTCAGATTTCCATCTACATTTGTCCAACCGCTGTCAAAGCCCATATCAAATCACATACCTTATGTCATTAATTTTGGCAATAGTATACCTAAATCCTGTTTATTAAGGTTTGAAAATCACTGGGCTGATCATGCAGATTTCTTAAAGGTTGTTGACTTACATTGGAACAGCTCACCTTTCTTTGCAAATGCTGCTAAAACCCTTTCAGCCAAGTTCAAGCAAACTAGGAGTGGATTGAAACAATGGAGAAAAGGTTTCCAATCCTTCAACAAGCTCCTTCACAATAGTGAATGGGTTTTACTCCTGCTGGATGGTTTAGAGGAGCAAAGACCATTGTCAGGATTGGAAGCAGCTTTTAGAGATCTGATCAAAGCTCACATTGCCAAGTTGTTAGAAGCTAGAAGGATTTTTTGGAAACAAAGAAATACTGTCAGGTGGGTAAAGTTGGGAGATGAAAACACCAACTATTTTCAAGCCATGGCTTCTATCTCTCACAGAAGAAATGCTATTGCTAGCCTAGCCATTCGTGGTGATATTCTGGTGACTAACCATGATCAAAAGGCTGGTATCCTTTGGGAAGCATTCAAGAATAGGATGGGGGTCAGCCAGTTCACAGGTATTTCCTATGACCTCAGCTCCTTATTACTGAGACACCAAGTGGATTTCCTAGTAGCTGATTTCAGTGAAGATGAAATAAACAAAGTGATTGCAGATATACCAAATGAACATGCCCCTGGACCTGATGGTTTCAATGGGTGATTTATAAGAAAATGCTGGTCCATAATTAAGGCAAATTTCTTCAGGATGTTTAGTGACTTTTTCAACAATACAATTGATATATCCAGTATCAACTCCTCACTTATTGCTCTGATCCCTAAAAAGAACAACCCTGAGACTGTTGATGACTTTAGACCCATCTCTCTCCTTAATTATTCCCTTAAAAGTATTACCAAGTTGATGTCTTCTAGGCTATAGACTGTCATACTTCAGTTGTTCATGAAAACCAATATGGTTTCATCAAGGAGAGAACAATTCAAAATTGTTTAGGATGGGCCTTCCAATTTTTGCACATTTGCCACCATTCCAAGAAAGAAGTTATCATTCTAAAACTTGACTTTAAAAAGGCTTTTGATAAAATAGAGCATCAAGTGATTCTAGACGTTCTCAAGCATAAAGGATTTCCAAAAAAGTGGATTAGATGGGTGGAAGTCATTTTGAAATCTAGCACTTCTTCTGTGCTCCTAAATGGAATTCCTGGCAAATCCTTTACATGTAAAAGAGGTGTTAGACAAGGGGATCCCCTTTCTCCCTTGCTCTTTGTTCTAACAGCAGATCTGCTGAAGACAATTGTTAACAAGGCTTGGCATGCTGGTGTTTTAAATCACCCACTCTCTAATGATTTTGAAGAGGATTTCCCTATCATTCAGTATGCAGATGATACTTTGTTAGTGCTACCAGCAGATGCAAGACAGCTCTTTATTCTGAAAGGATTACTTAGAACCTTTTCAGACTCTACTAGTCTTCATGTCAACTTCCAAAAGAGTTTCTTAGTCCCTATAAATGTTTCAGCTGAGAAGACTAGCCATCTAGCTCTTACTTTTGGTTGTGAAGTTGGGAGTATGCCCTTCACTTATCTAGGCCTTCCTCTTGGGACTACCAGACCCACTGTTCAGGATTTTAATCCACTTTTGACAAAAATGGAAAGAAGACTCTCTGGAGTCAACAGGTTCCTTTCATATCATGGTAGACTCACCCTGGTAAACTTTGTGTTATCTGCTCTACCCAATTTCTTCATGTGCAGTTTAGTGATCCCCCCTACAGTTATTTACCAGATTGATAGGTTTAGAAAACACTGCTTGTGGAGCAATGGAGATATCAATAGGAGAGGCGCTTGCCTTGTTGCATGGGAACCAGCTTGCAGACCTAAGGAAGAGGGTGGTTTAGGAATTCTTAATGTGAGAGACTAGAACACAGTTCTGCTTATGAAATTTCTTGACAAGCTCTACAATCATGCAGACATTCCTTGGGTCAAGCTTACTTGGACAAAGTTATATTCCAACACAAATACGCCCCCTCATGCCAAAAGCCCATCTGGATCTTTTTGGTGGAAGGATGTTATTAAACTGTTTAGTAAATTCAAAGCTTTTTCAACTTATCTTGCAAATTCTGGAGCTTCTGTTTCCCTATGGAAAGATGATTGGTCAGGTCACATTTTTTAGAGCAGTTATCCACGTCTTTTCTCTTTTACCAAAAAGCCAAATTGCTCTCTCCAATTCTTTCTTGGCAGTGAATTGAACAGGGTATTCTTCTTGCTGTTATCAGCTCAGGCTTCAGAACCACTTGGTGAGCTTCAGGATACTATCAATGACAGAGTTTGGGATCAGAATCTGAATGACACCTGGTCAAACAATTGGGGTCCTGTTTTTTCTTCAAGAAAAGCTTACTCCCTTCTCCAAGGAACTTTAGAAGCCTCTCCCCTCTTCTCCTGGATTTGGAAATTAGGTAACTTGGGAAACATAAATTCTTTGCTTGGCTTCTGATCAAGGATAGACTAAATACCAGGAATCTTTTAAGAAGAAAGAATATGCATCTGGATGTAAATAGCAAGGCAGTAGTTTATTTACCTGGAATGTAAAAACTCTAGTAGGGGAAGGAGACTGTTAGACATAATCTACTGCTCCCTATTTCTCCTTGGTTGGAGACTGGTCGGCCTAACCGACCACTCCCTGTTAGGAGTTGGGGACTGCTCGGCTCTGCCGACCAGTTCCTGAAGCTGTAGCAGTATGGCAATAGGCCACCTCTAGTACATTAGTTGGCAGCTATTACATCAGCCATGTCTTGGTAGTGGGCTGAGGTAAGCTTTGTACTGCTAGGAGTAGTTGGTGTACCCTGTACCTTAGAAGTAGGTAGTTGGTGTACCCTGTACCTTAAGAGTAGGTAGTTGGTGTACTCCTGTACTCAGGAGTAGGTAGTTGGCCAACAACTATGTATCTAGTAGAGGTACAATTAGAGTTGTATATATTCCATCCAAAGGACAATGTAATACTCAGTTCAGTTGTCACATTCAGACTACAGGGCTCTGGTTCAGAGCGGCTCTGGTTCAGAGCTATAGCGGAGAGCTCCGGCCAACGCTGGTGCTTTGTGCTAAGTGTGTGTGCGCGCTGTTCTTAATCTCTTCTTCTACCTCTAGCCATAGTGTGTGGTTGGTAACGCCGGTGAGTGGTCGGCTCACCCGTTCTGAAGATCCAAGGGCCAACAAGTGGAATCAGAGCCGTACAAAGCGCCGTCGCCGGACTAACCGCTAGCGATGACGGACGCTTTAGAGATGGATGACAGCAGTGGTGCTGTTGTGGTGGTGCAGCCACGACAGGAGGTCGTCTTGCGCACGGTGTGGGAGGTCAGTGGCACCAGTTGGCCGATGCTGACTCGCACCAACTATGGCGAGTGGGTGGTGACCATGAAGGTCAAGCTCAGAGCCCGACGGCTCTGGAATGCTGTTGACAAGGGTACCGACAATGAAGAAGACGATATGTCAGCGTTAGAGGCTATCCTCGCTGCTGTGCCAGCAGAGTACAGAGAGCCATTGGGGGCGAAGAGCTCTGCTAAGGAGACGTGGTAGGCCATTACGGCGATGCGTGTCGATTCCGACCATGCAAAGAAGGCGATGGCCCAGCTACTGAAGCAGGAGTACGCTAACCTCAAGTTCAAGGATGGTGAATCGGTGGAGGACTTCTCCCTCCGCCTGCAGATGCTCATCAGCAAGCTGAGGAGCCACGGCATCACCATCGACGAAGAAGAGGCGGTCTCCAAGTACCTCCACTCCGTGCCGACGAAGTACATCCAGATCGCTCTCTCCATAGAGACGATGCTAGACCTGTCCACCCTCACCATTGAGGATGTGACTGGTCGGTTGTGGGCGGTGGACGAGCGCCTGGAGCAGGCGACAACAACGACGGACAGTGGCAAACTGCTGCTGACAGAGGAGGAGTGGGCTACCCGGATGAAGGAGAAGAAGTTCGGGGAAGCCTCTCCCAACCGCGGTGGCGATGGCAAGCGCCGCGGCAAGGCTTCTTTGGAGAAGAAGAAGAAGAAGGTCAACCCCAACGCCTGCCGGCGCTACGGGAAGACAGACCATTGGGCAAAGGAGTGCCCAAATCGCAAGCAGGATTGTTAAGCAAGATGACTCTATCCTGTACCCATCCCATAGATCCATTTGGATTCATCTTTGTCGCCCACAAGTGGAGGGTTGAACCATCCTTAACGCCGACGAACCCAGCGAACCGTCCTCCATAGTCATGAGGACACCAGGCTCTGGGTGTACGTGTACGTGCATGGCGAGCCAATCACAGTCATGCATCGTTTTCCCAGATCATACTTGAGAATTCCGGCACCTGGGCTGAGCAAGAAGTAGATTGCATGCCCTCTTGACCAAGGCATAACCGCCATATTGTATCTGCACAGAAGCCGGTGCGCTCCATGCGGCAGTCTCGGACGAGTATACCCATGCCCTAGCAGCAATGGTGCCGTCGTCGTTGTATGAGGTGCTTAGAAACACCACTTGGAAAGGGCCGCCGCTGTGGCCGCAGCCACACCGGTGGTTGCATCCGGCCGCCGCACAAAGAACCGCGCCAGAGTGGCCAAATGGGTCCGGCGCTGGGTCAGGATCGCTGAGCACCTTGTGGTCGCCGGTGACGGGGTCCCACACAGAGAGACTTTCCCTGATCGTGCCCGTGCCATCCACCGTGTCGAGGAGGACACGGCCGTGGTGGCTGTCGAGAGCCTGGCATCCGAACACAGGCTGCACAACAGGAAACGGCTGATTTGCCGGGAGCAAAAAAAAATTTGCCGAGTACTTTTTATCGGACACCCGGCAAAGGAATTCTTTGCTGGGTGCCAGGCCTGGCGGCACCCGGCAAATAAGGGCCTCCGGCAAAGCAGCCTTTGCCGGGTGCCGGGCACTCGGTAAATTCCAGCCGTCGGCAAAAAATGGTCTTTGCCAGGTGCCGGCAACTCGGCAAAATATGGCCGCCGGCAAAGGTGGCCGGCTTGACGGCGGCCAGCTGCCGTCAGCCTTTGCCGGGTGCCACGCCGTTAGGCACCCCACAAAGAATTTTTTATTTTTTTTAAATTTGTTTGCCGGGTGCCCCATGACCTGGCACCCGGCAAAGGCTTCTTTGCCGGGTGCCCGGAGTGGCACCCGACAAATTATTATTTTTTTGTTTTTTTACCCTATTTTTTTTGTGGGGACTTGCTACAGTAAATATATCCCTATTTCAGAATTTGGGACAATTATGAGTTTTTAACTATATTTCCTTAATTTTTTCCGTTTCATTGAATTTTTCCGACTATTCCAAATTTGAACTGCAGGTACATGAAATAATGGAATTTGATCATTCAAAAAATAGTATTCATGATATTTAGGCTATGTCGAGGCCGTATGCAGGAAGTGGTATGAAATGTCGTGCATCATGTTGTCGTAACATGACGATGTACTCGTGGGGGAAGTTTATTTAAATTATATAAAATCCAAACGATGTCCGAAAATCACGAAACTTGTCGATGTGTCTTGTTATCACATGTGGAGGCCCTGGTAAAATATTGAGAAAGTTTCGAGCAAGTTGTGACGTTGGCTGCCTAAAACCCAGACATCTCCACATGTGATCAGATGTCCTGGTTTGTGAGCATCGTACGTGACAACGTGCTCGAAACTTTTTCAATTTTTTCCACGGCATATGCATACGATCCACATGTGGAGATGTCTTGGTTTATGAGCATCGTACGTGACAACATGCTCAAAACTTTTTCAAATTTTTTCCATGGCATACGCATACGATATGGCAACAACTCGACAAGTTTCATGATTTTCAGAATTCGTTCGCATTTTATACAATTAAAAAACCACTCCCACGTAAGTTGGCGGCGTTGCCCCATGAGCACGTTGATCGAAATTTCGAGACAGATCCTGGATTTAGCCTAAATTTACACTAAGAAACAAGGATAACATTTTTTGAATGAATGTAATCCATTATTCGATGCACCTGCAGTTCAAACTTACATTTTTCGGAAAAATTCAACAAAACAAAATAAACTATAGAAATATGCCAAAAGGTAATGAAAATGTCCCAAATTTAAACATGTTGTTTGTGGTAGTGTACTAAAGCTTCAAAAAAAATTAGTGGCAAAAAACCAAAAAAAAAATGCCGAGTGCCTAGGGCTGGCACTCGGCAAAGAGCTACTGAATTTTTTTTAAAACTTCGCCGAGTGCCAGATCACGACACTCGGCGAAGAAAATTGACTTTGCCGAGTGCCGCCGATCTGGCACTCGGCAAAGCCGCCTTACCCCTTCACCCGCGCCCGGCCGGCGCGCTCTCTCTCTTTCTCTCATTTCTCTCTCCCTCTCACCTCTCCCTCCCTCAGCCCTGGCCACCGCGCCTCCCTGTGCGGGCCCCCGCGGCCTCCGCCCCGGCCACCGCGCCACTGCAGAAGAGAGGAGGAGGAGGCAGGGGAGAAGAGAGGAGAAGGGGAGAAGAGAGGAGGAGAAGGAGAAGGAGAGGAGAAGGAAGGTGCCGGCCTAGGCCCGTCGACCCTCACGCTGCGGCGGTCATCCCCGCCGTCGTCGCCGACCCTCGTTGTTGCCATTCTCATCGCGAAGGTATGCCCTACACCTATAGTAGTTGGTAGTAGTACTTAGTAGTGTTAGTAGTAGTTAGTAGTTAGTAGTGTTAGTAGTAAGTAGTGATAGTAGTAGTGTTAGTAGTAGTAGTGTTAGTGTTAGTGTTAGTAGTAGTTGTAGTGGTAGTAGTACTTGTACTACTTCGATACTTTCATCTGCATGGAAAGAGAACTAAAGTACATGGCTTGTCTTGGTATATATATGTTTGTTGGCCTTCGTGCCTATGTTTGGTATATATGTGGTTGTTGGCCATCACGCCTACGTTTCTTGCAGGTTTTGGAAACCTCCCCGTGCAGGGGAGGTGCTGCCGAAATTTTCAATGGATTCTAACCTATTGCCTTTTTATGTAGGAGAAGGACCCGTGGGAGGGACTCGGCGACCCTGATCATCTTCATCGGCGCAGCTGGTCTGCCTGCACCGCATTGCCTCGCCACTGCACCGACACGCCACTGCCCCGCTAGCCTGACTCCACCGCCACCCTAGGTATAACCCCCTCCTCCTTTGCATGCATGTTTTATATGGTCACGTAGCCCAGTTAGGCGTCTCCCATTCGAAAGAGATACGGTCGGAGGTATGCAGATCTTTGCATATCTGCGACCGTATCTCTTTCGGATTGTCCATGTATTTTGGACAGCCCGCGGATACGTAGATGAGGTTATTTTCCATGGTTCGCTCCGGTCCGAGACAGACTTTCGGCATCACCTCCCTGTTGTTCTCCAGATACACACTCTCCCTTGCAGGACGTGTATCGGGAGAACAGCGGGGAGGTGCTGTCGAAATTCTATCTCGGATAGGAGCGGAGCATTGAAACTGACCTCATCTATGCATCCGTGGGTGGGATTAGGACCTATCCTCACCTATTAGATGGTAGGAACGCCGTGCAGATGCAATTGCTGGTTATATTACTCGCTTACATATGTATATGCCAGAGGATGGAGAACCGTGATTGGATGTACACGGGCCACGCAAGTATGAGCCCAGAATGGATGACTAAGACTAATGCTTTCTTGGAGCATTCATTTGGCGAGGCTGCTAGAGGGTCGAGTCGGATGCCGTGTCTCTGCAGCAAATGTGACAACCGTGTAAGAAAGAATAGGAAGAACGTGGGGGAAGATCTTTGCAAGTATGGATTCACACCAAACTGTACCTGCTGGATCCACCATGGTGAAGCCGATCGTATTAGAGAGGAGGTGGTGAGACCACGCCTCGAGGCTTTTGATGGAGATGCCGGGGTAGCAGACTGGATGGATGACTTTCAGGAGGCACGGTTCGGTGAAGGATTAGAGGATGAGCCAGAGGAATCCGCAAAGGCGTACTATGATATGCTGTCTTCGACATAGAAGCCCCTTCACGAAAAGACAATGGTTTCGCAACTGGATGCCTTTGGACGCCTAATGGCGTTCAAGTCGTAGTGTAGCATGAATCGAGACAACTTCGATGATATGTTGGCAGTTGTTGGATCCCTGCTTCCAGAGGGTCACATTCTACCGAAGAACTTGTATGAGTCACAGAAACTTCTTCGTGCCCTTAAGATGCCGTATGAGCACATCCATGCTTGTCCGAATGGTTGCGTCCTATTTAGGAAAGATCACGAGAAAGCAACACACTGTCCAAAGTGCAAATCCTCTAGGTATTTGGAGGTCGACACTAGTGATGGCAAGAAGGAGCAGCTTGGTATCCCCACGAAGGTCCTACGGTACCTTCCTGTCATACCGAGGATCCAACGGCTGTACATGACAGAGGAGTCCGCGAAACAGATGACATGGCACAAACATGGCAAAAGATACAATACTGACAAGATGGTACACCCATCGGATGGTGATGCATGGACCCATTTCGATGGCATACATCATGATAAAGCTGAGGAGGCTCGGAATGTACGTGTAGCGCTGGCAACAGATGGGTTCAACCCCTATGGATTGCTGGTGGCCCCGTACACTTGTTGGCCCATGTTCGTGATCCCCCTCAATCTCCCCCCCCCCGGCGTCATGTTTCAACCCAAGAACGTATTCTTGTCACTGATAATTCCTGGACACCCAGGGAACAAGATGGGTTTGTTCATGGAGCCTCTCAGGTGGTGAGGAAGGCCGATGGCAGGACCACGACGCTCACCAAGGAGCAGTACCTCTCGGTAAGTATGAAACATTAATACTGACTCCTTCCATGAAGAATAGGTAGGCTTTATTTCATCTTCTGACATATCAATAACTTGATGGCATGCAGCAATGCCCTGATTGGTGTGCCAGGCACCGCCTCTGCTGGGAGGCCATTGTGGACAGGTGGCTCTCGGAGGAGTGGGCAGAGAAGCACAACATCCATCGGGACTGCCGCCTGCAGATGGGTGGGGCGCCACACCACCAAGGCAACCGGAGCCTCAGCGCGTACGCCCAGACATGGGTAATCTTCTTTGTGTTTTCATCTTTATTTATTTATTCTAATGCTCAATTCTCATTACTTGTAATCATCTTTGTGTTTTCCTCGCAGTCCCAGGTGCACCAAGGCTAGGAAAGCAACGAGTTCATGGCGTACGCCCTGGCACACAAGGGCAAGGCGACGGCCCCGGAAGTCACCTACAACCCGGCGGACGGGCCCGAGGCGTACACCAACACGAGCGTCCACAGCAAGCTTAGCGAGTACACCTCGGCGGCCCGCGAGCGCCATGGGGAGGACTTCGATCCGACCACCCAGCCCCTGGACACAGACCTCCTGATGAGGATGGGAGGAGGGAAGCAGCACAGCCGGTACTGGATGGCGGATAGCATAGTCGACTCCGCCTCTGTTCCCAACCTCGCCGAGATTCGAGAAAGGAGCACGAGCTCCTCCCTCCCCATACGCTCTCAGCAGCAGAGCTCACATCAGCAGATGGCGAAACTCCAGGTTAGTACTGTTTTATTCGTCGTTCATTGCTTTTACACATCTATCTTGCCTTTGCATTGTTTAAACATTGCGGGTGGAATGTTGTAGGACGACTTGTAGAGGTTGGAGGCCCAGTAGGCGGCCCAGGCAGAGGCCCGTCGGCTGGAGATGGAGGCTGTACAAGCCCAGAGGGCGGCCGAGGCGCAGAGGTTGTAGGACATGTTCAGCTTCATGGCGAGCCTTCAGGCATTGCCAGGTGTGGTCGTGCCCCAGTCGCTGCTCGCTCCAGTTGTGGCTCCTCCTCCTGTAGGGACTCCGGTCTGTATATATGGTGTTTATTCCTTTAGCTTGTGCGGCCCTCCTGTAGATACTCATGAATTCGCTTCTCCTTTGTGCAGCCACAGTCGGCGGGTTCGAACCAGACTCCTCAAGGTGGCCCTTCTCCACAGGCCGGGTGTCCAACTCGCCCTCCTCAAGGTGGCAGTTCACACTCCGGGTGGGGAGGCTCACAGTAGGTACCATTTATTTGTTTCTTTTCATGTTGCATGGACTTGTGTTAGACTTAGCCTTATGTTGGACTACTATTAGAGACATATATATATTGTGATGGATATTGTCATGGATGATGCGAATGTATGTGATGGATTATGGACAATGGATTTGTATGTGATGTATTATGGATGGTGGATGTGTATGTGATGGGTTATGGATGTGTATGTGATGGAATATGGATGTGTATGTGATATATCTGTCTTTGTGTGTTGATATATATATGATTTCTTTATTTGTGCTTGATGGAAAGCAAAAAAACCAAAAAATAGCATTTTTCCCTCTTTTGCCGAAGTGCCACACTCGGCAAAGAGGGCTTCTTGAAAAGCCGTGACCATGGCACTTTCGGCAAAGCTGGGAAGCAGACCAATTTCCCAGCTTTGCCGAGTGCGAGCCATGGCACTTTCGGCAAAGATTTTTTTAAAAAGAAAAAATTTCTTTGCCGAGTGCAAGAGTCCGCACTTTCGGCAAAGAATTTTCAAAAAAAAAAAAAAATTCTTTGCCGAGTGCCACGGAGGTGGCACTTTCGGCAAAAGGTCGTCGAGTTGACGTCGGATTTTTTTTGCCGAGTCTTCGACATGACACTTTCGGCAAAGGCTTTACCGAGTGCTCGATATAGGCACTTTCGGCAAAGAAACCTTTTGCCGACGGGTTCTTTGCGATTGCTCTTTGCCGAGTCAGGTGCTCGGCAAAGCCTTTGCCGATTGTATTTAGGGCTTTGCCGAGTCATGAGGCACTAAATAAAGCGCCTGAATCCAGTAGTGATAGATCAATAAATTCTTGGGCATATATCTAATCAGCTTCAAAGACTGCCCATATATATATCATAAAAGATTTAAGTAGGATAAACCCTAACATAGTGATATCACATGTGGAGATGTCCTGGTTTGTAAGCATCGTATGTGATAACGTGCACCAAACTTTCTCAAATTTTTCTCACATCCTCCACATACGATATCATCACATCTCGACAAGTTTCATGATTTTCGGACTTTGTTTGCATTTTATAGAATTTAAAAACAATTCGTCCGCAAGTTCGTGGTCATGTTTCGTGAACAAGATGTTCCAAATTTTGGGTCTGTTCCTAGATATGTCCTCACACTACACTCAATACCATGAATATCATTTTTTGAATCATTAAATTCCATTATTCGATGCACGTGCAGTTCAAATTTGCATTTTCTGAAAAAAAATCAATTGAAATAAATTAACTAAATATAGCAAAAAGCCATAAAATGTACCAAATTTTAACATGGAGTCTCATGTACCGTAGGAGGACTCCAGAAAAATTTTGGAGTTCAAAAGTGAGAAAAAAATAGTTTGCCGTTATTCTTTGCCGAGTGTCAGGGTCTGGCACTCGGCAAAGAAGTGGTTTGCCGAGTGCCTACCCACTGGCACTCGGCAAACCTGGACAGCAAGCGGCGGCCGTTACTTGACGCCGCTTTTTGCCTAGCGCCAGGGTTTGCCGAGTGCCTGACACTCGGCAAAGCCTTCTTTGCCGATTGTATATCGTTGCCGAGTGAAAATAGCTCTTTGCCAAGTGCCCGATTTTTAGCCCTCGGCAAAGAAAGTTGCACTCGGCAAAGGATCTGTTTCCCGTAGTGGATATTGCCCTTTCATAAGTTTCTTATTCTTGAGCCTATCCTGCCATGTTAGTAGTAACCAACTTTTTGCTTGCTCTAAATATTGCAAAACCCAAAACTAAGTAAACGGTAAACCTGTACCTGGAGTGTAGAAGCTCATGTATGGAATAATAATGGCGTTGATTTTTCCTTCGTATACCTTCTTCACCTTATATGTCTTCAGATCAATTGTGTAGACCATATCATCTGCCCTCATGAAAATGATACCCACACCTTCCGCGGCGCCAACCACATCAAGTTCGGAGAAGGCAGCATCAGCAGGGAGCAGCGTTTTAAGCTTAATGGCTCTGCTTGGTTTCTGCCATTCATCACCTACTTTACAAGCATCCTGCTTCCTCAACCAGAGGCAGAGTTTGGACGCCTGTTTAGTGGCGAGCCCCAGTTCACCGTTCTCGGTTGCTATGAGCACAGATGACTGCAGACCAAGGGGACGGGGTAATGAAGATGGTAGCATAATCCATGATATTTCATGCAATTCCAAATTGTACTTGAGAACTCTGCTTCCCAAAAATTCTGTTGGTTGATTTGTTATGAGAGAAAAACACTGTTCATTCGCTAAAAAAATACGGCTTATAAGACAAGCGAACAAACAAGGCCAAAGTAGAGCGCCTTCCCCACGAGTGCACTTCCCATGGAAACCACCACAAAGGGTCGGCAGTGGCAATCAAGGTGGTCGCAGGCACAGGCGCCGGCGCCAGCGGCAACGCAGAGAACTGCCGCGGTCCAGCTCGACAAGGCAGAATACTGCAGCGGAAAGGGCAGCATCCGCTCCTCGTCCGTGATGGGGTCCCAGACCACGAGGACGTTGCCCTTCCCGTGGAGGAGGACACGGCCGTGGCGTGCGTCCAGCGCGCGCCAGTGCCCGCGGTCGGCCTCCGGGGAGCAGGAGGCGGGCGTTGGCACGAAGCGGGCCACGTCGACGTCGACGCGGTTGCCAAGCATCCCCAGCATCGGGGGGCTGCGGTGGAACTCGCGGAAGCGGCCACGGAAGCCGGGGTCGGTGACGAGGCAGCGCCAGCGCCTGCAGACGAGCACGGCGCGGACGAGGATCGCGGGCTCGTGCGGCGGTAGGCGGAAGAGCCCCTCTCATCCGGCAGCGGCCGCGGCATGGCGCTTTTGCTCGGCTAGGCTCCGAGTCTGGCGGCGCCGGCGGGCGGCGGAGTTTAGGGTTTTGCCGCTCGCACAGACAGTGACGAAGACGGTCGGACGGAGGGGAGGAAGAGCGTTGGATATTGACCTCTTGTAAACTGAATCTGAACTGAAGGACACTCCCTCCCGGATGCTTGCTCACTTGAACTGAACCTCAGAACCATTTTTTAGCAGAACTAACTTCATTCCCAAGAGGAGAGCAGAGCAGGACTGCAAGGCACGCACAGAACTGAAAACCCTGAACACTGCTCATGCATGCTTCAGGATTGCATTCGCCAAGCAACGACAAAGCATGATTCACCGTCAACACCTGCTGCTACTTGGGCACATGTTCCATTCACGGGAACTGAACCTCGGATTCATTTTTCAGAATGATGTGCAGGCATCCAACATTTCAAATTGCAATGCTTTGATTTCATAATTTGCATTATTCAATAAGCACATTTCAGAATTTTATCACAAGCAGGAATACTGGAGTATATATATAGCCACAGAGCAAGTAGGATAATGTAGGAGTTCACAGCTTGCATATAAGACTGATACATTGATGCCAATCATCAAGCTAAAAAATTTCACAGAAACAACTATAAAAGGCCAACGAATTAAGGTCACCAATCTCATTGACGCACAAACTGCTGCCCAACCATAGATCTCATTGATGCACCTTAAGTTTATCATGCACTTGAGCAACTCGCACTTGGTCCCTCACTGCTTGTACAGGTGCCTCCCAATGCTGCAGCAATGAAAAAAATAAGAATTACACCAGCTCATTGAGGAATTAAGCTTGCCCTAGATAACACTTATTTCCCACCAAGCAAACATCAATAATTTATTATATCTAATCAGTTTCAAAGATTGCCCACAACAAAAGATTTAGGTAGGATCAACCCAATTCGGTAGTACAAGATTGTGATATTGCAGTTCCAAAAATAAGTTATGCAGAAGCCTGTCGCCATTTTAGCAACTAAATTATTTCTCTTTCTGAACATTGTAAAAGCTAAAAATAAGCAACATGTACCTGGTGTGCAGAAGCTCATGTACGCAACAACAGAGTGGGTGCTTCTACCCTCGAATACCTTCTTCGCCTTACAGGTCTTTAGATCAATTGCATATACCTCATCTCCCGTCCTCATGAAAATGATACCAATACCATCCGCAGAGCCAACCAGATAAAGTGTTTTGACGATGACATTAACAGGGAACACCGTGTTAAGCTCAATGACTCTTCTTTCCCATATAGCATTATTATCTACTTCATGAGTATCCTTCCTTGACCACACGTACAGTTTGGAGACATGTCTAGTGACGAGTTCCAGTCCACCATCCTCCGTGGTTGTAAGCAGAGAATCAGGCGATAGAGATGGTAGTCGAATCGACGACGTCCGACGCAATTCCCAATTGTACTTGAGAGCTGTGCCTCTGATCAGATTTCCAAAGTAGAGAGCGTTCCCCACAAGCGCACTGCCCATCCAGGATTTGACGAGGTAACGTTGCTGAGTGCAGGCTGGTTCACTCCAGGCAGCAGCATCGGATGAGTAGGTGTAGACAAAAGTTTCGCGGCCATATTTGGAGCACACGAAAACAACAAGGTAGGGTAGATGGTGGCAATCAAGGTGGTCGCAGGCGCTGGCAGAGGCGGAGCAGAGGACTGCAGCGGTCCAGTGGTTTGACTCCTACGGAAAGGGAAGCTCCCGCACCTCGTTCGTGATGGGGTTCCAGACGGCAAGGACGCTGCCTCTCCCTCTCCTGACGAGAACACGGCCGTGGCAGGCATCCAGCACGCGCAAGCCCTCGAAGTCGGTGCGCCGGGAGCAGGAGCCGGTCGTGGGAATGAATCGGGCAAAGTGGAACTTTTTGAGGTAGTCGTAGGCGTTGCAGAGCATCCCCAGCATCGGGGGCCTGCGGTGGAACTTGCGGAAGCGGCGGCGGAAGCCGGGGTCGGATACGAGGCGGCGCCAGCGCCTGCAGACGAGCGCGGCGGAAGCACATCACACATTCAAGTAGGACAGTCCAGGGGACAACACATGACAGGTTTATATTGAAGCTCTATATGACCTGGGGCCGTTAAAAAACTCCCTACTTAAAAAACAAAAACCTTGAAATCCAACTAATTAAGGTCTGACTGATGCAAACGGTGCGGTCCTACCATAGATCTCATACTAGTATTTACCATTACTACTACCCAGTCTTCCCTTGCCAGAGAAGCTCCGACATGAGCACCTTAAGTTTATCATGCACTTGAGCCACCTGCAGTTGGTTCCTCACCTGAACAGGCTGCCTCCAATGCTGCACAAATTTACAAATTTTGAAAATTTCATCAGCTGATTGAGTAATTAATTTTTTTCCTCAATGAACAGTTATTCCTCACCAACAAAACAATACTAAATTATTATTCACAATAACATTAGTTAACAGCAACACTGCACAAACTCATTATGATAATAAATATGTCCCTAAGCTTAGCACCGACATTGCCATAGGCATATCAAGGAAGGACCGAAGGATAAACCCAATGTGACATAAGATTGTGATATTGCACTTCCATAAATTCATTGTTCCTTGCCCTACGGTGCCATGTTTGTAGCCAACTTGTTACTTGTTATGAACATTGTAAAACTAAAAACTAAGTAAACTTATACCTGGGGTGTAGAAGCTCATGTATGGAACAACGCTGGTTCCTCTGCCCTGGATCTGGCATAGCTTCTTCAGATTATAGGTCTTTAGATCAATTGTGTAGAGCAGATTGTTAAACTTCAAGAAGACGATACCAAGACCATCTACGAAACCAACCACACAAGGTAGGGTAAAGACTGCACCAAAAGGGAGCAATGTCTTAAGCTCAATGACTCTAGTTTGTGCCCATCCAGCATCTACTTCATGACCATCCTTCCTCAACCACACATAGAGTTTGTAACCAATTACAGTGACAAGCCCCAACCTACCTTCCTCCATGGTTGTGAGCACATAACGCTGCCACTCGGTGCATATGTCTTCTGGAATCTGAATCCAGGACATTTCAGGCGCCTCCAAATTGTACTTTTGTGTCACCTGATCTCCAAAATAGAGATAAGTATTCCCCACAAGCACAGCGCACTAGGAAACAACATAGAAGGAGTTCCAAGCACTAGTAGAGAACAGACCTTTCATCCGATGTTAAAATGGGCTCTAGTCCCGGCATTTTTTGCGCCCGGGACTAGAGAGACCTTTAGTCCCGGTTGGTGTCCCGGGACTATGTTTCTGACCCGGGACTAAAGGACCCCTCTTTAGTCCCGGATGCTTACTCCCGGGTGGGGAACCGGGACTAGAGGGGGTTCCCCACCAGGAGTAAAGCTCTATTCTCTACCAGTGAAGAGGTAGTGGAGATTGTCTCGCTCCACGCATCAACATTGGATGAGTAGGTGCAGACGAACGTGTTCCATGGATCAGAGCCCACGAAAACCACAAGGAAGGGTCCACTGTGGCAATCAAGGTGGTCACAGGTGCCGGCGGCCGCGGAGCAGAGAATCGTCACGGCGCAGACCATGGCCCGCTGCCACTGCAGCACAATAGGCAGCTCCTTCTGCACGTCTGTAAAGGGATCCCAGACCATGAGGACTTACTCATTGAGTTCCTGGAGGACACGGCGTGGCGGGCGTCCAGCGAGACCCAGTGGCTACGGTTGGCTTGCGGTGGGCAGAAGGCGGTTGTGGGCACGAAGCAGGCGGGGTCATTGGTGTCATTGAGGAGGAATCCCAGCATGGGAGGCGTGCAGTGGAACTCACGGAATCTGCGCCGGAAGCCGGCGCCGGAGATGAGGCGGAGCCATTGCTTGCAAACAAGGGCGGCGCGGACGAGGCTCGCGGGCTCCTGCGGCGGGAACCGGAGCAGGATCTCTTCGACAAGCTCCTCCATCAGGGGCAAGCTGTTTTTTTTTTGAGGAGAACAGGGGCAAGCTGCTGGCTGAAGGGATAAGACTAGCCGATTCGGCCCCAAGGCCCAGCCCAACCCAACGCAACCATGCTGAGGAGCGGCCTAGCTCACAGGTGGATCCTGGGAGTCAGTCCGGAATGGGGCCACCTGCCCGTGTCACTACGGGAAACAGGGTCTTTGCCGAGTGCAAACTGCTTTGCCGAGTGTCAAAAATCGGGCACTCGACAAAGATTTTTTTTTTGAAAAATACTTTGCCGAGTGCCCCTGACACGGCTCTCGGCAAAGATTCAATATTTTTTTTGAAATGTCTTTGCCGAGTGCCTAACAGCTTCGGCACTCGGCAAAGGGAGGAATTAAAAAAATTACATTTTTTTTTGAAATACCTTTGTCGAGTGCCCCTGTGAAGACACTCGCCAAAGAGGAAATTTCTAAAAAAAATAAAAAATCCTCTTTATGGAGCGCCTTATTCTTGGCACTCGGCAAAGACCCCCTTTGCCGAGTGTCATGCCCCGGCGCTCGGCAAAGTTTTTTTTTGTTTTTGGCCTCCAAATTTTTTGTGTAGCCCTTTTAAAGTACCAGGAACTCCTCGTTAGAATTTGAGGATTTTTTTGTGGTTTTTGATATATTTAGTTACTTTATTTCGTTTACTTGAATTTTTTCGAAAAATATAAATTTAAACTACACGTGCTACGAATAATGGAATTTAATGATTCAAAAAATGATAGTCATGTTACCGAGTGTAGTGTGAGGCCGTATCCAGGAACGGACCCGAAATTTTGGACATCTTGTTCACGAAACATGACTACGAACTTGCGTGCGAAGTGTTTTTAAATTCTATAAAAAGCAAACGAAGTCCGAAAATCATGAAACTTGTTAAGATGTCGTGATATCGTATATGGAGGCTATGATAAAAATTTCAAAAGATTTTGTGCACGTTGTCACGTACGATGCTTACAAACCCGGACATCTCTACATGTGTCCCCGTGCCACCGCTCTTGGCTGTCCCCGCGCCGCCGCCCGCCAACACCGGCCCGCTCCCGCGCCGCGCGCCGCCCTCCCCTCCCCATGCGCCACGCCCGCCCGCCCAGCTCGCCAACCTGGCCAAGCATGGCGACTCACACATGGCCGCCTTCCCCACGCCCACGCCACGCTGGCCACTGCAGCAGCCCTCCCCACGTGTGGCCGAAGGTGCTGGGCCATCATGCTTGACCGCCAACACCGACGGGGTGGAGGAGGGAGGAGGAGGAGGAGGAGGGAGGAGGCGAGGAGGAGGAAAGGAGGAGGAGGAGGAGGAGGAGGAGGAGGAGGAGGGAGGAGGAGGAGTAGGAGTCGGCCATGCCCCCGGCCGCGCCCCGTGGACCGCCCGCCCCGACGTCGCCCGTGCCCGACCCCGTTCCCGACTCCGGCGACCCCGACCCCGACGCCGCCCGCCCCTACCCTCAGTGCCCGTCAGGTATGCCCTCTCTCTTGTTGTTGTCGTGGTAGTGATAGTTGTAGTAGTATTAGTTGTAGTAGTAGTGCTAGTGGTAGTAGTAGTATTAGAAGTAGTGGTAGTAGTAGTAGAACTAGTGGTAGTAGTAGTAGTAGTAGAACTAGTGGTAGCAGTAGTAGAAGTAGTGGTGGTAGTAGTAGTAGAACTAGTGGTAGTAGTAGTAGCAATAGTGGTAGTAGTAGTAGTAGAACTAGTGGTAGTAGTAGTAACAATAGTGGAAATAGTAGTAGAAGTAGTGGTACTACTTGGATATATTCTTCTGCATGGATTGATATCCAAACTACATGGCTTCTCTTGAGACATATGTGCTTGTCGGCCATCGTGCCGTTGTTTTTTGCAGGTTATGGAAACCTCACCATGCAGGGGAGGTTCTGCCGAATTTTTTTTAAATGACAGTATTTTTTCCATTTTTGTAGAGAAGAGCCCATCGGAGCCGAGTCGGAGTTCCCATCGCCATGCCGGTCTACCTGCACCGCGTTGCCTCGCCACTGCACTGACCCGCCACGGCCCCGCTAGCCTGACTCTACCGCCACCCCAGGTATAACCCCTCTTTCGGTATCATGGTCGTAGATCGCGTAACCCAGTTAGGCGTCTCCCATTCGAAAGAGATACGGTTGGAGGTATGCAGATCTTTGCATATCTATGACCGTATCTGTTTTGGATTGTCCACATTTTTTGGACAGCCGTGGATGCATAGGTGGGTTAGTTTCCATGGTCTGCTCTAGTCCGAGACAGAGTTTTGGCATCACCTCCCTGTTATTCTCCGGATACGCACTCTTCTTTGGCAGGACGTGTATCTGGAGAATAGCGGGGAGGTGCTGCCGAAATTCAGTCTCGAATAGGAGTACAGCATGGAAACTAACCTCATCTATGCATCCACGGGTGGGATTAGGACCTATCCTCACCTATTAGACAGTAGGAACACCATGTAGATGCAATTGATGGTTACATTACTCGCTGATACATATGTTAGAGGATGCATGACCGTTAGTGGATGTACACAGGCTGGAGAAGTCAGAGTGATTACACCACGGAATGGATGAAGAAGACCGATGCTTTCTTGAATAGTGCATTTGGCAAGGCTGCTAAAGGTCATTGCCTAGTTTTGTGTCCCTACAGCAAATGTGGAAACACGAGAAGGGTAAACAAGGTGGAAATGGGTAAACATCTTGTGAAGAATGGATTTACGCCGGACTACACCCAGTGGGTCCACCATGGTGAAGCCCATCGTATGAGAGAGGAGGTGGTGAGACCATGGGTGGAGGCTTTTGATGCTAATGCTAGGGTAGCAGACATGTTAGATGACTTTCACCAAGGACAGTTCGACGAGGGACGTGAGAAGGAGGAGATGGAGGCAGCAGCATAGGTGTTCTACGACATGATGGACTCAGCACAGAAACCCCTTCACGATCGGTCAACGGTGTCTCAACTGGATGCCATTGGACGCTTAATGGGGTTGAAGCCCGAGTTAAACTTGAGTCGAGAAGGCTTCGATAAGATGTTGGTCATGATTGGCACCCTCCTTCCGGAGGGCCACATTCTGCCAAAGAGCATGTACGAGTCACAGAAGCTCCTTCGTGCACTTAAGATGTCATATGAGCAGATACATGCTTGTCCGAAGAGGTGCGTCCTATTTAGGAAAGAACACGAGCATGCAAAGTTCTATCCAAAGTGTAAATCCTCCAGGTACCTGGAGGTAGACTCTGATGATGGCCAGAAGAGGCAACTTACGATCCTCGTGAAAATCCTACGGTACCTTCTGTTCCTACCGAGGATCCAACGGCTATACATGACCGAGGAATCCGCGAAACAGATGACATGGCACAAAAATGGCAAATGGTACAATCCTGACAAGATGGTACATCCATCTGATGGTGAAGCTTGGATCCACTTTAATGACAAACATCATGATAAAGCAGATGAGGCTCGTAATGTATGTGTCGCACTGGCAACAGATGGGTTCAATCCTTATGGAATGATGGCTGCCCCATACACATGTTGACCCATCTTCGTTATCAACCTTAATCTCCCCCCCCCCCGGTGTCTCCTTTCAACGACATAACGTATTCTTGTCGTTGATAATTCCTGGACACCCAGGGAGTAATATGGGTGTGTTCATGGAACCCGTGTTTGATGAATTGGTCCATGCTTGGGATGAAGGGGTATGGACATACGATCGAGCTACAAAGACAACCTTCAAAATGCATGTTTGGTACCACTACTCCCTGCATGACTTCCTGGCATATGGGATATTCTGCGCCTGGTGTGTTCACGGGAAGTTCCCATGCCCAATATGCAAGGAAGGTGTGAGGTTCATTTGGTTGCAGAAGGGTGACAAGTATTCATCGTTCGACAGACATCGTCAATTCCTACCTCTTGACCATCCATTCAGACAAGACATCAAGAACTTTACGAAAGGTGTCAAAGTGACAAACCCTGCACCGCGGATGATGACTGGTGTCGAGGTTCATGCTCAGATAAATGCTCTCGTGCCCAATGAAGAAGGTGGTTTTGTGGGATATGATGAGCAACATATGTGGACTCATATCTCGGGCATGACGAGGCTCCCTTATTTCGATGACCTTCTTCTGCCACATAATATTGATGTAATGCACACTGAAAAGAATGTCGTCGAGGCACTTTGGGCAACACTCATGGACACTGAAAAGTCTAAGGACAACCCTAAGGCTAGAGTGGACCTAGCAACGTTGTGCGATAGACCAAATCAAGAGATGCAGCCTCCTAGTCGTGGCAAGACCTGGAGAAGGCCTAAGGCCGATTTCGTCTTGAAAAAGGACCAAAGGAGGGAAGTACTTGAATGGATCAAGACGCTAATGTTCCCTGATAGGTATGCAGCGAATCTAAAGAGGGGAGTGAACTTAGGCACTCTACGAGTAAACGGGATGAAGAGTCATGACTACCGCATATGGATTGAGTGGCTTCTTCCGGCGATGGTTCGAGGCTATGTCCCGGAGCATGTCTGGCAAGTGCTGGCAGAGTTGAGCTACTTATTGCGCTAGCTTTGTGCCAAGGGGCTCTCTCGGACCATCATTGATGACTTGGAAAAAGCGGCACCCGTGTTGCTCTGTAAATTGGAGAAGATCTTTCCACCCGGCTTCTTCTTGCCGATGCAGCATTTGATTGTGCACCTCCCGTATGAGGCACGGATGGGGGGCCCATGCAGAACCATTGGTGCTATCCAATCGAGAGATGTCTGAAGACTCTTCACAAAAATGTAGAAATAAAGCCAAAATTGAGGCTTCCATTGTAGAGGCATACATTCTAGAGGAGGTGTCGAACTTCACAGAGAAATATTACACTGAGAAACACTCTAGAGGAGGTGTCCTTGTTTCTTCGTCCAACCCCCTTATTTCTCGTTGGTACAGGGAATTTCTTCATCAATCCTGGCATCGATCAAGGCAACCTACCCCGCAAGAAAATGATACCCTTCTTTCACAAGGTGCGGGACCAGAGAGCCCTGATTTCATTTGTTGGTTCAAACAGAAAGCCCAAACTAATGCGCCTATAAGTGACGAGCTGAGACAGGTTGCAAACGGCTATGCCATTAGGGTCAAGTCATTTACCGGTTATGACATGAATGGATATCGTTTTCACACAGCAAGCTACGAGCAAAGTCAGCCCAATCGAAAAACCACATACAACGGAGTTGTTACGCCCGGCACTAATGGACTCGACTATTATGGAAGAATTGAAGAAATCTATGAACTATCATTCTATGGTTCCAAACCTCTTACTCCTGTCATATTCAAATGCCACTGGTTTCATCCTGGAGTAATGAGATGGACCCCTAAGCTTGGGCTAGTCGAGATTCGACAGGGTTCCGTCTATCCAGGAAAAGATGTCTACATTGTGGCTCAACAGGCCGTCCAGGTTTATTATACGTCATACGCGTGCAAAGACACCAAGCATCTTAAGGGTTGGTCTATTGTGCACAAGGTATCACCACACGGTAAAACTACTTGTCCCAAATGATGAAGATTACAACTTCAACCCAAACACATATGATGGAGAGTTCTATCAAAAAGATGGACTACAAGGGAGGTTTGACATAGACTTAACCGAAGAGATAGGAATGGAAGTAGACAATGAAAGGGATGATGACGAGGACGCTAGAGACGAGGTGCGAAATCTAAAGGACATACAAATGCTTGAGCGATTAAATTTAGGCAATGACAATGAAGACAACATTCCTCCTTCGGATAGTGTTGATGAGTTGGACAATGTTGATAGTGATGACGAGACCTATGATCTAGCTAATCTCAATCATGAAGATTATTTCTAATACATGTAATACTATGTTTTTTGTAATTATGTTTTGTTCATTTTTGCACCTATTCTAATTACATCTTGTTTTTCTTTTTTATTACAGGTGATTGAACAAAGATGGTGGGCGACAATCATAGGTCCGTGAATTCGATTTACCAAAGACCATGCCGGCTGCAAGAGGAGGTGGAGGGCGCGGCAAAGGGATCGGACAGGAGGAGGAGGAGGAGGACCGCTAGCCGTGGGAGGGGGCTGTCTCCTCCCATGCCGCGTGAGGAGGAGCTGGAGGAGGAGGTGGCACCCATGGACGAGTCGGACGAGGAGCTGGTTCGGCAGACGGACGAGGAGGAGGGGCCGCACGAGGACAATGAGTGGGAGGCGACAGGCATGGGTTCCGCTTCCTCCGACTCCTCTTCGAGTGTCTACTTGCGAGGTCCCGCGAGCCTCGCACAGGTTCTGCTTCCTCACCAACGCCCAGTGATTCGCCCCGAAGGGCAAAAGTAAGTAACTTTAGATGTTATCACCACTACTTCATATGATATGATGAAAAAACTAATAATTTTTCTTAATCACTTGTGCAGGAACTGGGTGGTTGTGTTGTGTGGTAGCGCACGGCTAGTCAACGGCATCCTGGGTCTTCTGTGCAGGCAACACTTCCCCAGCATTGTCACGTACGCATCGAAGACGGAGTCGGCCTACTCGTTTGACCACTACGTCGTCGCCCTCGATGTGGAGTACCCCAACAAGGCAGCGCGGGTGAAGGCAGAGTTTTGGGTAAGTCTCCCTCGCACAACATTGCTCAATATGTCGCATTCATTAGACTTTTCTTGAAATAATGAATGGATACATCGCTTTTGTATGCAGACTTATTACAGATGCGAGAAGGGATTTGAGGCCAGGGCGGAGCAGGTTACTACCAAAGCCTGTAAAAAACTCGTCACTGACATGCATCACGAGGTGCGCATCCAGGCCATCATTACCTACTACGGGTCGAAGCTTGGAGAGAGGAAAACCAAGAAAGACGCAATAGAGATGCAGCTGACCCGGGAGCAGTACCTTGAGGTAAATGAAGAACATCAATATTGATTCGTTTTGAGATTAAGTTGGTTTAATTTGATCTTCTTATATGTCCAATACTTGATGATGTGTAGATGATTCCCTGGTGGTGCCAAGCGTATCCCGAGTGCTGGGCGATGATGGTGGAGAGGTGGTTCATGGCGGAGTACCTCAAGATGCACAGGGATGCCTAGGACCGTCGTTTGCAGATGCAAGGTCCAGCACACCATCAAGGCAGCAGCAGCCTCGCTCGATACAAACAAGAATGGGTACGTGAATTCATTTATCTATTGTGACGCTCAGTTCTGCCTGATTTCTAATCATCGTGCTGTCTTTGTCGCAGTCAGCATCACATAGTGGCCAGACTTGCTTGGACTTCCAGGCATGGTATATGGCCCACAAGGGCAAGGCGATGTCTGACGTCTCCTTCAACCTAGAGGACCCACCCGAGGCATACACGAACCCGAGCGTCCACTCCCGCATCAGTGAGTACACTGAGGTGGCGAGGTCGCTCCATGGGCCAGACCATGATCCGAGCACCCAGGACTTCGATGGAGAGGCCGTCATGAGGGCAGGGCAATGCAAGAAGCATGGGCGGTTCTGGAATGGCGACGGCGTCATCGACACGGCCTCTACTCCCTCTCTCTCCCATATCCGAGCACGAAGCACGAGCGAGAGCCTAGCCATTCGCACACGGCCGACCGCTGCACAGCACTGGGTCGACGCACTCGCGGTTATTCATGTTTTACTCGTCATACATTGATCTTTACACACCTTAATTAGTTTTGCATTACTGAAACATTGGAGTGAAATATTGCACGCCCGGTTGGAACAACAAATGAGGCAACGTCAGGAGCTGGAGGCCATGCAGTAGAGGATGGCGGCCCAGCTGGAGGCCGAGCAGGCCGAGCGGCAGGCCCAGGCGCAGAGGCTGACAGACATTACGGAGTTCCTACAAGGGCTTGGGCAACGTGTGGGATTCTCTCTGCCAGCTGGGTTGTTGGTTCCACCTCCGCCTCCGTGTCCTGCAGCTGCAGCTACTTCTGTGAGTATGAAAGTTTTTTACGTTCGCTTGTGCTTTGCTTGTATGGCCTATACCTTCCTAGATTAGCTATCCAAATAATCTTGTCTCACATGCAATCTTTTCTCCTTTGTGCAGTCTCCATCTGATGGTGGTTCGAATAATCCACCTCATGCACCTCCGAATGATGGAGCTGGGCCTTCACCACAGTCGCAGTGGCCGAGATGAGTGCACGTTGTATTTTTTTTATTTGTTGTCCACTTGGTGATGGACTTGTGATATACTTGTGATGCACTTGTGGACTTTGATGGACTTGTGGATTTATTTGGATAGACTTGAGCACTTATTATTATTATATATGTGATATATATTGTGATGGATGTGATATGTGCGGATGGATGAGATATATATGTGATGGATGAGATATATATGTGATGAATGAGATATATATGTGATGGATGAGATATATATGTGATATATGTTTGTATGAATTTATTTGTCCTGATGGAATGTAAAAATAAATAAAAATTACAGTTTTGGGTCACTTTGCCGAGTGTTGCACTCGGCAAAGGACCCCCGTTGCCGAGTGCCATGGTCACCGCACTCGGCAAAGCTGGAAAAATGAGCGCTCGGAAAACTATTTTTCCAGTCCAGCTTTGCCGAGTGCCATGACCATGGTACTCGGCAAAGAATTTTTTTTTAAAAAAATTCAAACTTTGCCGAGTGCCGGCCAGAGGGCACTCGACAAAGAATTTTTTTTAAAAAAAAATCAAACTTTGCCGAGCGCCAGCCAGGGGGCACTCGGCAAAGAATTTTTAAAAAATAAAAAATAAAAAACCTTTGTCGAGTGCCTGCAGGGTTGGCACTCGGCAAAGCGACCGTCAACAGGGCCGGCACCGTGACGGTCACTTTTCTTTGCCGAGTGCCCTTTGCCGATCAATTTTTTACCGTGTGTTCTTCGCCGAGTGCAATTTAGCCTTTGCCTCGGCAAAGAACCTGAATCCAGTAGTGTGTTCCTCAGATTAAACTATCAGCCGGACAAAACTGAATTAGTAAAGTCACCGCTCATGTAACTACCATAAAAGGACATACCTAGTGCAGAGAGGTCTCGCTCTATACGGGGTCTGAGGAAGGGTGTTAGTGGCAAGTCTTACCCTCGACTGTGCAATGCGAGTAGACCGCGACTCAAACCCGGGACCTTCTGGTCACAGACGGTAAGACTCTACCGCTCGCACCAAGCCCGCCCTTCAAATATAATTACCATAGCAAATATAATTTTTTACTACTGTATGTAACATTACTTAGATTCAAAAATTTCAAGCTACCGTTGGAAGGACTCGTGAATCAAAGAGGCAGGAATTTAGAAGCTGTAATCAACTGCTCCCAAAGCCGCAGAAAATTACAAAGTTTGATGACAGCATCAACCGATTTTAATAAAGAATCAAACTCGCCATTGACGAACACTTGCTTCTCACCAAGCAAACTGATACATACAGCATACTTGTTTACTTAAACCGAACTGAAACAGTAACCCCCAATGCTCCTTCACTGAAAGTCTAAAACAGAACGGCAACTACAGCATCTTTTCAGGTCAGCATAACCAACCGCCTTCTCAAGAGAAGAGAGGAGGCCCTGCCAGATATGTGCACTGTAGCTTGGCTGATTTTGTATGATTGAATAGTGTTCTGTGAGAGAGAATACGAGGAAACAAGCTGAAATAATTCGAGACCGTACCAGCCGAACACGCTTTGTAAGCATGTTAATGCCAGAGCCGGGACAGCAGCTTCACTAACCAAGGTTTTTATTTTCAGAAATTAAAATTTATCGGGGGTCACAGATAAAAAGGATAAACATGATATATCGAAAATATCGGACCAAATTCAAATAAAATTTAATTTGAATTTAAGTAAATTTAAACAAAATTTGTACGAAAAAGATAGATATTTTCTTATCGGCACCTACAGATAAAAAGGATATATCGGAAATATCAGGAGATTTCGGCCGATAAATTTTTCCCTGTCACTAACTCCCTCAAAACGGAATACTGAACATTGTTCCCTTTTTTTCTGAACATCGTTAATGCTCTGTGACCATATTATTAGATATTCGACGAGCAGGACAAACCATGGCTCACAATCAACTCCTGCTACAAACATGGTTCGTTCAGAGTTCAGACTCGAACTCGTTTTTTTAAAAAAAAAAGAAAAAAAGAAAACGAAAAAAAAAAGACAGGAACTCAAGAACAGGCAATACTGATGAGCCATGAAGGCTTCAGGAAAGTGAAACAAAACGAAGACGAATGAATTTATATTCAGTTGTGATAGCTTAAGCTTTACCAATGCGAACAACATCCAGATAGACAAACAATCTAAACTAATTTACTGTTACTCTTTGGCAATGGTAGTAATATTTTCCTGTTTTAGGTTTATCTGTGAACAAGCTGTATGGTAGCAATGTTCATATAAGGTGTCTTGACTTTGGATGTTTTACTAGGCTGGCCATAGCACTATAGAAGGGCAATTGCAATGGCGCACCCTTAGCTCTCTGTCGGGTTTCGGCACCTATTGATTTTTGGCCTTGTGCTAATCTAGCTTTGTGTGACAATTTTTGGCCTTAGTGCCACCTTGTACATAAACCTTCTTTCCGCTTAATTGATTAGCAGAGGTCCTGTCTTACTTTTAAAAAAAAATCCATGCTGGCCAAATTAATTATACGGTAATGTTAGAAAACGGGCGTGCGTCCGTCCGGACGGACCGCTCCGTACGCCCATGTTTTTTAATCCACAGGCTGATTTGTTAAGCGTTCGGACAGACTGTTACGAGCACCACGCCCAGCTCGTGTCGTTGTTCCAGGCTGCACCGGCTGCTCAGTAGGCCCGGTTATATTTTAAACCATAGACACAACGTACGACAATTATGTGCATGTACACGTATATATGTAGGGATGCCTCATCAAAAGTGCAGAACATGAATATGTAACATGCATGTATACTAGAAGAGGACATAATCGACATGCATGGAGGACAGTGCTGATTGACCAGCTAGAGCAACGCATGGCCACTGTCCATACTTACATGCATGTCCACAAAAATGTCTTTGGTCCAAAAATAATTATTATAGACCACAAATATACGTGAGCCTGATCATATTGCGCATGGTCAACCTAAATAGCAACAATTTTCAATATGGGCCCGGATATGTTAAGAGCCACGTATAAAATATTTGTATGGCCGGCTTAATAATTTATTTTGCCTGATTAACCATAGTCAACACTATGCTAAAAATTCATCATGCATTGTCTTTAATGGTAATGCTACGAAGCGGGCGTCCGTCCGGATGGACGGACCGCTCGCTCCGCGCACCCCGCGCCCCACCTGCCCATGCCGTTGCTTGCTCCGGCCCGAGCAGATTCGCCCTGGCCATCGCGCGCCTCACCTGCTGTAGTCGTCTTGCAGGGCCGCTCCACCGGGCCATCGCACTAAAAGCGTATGTTGTAAACATATGTGTCAAGTGTTTCAAATGTTCCAAATGTATGTTGCAATTGTTCCATATGGATGTTGCAAGTAGATTTTGATGTTGTATATTGACGGTGCGAAAAGTGACCAACAATCAAATATTTGTAGTTTTGTCGTGCGTTGTGATCGGATGTGGACTAGCACTCAATGACGCAGGATTTATACTGGTTCAGGCAACGTGCCCTACGTTCAGTTTCAGTCGGTCGATGACTTTATTCCTGATCCCAGGTGCTCAAAGTTTGTTGTGGGTTACAAACGAATAGAAATGAGAAGAGGGGTGTTAGAGGCCCGGTCGAACTCTAAAACCAAACGGCTAGAGTGATGGGTGTTTGAATCGTCTAGCTGCTCTTTTCGGAGAAGAGCTAGAGAGAACGTCACCTAGAGAGGAGAGAACGCATCCCCTTTTATAGCTGAAAGGGACGGCCTTACAAGTCAGAGAAAGAGAGAGTGTATACGTGTGCTACCGAATCTTGTTGCCCATGCTGTCAGGTACGAGATGGTCGTCGGCGCTCACAATACTATTTTGTGTCAGACGCATGTGGCAGGCTCTACCTTGTTCGCCTTGTATGGCAAACATCGGCGCCTACAATACTGTTTGCGCTCTGACACGCCTGGAAGGTCACATAGTGCCTGTCTGGCATGGCTTGGTGGCACCGTCTTGAAGGCGCGCAGGGCATAGCATGGTAAGGTCCTCAGTATTGCGGTTGACTTGAGTGCCTCACCTTATCTGCTCCGCCTGATCCCTAGGCCCTCACCGAACGGGCGTCCCCGGTCGGTTGTTCCTAGTCGGCCCTGACCGTGTCGGTTTGGGAAGAGCCGCGAGCAGAGTTCCGGCATATCCCCGGTCGAAAAAGGAGGTCGGAGTTTGGACTGCGTCCCACCTTGGCCAGGGCTTCTGGTCAGGGACCGAATCGTTCTCCTGGCTTCTCATTGTGTATATGGGCTGGCCCAGGAGGCATGCATTGTTGCTATGCCGCCTGCTGGCTGAGTTTTTACAGGGAAGCAGGTCCATTGGGAACCCGGGGTTTATGAACCCGACATATATGTTGCAATGGCTATACACGTATGTTGCAAGTGTCTATTCAAAATATTTCATCTACTTCAAACGTATGTTGCAAGTGTTTTATCTGAATGTTGCATATGTTGTAGTGGCTATACACATACGTTGCAGTGGCTATACACATATGTTGCAAGCGTATATTCCAAATGTTTCATCTACTTCAGACGTATGTTGCAGGAAGTGCTTTCATGTTGCAAGTGTTTCATGAGTAGGCGCAAGCGGTCCCCGCAAGCGAAGGCGATCCCTGTGCGCGCGATACTGATGTTGCCAAAGTAGATCTGGATGTCGCACATGTTGCAATGGCTATACATGTATGTTGCAGGTATCTATTCAGAATGTTTAATCTACTTTAGACATATGTTGTAAGTGTTTTTTATCTAGATGTTGCATATGTTGGAGTGGCTATACACATACGTTGCAAAGCGTATGTTTCAAATGTTTCATCCGCTTTAGACGTATGTTATAGAAAGTACTTTCATGTTGCAAGTGTTTCATGAGCAGACGCAGACGCAGGCTGTCCGGTGTGTACATGTGTTTCATTTTCATAAGGCCCATAGTTGGATGTTGCAACGTTAGTTGGGCAGCAAAATAAAATATAATCTACGTAACGTCTAACAAGAGAGGTCGAAGACGCCATCCCCTCGCGGAGGTAGGGAAAGTGAAACATGCGACTGTACGAGTGTTTAGGACACGGAATTTAATAAGAATAATTAATGAGGCACATAGGAAGATAATTTTTATGGATACGAATAATTAATAGGACACGTACGAAAATAACTTTTGCGGATAGATGCGCTGATTTGTCCGGACGTCCGAGCGGTAGTGGTGCCGCAAATTGTATTCACATTCAGACAAAATATAAGAAAGTGAAGAGCGTTGGTCTCTTTGAGGTGGGCCCCAATCCGAAACTAGATGGACCCTGATGGTGGAGTAGGCCCAACTAAAAATTGAGATTCAGCCCAACTCGCTCAGCCACTGTACTGTACACTTGAGGTAGTGAACCAGTGGCAGCATCATCTTCACGACACACAGAAACTGAGCCAAAGACCATTTTTTGTTTCTTCATTCAAGGAGCTCTTGCTATTCAATTTGTTCGCCATACACGCTCATAAGCAGAACTCTACTGAAAACTGAACTGAACCATACATAGCCCCTGATGCTAGATTACTGAAACCGAACCGTGGAGGCTTCGTTTCCAAGGGGATTGGGGGGCAGCAAACACAGCAATAATAAACAACAATTGCTTCAGCTAGCCAAAACGGAAGCCTGAACATTGTTGATGCTTTCGTCACCTGCATTCCGACAAATAAGATTCAGAACCATTCGATTCGCCGTCAGCGTCAGGCATCATTTCCTGATGCAACCTTTCCATTCAGAGTCCTAAAACCACACTGATGGGCATGGCTGATCGTTCAGGAAAGTGAATGAACAGAGACAAGGGCAGATGAGATGATTTTTGCATCCGACCGTCTCGTTCACGGTGCCCGCCTGTGCCAAGGAAGCCATCAGAATGCACAGCCGTTCTTTGGCTGAAGCGAGAAAAAGAAGAGTAGGGAGAGCCCTGCCAAATGCCGATTAAGGCCCAACCCAACCTGGTTGACTGACTGGCATATGGGGTCTGCGCTTTGTACTTGTGAATGAACAGTTATTAAACTTGCAAATTTCCTTGGGGCAAATCATTCCATTTGGCTCTTAACCCAACCCACAGTTAAAATAAAATGACAAGAGAGAAGAGACAGATTCATTCTTCAGCAGAACCAACTTCATCCATTCCCAACACCAAGAGGAGAGGAGAGCAGCCAGCTCCGCGACGGAAATGCACGCGCACACACACAATGTACAACTCCAGCAAGCAAAAAACTGAAAACCATGAACACTACTCTTGCTTCAGGACAGCATTCGGCGACCAATGACAAAGCATGATTCGCCATCAACACCTGATGCTACTTGGGACACTTGTTCCATTCACTGGAACTAAAGCTTGGATTTGTTTCACACTTTCTCAAAATAACCAACTTCATTCTCAGGAGGACTTCATTCATCAGAAACAAGAACACTAGAGCACGTCATAGATCAAGTAGGGCAATGCAGGGGGGCAGCACTTAACAGCCTACAAACAAGCACAATATAACCTGGATCCAATGATCAAGCTAAAAAGTTTTAAGAAAACTCCTGCTTTAAAAACAGTAAAATACAGACCTTGGAGGCCAACACATTAAGGTCTCACCGATGCAAAAGGAGCTGTCCTACAATAGATTATAGATCTCATGCTATTTACCATTACTACTACTATCCAGTTATCCCTTGGCCGAGAACCTCTCACACGATAACCTCACTAGATCCAGCTGCACGGTTCCTCATCACCTAAACAGGCTGCCTCCAATGCTGAAATAATTTACAAATTTTGAGAATGTCATCAGCTGATTGAGTAATCAAATCCTCCCTCGATGAACAATTATTCCTTACCAACCAAATAACAGTAATTTATTATGCAACAGTCACGATTGCACAAACTGATTAGGATAACTATGTCTTAAAATTTAGCAGCCATATCACTATCCATTGACAAATGAGGGCTATGGATGAACAGGATTAAAGATAGGGAGGAAGCATCTTAAGTAAGCTCATCAAAGTAAACACGTTTTTATTGTCTCTGCTGCTGCATACCTTCTGGCTGAGGCTAAGTTGTCAGGCTTACCATGAGAGTGTAAAGTAATCTGCTGCTCTCCTCTGTACGCGCGGCAGGGGCAGACGCCGAAAGGGCTCCCTTGCTGCTGCTCTGTAGCCGTGGCAGGGGCAGGCGCCGAAAGGCTCTCTTGCCGCACTGTAGCCACAGCAGGGGTAGGCGTCAAAGTCAGCCATACTCTCACATCTAGTCACTGTAGCAGCATGATAACCTGGCATGTGTGTATACTAGGATTAGATAGGTAGAGTTGTATATATAGCTTCCCACTGCAGCTCAGTAAAGTTGAGAGAGTTTATTGTTGCCATCTCCTCTACAGAGCTCCGGTCAACGCTGGTGCTTGTGCTGTGTGTGTGCGTTTTGTTCTCCCTTCCTCTTCTACCTCAAGCCGTGGTGTGCTGTCGGCAACAACGGTGAGCGGTCAGCTCACCCGTGCGGGAGATCTCGGGAATAACAAATGGTATTAGAGCCGTACAAGCGCCGTCGCCGGACTAACCGCTGGCGATGACGGACTGTTTGGAGATGGGCGATAGCAGCGGCGCTGCTGTGGCTACCCAGCCACGGCAGGAGGTCGTTGTGCGCACGGTGCCGGAGGTCAGTGGCACCAGTTGGACGACGCTGACTCGCACCAACTATGGCGAGTGGGCGGTGACCATAAAAGTCAAGCTCAGAGCCCGATGGCTCTGGAATGGCATAGACAAGGACACCGACAACGAGAAGATGACATGTGAGCATTGGAGACTATCCTCGCTGTTGTGCCAGCGGAGTACAGGGAGCCGTTGGGGGCGAAGAACTCTGCTAAGGATGCATGGGAGGCCATTGCAGCGATGCGCGTTGGCTCCGACCGCGCAAAGAAGACGACGGCTCAGCTGCTGAAGCAGGAATACGCCAACCTCAAGTTCAAGGATGATGAGTCGGTGGAGGACTTCTCCCTTTGCCTGCAGTCGCTCATCAACAAGCTGAGGAGCCACGGCGTCACCATCGATGAAGAAGAGGCGATCCCCAAGTACCTCAACTCCATGCCGGTGAAGTACAACCGGATCGCTCTCTCCATAGAGACGATGCTAGACTTGTCCACCCTCACCATTGAAGATGTGACAGGCCGTCTACGGTCGATGGACGAGCACATGGAGCAGGCCACAGCAACGATGGACAGTGGCAAGCTGCTGCTGACACAGGAAGAGTGGGCTGTCCGGATGAAGGAGAAGAAGTCTGGGGAAGCCTCCTCTAGCTGTGGTGGCGATGACAAGCGCCGCAGCAAGGCTTCTTCGGAGAAGAAGAAAAAGAAGGTCGACCCCAACGCCTGCCGGCGCTGTGGGAAGACGGGCCATTAGGCAAAGGAGTGCCCAAATCTCAAGCAGGAGAAGAAAGGCTGAGGCTCATTTAGCGTAGGCTGATGAAGCCACTCTCTTGATGGCGACGTTATGTGCACTACACGACGTTGAGGCCAAGGAGAAGGGAGAGGTGATGGCGGTGGAAGGGCACGGCAAGGCTCTAAAGGCTGTCAACCTCGACGAACTGCGTGCCCAAGTCCATCTCGGACGTGTGGGCGGCGAGCAGGAGCAGCGGTAGTACCTGGACTTCGGCGCCAGCAACCACATGACGGGCTCCAAGGCAGCCTTCTCCGAGCTCGACGGCAACGTGACCGGCATGGTGAAGTTTGGTGATGGCTCAAGGGTAGCGATCCGAGGGCGCGGCACCATCATCTACAGGTGCCAGAACGGCGAGCACTACGCGCTGACGGATGTATATTATATCTCGCAGCTGCGTTCAAGCATCATCAGCATTGGCCAGCTGGATGAGTGCGGTAGCGAGGTATAGATCAAGGACGACATCCTCAGGATCAGGGACCGGGAGCAGCGGATTCTTGCCAAGGTGAAGAGGTCCTGGAACCGGCTGTATCTGCTCGACTTGAAGGTGGAGCAGCCGGTATGCCTGGCAGCACGGCACATCGAGAAGCCGTGGCTGTGGCATGCCCGGTTTGGCCATCTCAGCTTCGACGCGCTCAGTTGGCTGGAGAAGATGGTTCGAGGGCTACCCCACATCAAGCACGTAGGCGAGCTGTGTGACAGTTGCCTACCCGAGAAGCAGAGGAGGCTGTCGTTCCTAAAGGCGGCCAAGTATCGCGCGGCGGACGCTCTCGAGCTCGTCCACGGCGATCTTTGCGGGCCAATCACGCTAGCCACAAACAGTGATCGGCGGTTCTTCCTCCTGCTCGTGGATGATTGCAGTCGCTATATGTGGCTGCAACTCCTGACGAGCAAGGACGAGGCGGCGGAGGCGATCAAGAAGTTCAAGGCGCGTGTGGAGGCGGAGAGCAGCAAGAAGCTACGCGTGCTGCAGATGGATCATGGTGGCGAATTCACTTTGTTGGAGTTTGGTGCGTACTGCGTGGATCAGGGTGTGGTGCAACACCACACCGCGCTGTACTCGTCGCAGCAGAATGACGTGGTGGAGTGGCAGAACCAGATGGTGGTCGGCATGGCTCGATCCATGATGAAGGCCAAAAACATGCCAACAAGGTTCTAGGGTGAGGCGGTGACCATGGCGGTGTTCATCCTCAACCGCATGCCCACAAAGGCCCTAAAGGGCGTGACGTTGTTCGAAGCTTAGTATGGGCGCAAGCTGAGCGTGTCCTTCCTCTGGACATTCGGCTGCATCGGCCACGTCAGGAAGACGAAGCCAGTTCTCACCAAGGTGGAGCACAGGAGCACACCGATGGTGCTCCTAGGCTACGAGGAAGGTACCAAGGCGTACCGGCTCTACGACCCACGCAGAGGCAAGGTGGTTGTCTCGCGTGACGTCATGTTCGACAAGAAGGTGCCCTGGAACTGGGACAGTCCGGGCATGGGGGAAGCTGGCGGTTTCACCAGCACCTTCGTCGTCGAGCACTTGGTCATCCGCGGTGGTGGAGATGCTGGAGAGGAGGTGCCGACCACTCCAGCAACAGAGCCGAGCACTCCTAGGGTAGTGCTGAGCACTCCGGGAAGGGTGCCGAGCACTCTAAGAGTGGTGCCGAGCGGTCCTATAGTGGTGCCGACCACTCTAGGACGGGGGCCGAACACTCCCGTAGCGGAGCCGAGAGGTCGTGCAGTGGTGCCGACCACTCCAAGACTGGTGCCGAGCACTCCTGCAGTGATGCCAACCACTCTAGGAGTGGTGACGAGCAGTCCAGGAGTAGTGCCAAGCACTGCAACTGGGGTGCCAAGCACTTCAGGTGTTGTGCCAACCACTCCGGCGGAACAGGGGACTCCATCGACGCCGATCGAGTTCGCCTCACCCCCAAGCGACATCACCGAGTCCGTGGATGCCTTCAACGACGGTGAGGAGGTGCGGTTCAGTAGGCTGGACGACATCGTCGGTGGCACAGGGTCCTCAAGCCTGGCGGGTCGGCTGCTCAATGACCAGAGCTGCTTCTCATCAGTGTAGAGGAACCACCCACGTTCCCGCTGGCCGAGATGCTGGAGGAGATGAAGTTGATTGAGGAAAAAAAAGACTTAGGAGCTTGTCGATCCACCTCCAGGATGCCGTCCGATCGGCTTGAAGTGGGTGTACAAGGTCAAGCGGGACGAGCACGGTGTCATTGTCAAGCACAAGACGCGCCTCATCACCTGAAGCTTTGTCTAGCATGAGGGCATCGACTTCGAGAAAGTCTTTGCGCCGGTAGCGCGCATGGAGTCCATCCGACTACTGCTGGCTTTGGCAGCAGCGAAGGACTGGCGCGTCCATCACCTGGAAGTAAAATCGGCCGTCCTCAACGGTGAGCTGGCGGAGACGGTCTTCGCTAGGCAACCTCCGGGTTTCGCCGTTAAGGGAGCGGAGCACAGGGTGCTCCGACTGTGCAAGGCACTCTACGGGCTGCGGCAGGCCCCGCGAGCATGGAACGTCAAGCTTGACGCCACGCTGGGTGAGCTTGTGTTCACACGGTGCGCAACCGAGCACACGCTCTACACGCGGAGATGGGTGGAGGAGGAGCTCGTCATCGGCGTGTATGTGGACGACTTGATCTTCACCAGCGCACGTGCGAAGGACATTGACAGCTTCAAGCGCAAGATGGTGGCTCATTTTCGAATGAGCGATCTCGGCGTGCTCTCCTACTACCTCGGCATCGAGGTGAGACAGGGGAAGGAGGCGCTCACGCTCGGTCAGAGCGTGTACGCCTCGAAGCTGTTGGAGCGGAGTGGCATGGTTGAGTGCAAGCCGTGCATGACTCCGATGGAGGAGTGGCTGAAGTTGACGAAGTACCGTGGCGAAGGTAGATGCAACACTCTAACGGAGCATCGTCGGCGGTCTATGCTACCTAGTTCACACGAGGCCGGACATTGCATTCACCGTGGGCTACGTCAGCCGCTTCATGGAGGATCCCCAAGAGGATCACTAGGCCACGGTGAAGCTGCTGCTGCGCTACGTCAAAGGGACGGTGGATCAGGGGATCGTCTTCCCCAAGACCGGTGGAAGTGGGTTGTAGCTCACTGTGTTCAGCGATGCAAACATGGAGGGGGACATCGACGGACGGCGAAGCACCTCTGGCGTGCTTGTCTTCCTCGGGTCGGTTCCAATCTCATGGCTGTCGCTAAAACAGAAGGTGGTGGCCCCGTCCACGTGCGAGGTAGAGTACGTGACGACGGCCATAGCGGCGTGCCAAGTTATGTGGCTGCGCCAGCTGCTGGTTGAGCTGACCGGTATGGAAGCTCACCCACCAGCACTGATGGTGGACAACCAGCCTGCCATCGCCCTCGCGAAGAATCCGGTTCTCCACGACCGGAGCAAGCACATCGACGTTAAGTTCCACTTCCTCAGGGACCGTGTCAATGGAGGGCAGATCGTCATCGAGTTTGTCGAAACTGGTCGGCAACTCACGGACGTCCTCACCAAGCCGCTCGGCCGTCTTCGATTCACGGAGCTGAAGAAGATGATCGGTATGGTAGAGGTTCTAGGGTTAGCAGCAGGATTAGGAAAAGAATTGTTAAGTAATCTGCTTCTCTCCTTTGTACGCGCGGCAGGGGCAGGCACCAAAAGGGCTCCCCTGCTGCTGCACTGTAGCCGCAGCAGGGGCAGGTGCCAAAAGGCTCTCCTGCCGCACTGTAGCCACAGCCGGGGCAGGCGCCAAAGTCAGCCCTGCTGTCACATCTAGTCACTGTTGCAGCATGACAGTCTGGCATGTCTGTGTACTAGGATTAGATGGGCAGGGTTGTATATATAGCTTCCCACTGCGACTTAGTAAAGTTGAGAGAGTTCAGTTTTGCCATCTCCTCTGCAGAGCTCCGTCCAACGCTGGTGCTTGTGCTGTGTGTGCGCGCTCTGTTCTCCCTCCCTTTTCTACCTCAAGCCGTAGTGTGCTGTCGACAACGACGGTGAGCGGTCAGCTCACCCGTGCGGGAGATCTCGGGACCAACAGAGAGCACAACTTAATATAAGTAGAACAATAAATTCCTAGCGGCATACCAAATCAGTTTCAAAGATTGTTGATAATAATAAGATTTAGGTAGGATCGACCCAGGTCAATATAAGATTGTGATATTACAATTCCATAAATTCAACATTGTTGAGCTCTACTATGTGCCATGTTAGTAACTGAACTATTACTTATTCAGAATATTGCAACACCAAGAACCAAGTAAAGTCATATACCTGGACTGTAGAAGCGCATGTATGGAAAGACAGAGTGGATTGCTCTGCCATTGTATACCTTCTTCACCATATATGTCTTTAGATCAACTGTGTAGAGTGCGCCATTCACCGTCACGAAAACGATATCGAGACCATCTGCGAAACCAACCACAAAAGCATATGGAATAAAGACAGGGTCAACTTGGAGCCGCATCCCAAGATCAATGGCTTTGATTTGTGTCCATCCAGCACTAGCTTCAGGAGTGTCCATCCTCAACCACATGCAGAGTTGGCCGTCTAACAGACTGACGAGCCCCAGACCGTCCTCCGTTGTTGTGAGCACAGAACGCTGGTAACAGTAGTGCATGGTTGGAAGCTGAATCCACGAAATCTCACGCAGTTCCAAATCGTACTGCAAAGCTGTGTTCGTCATTGGAATCCCAAAATAAAGCTCGTTCCCGAGTAGCACAGCGGGCGAGTAACCAGAGTAGATGTAGCAGTCATTGAGGTGCTGAAGGGAGATTGGCTCGCTCCACACGGCAAAATAATCCGACGAGTCGTAGGTGCAGACGAACATGTCCCTTGGATCAGTGCCCACGAAAACCACGAGGAAAGATCCACCACGGTGGCAATCATGGTGGTCGGAGGCGCCGGCGCCGGCGCCACCGGCTGCGGCGCAGAGAACCGCCGCGGTGCAGCTTACCGCCCGTCGCGGCGGGACGGGAAGCTCCTGCCGGTCCTCCGTGATGGGGTCCCAGACGACGAGGACGTTCTGTGTGGGTTCCCGTAGGAGGACACGGCCGTGGCGCGCGTCCAGCGGGCACCAGCGGGATCTGGTGGCATGCAGCGGTGAGGAGGCCGTTGTGCGCACGAAGCTGCAGCCGTTGCCGTGGTGGTTGCAGAGGAATCCCAGCATGGGGGGCGTGCGGTGGAACTCGCGGAATCTGCGCTGGAAGCGGGGGTTGGAGACGAGGCAGCGCCATGGCTTGCAGACGAGGGCGGCGCGGACGAGGCTAGCGGGCTCCTGCGGTGGGAGGCGGAGGAGGATCTCTTCGATAAGCTCCTCCATCAGCGAACGCGGCGGCGACGACGGCTCCGCCATGGTTGTGGCGGCGCGATGGTTTTGCTCGGGGACAGCCGGACAGGGAAAGCTGTTTTGTTTTTTTCTTTTTGACAAAGGGTATGTTCGCTGGTTAGGGTTGGTGCTGGTTTGGGCTGGCTGGTGCTGGTTTTTTGTGAGAGGAAAACACTGTTGGCTGGCTGGTTTGGGCTGGCTGAAACCAACAAGCGAACAGGCTGAAAAGCTGTTTTTTTATTTGAGGATCCACCGGCTCAAGACCCAACCCAACACGAACCATGTTGAGGGGCGACCTGACTGACAGGTGGGGCCTGTAAGCCAGTGCGCCATCGCGCCCCCGGGGGCACCCCCAGAGGCCCCGACCTCATGCTCGCCGGGTTCCGTCTCCGCCGCCCTACTCTCCTCTTGCCGCCGACTGCCTACCGCCGCCGCGCAAGTCGCGTCTGCGTACAGATTCTGACGTGGTGCGCCGCGCCCGTCAATGGTTCGACGGAATGCGCGGACCCCCGTGTCTGAATGCGCCCAGCCGCTGGTGCTCACCGCCGGCCGCGCCGATTCTGGAACGGGGGCAATGGAGCGATCTCACGCGGGGTCAAATGCTTCACCGGCGAAGCCCGTTGGAACGCTGTGACTGAAGGTGACGAGCACGTTGGTTCATGCCCACTAGTTCAGAGGAGGAATCCAGGATTCATGCCAATTTGGCGTTCATATATAGTACTAGAAATTTCCGTGCGGCTCAGAGGCTGTAGATCGGCACTGTTACACAGGTAATGCCTGGGACAAAACTCAAAAGCGTTGCAAGGTTCATACATCAAATTTTACCTCTGAATGAATGGTGACTGTTTAGTTGCATAAACGGTTGCTGAGTATTTTTTGCTTCAGTTAACAATTGCAGAATAATACACAAAATACCATGTTATAAACTGAAGGTTTCCAGCATCTTGTTCATTAGTAGTTCACATAATACACATTATTCTGCATGTAGAACTTATCGCAGCTAGGCAAAAACAGGACATTGATAACACTACAGAAGTGCAGAAAAAGTTTTAAATAGATAGCTTCGTCACCGTAGTTCTTAAGAATACCAGAGCTCACATGTAACAGGAGAATTAAACAACTTCATGATCTTTCTTACTGTGGTTCACTAACACCATCCAGTGAATTGCTTGTGGCATGGCCATTAATTTCAACGTGCTTTGCTTACTTTGCAGCTGAATCCCTAGTCAGCCTTGAGCCTTGCCCAGCTTTAAACCACAAACACATAGACTTTTTCATAGAGCTTGTCAAGCAGCCTGAAATAAGAATTCATCCATGTCTTATTGAACAGCAGGGCACAAAACACCATCCACAGCCCAACAATAAATCTCAATATAAGACCAAGATAAAAAGACACTAGATCAAGTTCTTCTCTGTTACTTCTGTGATCACCTGTGATCACCATGGATGGGAGGAGATGGAGCCTCTCCTCTCCCCCTCCCCCTCCCCCAACCCCAACCCACCGCCCGCCACCCAGGCGCCGTCGGCCACCAACCTAGCCCTCTCCCCCAACCCCTCCAGCCGGCCGGCCGCCTCCCAGGCACCGCCGGCTACCTACCCCTCCTCGGCTGCTCCGGAAGGTAAGGGACCAGACACCCTCTCCCCCCTCGCGGCACCGTTCTTCCCCTCCGGCACCCCAGGGAGATCCAATACCATGAGGTGGTCCACGGATTCCGACTACTCCGGCTACTCCGACACTGACGCGGAGTCCGCGTAGCCATCGTGGCCCTCCTACATCGATGTCGTCGGCCGGGGCTCACCGTCACAGGTGGCTATGGAGGCAGGGACAAGTGCCCAGCCGCACCCCTGTGCCGTCGATGAGCAGCCGGCGGAGATGCGGACTGAGGAGGAGCGAAGCCGCCCGCATTGCTGCAAGCGGGGCAAGCGCAAGAGGAGGCCACGGCAGGCGGTGACTTCGGGCAACCCGCCCCAGGACTAGCGGCGCATACCGGCCAAGCAGCGGCTAGGGAACCATGTTGTCCTCAGCGACAGGGACAGGGGCCGTGTGCTTGCCGCCCAGCGTCTCGGCCGCCGCGTCAATAGCCGCGAGCCCTTCCACAACCGCCTCTGTCTGCGCGTGCCGCCAAGGGGTCGTCGCCGAATTTCACCGCCTGATGCTGAGGGCTGGCGGGAGGTGCTCCCCCGGTCCATGCCGGAGAACAGTGGCTCTTTGCCTCTGGTGGGGAACGCCCACCCATGGCACCGGCCGGGGAAAATCCCCGAGGAGATGCGAGACAAGTGCCTCAACTGCCTCTCCCGCACACACTGGATCGCGACCTGCTGCCGCCCGCTGAGGTGCCTGCACTGCTATTACCATCGCCACTACGCCAGGGACTGCAAGCGGCCAAGAACGCCTCCCAACGGCGGCGGCGGCGACGCAACCGTGCCTAACCGCTTTGTTAGGGCACGACGCGCCTTCGACAGTAACGACATTGTGGTCGGCTCACAGGCAGACGGCGCGACGCCGAACAACGACGCGGCGAGCGACATCACACCTGCGGGTTCCCAAGCTACCGGTGTGACCCCGCCCAACACCTCGACCCAGGCCGATGCGGGGTCAGGTGCATATGGACCGTGATCTCTTGCCGCCCGGACACCCAGACGAGCGGCAATGGGAGAGTGCGTGCATCATCCAACGCAACACCACCATCGCTGACGCTGAGGTCGGTCTGGGCTTCGCCATCACCGCAATGGTCGTGGATGCGACGCGCGCCATCTCTACCGCTAACGCCACCCGCGCTCTGCGGAGCATCGACGACGTCAAAGAAGGCTCCTTCTCCATCACGCCATTCTACCCCGAGCACTTCCTCTTCTAGTGCAGGATGCAAGCCACGCGGGACAGGATTCTAGGGAAACTCCGGTGCCTGTGCCCAGCACTTGGCTGGTGCTATGCCCCTGGACTCATCTGTCGCACGCCGATGCCAGTACGTTCAAGTTTAGGGTGGCGATTGAGCTCGAGGGCATTCCTCCACATGCCTATGCTGAAGACACGACAGCCAAGATCCTCGCACCGAGCTGCTGGATCCACTCCGTCGACCAGCAGTCGTCTTCCAAGGCGGACCTCTCGGCCTACAAGCTGTCGACATGGACGTGTGACCCAAGGGCGATTCCCAAGGTGGTCTGGCTCCACATAGCCGAGAATGAGGTCATCCACGCCGGAACATCGGCCATCCCCACCTTCGGCAACCTGCCGCCGTACATGCGGAAAAAGGACATCCTCGGCTACCGCATTCTCGTGCATATTCGGTGCGTCACGGATTTCGACCCGGGGAACCCTTCCCCGCCGCCGTCGCCACCGGAATCGGACGACGGGGATAGCAGTCATGACAGGAACCCAGAACGGCACCACTTCTTCCGGGGCACTGCGCCGCGCATCCAAGGATACTGGTGTCACCGGGGGACCGTCGACGGCGAGCAACCCATCGTCGCCAATGGGGGCGGTGCGCACTACGGTCGTACCACCGACGTCACCGGTCTGTAGATCCAGGCTGGCGGAGCTAAAAAGCAAGATACTCCGGGTGCCAACCTTGACCCGGTCCCGCATTCCTTTCCCTTGGTGGAAGACGATAGAAGCGTTGCCGGGGCTAAAGTGGAGAACAAGGGCAAGCAAGCTGCTCATGAAGACCACCAATTCAAATTTGAGTGGCCCCAAGACTACAACACGATCGCTGGAGGGCAGCCAGACTTGGATCCTATGATCCTTGAGGTAGGGCTCCTCAGTGGAACGGCCTCACCAACCAGCCCACGCACCGAACGTGGGGTCTGCACCAACAACGATAGGGTGGAAACCGATGCATAGGTTGCGATGGTCCCCAACGACACGGCGGACTCCACCAACGCGCAGCCCGTGCCTCTGGAGGACTCCGCCCACACTCAGCCCGTGGCCCATGATGCGAGAGTCCCGGACATGGTGGGGGGATTGACCACACCTGCTGGTACCGCCTCGGTGACCGTGGCAAGTCACCTAGAGACTGGGCCCGGTGAGGCCACGCGGCAACACAATGCGATGGGGGGAGACATGCAGCCCGCGTGTGATGACACGACCCAAACCGTCGATGTGAGCACACCCACATCCCAGCCTGCTCCCGAGAACATAATCACCCCGGGGCCACCGGCCAGTAACCAGCCAGCATCAGCCGAACCTGGATCAGCCGCCTCGGCTGGGGACACAACCCCATCAACTGCAGAGGGCGGAGGCGGCACGGCACCTCACCAAGTTCACCAACGACATCAAGCGCAAGCGGAGGTCTCCCCTGATCGCCTCGCCACCAAAGCAAAAGCCTCCGATCAGGAAGGCACCAATCCCGGTACGAAGCCGGCGCATCGCATCACAGCAAATGGGCATATCTCGGTATCCAAGCGTGGCGAAGTGCTCGTCATGAAGTAGATGGGATTCACGCATCCCAACGCGATGCCATCCTCTGGGGAGCGGCGAACCTTCAACGCCTTCTTCGACAGGAACATGACGGATCAAGAGGTTGAGGCCATGGACGAGCTCTTCCCGGCAACCAAAACGAAAGCCGATCGAGTGAGCCGCCGGCCCATCGCCGCAGCGGCCTAAGTATAGGTCCATGGCTCAACGGTTGTCTCCTTTCCATGGATAGCACAACCATTCTATCTTGGAACGTGCGTGGACTCAACGCACGAGCGCGGCGGGACGCGGTCTGCACGCTAGTCAACGAAATTCGGCCATCTATCTTGTGCTTACAAGAAACTAAGCTTGATGTAATCCCGTAGAACATTGTATTCGGCATGTCGGGAGTAGCATTCGCGAAGTTTGCTTACTTGCCCGCATCCGGCACACTGAAATGACCCCGATTTCCGCGAAGGGAAATCCACAGTGTCGAAGTGTAATAAGACTGTTGTAGATCATATTACCCAAATTCCAGTCGATTATCACATCCATACCACGATAATATCAGAGTACAAATAGTGCAGAATTACATAAATTTATTACATCGCCGCATTGGCGGAATCAAAAGTAGCATTCATTCAGAACAGCTTGAAGATAAGATCGCCAAACTCGAGCATAGGAACGAACCCCTCAACCGTCCAACTCCTCGGAGCTATACTCCTCAGCAGAACCTGTGTGCCAAAATTTATCAGTACGATTTGTACTGGCCACTCCCAACCCTATGAGCATTGCTTTGTGGAAATTGGATGCAAGTTGGATATACTCAAAAGGAACCTATAAGGCTGGGGTTTCCTATGTATTTAGCATATCAAGTACATAATAGCAGTTGGTCAAGTTTTAACACCATTCCCACACCCATTCCACCCCATTCCCATTCCAGAGCCAGGTTTCAATCCTGGGATCGATATACCACCATCTCCCCACCATCACCATACCACACCCATACCATCGCTCAGTCGACAAGCCAACTCTCTCTTGGCATTGTCTCAAGGGCCATAGCCCCTGGCTACGTCCGAACACTCACTCCCGGGGGGAGAAGAGAAGGACTCATCTCACTATCTAGTTTAAGCGAAACCCAGGAAAGGTCCATAGCCAAGTCGGCATATGTATCGATCGATCAACCATACACTCTGCAGAGGTTTTACATAACCACAAGATCCGCCTTCCTCGCTGACCGTCGTCAACTGGGCTGATTCCGGCCGCTTGCTAGCCTAGAATAATGCCACTCTACCATTCAGCCCTGGTACACCCCAAGTCTAGCCTGGGGTGGCTGAAACTGTGAGTCATGAGCCGGGTCCACAAGGTCTCCATGAAGTCTCGGAAGGGTGTGGGGGAAATCCTTCACACCCCGTACCTCCCTCACACTGTCCGCTATCAACCTAGCAGCAGTGGCAATATCCTACCAAGTAGTCCGACCGTCCCGCACCATATAGGGAGAGTGGTACGTAAGGCTTCCCGGTGAATCTGAGTACTAGTAAGTCCTTAGGGATGATCAAGCCAGAATGTCTTCATCAGGGTTTCCATTACCGTGCCACCATAGCACCTCCACCCTGGGCTCCTCCCATCACAGGATCACACCCAGGGCCACCTCATGTACCTTTTACCCACCACAGGTATCCATTCCTGGGGTGCCCAGGTAGCACCCCACGGCAAGACTTGCCCCAGGCTCGTCGTATACTCTAACTTGGTCGACACAACCCTCACCCTCCACGCACCCAAGTCACACACGCAGCACTCTCCCCATAGTCCAGATAACACCAGTTCTCCACCACGCACTATGTAGTGCAAGCGTAGTAGAAGTAATAAGCAATGAAATATAGTAGCAAGCGTGTGACTAGCCTAACAGCAGGGTGAGCAGGGGTAAGGTTGCGTCAAGACAAAGGCCATCAAGAAAGCATACTACCATGCAAGTCCTATCATGGTGTGATCATAACAATAAGGTAAAGCACTAGCATTTCTATTTTAGCCATGCGTAATAGGTGCTACGAGATTGGGTGGGATGTGGCACCTTCAGTGTAGTCGTCTTCGTACTCCTCACGGTACTCACGATCCTCGTCCGTCCGGTTCTCCTCCGAGTCTGCAAACGATCGCATTATAGTCGCGTTAGCGACGTCTATAGAATAGCACAAAGAAGCAATAAAAATTCAAAAGAGCCAAATGCACTCAAACATGGGTTCATTGCGTAGAGCTTGATTTTAGATGAATTTTGGTCCTAGTTTCGTATTTTTCTAAGGTCATATGAATTAGTTATGAATTTCCGAAGTTTAAATCATTTCTGAAAATAGAAAAAGGCTGAATTAATCCTGGGCTGACACATGTCACACTGTGGTTCTTCCACGTGGCTTGCTGACGTCAGCATGATGTCAGCATCACAGTTCCGAGCTGACAGGTGGGGTCCAGCTGACGTCAGCATGACGTCATCAACGTCATCCATTCCGACAGGTGGGGCCAGAGGCTATTGGGTCACTGACAGGTGGGTCCGGTCAAAGTCAACGTCAGTCAACGGTGAGTCAACGGTCAACGGTCAACAGTCAGGGTCACTGACGTGTGGGGCCTGGGCTGCTGACGTCAGCAGCTGATGTCAGCGTGACGTCAGCATGACGCCACCCCAGCTGCGCTGGCTTCTGACGTGTGGGTCCCGCGTGTCGTCAGCATCTGACATGTGGGTCCAGAGTGTCCGTGCCACTGACATGTGGGGCTAGGTCAACGGTCAACGTTGACCAGTCAACGGTCAACACGGACTGGGTCTCAAACGGGCTCCGGCGGGCTTCGGGTTGGGCCGGGCCGGGCCGGACACGTGGCAGGCTGTGGCGTTGCCACATCACGGCCATGGGCCTCTACTGGGCTTCGTCCATAGCTCGCGGCCGTGGGCGTGGCTCACGGTGGACCAGGAGGTGCTGGTCCATGGACCGCAGATAGGTCTACGGTGGACCGAGTCCACCCTCCTTCTCTCAGGCGCGGTCCTTGTGCACCGGGTGCACTCGCGGGTGGCCGGCGAGGGGGTGTTCCCCTGTTTCTCCCGCGGCGGTGCTCCTGCCGACGGCGAGCTCGCTGTGAGCCTCTGTGGCAGTGCTGGTGTCCAATTGGGGAGGGGAAAGGCTTTCTCGGGCCACGGCGATCATGATTCTAGGGTCTAAGTGGTGGTCGGGGCCTTCCAGTGCGTTGGCCACGGCGGCTGGCGGCTCGACAGTGCTCGCCGGTGGCGAGGTCGCGTACGCAGGTTCTCCAGTGGCTAAGCTGGGTAGATGAGGGTTTCTGCGGTTCCATGGGTGCACGCCGAAGGCGTCCAGGGCTCAAGGCGAGGCTACGGGTTCCCAGGTGGCCGGTAGGGACATCCCGGCGGCCACGGCGATCATGAAGACGACGATGAGGCACGCGGGTGCGCTTACGGGGCTCCGGTGGGGTGGTCATGGTGTGGTCGCGGGTGTGTGCGTTGGTGCGTGTGTTTCCAGCGGCCGAAGACGGCCTTGGCCTACACGCTCCCGGTGTGGAGCGCCATGGCCGAACAGCAAGGTCCGGCGGCGAGCTGAGGAAGAACCGGGACTCACCGTTGGTGTTGGAGTCGAATGGATAGCGGTGCAGTGGTGGGTTGTGGCCGTGTAGCTCCGGATGGCGTGCAGTGCCGTGCGGCGTTGTGGCGTCGTCCTTGCTCCGACGGCTTCGGAGGTGCTCCGTCGGCGGCTCCTTCTTCTTTCTCCCGCTCCCTTCCTTCTTCCTCTCTTGGCTCTCTCTCTTGGCTCAGGTGTGCAGAGGGTAGCCACAAGGTGGCGGCGGGGCGTTGAGAGCTCGGGGCGCTAGGGCAACCGAGGCCGGGCTTTTATAGCCGAGCACCAAGCTTCCATGGCGGACGGTGATCGATCGGTTGAGAGACGGGTGAGGCATCCTACGGTGGCGCGAGGTTGCGTGGGCGCGGCGCCAAGGAGACAGGGGCATGCCCCGGGCGTGACCCCCTGGCCCGCTCCTGCCAGCGTTGTAAGCCTCCGGTCGCGCGGCAGATGAGGCGTGGGCGCGGAGAAGATGAACAGGAAGGCTGACGGGTGGGGTCCAGCGGCAGCGGCAGCGGCAGCAAGGGAAGCGGGGAGGCGCGTGGGCGCGGGCGACGCGCGGGCTGGCTGTGTGGGCCGCGCGCGGTCAGGCCAGGCCTCCTTGCAGCCGCGCGTGGGCCAGCGGAGGGGGAGAAGTGGAGGGCTGGGCCGGTAGTTGGTCGCGCGGGTTGGGCCGACCTGCGCGTGAAGCTGGGCTGTGAGGCTTTTTCTTCTTTTCTTTTTCTGTTTTGTTTTTCTTCTCCATTGTTTGAATTCAAATTTAGTTTGAAATTTGAATTTCAAATTGGTGCACCTAATTCATTGGAGTTTTAGATATGAGGCCCACCACATTCTTATATAAATATTAGGAATTTATTTAGCTATTTTGTATAACAAAAATAGGTGTGGTTTTGTTATAAAAAATAGAATTAGTTTTCTCTTTAAACTTTTATTCTTTGTTTTGAGTATTAATTACTTTATGGTGTATTTCTTTAAAGGTGTTAGACATTACATAAAACAATTGAAAATCCAAATCACCCTTTGAGTTGACAATTTTTCTATGTTTCATTTGTCAGTATTTAAATGATCATGATAACAAATGACATGTCATGCTCATGAATTTGTCTAGTTGGGTTACTTCTAGTGCAATACTTAGGGTTGGCTCCTATAATGTCACTCATCATTACATGAGGTTTTGAAGAAAAAATTTTGTATTTGTGATTTTTGGGTTGTTACACAAACGAGGAGGATCCTCGTCGCAGGCCGCCAACAGGATGTTGTCTTCACGGATGTCCTAGTCGGTTGCTACTCGATCACAGTGTCGGTACAGAGGGCCAATATATTAGGCGATGATACATCCAAATGGTGGCTAACCACGGTGTACAGGCCGCAGGAAGACGAGGATAAGATACTCTTCTTGGAGGAGCTGGAGGCCATCATGGACGCCTGCCAGGGTCCGTGGGCGATAACCGGAGATTTCAATCTCATCCTGAATGAAGCGGACAAGAACATCGAGCGGATTGACAGAGCCAACCTGCGGAGGTTCAGGCAGACGGTGGCGACGCTAGAACTCCAGGACCTGCACCTCCACGGCAGGTGCTTCACCTGGAGCAATGAGCGGGAAAACCCAACGCTCGTCCGGCTTGACAGAGTTCTCGTCTCGCTTGACTGGGAGAACATGTTTCCCAATGCACACCTACGTGGGCTGGGATCTGATGCATCGGACCACTGCGCTTATTTGCTGCTACAGACGAACCTGGGTCAAATGAGCAAGGCCAGGTTCCATTTCGAGTTGTTTTGGCCCAACTTCGATGACTACAGCGACACTATATCGCAGGCTTTGGAGCCGTCCGGTGGTGCCGCTAGACCCTTTAGCGAGGTTCGACTTCATACTGCGGAATCTCGTTCGACAGTTGCAGAGCTGGTCAGCGGCAAGAATCGGCGAGATCAGAGCACAGCTGCTCATGGCCCGAGAGCTGGTGCTACGGTTGGACACTGCCCAGGAACGCCGCCAACTCACCGAGGCCGAAAACGCACTCCGGAAGAGGCTGAAGATGAGATGCCTTGGGTTGTCATTGTTGGAAAGGACCATGGCCAGGCAACGTTCTCGGGTACAGCAGCTCAGCGACGGTGACGCCAACACAGCTTACTTCCACCTCATCGCCAGGGGTAGGAAACGAAGGAATTACATCCCAGCCCATGCCGTCAATGGCCACCTCATCACCGATCACAGCGACATGGAGCTGGCACTGCATTCACACTTTGCAGGGGTGTCTGGCACTGTACCAAGGGGGCATGCATCCTAAGCTTCGACGCTCTCGGCTTCCAGCAGCTCAACCTGGGGGACCTGGACGCTCCCTTCACCGATGATGAGGTGTGGGCTGCAATAAAACAAATGCCCAGTGCCAGAGCGCCCGGGCCAGACGCCTTCACCGGGGCTTTCTACAAGTCGGCCTGGCCGCTCATCCGGCAAGAACTCATGGAGGCAGTGCAGGCATTCGAGCAGGGGAACATCAGGAGCTTGGATCGACTGAACAATGCTCTGATTGCACTGCTACCGAAGAAGGTCGGCGCCGCATGCCCATCTGACTTCAGACCGATCACTATGATTCACAGCTTCGGGAAGCAAGGTTTTTTTTATCGGCCGAAATTCACGGAAATTTCTGAAATTTCCTTTCTATCCATAGGGTCCCATAAAATTTGACATCGGCCAAATTTTTTCCTTCTTTCCTGCTTGCACACAGACAACCCAAATTCAGCCGTGCGACAATCCCACACTATAATGTTTTATTCTTGTTTTTATCTGTGAACAAGTGATGTTTAATAGCTTAGGAATAGTTTCAAGTTAAATTCTACGGATTTTTTTCAAAACAATTTGAATTTTTTTTGAATTTGGTTCGATATTTCCGATATATCTTGCTTATCGTATTTATCCATGACCTCCGATAAATTTTTATTTCCGATAATGAAAACCTTGTCGGGAAGCTCATATCCAAAATCCTATCGCTACGGCTCGTGCCTCGAGTCCTCGACTGGCAGACATGGTGAGCAGGAACCAAAATGCACTTATTAGGACCCGCTCCATCCATGACAACTACAAGTATGTCCAACGCGCGGCGGTGCTAATCAGGAAAAAGAAAATTCCAATGCTGCTGTTGAAGCTGGACATTTCCAAGGCATTCGACACCCTGTCCTGGCCATTCTTGGTGGAAGTACTCCAAGCTCATGGCTTCAGTGACAAATGGTGCGCCTGGATTGAAGCACTACTCAGCTCGGCTACGTCGAGGATTTTACTGAATGGCAACCAAGGACCACCCATCAGGCATTTGCGGGGGGTGCGCCAGGGGGACTCATTGTCGGCAATGCTATTCATAATAGCAATGGACGTGCTGCACAAGCTGTTCCACAAGGCGTCACAGGACAGCTTCTTGAGAAGATTACCGCTACCGGAGATCAAGTTCCAATGCAGCCTATACGCCGACGACGCCATCCTCTTCATTCGGCCAACAGTCCAGGAGGCAAATGCAGTGAAAGAGATACTTAGCATCTTTGGCCAATCTTCAGGGCTGCACACTAACCTAGCCAAATGCTCGGTCACAGCCATCTATGGAGGCGAGGACTCCCTACCGGAGATAGTTTCCATTCTCGGCTGTCAGGTGCAGAACTTCCCCATCAAGTACTTGGGGTTACCGCTAAGCACAAAAGCAATCCTGAAGGCTCACTACCAGTCCCTGGTCGAGACCGTCGCCACCAAGCTACCACCCAGCCACGGCACGCTTATGGCGAGGAGCGGAAGACTGGTCTGGGTGAAGTCCGTCCTTCGAGCAGTACCCATCTACGCCATGATGGCTGAAAACCTGCCTCGTTGGGCCCGGAAGGAGCTAGATGCAATCTGCAGACGATTCTTCTAGGCGGGATCAGACCAGTCGATCCAAGGCAAATGCATGGTCGCCTGGCAAACCTGATGCAGACCGACACTGATGGGAGGGTTGGGGATCAACAACCTCAAGCTCACTGGGTACGCGCTCCAGACTCGATGGCTTTGGCTTCAGAAAACGGACCAAGATCGGGCGTGGAGCCAACTGCCGATCGAAGCAGCCAAAGAGGTCCAAGCCTTCTTCAAAGCCTCAACTTACACACGGCTGGGGGATGGACGCCAAGCCTTGTTCTGGGAGGACAGGTGGATCGATGGGCAAGATGTGGCAACCATAGCACCTTACCTCCATCAGAGGGTTCCCCAGCGTGTCCGACGAAAGCAAACTGTCCGGGAAGGACTACAGGGCAGAGCCTGGGTACGTTGCATCTCTGGCGGCCTCTCGGTTCATGAGCTCACGGACTACCTCCATGTGTGGGTAACCGTCGATGACTACCAGCTCAGCAACCAGCCGGACCAGACGATATGGCGCTGGACGGCAGATGGGAAATACTCTGTGAAATCAGCCTACAAAATGATGCACACTGGCTCCATTGCGATGACCGGCCACAGGTTAATCTGGAAAACCTGGGCACCCCTTCGTGTGAAGATCTTCCTTTAGCTCGCAGTGAAACGGAGGCACTCGACAGGTGACCGGAGGGCCTCACACGGCCTCGAAGCAAGGGAGTTGTGCTATCTTTGCGACCAGGGACGAGAAACGATTGATCACATGTCCATTCTCTAGGGAGGTATGGTTCTATGTCCTGCAAGCGCCTCAGCAATGTTGTTAGCCTGGTGGCGCAGCCTAAGGCCCCTGTTCAATGGTGACCGACAAACTGGCATGGACACTCTCTTCGCCCTCGTCTCTTGGCAGCTGTGGAAGGAGAGGAACACAAGATGCTTCCGGGAATCGACGTCCACGGTCACTGAGCCGCTGCAAGTCATCAAGGCAGAAGCAGACCGGTGGATACAGGCGGGGGCGTCCGGGCTGAATGCACTGGTGCAAGGCTAACGGCCTCCTTCATTGCGCCGGTCATGGATGTAAGGTTCAAAATGTAGTCTGTAACAAAACACTAACGCCGGGAGCGGCACTCTTGTAATTTGAAACTCTTTTCGTTCTAATACAATGATACGCACACTCGTGCGTATTCGAGAGAAAAAAAGATCACCATGCATGGACTCGTCATTTCTGAAACAACTCTTTTCAAGAGGAGACCCACAAAGCCCACCGTTGCCAATGTACATAAGCGAAGGGTTGTCTGCGCTGAGAGTGTCAAGCTGCCGGTCTGTGGGTATACATCCAGACAAATTGTTGTAGGACAAGTTCAAGTAGCTTAGGGATGTCAAATCAGATAAGCTCGCAGGGATTTCACCCACAATCTTGTTTTTAGAGAGGTCGAGTGATTCTGACTGCATGGCTCCAATCTTGTTAGGTATTTTTCCACTCAGGCAGTTTGATGACAGGTTCAAATTTATTAAGGCATCAGGGGAGGTGATTTCTGGGGGAATTTCACCAGTTAGGGAGTTGCCAGATAAATCAATGCTCACAAAATATTCTAATCCATTGCCATATTTAAGTTGCTGCCCTTTTGTCATTATTGGCATGATGTCTTCGAATTGATTTAACCGACCATAGACAATTTCATTTCCATATCTATCTGGATAGGATCCTACTAGAGGTAGGCTACCTTCAGGGTCATAACAGCTAGGTTTGACAGATGCCAAGGTATAGTATAACACCAGATATATTGTTGCTTGATAGATCCAAGTATTGAAGAGAGTCAAGATTTGTAATTTGTATTGGAATGTTCCCGGAAAATATATTGTGGCTTAGTTGTAGAAACTGTAAATTGTTCACCTCCCCAATCCTATGTGGTTCCAAGCACAACAGACATCCCAAAGAATGATGTAGGAGGTAGTACAAGTACAGACATTTCGTGCAATTCCAAATCATACTTGAGAATTCTTTGTTGACTCCGGAACCCAAAGTAGAGCACAATCCCCACAAGCGTGCTGGGAAAGGAATGAACGTAATAATAATAGTGATCTTGCTGAGTGAAGATTGGGTTGCTCCACGATCCAGCAGTGGATGAGTAGGTCCAGATGAACATCTCCACAGGATAAGAGAGCAGAAAAACCACGAGGAAGGGTCCACAGTGGCAATCAAGGTGGTCGCAGGCGCCGGCAGTCAATCCTATATGTTCCCAACTGTCAATGCAAATATCTCATCAACACGCCATGGAAAAACGATTTTAGTGTTGAGCTACATGACAGTTAAGGTCCCAAGTTTAGTGGTCGTGTTTCCATCTTAGGCCATTCAGACAGCACGCTGAATATCATCAACTAACACCATGAATTTTTCTTAATTTATTATGTATGTTCTAATTTGACGTACATTGCTACAACTTTGACTTCTATACAAGAAAGGAGCTCTGCAATCTATTCACCATGCATGCATGCTTGTCTACTGAAACCAAACTAAAACAGAAACCCCACAAATCGCCAATGTTTGTTCACTCTTCACTGAAACAGAGTGGCAGAGCTATTTTTTCGCAAAAGGAAACGTGTGCATCTTCAGGTCTGAGGCTTTGCCAAGCATTCAGAGAATAGCTTCAATAACTCAATAGAATACCGAACATTGTCCTTTTTTCTGAATACTGTTCATGCTTTCTGACCATATTCGTCATTCAACAAGCATGACAAATCATGGCTCACCATCAACTCCTACTGTGAACATGGTCGATTTAGACGGGAACTCAAGTACAAACAATACTGATGAGTTTCGAAGTGACTAGAAAATGTCAGACAAAACGAGAAATAAATTTGTACTCAGTTCTGTGATAACTTGAGCTTCGCTGATGAGTACAAAATACAGATAAACAAACACCATACTCTGGCAGTAACCAAGATGAGAAACTAAAGCCAAGTCAAAAGTTAAAACTAACTTTTGTGTTATTCTTCGACGATGTCAGTTTTGCTTTCCTGCTGAGGTTTACCTGTGGACAAGCTGTATGGTGGCAATGGTCTTGTCCCTATTGACTGCTGTGTTCTGATTTCAAGGTTTACAAATATATAAGCTATCTTGACTTTGAATGTTTACCGGGCTAGCCATAAAAGTAGGCATCACAACAGTAAATTAACAACTATCTTCTTATCCAACCAATTAGAATCCACAAAACGTTAAACCCCAATAAATATGAGTAAGAATAGCATTGACCTAATGAGATTGAAGTGCTTAGATTTCATAAAAATCTTTTTTTTTGGGGGCACAGAGACTTTTAAAAAGAAGGAATGATATGCAGAGTTCAGGCTTCCATTCAAAGCAGCAATACTCGAGCACATATAGTCAATGATAAAGTAGGACAATGCAGGGTTAACAGCATACACACAAGCCGGACAAACATAGGAACCAACCATCAACCTAATAGGTTTAAGAGAAATTCCAGCTTAAGACAAAGACAACCTGGAGGCTAGCACCAATCTCACTAATGCTAGCAATGTTGTACTAGTACCACCATAGGTATCATGCAATTTACCATTACTATGACCCTTGATAAAGAAGATCTAACATGGGCACCTTGAGAAGCTCTCACATAGGCACCTTGAGTTTTTTTCATGCACTTGAGACACCGACACTTGGTCCCTCACCTTTGAGGCCTCCTCCCAAAGCTGCAGAAATTTACAATTTTTTAGAATAACATTAGCTGAATCAAGTATCGAATTCGCCATTGGTGAACACTTGCTTCTCACAAATAAAACCAATGAAATTCACAGGAACAAACACAAACGTATCCGTCATTTTAGTGCCAATTTCACCATGTATTTGTTTGTTGCCAAGTCACATTAACAGATCAGAGGTAAGGGGTGAGTAGGATTAAGGTTAGACTTATCACATCTGAATTATAGAAGCTCATCAAAGCAACAAAACTTCCTGGTTAGGCTTAGTTGTCAGGAACCTACCATCTAAGCATGACATGTCTTAACAGATGAATAATTTCCTTTGCATATCTATCCAGTTTCTAAAATGGTCCATAATAAAAAAACGATTTAGGTAGCATAACATAGTGATATCAGATTGGGTGACATTCCACTTTATACAAATTCGTCATTCTTGAGACTAGATTTCATGCATGTTAGTAACTAGAATATTACTCATTCTGAAAATTATTGGAAAACTGAACTGAATCAAGAAAACTGTACCTGGAGTGCAAAAGCTCATGTAAGGAACAACGGTGTGGATGCTTCTGGCCTCGTCGCAAACCTTCTTCAGCTTAGACGTCTTCAGATCAACTGTGAAGAGCGCATTATCTGCCCTTAATAAAATGACACCGATCCGATCCACAAAGCCAACCAGAACAGGTTCGGTTAGGATGGCATTACTAGAGAGCAGCGTTTCTAGCTCAAAGACTCTCTCATGTGTCCATACAGCATCTGCTTCAGCACCATCTTTCCTCGACCACATGTAAAGTTTGGATTTATGTACCGTAGCGATTCCCTGCCAACCATCCTCCGTGGTTCTAAGAACAACAGGTTTCCAAACGAATGATGTACTAGGTGGTAGTCCAACTACAGACAATTCATGAAATTCCAAATCATACTTGAAAACTCTCGTCATACTTCTGAACTCAAAGTAGAGCGCCTTCCCCACAAGCACACTGGGAAAGAAGAAATCAACATAATCCTCATGTTGTTGAGTGGAAATTGGGTCGCTCCACGATCCAGCATCGGATGAGTAGGTCCAGATGAACGTCTCAGCAGAATATGAGACCACAAAAACCACGAGGAAGGTTCCCCAGTTGCAATCAAGGTGGTCGCAGGAGCCACCAGCGGCGCCGGCGCAGACAACTGCCGCGTTCGACGTGCGCGTCGGTGATGGGGTCCCAAACCACGACGAAGATGGGAGCTCAGATGACACCCTCCAACAAAAGCATAGATGAGAAGCATATACAGAGTAGCCGAGCCTACCGGCACTTAGTCACCACCTTCAGCAGACATAGCACTTCACCTGCAACAGGGGGGATAAAACCCTGAGTACTCAATTGTACTCAGCAAGACTTATCTGATAGGAGAAAAATGAAGACTCCAAGGATATGCATGGTTTATTTGGTAGAGGTAGTTGGATAGCATCATTTTTGCAAAAGAGCTTACTATGTAAGTCCTTACTTTAAATATTTTAGCATTAAGTTCAGTGAAGCCAATTATAGCGAGATTTGCATCTATCCTGTAACAATCATTTGATTAATAATTATCACAGTAGTAACCATATTCAATTTTTATGATCAACAGAACCATCATGTTTCATCAGTTACTACGACCGCCGGACAATGACCAAGTTTCTCACTAACCGGGAGAGACGGCGATTCGAATCGATTTCATCTAGCTGAGCAATTCCAAACACACACACGTACGAGCTCACATTAGCTTGCGTGGGTCACCGTTCACTCCATTCAGCGGTGAGTCTGGACCATTTCACAAAACTCATGATCCTGTATCCTCACATGAATTGCCCAAAGCCTGAAGCCCATAGCAAACATGGTCTTGGACCAGTCCCCTTCCTTCAGGCTCTTCTCCTAGCAATGCTAATGGTCCAATATACTCAGCCTGAATGAGCTAATCGACTTCATGGTCAACTATAATTTAGGCCCCTGTTATGTGTTTGGTACCTTCAATCTCAACCATGGTCCGACAACAAAGCGGTCCTTAAATGATGTAGACGGGATCAAAGAATACATGCCTAACCGGCATCAACAACAACCATAATAGCATCATATCCTATCCGGTCCCTAGTTATCCATTATCACCTGGTTCTTTTCCACGATAGCAAATATAACCAACCGTGTCAGAGTAGCCACCTATGTCTCGCAGGCGATAGGAATCACCCGACTTCTGCCGGTCTAAGCATAGCTAAGCATAGAGGGACCAACACATACTAGTAAGGTTGCAGGTACATATATTGTGGACAAGGTAAGTAATGTAACAATGGGTTTCAATCAACTCTTATAACTTAATACATAATACAAAAGATAAAGTCGAATGTAATTTTAAAAAGAGAGGTAGGAGGCTTGTAATGCTCCGGGGATTGCCTGGGATACAACACTAGGTCAGTGTTTGTTAGATGATACTTGCTTGGCGAGCATCTCTTGCCCGACATGTATTCCCGGGGTCCGTCCATCTTCTGGATCCGTCCACCAACATCGTCTTTTGGTTGGTTACAACACCACATTCTTCACCCTTTCGTCATACATCTAGTGTACCTATATAATATATGCAAAGATGCAATGCATGCATATGAGAAAGAGCAAAACCAAAAACATCAAGCAATTGCAAACAAGGACAAGTATTAGGTCACAATAGAATTGACCTAGGCACATGGATAGATAGTGTCAACTAGACATTACACAATCTTGTTATGCTAAGATAGCAATAAGACAACACTGTAATATTTATCTACCGAGAACTAATTAAGCTTAGCATCATACAAGAGCACTAGGGATGATGTGTGCAACACCAAACCTAGCCATATCAATCATGATCAAGGTTCTACTACTAAATTTACAACACAGAAGTGGCAAGATGGTAATCAACTTTTAATTCTTTTTACCGAGTAGGTGCATATCTCTTCTCCGGTAGAGAAGACGGATTCTTAAGTTACATCTAGCAGACTGGTTTCAGGTAGATTAGCTCATTTGCATGAGTCATACTAGCAACCATATCAACCATCAAGTTAAAGCAATCAACTTAAGCAAAGCAAGTTCTGGACTGCAGCACAATAGTCACTTGTTTTGATCATAACTGGAGTTCTAGATATCCAATAAGGATGATCTTAGACTTTATGGAAAGTTTAAGAAATTACCTACAACTTTCTTATTATCATCCAGAGCTGATTTCATAGTTAACTAGGCCAAACATTACAAAGAAAGATTTCTGTCTAGATTTGGATAGATTCTGACATTTAAATTTGGACAGCTATATCTAGAGTTCTAGACATCTAACAAATGTTCTTCATAACTTTCTGGAAATCTTATTAAAATTACTACAACTCTTTTATTGACTTCAAGAGGTAATTCTACAGCTATCATGGTCAAAAAGCATGACATTTCAGATCTGTACAACACATAAGCTAAACCTGATAGGGAACTTGTAAAATCTATAACTCATAAACCAGCAGGCCTAAAATCATGATATTTTAGGAAAACTAAGATCATAAAGTTACCTACAACTTATGTATAGATCACAAACACAAAAAAAGATAATTTTCACTATGAAAACAGTTCCTCAACCGAAACTACTCATAAAACAAGCATTGACATAGGTAAATCAAAAACTCACTCATACGTACTCCAATAAAGCTGAAATTTTTACTACACATTAAGAATCGCATGAGAAGAATACCATAAAAATTTCACGTTAATTGGAGCAATAAAACAGTAGATATGAATTTATCCCTAAAAAGCATATGCAAAAATCTAGAGCAATATTTTTTCACTAACACATACAAGATTATACATCCACTGCATATATCTAGTCATGAGGATTCCAGAACATCTTTATTTTCCATTTTATGATTTTTTGACGATTTACTATGAATTTTCAAAGTTTCAGCTAGATTATGGGAAAAGAAAAAGAGAAAACCATATAAGACAGACTCTTTACGCTAAGGCCCCTGAGTTTTTCACAAATCAACCTGCAGTCTAGAAGTACTATTCATGTGAGTCACGAGATTTATATTGGTAACCCTAGAAAAGCTTCTATTCTCACCCAGATGTCCTTCTTCTTCCTTCATACAGAGAGTGAAAGGTCCTAATGGCTAGAGGGGGGGTGAATAGCCTATTAAAAATTCTACAACAATACTTAACAAACCGGTTAGACAATTATGAGGCGAAGCAAGTGTTGCGCTAGCCTACTAAAATAGCAAGCCACCTACCATAATTTTAGTTTATATAGTTTCTATCCACACAATAGCTATGACACTACACTAAGTTAGTGTGCTCTCAAAGGCTAACTAAAGAGCCACACTAACCAAACTAACAAGCTCTCGCAACTAGCTACACTAAAGAGCTTGATAACTAGTTTGCGGTAATGTAAAGAGAGTGGGCAAGATGATTATACTGCCGTGTCAAGGAAGGAGCCAATCAATCACAAAAATGAATAACAATGAAGACCAATCACCTCGAAATCAAATAATAACAATGATTTTTTACCGAGGTCCACTTGCTTGCCGGCAAGCTAGTCCTCGTTGTAGCGATTCACTCATTTGGAGGTTCACGCGCTAATCGGCATCACACGCCAAACCCTCAATAGGGTGCCGCATAACCAACACAAGATGATGATCACACAAGCCACGAGCAGTTTACTAAAGTACCTTTTGGCTCTCCGTTGGGAAAAGGTCAAGAATCCCTCACAATCACCACGATCGGAGCCGGAGACAATCACCAACCTTCGCTCGACGATCCTCGCTGCTCCAAGCCATCTAGGTGATGACAACCATCAAGAGTAACAAGCAAATCCTATAGTGAAACACGAACACCAAGTGCCTCTAGATGCAAACACTCAAGCAATGCACTTGGATTCTCTCACAATCTCACAAAGATGATGAATCAATGATGGAGAAGAGTGGGAGGGCTTTGGCTAAGCTCACAAGGTTGCTATGTCAATGCAAATGGCCAAGAGCGCAAGCTTAAGCTGGCCATGGGGCTTAACTAGAAGTCCTCATGAACTAGAGTCGTTGTACCCCTTCACTGGGCACAATACGGGGTGACCAGACTCGCTGGTCATATTAACCGGACGCAGGACCCCAGCGTCCGGTCGCCCGATGCTTGCCATGTGTCATCGGCTTCAAACGCTGTTCACCCGATCTCAACGGTCAAGAGTTGACCGGACGCGCTGCTCAAACTGATCGGACGCTCCAGCACCAGCATCCGGTCGTTTCCAGTAAGGTTCCAACTACGAAAAATCACGACTGGATGTGTCCGGTCATGCTCGACCAAACTCTCCCAGCGTCCAGTCACTCAATGTCATTTCTGCGTGCGCCACATAGGTGCGACCGGATGCACCCAGCCAGCATCAAGTCACATCAATGCCAGCGTCCGGTCAAAGACCGACGCTGCGTGTTCTCAGCTACCACTGACCGGATGCGCCGGTCCAACCGAGACCAACGTCCGGTCACTGTGTGACCATCATGACTAACTCCTTTGCAACTCTATTTTCTTCACCCTTGTTCAAATGTGCTAACCACCAAGTGTATCACCTTGTGCACATGTGTTAGCATATTTTTGTAAGCATTTTCAAGGGTGTTAGCATTTCACTAGATTCTAAATGCATATGCAATGAGTTAGAGCATCTAGTGGCACTTTGATAACTGCGTTTCGATATGAGTTTCACCCCTCTTCATAGTACGACTATCGATCCTAAATGTGATCACACTCACTAAGTGTCTCGATCACCAAAACAAAATGGCTCATATCATTTATACATTTGCCTTGAGCCTTTTGTTTTTCTCTTTCTTCTTTTCAAGTCCGAGCACTTGATCATCACTATGGCATCGTCATCATCATGTCATGATCTTCATTTGCTTCACCACTCGGAGTGAGCTACCTATCTCATGATCACTTGATAAACTAGGTTAGCACTTAGGGTTTCATCAATTCACCAAAACCAAACTAGAGCTTTCAATCTCCCCCTTTTTGGTAATTGATGACAACCCTTTCACAAAGATATGAATTAAAATTCAACTAAATCCATGTTGCTTGTCCAAGCATATTTACTATGTGTAAAAGGATATGGACAAGTTTCATGAACTCCAAATGGTAGCAATTGCTCCCCCTACATATGTGCTAAGAGTTTGGATAGTAGCTTGCACATATGATTAGATAGGAAATATAGGAGACAATGTCTACCAAATGATGCTAAGGTATAAAAGATGGACCTTTGAAGCGTGATACCAATCAGAGTGCACCATTATACCATCCTTAGCACCATGGTTAGCTAGATACTACTTGAAAACACTTGGAAATGAAATCTCTAGATAACCTATGCAAGCTAGATTTTCATTTTATCATTCAAACCTACAACTAGCATACACCACACAAGCATGGATATTGAAATTTAAAACTTGTGCCATGCAAGCAAACATATGAAATTCACATTCAAATGCACCATACAAGTTCATGAGCTTGCTCCCCCTACTTGTGTGCTCAAATTTTAATTGATCCCTTTCCTTTGTCATATCTCTCCCCCTATATCAAGTTTTCACCCTTTGTTGTCTTTTCATTATCTTAGTACACCAATATCTTTGTTTTTCTCCCCATGTACTAATATCACTAATATCTTTGTTTTTCTCCCCCTTTGTCATCAATGACCACAAAGGTTCAAAATGTAGATAGGTTGAGATTATCAATGTTAATCACTAGGGTGAGGATCATATTTCTAAATTTGGTTCAAACTAGAATATTTGCCAAAGATATTTAACTCGGTTTGATCCAAGGACAAGCTTCTTCACACCTCCAAATAAGGGTTATCTTGTACCATGTTGAGTTAAACACTTAGAGCTCATTTTCTAGATCAAACACTAGGTTTACAAGCCCACAAACATGTCTTATGCTACCACTAGATCAAAATAAGCATAGAAGCAATAGTGGTACCATACAATCATCAAATTCATTTGATTTTCATAAATGAGTCTATTAAATGTGAAAATGACTAGATGCACTAAACATGTCCTTAGCAAGGATGTATGCCATGCCAATCAACTTTTACCTTGGATTGCTCGAAGGAGAGGCATGTCATATAAGTGGGGGGTGCATCAACACATATTTGAGAAGTCCAATATGTTCAACTCATTCCTTAGCTTGCAAAACTTTTTCTCATCCAATGGCTTGGTGAATATATCGGCAAGTTTATCTTCGGTGCCCACGCTCTCAATGCAAATGTCGCCTTTTTGTTGGTGATCTCTTATGAAATGATGGCGGACATCAATGTGCTTTGTTCTTGCATGTTGAACCGGATTGTTGGTTAACTTGATTGCACTCTCATTGTCACATAGCAATGGCACTTTCTTGAACTTGATTCCAAAGTCATTCAAAGTGGCCTTCATCCAAAGTACTTATGCACAACAACTACCGGCGGATATGTATTCGGCTTCGGTGGTTGATAATGCAACACTATTTTGCTTCTTTGATGACCACGAGACAAGTGATCTTCCCAACAATTGACATGTGCCCGAGGTGCTCTTCCTTTCAACCTTGCATCCCGCATAATCCGAGTCGGAGTAACCAACTAGCTCAAACTTTGCTCCTTTGGGATACCACAAACCAACATTTGGTGTATGCTTCAAGTACCTCAATATTCTCTTTATAGCCTTCAAATGACTTTCTCTTGGTGGGGCTTGAAATCTTGCACACATGCACACACACTAAACATGGCATCCGGCCTTGATGTGGTCACATAGAGTAGGCTTCTAATCATAGACCGATACAATTTTTGATCCACCATATTTTCACTTGCATCACTATCCAAGTTGTCATTTGTTCCCATTGGTGTGCTAATGGCTTTGCTATCATTCATGCCAAACTTCTTGATCATATCCTTAATATACTTGTCTTGACCCACAAATGTACAATTCTTCAATTGCTTGATTTGAAGACCAAGGAAGTAACTTAACTCTCCAATCATGGACATCTCAAACTCATTGGCCATCATCTTTCCAAATTCATCACAAAAGTCTTGATTGATTGATCCAAATATGATGTCATCAACATAGATTTGCAACACAAATAAATCTTTTCCAATCTTCTTGATGAAAAGAGTGGTGTCAACCTTGCCCATCATGAACCCTTTAGAGAGTAGGAATGTCACACCCAATTTTAAGGATAAAATTGAATGCACTGAACTCATGTGTGCCCAGGGATCAGTCACACACATAAGTTGACAAATTATAAAAAGTATCATCACGGTGTATCTTACATAACGAATAATAGCATCACATTGACTTACATAACACAGCGGAAGATAAAAAGATAACTCTCTCGTGGAACTCCATCACGTGGACGGTCATCGTTGACCACAAGCCTAATAATCCTCGTGAAACTCCTTATATCCGTTGTCATCTGTTACCCATCCGGGATTTTTATCCAAATATTGAAAATTAAACAAGCGTAAAATCGTCCCGTACTCAACAAGATAACATGGGGTTCATGAGGCTCAAAAGGATGACACCGGTTTACTACAGTTAGCACTTTTAGTAGATTCAAGATTTTATCCTCATCTATTATTAAGTTATGCTTAAGCTCCCTTTTAAACCCACGTGATCATATATCTGATCCAATTGAGCCATGTGACATCATCATAATCATCTCGTATAAACAACATTATAAGTAGCCATCTATTCTGTGAGTTTTCCGGGCGCTTCGTGACCGTGAGCACGGCTGTTATAACAGTTTGTTACCCTCTCTGCAGAGGTGGTGCACATTCACCATGAGTCATGATTCCCATATGCCCGGGTTAATTACTCCCATGTCACTTTGCCAAGGTGAGCGGGCGGGAGTGCGCTATGAAGCCATTTCATAGGTTTCTCTAACAAGTTAGGGCATAGGTTTCCTTGGCGAGGCGGATGTGTAGGAACCCCCTTTCCTATGGCACATATCCATCATGGCTATACACATAGGAACAGAGGCGTCCTATACCCAACGTGGCAAGCCCCATTTGCGCCATAAAGGAAACCTCTAACAAGCTAGAAAAGGTCCTATTACTGAGCTAAAGTCGAGCCATATGACCCTCACGGTTGCCTTTATCGGTCCCCACTTTTGCCGACAGATAAGTCCTTATGGAGGGCCGAGAGCAACATGATCAAAATTCATTTGCACCATCGCCCTATGGATCAGTTGTTATGAATCATGTTATACTTTTAGTTCCATAGAACCATTCACCATCATATAGATCGAGGTTCGATTAGAGCACTAGCAATCTACCCATATGCAATTACCCATAGGCGTCAAGGGAACAAGTCATCAAATGACTAGAATATCCTTATGGTGATCAAAATTTGACACATGCACATGATTAAATGATTAAAGTGAATAGGACATCAAGGTAGGCCCATGCTATACTTGCCTTGGTTCACAAACTCTTGCTGGTCCTGTTGGTCGTCGAAGAATTCTTGGTCTCCAACGTTCTCCTCACCGTCTGAACGCGACCAACATTGCAACATACACATTCCAAAAGCATTCATGCAAAGCAAACATTCCTATCATTAGAACAGTACACCAACAGTATATAAAACAAAATAAAATGTTTATGAAAAGAATCTACGTCTTGCTACAATCACGTCAACGCGAAGTTCACGAAATTCGGAGCTAAAACGCGAAAGTTATGATTAAAACGGGATTTCCTATAGCAATATATTTAATTAAATCTAACCATGAAATTAAAAAGTTCCAAACTTGACTAACAGTGGTTCTAACATGTATATTATGGAATTACGAAGCTAACGCGATTTGAACGGATCAATTCGGAGCTAAAACGAAGTTTTTATGACCAAAACAAATCTAGTGGCATTTCTGTAATTACTGAAAAACGTATTTTGGACTAACACAGTATACTTTACGTTTTCAAAACGAGAATGCGTAATCGGGGAAATACGCTAAGGACGACGGGTTCTATTTCGGAAAAAGGTAGGGGCTCTTTAACAAATTGACCCACGAAGGGGTAACTTCTAACGTGAGCCGTCGGATTTGAAAAGAACGGCCAGAAATCGATCCGGGGAGAGAGAAAAAGAGATGGCCGGCGGGGAACAGTGCAGCTACGGCGGCTCTCCATGGCCGGCGGCGTGGAGGTCTCGGTCGCGCGCGGTTAGAGGCTAGGGTTCACCAAACGGAAATCCGAGCGCACCGGGGGACGCGGGGGAGGAAGGGGGTCTCGGCCAAGCCGTTACGGCGGCCGGGAACGGCGGCTAGCGCGGTGGCCGCCATGGCCGGCGACCACGGCTCGCGGAGCTCACGGACAGGGCTCGAGAAGCCAAGAAACGAGAAACGAAAAACATGGGAGGGGAGGGGAGAGTACAGAGATGCTCACCACGGCGAAAAATCGGAGCGGAGGCGGCTCGGTGACGGTGGTTCGCGCGGAGGCGGACGGCGGAATCCGGCGACCTTGGAGCGACGGTTGCTGGGGCCTCCGGTGCGTGAGCGAGGGCGAAATTGGAGCGAGGAGCGAGAGAGGGACGCACGGGAGGGGCTCGGCTCTTTTAAATCGAGGCCGAGGAGTGGGCGACGCGCCCACGATGCGCGAGGAGCGGGCGCGGTTGTGGCTCGACCGCCGCTGCCGGTTGCGGGTCGCGCGGGAGGAAGGTGGGGGGAAGAGCTGACCAGCAGGCCCGGCTGGCAGCGGCTGAGGTGCGGTGAAGGGCGCGCGGCGGCAGTTGCGCGCGAGCTGGGCCAATGGAACGACGGCGGTAGCTGGGCCGACTCCTTGCTGGGCCACGCGAAGCTGGCGGTTGCGGTGCGCAAGGGAGGAGAGGGGAGCTGGGCCAGCACAAGGAAGGGCCTGCGGGCCGAAACAGAGGAAGGGAGGGAATGGAAGGAAATTTCTTTTTTTCTTTTTATAAATAAAATTTTTCAATCTCATTTTCAAAAGGTTTTTAAAATCTTTTAGCATTTGAAACAAAACCACCCATCACAGAAATAAATATGCAACAGCATGAATGCATCGACATGTTTCTATCCTTGTATTTATTTTTTTAATATCATAAAAAATATTATTTCCTAAGTTCAAATTCCCACAAAATGCAAAATTAATCACTTTTCTCCTTTTTCAAAAATATGAAAAATTTAGGGTGTTACAAGGAAGTCCCTTAATTTCTCATACCATGCTCTAGGTGCTTGCTTCAAGCCATACAATGCCTTCTTCAACTTGTATACATGGTCGGGCTTTTTGTCATCTTCAAAACCGGGAGGTTGCTCAACATATACTCCTTCATTGATGTAACCATTTAGAAATGCACTCTTAACAACCATTTGATAGAGCTTGATGTTGTGGGCACAAGCATAGGATAGCAAGATTCTAATTGCTTCCAATCTAACAACCGGGGCATATGTTTTTCCAAAGTCAAGACTTTCAACTTGTGTATAGCCTTGTGCTACTAATCTTGCTTTGTTCCTTACTACTATCCCATCTTGATCTTGCTTTCTAAAGACCCATTTGGTTTCAATCACATTGTGTCCCTTTGGTCTCTCTACTAATTCCCATACTTGATTTCTTGTGAAGTTATTCAATTCTTCATGCATAGCATTCACCCAATGAACATCCTTTAATGCTTCATCTATCTTCTTTGGTTCAATGGATGACACAAATGAGAAATGCTCACAAAATGAAGCCAATCTTGATCTTGTTTATACACCTCTAGAAATATCACCAATTATAGTGTCCAATGGATGATCCCTTGCAATATTTGTTGGTTGGAGTATTGGAACTTGATTGCTTGCACTTGCTTGATCATTAGGTTGAGATGATGTACTAGCCACTTGATCTTGTTCATTATTATAAGAGCCACTTGCACTAGCTTGATTTGTATCATCTTACACATTTGAGTTAGAGAGTACTTGCACTTGATCATCTTCATCATCATTCACTTGCCTAGGCCTCAATTCACCAACATCCATGTTCTTCATGGCATTTGAAAGTTGAATGCCTCTAACATCTTCCAAGTTTTCAGTCTCTTCTTGTGAACCCTTGGTTTTATCAAATTTAACATCATGAACTTCCTCAAGAGTACCACTATCCAAATTCCAAAGTCTATATGCTTTGCTTGTAGTGGAGTATCCAAGTAGGAATCCTTCATCATATTTCTTGTCAAACTTGCCCAATCTAGTGCCTTTCTTCAAGATATAACATTTACAACCAAAGACCCAAAAATATGTAATGTTGGGCTTTCTACCATTGAAGAGCTCATATGGTGTCTTCTCTTTTAATGGGTGACAATAGAGGCGGTTGCTACAATAGCAAGCTATGTTGATAGCTTCGGCCCAAAAAGATTGACTCACATTGAATTCACTAAGCATAGACCTTGCCATATCAATGAGTGTTCTATTCTTCCTCTCAATAAGGCCATTTGATTGTGGAGTGTACTAGGCTAAGAATTGATGTTAATTTCAAATACATCACACAACTCATCAATTCTAGTGTTCTTGAACTCACTACCATTGTCACTTCTAACTCTCTTGATGGTTGTTTCAAACTCATTGTGAATGCCCTTGACAAATGATTTGTATGTTGCAAATACATTACTTTTGTCCATTGGAAAGAATACCCAAGTGTATCTAGTGTAATCATCCACTATCATAAAGCCATATTTGTTACCACCAATGCTAGTGTATTGTGTTGGCCCAAACAAATCCATGTGCAATAACTCAAATGCTTTACTAGTGCTCATCATGCTTTTCTTAGGATGGGTGTTTCCAACTTGTTTGCCGGCTTGACAAGAGCTACAAAGCTTATCTTTCTCAAACACAACATCTTTCAAGCCTCTAACCAAGTCATGCTTAACCAATATATTTAATTGTTTCATTCCAACATGACCAAGCCTTCTATGCCATAACCAACCCATGCTAGACTTAGTAAACAAGCATGTAGATAATCTAGCTTCACTAGCATTAAAATCAACCAAGTATAGATTCTCATATCTAAAGCCTTTGAAGATCAAGTTAGATCCATCTACACTTATGATCTCTACATCATCTACCCCAAATGTGCATTTGAATCCAAGATCACACAATTGAGTCACGGATAGCAAATTGAAGTTCAAGCTCTCTACTAGCAATACATTGGATATGCTCATGTCATTGGATATTGCAATCTTACCAAGCCCTTTAACCTTACCTTTGTCATTGTCACCAAATGTGATACTATCATAACCATTATTGCCATTGGTGTTGATTGAGTCGAACATTCTTGCATCACCGGTCATGTGTTGAGTGCATCCACTATCAAGAACCCAATGCCTTCATTTGGCTTTGTAATTGACCTACAAAAGAAGATCAATCCTTTTTAGGTACCCAAACTTGCTTGGGTCCTTGAAGGTTAGTGACCAAGCTCTTTGGTACTCAAATAGCTTTCTTCTTTGAGCCCATCCATAGTTTTCCAATGAACTTAGCCTTTACACCATTTGCACCCTTGGTAAGCATATAAAATGAATCAAGCTTAATGGAGGATACATTAGCATTTTTGCTCTTGTTTTTGCATTCATACTCTTTATGACCAACTTACTTGCAACTAGTGCAAAACCGACCATTGTTCTTCACAAAACTAGTCTTGTGAGGAGCAAAGGCCGTCTTGCCTTTCTTGAGGGTATAGCCCAATCTCTCTTTATAGAGAAAAGCTCTTTGGCTACCCAAGCACATAAGCAAGCAGTCTTCACCACCATAGGCCTTAGCCAAGGTGTGAGTGAGCTTATTGACCTCCTTCTTGAGGTTCTCATTCTCATCCATTAGTGAGGCATCACAAGTCAAACCATCACTACTAGATGATGTGGAAGTAGAAGTACTACAAGAAGGGTTAGCGGGAGCAACAATGATAGGCATATATAATGATTCATCAATTATATCACAAGTTAAGCCTACATCACAAGTCTCAACATGCTTCTTTTTATTTTGTTCATTAAGCAAAGAGGAATGAGCCTTTTCAAGTTTTTTGTGAGCCTTGCCAAGCTTCTCATGGGCTTCCTCTAGCCTCTCATGAGATGCATTGAGCTCATTAAAGGCTTGCTTAAGGGCTTTTAGTTCCTTATGCAAGCTTTTGCATTCCCTTCTCTTAATGCCAAAGTGTTCTTTAGCATCTTCTAGCATGTCAAATAGTTCATCCTTAGTAGGTTCATCATCATCACTATCACTATCATTTTCATTTTCATTTTCATTTTCATTTTCATTATCATGTTCTTCATCACTTCCATCATCACAAATTTGTACCTTAGTGGCCTTAGCCATGAAGCATGATGGAGTGTCGAAGAGAGAGGGCTTCCCATTGATAGCAATGCTTGCAAGTGCCTTCTTCTTGGTGGTCTTGTCATCATCACTTGAGGAAGCATCACTATCCCAAGTGACCACATTGTGACCACATTGAACCACCCTTCTTCTTCTTGAAGGCCATCTTATCATTCTTTTCTTTCTTTTCCTTCTTGTCCTTCTTGTTCTTCTTGTCATCATCTTTGTCGCTATTATATGGGCATTGAGCAACAAGATGATCTTTGCTTCCACAATTGAAGCACCTTCTTGACTCTTCCTTGTTCTTAGATGAAGACTTCTTTCTTCTAGCACGGTAGCCCTTCTTCATCATGAACTTACCAAATCTCTTGACAAAGAGAGCCATCTTTTCATCATCATCATCCCATGAGCCATAATCTTCACTTGATGTATCTTGCTTTGCCTTGCCCTTGGATGATGTGGCCTTGAATGCCACACTCTTCTTCTTCTCATCTTTCTTCTCCTTCTTTTCATCCTTCTCATCATCATCTCTATATGTATCATCGGTCATTATATCTCCCAATACTTGGTTTGGTGTCATGGTGTCCAAACCACTCCTCACTAGAATTATGACAATATGTGTCAAATCTTGAAGGCAAGCATCTCAAGAACTTGTGAGAGAAGTCCTTGTCCTTCACCTCTTCTCCAAGTGCTTTGAGATCATTGACAAGCACTTGAAGGCTATGAAACATCTCCGGCACACTCTCATCCTCCTTCATCTTGAAGCTTGCAAACTTTTCTTTGAGAATGTATGCCTTTGCACCCTTCACGGCTTGAGTGCTCTCAAACAATTCCTCCAATTTCTTCCATGCCTCATGAGCTCTCTCAATGTTCTTGATTTGCTCAAAAGTTCTCTCATCCAAAGCATCATGGATGGCACTAAGAGCAATGTTATTATTTTGGAGTAGCATTTCTTCGGCGGCGGTGGGAGCCTCTTCATCTTCAATCTCAATCTTTGTCTCTACCACCTTCCAAACCTTCCTATTGATTGACTTGATATAAGTTGTCATCTTGGCTTTCCAATAAGGATAATTTGAGCCATCAAATTGGGGTGGCTTCTTGGTGTTGTTGATTTGAGCCATTTTTACACCGAAGGTTGTTAAGCCTCAAATCACGGTGACCTCGGCTCTGATACCACTTGAAAGGTCCTAATGGCTAGAGGGGGGGTGAATAGCCTATTAAAATTTCTACAACAACACTTAACAAACCGGTTAGACAATTATGAGGCGAAGCAAGTGTTGTGCTAGCCTACTAAAATAGCAAGCCACCTACCACAATTCTAGTTTATATAGTTTCTATCCACACAATAGCTATGACACTACACTAAGTTAGTGTGCTCTCAAAGGCTAACTAAAGAGCCACACTAACCAAACTAACAAGCTCTCACAACTAGCTACACTAAAGAGCTTAACAACTAGTTTTTGGCAATGTAAAGAGAGTGGGCAAGATGGTTATACCGCCGTGTCGAGGAAGAAGCCAATCAATCACAAGAATGAATAACAATGAAGACCAATCACCTCAGAATCAAATGATGATACAATGATTTTTTATCGAGGTTCACTTGCTTGTCGGCAGGCTAGTCCTCGTTGTGGCGATTCACTCACTTGGAGGTTCATGCGCTTGTTTACAACAAAATTTGGAAGGAGTCTCGTAGGGATTTAAAAGCTCCCAAGATCATGTCATCAAAGAAGCAATTACGTGCAGATCAAAATTAGCTGATTCGAATGCAGTACTGGAATCGGCTTTCTTCAGGTAACGCCAGCAGATGACGGCGAGGGCTACGATCGGCGCCAGGAGAAAACATGTTGGACTCTACAAAAAGGAAAAGATTAGAGTCCAAGTTATCTTAAATTAGGAATGTTTTCTCGTAGGGCCAAAGATTGTGATGAGTCGTGCTAAGATAGGAGTCATGCATAGGTTTCGGGTATAAATACCAAACCCCGGCTATTGTAAAACACACAATCAATCCAATATACAAGTCATTTACTTTTTTGGCTCCGGCCACCCCTTAGGAGTAGGAGTAGAGTAGATCTCGGCGAGTTCTTCAGCAAGTACGGCTGCATTGATCCGGTCGACCTCCACTGCTTGTTATAAGTACCGTCATGGCTTATACCTCCGTTCATACGGCTGCATCGATCCGATCGACCTCCACTGCGACTCTGGTATAAGTTAGTTATCGATTCTTGCCTAGTTCAAGTATGGTTGTATCGATTCGGTCGACCCCCACTGCATGAACTAGATCAAGGTCAAGTTATCGGCTCTATCTAAGGGTGGCCTTCCTTCGGATAGATTCATTAAGTTACCGATATTGCTTATTGCTTCCATTATTTATTTAATTATAGCAATATCACTTCACCCGATTGGGATTGATCTAGATCGGCCTTATATCCTTTTTTAACCCATCATTTGTTAATCTAAAATTGATCTAATCTGTACTTTAAATGATGAGTTATATTTTATCGGCTGTTTTACATCAATCTTGATCGTGCATAGCGTGCGGTTAAGGCATGTTTGATCTTGAGTGGATCTATTGGTTAGCGAAAACTGTTCCATGACCCGTTATCACGGCCTGTGTGATTCTACCTCACACCCCACTGTTAGCACCGTGGAGTAGGGATTGTTATTTGGTAGATCTGTTCTTGAGAGGACATGACCTTAAATGTGAGCTATGCCTGAATCAGCTGTTTTAGCCGATATCGAGCGCTTTTATGAATAGTTCACATCATGAGATCGTTGAAGTAGCGATAGGTTGAAAGATGTGTTAGCCCCATGATCTTATTATTGTATTATAGTCTGCATGATTCTGCCTCATGCCCCACTGATATTAGTAATAAGTTAGGGTCGTCGAGTCTATTGTTGTTTCTATGGCCTGCATGATTCTGCCTCATGCCCCACTGGTCATAGCGATAGATGAGATCTAATATGTTCATTAGATTTATTTTTATTAAATGGTTGAATGATGATGAACTATTTCTTTTTATAAATGAGTTCGGTTACTTGTAGTTATTGGCTTAGCATGAACTAATTACTGTTGATATCTTTTTGCCAGTGACCAATATTTGTTTAAACAACGACATTCATAATGATAACCGATTCTTCTTACACAACCCCATGAGCTTTAACAGATTTATTCTTATGAATATGCTGGAATCAGCTATTTAGTCAATCTCCTTTCATATCGGCTCTCAGAGCCACACATTCGAGATTGTCTGGCAACACCGACATGATTTGCCCTTAATTACTGATAAGCTTTCTCTCCTTATCAATTGTAGGGTCAAATTGACTGGCACATCTCGGGAGGAGTGCGCAGGATCAACCACCCTTGCGCTGAAGCTAGGCGGATCATTAGCTCCATCAAGCGGACCCTTCTGGCTTGCTACGTGTATCCTCGGCACGGGATAAAATTCTGTGTCGATAGCGCTAATCGGCATCACACGCTAAACCCTCGATAGGGTGCCACACAACCAACACAAGATGAGGATCACACAAGACACGAGCAGTTTACTAAAGTACCTTTTGGCTCTCCGCTGGGGAAAGGTCAAGAACCCCTCACAATCACCATGATCGGAGCCGGAGACAATCACCAACCTCCGCTCGACGATCCTCGCTGCTCCAAGCCATCTAGGTGGTGGCAACCACCAAGAGTAACAAGCGAATCCCACAGCGAAACACGAACACCAAGTGCCTCTAGATGCAAACACTCAAGCAATGCACTTGGATTCTCTCCCAATCTCACAAAGATGATGAATCAATAATGGAGATGAGTGGGAGGGCTTTGGCTAAGCTCACAAGGTTGCTATGTCAATGCAAATGGCGAAGAGCGCGAGCTTGAGCTGGCCATGGGGCTTAAATAGAAGTCCCCATGAAATAGAGCCGTTGTACCCCTTCACTGGGCACAACACGGGGTGACCGGACACGCCGGTCATATTGACCGGACGTAGGACCCCAGCGTCCGGTCGCCCGATGCTTGCCACATGTCATCGGCTTCAAAAGTTGTTCATCCGATCTCAATGGTCAAGAGTTGACCAAACGCGATGCTCAAACTGACCAGACGCTCTAGCACCAGCGTCCAGTCGTTTCCAGTAAGGTTCCAACTGCGAAAAATCATGATCAGACGCGTTCGGTCATGCTCGACCGGACTCTCCCAGCGTCCAGTCACTGAACGTCATTTCTACGCGCGCCACATAGGTGCGACCGAACGCACCCAGCCAGCGTCCGGTCAAAGACTGACGCTGCGCGTCCTCAGCTGCCACTGACCGGATGCTCCGGTCCAACTGGGACCAGCGTCCGGTCACTGTGTGACAGTCGTCACTAACTCCTTTTCAACTCTATCTTCTTCACCCTTGTTCAAATGTGCCAACCACCAAGTGTATCACCTTGTTAATATGTGTTAGCATATTTTCATAAGCATTTTCAAGGGTGTTAGCACTTCACTAGATTCTAAATGCATATGCAATGAGTTAGAGCATCTAGTGGCACTTTGATAACCGCATTTCGATACGAGTTTCACCCCTCTTCATAGTACGGCTATCAATCCTAAATGTGATCACACTCACTAAGTGTCTCGATCACCAAAACAAAAATGGCTCCTATCATTTATACCTTTGCCTTGAGCCTTTTTTTTTGTCTTTCTTCTTTTCAAGTCCGAGCACTTGATCATCACTATGGCATCGTCATCGTCATGTCATGATCTTCATTTGCTTCACCACTCGAAGTGTGCTACCTATCTCATGATCACTTGATAAACTAGGTTAGCACTTAGGGTTTCATCAATTCACCAAAACCAAACTAGAGCTTTCAGAAAGCAGGGGATCGGAGGCAGAGGCCGTCGGGGAAGCCGAAACCCAGCCAGAGAAGGGCCGGTGGCGGCGGAGAAGGGCAGAGCGAGCACCAACATGCCCGCATGCACCCGTGGGTGGCCAAGAAGCGGTGGGAGGCGGCCGGTAGTAACCTGGCCATGGCAGCCGAGGGCGGCAGCAGGAGTTGCTCCGGCGGCGGAGGGAGGCCCAACGCGTGTTGGAGGGAATACGAGAAGGCAGTGGACATGGGCTGCTCTTGGTTGGACGCAAGGTGGCATGGAGGCGAGGGAGATGCGGTGGCTTGGAGCTCTGCTCCGGTAGACGGCCATGGCGGACCGAAGCTGAGAAGGAAAAGAAGAAGACTGCGGTCGGCGCTGGGACTTAAAAGGGGCGAGGATGAGTACTCCAACTTCGCCAGCTCTTGCATGGGCTTGGACACACACGTAGCGCTCAGAGGCGCAGCTCCGGCGGCGGCCAACTGCAGCGGCAGGCGAGGCCGGAAAAAGGGGCGCGTCGGGGTGGCGTGTGGCGGTGGAGGCGTATCGGCACTCGGCTAGGATGGGGAAAGGCATGGAGGCGGGCAACAACGGCGGAGATGGAGCTCTGCTCGCTCATCCATGGCAGACAACGAGAGAGAGACAGAGAATGAAACAGATAGAGCGAGAGTGGAGCGAGAGAAAGAAAAACAGGGCTTGGCTTCTCCAGACGCTCCAGCGTTTGCTCGACCTCTCTAGGCGACTGCTGCGTGTCCAAGTCGACGAAACGACGCGAAGACGGCAAACGTCGAACGATAGTGAAGCCGTTGAACAGGCTGCCGCCAGGTTACTGTTCACCGACTGAAACCCCATCTTTAGAGCTCTCTTCCTCTCGATTCCAAACATAAACTTGATTAACTCCTTTAACAAAAGTTGTTCATCTCTCTCTGATCTCTAACTTTCATTACAGGAACAACGTCAAACGATCAAATTTTTGAGAGATTTTGAATTTTAAACACAGGAACTTGAAATTAGAAGCTGAATTTCATTTCAGGATTTTTTTTGGAAAATAGAGTTGATTTACTAACTTTGGGAATTAATTAGGGAGCAACCAATAATCAAACATCCCAACCAACTACACATTATCATAGATCAAACATTACTCCAATCAATGAAACAAAAGTTGTACCACTTTTATTCATGAAAATTCACTTAATAATTCTCCCAAAATGGCTGTGTGAGAATCAATTATTGAATTCAATCTTTGAGTTCAAATTTGAACATGTTTGACTTGGAAACATAACACAACTTTGATTCTATATTGAAGAACACACTTTGTAGTACAAAGTTTATATTGGCATATTTTATATTGTTTAAGAAAATTTCAAACCACAAAATCACAAAGAACCATAATCAATATTATTGATGACATCACATGGTCACACATAACAAAACATACGCAACATTTGAATGATGTAGTTAAAACATGAAATGCATAAATGACACAGAGCTTGATGATTATATTAGATGATGCTCATAGTCAAGGTTTTATTAACTCAAAAGAAAAAGACATAATTATCACTAACCATGCATACTTTGAAAAGGTTAATATGTCAGTCACAAGAGATTTGCCTCTGCCTTTTAAAAAGTTTAAGTTAGGTCTCATTGAAAAAGTTTGAATCCACCTCTGTCACCACTTGCCAGGTGTCAAATTTAATCTCATAATCATCCTCTAACTTGCCTGGATTAGACTTAATCCACTGCTTAACTTGAAATTGACACCTGGGGTGTCATAACCGGCACCCCCCTCCGTCCAGGTGCGGGCACCTACTGGTGCGCGCCTCCCACCATTGCGGGCGAGTCCGACAAGGCTCTGCGTGGTGTGGCTGCGGCCGGCACCCCCCTCTATCAAGACGCGGACGACTACCGGTGCGTGCCTCCCACCGCCGTGGGCGAGTCTGACAAAGACTCAGTGCGGTGTGGCGGTGGCCGACATTAGGCGTGGACGTTTGCCGGTGCATGCTTCCCACCGTTGCGAGCGAGTCCGAGAACGACTCTGCGAGGTGTGGCGGCGGCCAGCACCCCCTTTGTCCAGGGTCAAAAGGACCACTGGCAAAGGTTCTTGGCAAAAGCTCAGCTCAGATTAGTCTGAGCCAGCGACGAGGACCTCCTTCTTGAAGGCGTCACTGAAGAACCTCTTGCCGCTGCTTCTCCATGGTTGACCCGTTCAACCCGTCGGCACAAGGCTCGGGCAAAAGCCTTGCCAAGCTCCTGCGGTGTAACCTCTTATTGCTTGGCAGACGATGATTATGTTGCGGCGTCACCCACCTCCCTAGAGCCATCGTCGAAGAGTTCCTATGCTTTGGTGTTGTAGTTTCTCTCTCTTTTTGGTGTATTTGTGGATATGCCACAGTTTAGCCCCTATGCTGGGAATTCTGTATTGGTTTTAGTCTGGTTTTTTTAAGTTAATCGGACGACAGGTTTTTTGCCTCGCACCCTAAAAATGAGTCTGTTCGTGATAAATCAATATATCCAGGGGGATCTCTACCCTCCATAGTTCGCTTTCAAAAAAAGTTGTTAAGATGTTTAAATAATTTATACAACTATTCAGACGTATAATATGATTTTGCTAGGGCGGATAACTGATTTTGTTGACGTGATGTGGCATTTTTTTCTAGCTATGAGAGAAATCCACCAATTCTATCCAAGACGCTCTTCAGTTCAATCATCATGATACTCAACCACATTCATATTTTTCAGCAGATTCATCTGGCATTGGTAACCAACCAATTTATCTAGCCATGTCAATATAATCCGACGGGAACATACCATTTTCGCACTGTCGATTGCTATAACTAGCAAAAGAACTATAATCTTAGCAAAATTCCTGATGTTCTAATCTATGCAGTCGAAGCCACTAACCTACTGTTCACCTCAAAAAGGAACTATCATCTCACTTTAACAACCTGTCACAACAACTAAACCAGTTTGGATGCAAATCACTAAGTAGATGTCATTTACTGGCTACATAAATAAATCAAGGTGCACAGCAACACAGCTAACTGATGACAACTAAATCGATCATGAGCAGCATTTCAATTCAGCATCACAATTCACTCATTCCCAAGAGGAGCCCCTGCTAAACACAGGGCAACAACTTCAGTAAGTCGAAACAGAAAGCCCCAACACTGTTCATGCTTTGAGACCCGCATTCGACTTGTCAAACCATGATTCACCCTCACTACCTTCTGCAACCTTGTTCCATTCAAACTGGAACTCAAAGTGCAGAAACATACTGATGACTATGAATCTTCCAGCAAAGTGAAATGAACAAAGAGGAATGAATTTGTATGAACAGAGGAAGGGGGGTCAGAATATATACATATGATTCATCAAGCCTAGCAAAATAAATTACAAAGCTCCAGATGTAAAACAAGACGAAAATTGGTAGACTGGAGTGAACTGATGTGCGTCAAAAAAAAGGTGTGTGTGTGTGTTGGGGGGGGACCGATGTGCTTTGTTATTCTTTGATGAAGCACACTAACTGTGTCGTAATTTCAGGATTCATGCACATATAAATAGTCTGACTTAGGATGTTAAACAGGTGGCCACAAAAGTAAAAATCACAACATTTTTTTTTAAAAAACAAATATCACAACAATGAATTAACAGTGTTTTGGCTATCCAATCAACTACAAGCCACAAGATGTTGAAACACACTAAATTTATGTAGGTACACCATGGCCTATGGAGCATATGAAACTGCATGCAGTGTCTTGATTTCATAATGCTCATTTGATTGGGCTTACAAATTTTAAGAAAAGGATGGAATAATATGCACGTTTCAGGTTTTCATCACAAGCAGGAATCCAGGAGCATATATAGTCACAGACCACACATATAGTCACAGACCATCACAAGCAGGAATCCTGGAGCACCGAGCACATATAGTCATAGACCACGTAGGAGGGTAAACAGCTTACATACAAGCCCGACATAGCTTTGGACTTTTGGAGACACAGACCAAGCGAAAAAGTTTAATGGAAACACAAACCATAATGGCTAACATATTAAGGGCAACAACAATCTCATGGATGCAAAAGGTTCTGTCTCATCATAGATCTCATGCTATTGACCATTACTACCACCCAGTTTCCCCTTGCTCAAGCTCTCAGATGACATGAGCACCTCAACTTTCCAAATTTACAAAACCTCATCATAGGTAATCATGCACTTGAGCCACCGGCACTTGCTCCCTCACCTGTAAAAGCTGCTCCCAAAGCTGCAGACATTTACAATTTTTAAGAACAACATTAGATGATTTAGGAATCAACTTTCCCCTTGATGAAGAATTACTTTTCACAAACTAAAGAGCAGTTAGCAGCAACACTTGCACCAACTCAATAGAAGACAATGGACTCAAGTTGAAGATAAATAGGTCCCTTGATATAGCACCGATATCACCAACCATTCGGATGTTATTAAGTCACATTGACAGATCAGAGCTACTGAATGAACAAGATCAAAGATAGACACAATGTCAAAGTACATAATGGGCTTAAGTTGTTAGGGCCGTACCATCAGAACAAAACAAGCATAATACATTTAACACTGAAATCACCAACCAATTGGATTTTGTTAAATCATATTGACAGATGGAACTAATGGGTGAATAGTATCAAAGTTAGACACAATGTCAAAGTAATTACTCTTTCCATTAGCCCTCTTGGTCAAACCTGCAGACCCCCTGGCCGTACCATCAAAACAAAACAAAACAAGCTTAATAGATGAACAGACTTCTAGGCATATTGAACAAGTTCCATAGATGATTCAACATTAAAAAAAAATAGGTAGGATAAAACCTGTTTGATAACAAATTGTGATATTCCACTTTTGCAAAATAGTTATTCTCGAGCATACCATCCAGGCATCCAAAATTGCATGTTAGCATTTCATATACTGCTTGTTCTTCTGAATATTGTAAAACCAAGAACTAAGCGAAGGCGTACCTGGAGTGTAAAAGCTCATGTACTGAACAACATTGTAGATAGTGCCCTTGTACAACTTCTTCACCTCGCAGGTCTTGACATGAACTGTGTAGAGGACATTGTTTGCGCACAAGAAAAAGACACCAACGCAATCCACAAAGCCAACCACATAAGGTTCAGCTGACCCCAAGAGAAGGCATCAACAGGGAGCAACCTCTGGAGCTTAATGACTCTGGTTTGTATCCACCTAGAAGAATAACGAGTATCCTCCTCCCTGGACCAAATGTAGAGCTTGTAATCACGTATGGTGGCAATTCCCAGTTCACCACCCTCCATGGCTGTGAACACTTTTGGCTCATGATGCACACATCGAGTTGGGAGTCTCACCCTAGAGATTTCTCCCCATTGCAGATCATACTTGAGGATTGTGTTTGAGAATGCAAACCCAAAATAGAGTGCATTCCCCACACACACACGCTGGGCATCCGTGCGGCGGACCTGATGAAGCCCACGGAGACTCGGTTGCTCCATGTAGCAGATTCGGATGAGTAGGTGTACAAGTAGCTGTCCATAGCTTGAGGTTCATCGACGACGACAAGAACCACGAGGAAGGGTCCACGGTGGCAATCAAGGTGGTTGCAAGCGCCGGTGGTGACAGAGCAGAGAACCGCAGCAGCCATGAAACGCAGCCCCCGCGACGGACTCGGCGACGGGCCGGTCACCTCCCGCTGCTCCTTGGTGACGAGATCCCAGACAAGGAGGTCGACGCTGTCACGCTCCGCGGGCTGCCGCTGGAGGAGGACGCGGCCGTGGCGGGCGTCGAGCACGCGCCAGCCGCGGGTCTCGGCGTGCGACAGGCAGAAGGCAGCCGTGGGCACGAAGCGGGCCACGCCCAAGCTGTAGGGACTGGCCTGGACGTTGAGGAGGAACCCCAGCATCGGGGGCGTGCGGTGGAACTCGCGGAACCTGCACCGGAAGCCCGCGCCCGAGACGAGGCGGCACCAGTGCTTGCAGACGAGCGCGGCGCGGACGAGGCGCGCGGGCTCGTGCGGCGGGTGGCGGAGCAGGATCTCCTCGACGATCTCCTCCGTCAGGGCCCGCGGCGGCGGCATGCCTGATTGCGGCCTCGCCGGCGCTAGGGTTTGGCGAATGGTGATTGATTTGGTCGGGGGCAAGCCGCAAGCGAAGAGAAGAGAAAGAGGAATGAACGACGGTTGCCATCTGCGTCGACACGCTGGCAGATGGGGCCTAGGAACCAGAGAGACTGAGGATGAGGGCCCGCGAGTGACTGAGCCAAACATTTTCTTGGAACAAACAAATCGCCTTGCATGTTGCGTCAGCTCTTGCATCCGGTAAAAGCAAAACCAGACACAAACTGACGGTTGAAGCAACATTTCTGTAATATAAGAGAAAAAGAAGTGGTAATCAAAACGTAAATTGGCATGAGCTAGGTATCCAATTCGGTATCCATGGTTCCATCTCCATAATTAATCCTACTTGCTCAAATGCTGCAGTGTCAAACTATTTATACAACTTTATCCATCTAGTCCTAGTACAACTGCCATGCTGTAACAGTGACTAGCAGCCTATTCGGTTGGTTGGTTCGTGAAGAAGTACTGCTGGCTAGTTTGTGTGAGAGAAAAATACTGTTCCGGCTAGAAATTTACGATCGTTTACGACAAGCCACAGCCAAACGAACAGGCCGTAGATAACACAGCAGGGTTAACTCTGCCGTCTACTCCTGCTGTGGCTACAGTGCGGCAGGTGAGCCGTTCGGCGTCTGCCCCTGCTGTGGCTACAGTACTACAGTAGGGAGCCTTTTCGGCGCCGCCATCTCCTGCCGTGCATTCACATAGGGAAGCAGTAGATTATTCAACAATTCTTCTCCTAATCCTACTGCTAACCCTTGAACCCCCTCCATGCCGATCATCTTCTTCAGCTCCATGAGTCAAAGACGGCCGAGCGGCTTGGTGAGGACGTCCGCGAGTTGCCGACCAGTTTCGACGAACTCGATGACGATCTGCCCTCCATCGACACAGTCCCTAAGGAAGTGAAACTTCATATCAATGTGCTTGCTCCGGTCGTGGAGAACCGGATTCTTCGCGAGGGCGATGGCGGGCTGGTTGTCCACCATCAGTGCTGGTGGGTGAGCTTCCGCACCGGTCAGCTCGCCCAGCAACCAGCGCAGCCACACAACTTGGCACACCGCTGTGGCCGCCGCCACGTACTCTGTCTCACACGTGGATAGCGCCACCACCTTCTGTTTCAGCGACAACCATGAGATTGGAGCCGACCCGAGGAAGACGAGCACGCTAGAGGTGCTCCGCCGTCCGTCGATGTCCCCCGCCATGTCTGTATCGCTGAACACAGTGAGCCGTAGCCTACTTCCACCGGTCTTGGGAAGACGATCCCATGATCCACCGTCCCCTTGATGTAGCGCAGTAGCTGCTTCGCTGCAGCTCAGTGATCCTCTCTGGGATCTTCTATGATGCGGCTGACGTAGCCCACGGCGAACGCAATGTTCGGCCTCGTGTGGATTAGATAGCGCAGACTGCCAATGATGCTCCGGTAGAGTATTGCATCTACCTTCACCGCGGTACTAGCTTTCGTTAGCTTTAGCCGCTCCTCCATCGGAGTCACGCACGGCTTGCACTCAGCCATGCCGCTCCGGTCCAACAGCTTCAAGGCATATGCGCTCTGACCGAGTGTGAGCGCCTCCTTCCCCTATCTCACCTCGATGCCGAGGTAGTAGGAGAGCGCGCCGAGATCGCTCATTCGAAAATAAGCCGCCATCTCACGCTTGAAGCTGTTGATGTCCTCCGCACGCGCGCCGGTGATGATCAAATCATCCACATACACACCGACGACGAGCTCCTCCTCCCCACGTCGCCGCGTGTAGAGCGCGTGCTCGGTTACGCATTGTGTAAACCCAAGCTCACCCAGCGTGGCGTCAAGCTTGATGTTCCACGCTCGTGGGGCCTGCCACAGCCTATAGAGCACCTTGTGCAGTCGGAGCACCGTGTGCTCCGCTTCCTTGACAGCGAAATTTGGAGGTTTCCTAACGAAGACCGTCTCTGTCAGCTCACCGTTGAGGAAGGCTGATTTTACGTTTAGATTATGGACGTGCCTGTCCTTTGCTGCTGCCAAAACCAGAAGCAGTCGGACAGACTCCATGCGCGCTACCGACGCAAAGACTTCCACAAAATCGATGCCATCGTGCTAAACAAAGCCTCGGGTGACGAGACGCGCCTTGTGCTTGATAATGGTGCCGAGCTCATCCCGCTTGACCTTGTACACCCACTTTAGGCCAATCGAACGGCATCCTAGAGGTGGATCGACAAGCTCTCAAGTCTCGTTTTCCTCAATCGCCTTCATCTTCTACAGCATCGCCCATCGCCTGTTCCATCACGCTCGTCCAGCGCGAATGTGGGTGGTTTCTCTGCACTGACGAGAAGTAGCTCTGGGTCATTGAGCAGTCGACCCGCCAGGCCTAAGGGCCCTATGTCACCGACGATGTCGTCCAGCCTGCGGAACCGCACCTCCTCACCTTCGTGAAAGTCATCCACGAACTCAGTGATGTCACTTGGAGGTGAGGCAAACTCGATCGGTGTCGATGGAGTTCCCTGTTCTGCCGGAGTGATCGGCACAACACCTGGAGTGCTCGGTACCCCGGTTGCAGTGCTCGACACTACTCCTGGACTGTTCGTCACCACTCCTGTAGTGGTCGGCACCACTGTAGAAGTTCTTAGCCTCAGTCTTGGAGTGGTCGGCACCACTACAAGACCTCTTGGCTCCTCCATCGGAGTGCTCGACACTCATCTTGGAGTGGTGAAAGCTCTAGTTTGGTTTTGGTGAATTGATGAAACCCTAAGTGCTAACCTAGTTTATCAAAAGTGATTATGAGATAGGTAGCACTAGTCCAAGTGGTGGAGCAAATGAAGATCATGACATGATGATGGTGATGCCATGGTAATGATCAAGTTCTTGGACTTGAAAAGAAGAAATAGAAAAACAAAAGGTTCAAGGCAAAGGTATAAATGGTAGGAGCTATTTTGTTTTGGTGATCAAGACACTTAGTGAGTGTGATCACATTTAGGTTCGATAGCCGTACTATTAAGAGGGTGAAACTCATATCGAAATGCTGTTATCAAAGTGCCACTAGATGCTCTAATTCATTGCATATGCATTTAGGATCTAATAGAGTGCTAACACCCTTGAAAATGTTTGTGAAAATATGCTAACACACATGTGCACAAGGTGATACACTTGGTGGTTGGCACATTTGAGCAAGGGTTAGAAACTTCACTGGCGGAGTGTCCACCCATAGAGTGCGGACAGTCTGATGGTGCCACTGGCGCCCTATATAGAAAAGACGAAGGTCACTGTAAGTGACTGGACGCTGGTCTCAGTTGGACCGGCGGGTCCAATCAGTGGCAGCAGAGGGCGCGCTGTTTCGGTCTCATGACCGGATGCTGGCGCGAAAACTGATCGGACACTCAGGGCCTGAGTCCGGTTAGTCTGACGTATGATGACGTTGAGTGACCGGACGCTGGGTGTGTCCGGTCGAGCATGACCAGACGCGTCCGGTCGTGATTTCTCGCTTCTAGATGCTTACTGGAAACAACCGGATGCTGAGGTCCAGCGTCCGGTCACTTCGTAGCAACGCGTCCAGTCATCACTTAACCGTTGGGATCGGGCGCTCAGTATTTGAAGAGAGGGGACATGTGGCATGCATCGCACCACCGGACGCTGGGGTCCTACGTCCAGTCGATATGACCGGAGCATTCGGTCGCCCCGTGTTCAGTGCAGTGAGTAGCCCAACGGTTCTATTTCGTGGGGGCTTCTATTTAAGCCCCATGGCCGGCTCAAGCTCTTACTCTTGGACATTTGCATTGGCAAAGCAACCTTGTGAGCTTAGCCAAAGCCCTCCCACTCATCTCCATCATTGAGTCATCATCTTTGTGAGATTGGGAGAGAATCCAAGTGCATTGCTTGAGTGATTGCATCTAGAGGCACTTGGTGTTCGTGTTTTTGCTACGGGATTCGCTTGTTGCTCTTGGTGGTTGCCACCACCTAGACGGCTTGGAGCAGCGGAGGAGGATTGGCACGAGTTGGTGATTGTTCGTGGCCATCTTCGGTGATTGTGAGGGGATTTGTACCTTCCCCGGCGGATCGCCGAAAGGTAACTCTAGTGGATTGCTCATGTCATTGAGCTACCTCACTTGTGGGCAGGTTCTTGTGGTGTCCAATTGTGTGGACGAGGTTCGTGCAACACATCTTAGCCACCGAACCACCAAGTGTTGGTCGACACAACGGGGACGTAGCGTGTTGGCAAGCACATGAACCTCGGTTGAAAATTGGTTGTCTCTTGCCCTTTGGTATTCTCCTGGTGATTGATAAAGTATTCATCTTGTGATTGGTTCAGTCCTCTACGTGGTGGTATAATCACCTCACTTACTCATTTACATTCCCGCAAACTAGCTATATCAAGCTCTTTAGTGTAGCTAGAATTGAGAGCTTGCTTTGTGGATTAAGTTCATCTAGTGAAGCTCTAGTGTAGCAATTGTGAGAGCTCTTAGTGAGTAGTGACCTAGTGGATTGTGTGTCTAGTGATCATAACAACTAGAATTATTGGATAGGTGGCTTGGAACCTTTGTAGAGCTAGAGCAAGTTTGCATTTTGCTATTTGTTATACTAATAAAATTGCTCTAGTTGATTTATAGATTTTAAATAGGCTATTCACCCCCACTCTAGCCATATTAGGACCTTTCAAGTGGCATCAGAGCCGTGGTCACCATTTGATTAAAGGCTTAACAACCTCGGTGTCAAATTATGGCTCAAGTTGTGTTCAACCATGTGGAGGGCAAACCACCATTCTTTGATGGCACATGCTATGATTATTGGAAGAGAAAGATGATGATGTATCTTGGTTCAATCAATGATCAAGTATGGGAGGTGACCGAGAATGACTATGCTATCATTGATCCCGACAATCACACCAACCAAGACAAGACCAACAAGCAATGCAATACAATGGCTCTCAACACCATATACAATGCCATTGATTCCAAGGTGTTTGAGCAAATCAAGGATTGTGAAAGAGCTAATGAGGTGTAGAGGAGATTGGAGGAAACATACGAAGGCACACCGGCGGTGAAGAGTGCCAAGTTGTACATCCTCAAGGATAAGTTGACAAGCTTCAAGATGAAGGATGATGAGAGTATTCCGGAGATGTTCCATCGGTTGCAAGTAATTGTCAATGACTTGAAGGCTTTGGGAGAGAGATCAAGGATGATGATGTCTCTCATCGGTTCTTAATGTGCCTACCTCCAAGATTTGAGATGTTGAGATTGCTTATCATAAGAGGAGGATTGAAGGAGATTACCCCTAACCAAGTACTAGGTGATGTCATGACACAAGAGACATACCGTGTGGAAGGGGAGGGGGATGACAAGGATGACAAGAAGGAAGAAGAAGACAAGAAGAAAAATAGTATAGCATTCAAGGCTAGCTCATCATCATCCAAGAACAAGGGAAAGTTCAAGAAAGAATCAAGTGATGATGATGATCTTAGTGATATTGATGATGAAGCTATGGCCCTCTTTGTACGTAAGATGGGAAAATTCATGAATAAGAAGGGCTATGGTGCAAGAAAGAGAAGAGATCATACCAAAAGTAAAGAATATGTGAGAAGATGCTACAATTGCAAGAGCCCCGATCATGTTGTAGCGAATTGTCCCTACAATAGTAACAATGATGAGGATGAAAAGAAGAAGCACAAGAAGGACAAGAAAGAAAAGAAGGAGAAGAAGGAGAAGAGAATGACCTTCCAAAAGAAGAAGAAAGGTGGAGGCTATGTGGTCACATGGGATAGTGATGGCTCTTCAGATAGTGATAGCTCTAGTGATGATGACAAGAAATCTATCAAGAAAGCACTAGCAAGCATCGCCATCAACAAGAAGCCCTCCATCTTCAACACTCCATCGACATGCCTCATGGCGAAGCCTACTAAGGTAAAATATGATGTGAGTGATGATGATGAATGTGAAAGTGATGCTTGTAGGAATGATGAGGAGGAGGAGTACACCAAGGAGAAGCTCTTGGACATGTGTGAGCAAGTGCACACTTGCGTTGAGATGAAGAGAAATGAGTGCAAAGAATTATGCAAGAAAGTCAAATTTCTTGAGCAATCCTTTGATGAGCTCAATGCCACTCATGAGAGGCTAATGGAAGCCCATGAGAAGCTTGGCAAAGCTCACTCTAAGCTTGAAAAAGCTCACTCCTCTCTCATTGAGCAAGTCAAGAAGGAGGAAGCCAAGAAGGAGCAAGTGATTGTGTCTTGTGATGTGGGACTAACATGTGATATTATTGATAAATCTTTTTATAAGCCCATTGTAGTTGCTGCCACTAACACTTCTTGTAGCACTACTACTTCTACTTCACCTTTGAGTGATGGTCTCACTTGTGATACCTCACTAATGGTGAAAAATGAGACCCTCAAGAAGGAGGTGAATGAGCTCACTCGTGCCTTAGGCAATGCCTATAGTGGAGATGCCCGCTTGCTAAAGTGCTTGGGTAGCCAAAGGTTTTCTCTCAACAAAGAGGGATTAGGCTATACCCCCAAGAAAGGCAAGGCGGCCTTTGTCACTCCCAAAGCTAGCTTTGTGAAGGGCAATGGTCGGTTTTGCAATAGATGCAAGCAAGTTGGGCATATAGAGCAAAATTGCAAGATTAACAAGAACAATCTACCTAATGTATCCTCAATTAAATTTAATTCTTGTTACATGCTTGTTAAGGGTGCCAATGGTGTGAAGGCTAAGTTCATTGGTACATCAATTGTGGTCCCAAAGAAGAAGGCTATTTGGTTACCAAAGACCTTGATAACTAACCTTCAAGGACCCAAGCAAGTTTGGGTACCTAAAAAGAATTGATCTTCTTTTGTAGGTAAATTATAAGGCCAGAGGAAGGCATTAGGTGCTTGATAGTGGGTGCATACAACACATGACCGGTGATTCAAGAATGTTCAATTCAATCAATGAAAACAAGAGCAATGGGATTGATAGTATCACATTTGGTGACAATGGCAAAGGCAAGGTCAAAGGGCTTGGTAAGATTGCAATATCCAATGACTTGAGCATTTCCAATGTGCTACTACTAGAGAGCTTGAACTTCAACCTATTATCGATAGCTCAATTGTGTGATCTTGGTTTCAAGTGCATATTTGGTGTGGATGATGTAGATATCATAAGTGTAGATGGCTCTAACTTGATATTCAAAGGATTTAGATACAAAAATCTATACTTAGTTGATTTCAATGCTAGAGAAGCTCAATTGTCAACATGTTTGATCACTAAGTCTAGCATGGGTTGGTTATGGCATAGAAGGCTTGGTCATGTTGGAATGAAACAATTGAACAAGTTGATCAAGCATGACTTAGTTAGAGGCTTAAAAGATGTCACATTTGAAAAGGATAAGCTATGTAGTGCATGTCAAGCTGGAAAGCAAGTTGGTAACACACATCCTAAGAAGAGCATGATGAGCACATCTAAGACATTTGAGTTGATGCACATGGACTTGTTTGGACCAACCACATATACTAGCATTGGTGGAAACAAATATGGATTTATAATTGTGGATGATTTCACTAGATACACATGGGTGTTCTTTCTTGTTGACAAGAGTGATGTGTTTGCAACATTCAAATCATTTGTCAAGAGCATTCACAATGAGTTTGAAACAACTATCAAGAAGGTTAGAAGTGGCAATGGTAGTGAATTCAAGAACACTGGAATTAATGAGTTTTGTGATGAATTTGGAATTAGACATCAATTCTCGGCCAAGTACACTCCATAATCAAATGGCCTAGTTGAAAGAAAGAATAGAAGTTTGATTAATATGGCAAGATCAATGTTGAGTGAGTACAATGTGAGTCATTCATTTTGGGCCGAAGCAATCAACACGGCTTGCTATTATATCAATCGACTCTATTGTCACCCCATGATGGAGAAGACACCTTATGAGCTATTGAATGGAAGAAAGCCCAACATAGCATACTTTCGGGTTTTTGGTTGTAAATGCTACATATTGAAGAAATGCACTAGATTGAGCAAGTTTGCAAAGAAATATGATGACGGCTTCTTGCTTGGTTACTCCAGTACTAGCAAGGGATATAGAGTTTGGAATTTGGCTAGTGGTACTCTTGAGGAGGTTCATGATGTGGAATTTGATGAAACAAATGGTTCTCAAGAGGAAGATGAGAATCTAGATGATGTAAGAGACATTCAATTGGTCAATGCAATGAAGAACATAGACATTGTTGATATAAGGCCTAGAGAGGTGATTGATGTTGAAGATGACAAGAATCAAGTGCTCTCTAACTCAAATGTGCAAGCTAGTGGTTCTCATGATCAAGTTCAAGCAAGAACAAGTGATGACAAAGTGCAAAATCAACAACAAGTGGCTAGTTCATCATCTCAACCAAGCGATCAATCAAATGCAAGCAATCAAGTGCAAGTGCTTCAACCAACCAATGTTGCAAGAGATCATCCATTGGACACTATAATTGGTGATATTTCAAGAGGTGTGCAAATTAGATCAAGATTGGCTTTATTTTATGAGCACTTCTCATTTATGTCATCCATTGAACCTAAGAAGATAGATGAAGCTTTGAAGGATGTTGATTGGGTCAATGCTATGCATGAAGAGCTAAACAACTTCACAATAAACCAAGTATGGGAGTTAGTTGAGAGGCCTAAGGATCATAATGTGATTGGAACCAAGTGGGTCTTTCGAAACAAAGGAAGATCAAGATGGGATTGTAATAAGGAACAAAGCAAGATTAGTGGCTCAAGGTTACACTCAAGTTGAAGGTCTTGACTTTGGAGAAACATATGCCCCGGTTGCAAGATTGGAAGCAATTAGGATCTTGTTAGCCTATGCTTGTGCCCACAACATCAAGTTGTACCAAATGGATGTGAAGAGTGCATTTCTCAATGGGTACATCAATGAGCTTGTGTATATTGAGCAACCTCCCAGTTTTGAAGATCAAAAGAAAGCCAACCATGTTTACAAGTTGAGAAAGGCTTTGTATGGATTGAAACAAGCACCAAGAGCATAGTATGAGAGATTGAGGGATTTCCTACTCTCTAAGGGATTCAAAATGGGAAAGGTTGACACCACTCTCTTCACCAAGAAGCTTGGAAATGACTTGTTTGTAATGCAAATCTATGTTGATGATATCATATTTGGATCAATAAATCAAGATTTTTGTGAAGAGTTTGGCAAGATGATGGCAAGTGAGTTTGAGATGTCCATGATTGGAGAGCTTAGTTACTTTCTTGGTCTTCAAATCAAGCAAATGAAGAATGGCACATTTGTGAGTCAAGGCAAGTACATCAAGGACATGCTCAAGAAGTTTGTAATGGATGATGCTAAAGCTATTAGTACACCAATGGGAACAAGTGGAAGCTTGGATAGTGATGCTAGTGGCAACATGGTGGATCAAAAGATGTATCGGTCTATGATTGAAAGCCTACTCTATGTAACCGCATCAAGGCCGGATGTGATGTTTAGTGTATGTATGTGTGCTAGATTTCAAGCCTCACCAAGGGAAAGCCATTTGAAGGCAACAAAGAGAATATTGAGGTACTTAAAATATACACAAAATGTTGGATTGTGGTATCCCAAAGGAGCAAGATTTGAGTTGATTGGATATTCAGACTCCGATTATGCGGGATGCAAAGTTGAGAGAAAGAGCACATCGGGCATATGTCAACTATTGGAAAGATCACTTGTGTCTTGGTCATCAAAGAAGCAAAATAGTGTAGCACTTTTAACCACCGAAGCGGAGTACATTTCGACCGGTAGTTGTTGTGCTCAATTACTTTGGATGAAGGCTACTTTGAGTGATTTTGGAATCAAATTCAAGCAAGTGCCATTGCTATGTGACAATGAAAGTGTCATAAAGCTCACCAACAACCCAGTTCAACATTCAAGAACAAAGCATATTGATGTCCACCATCATTTCATAAGAGATCATCAACAAAAAGGGGACATTTGCATTGAGAATGTGGGCACCGAAGATCAACTTGCCGATATCTTCACTAAGCCACTTGATGAGAAGAGGTTTTGCAAGCTAAGGAATGAATTGAACATACTTGACTTCTCAAATATGTGTTGATGCACCCCCCCTATTATATGACATGCCTCTCCTTCGAGCAAAGCAAGGTAAAGTTGATTGACATGCCATCCATCTATTGCTAAGGACTTGTTTAGTGCATCTAGTCATTCCTATCATGTCCTAGGCTGATTCATGAAAATCAAATGAATTTGATGCTTGTATGGTACCACTATTGCTTGTATGCTTGAAATGATCTAGTGGTACCATATGACATGTTTGTGGGCTTGTAAACCTAAAGTTTGATCTAGAAAATAAGCTATAAGTGTTTAACTCAACATGGTACAAGATAACCCTTATTTAGAGGTATGAAGAAGCTTGTCCTTGGATCAAACCGAGTTAAATATCTTTTGCAAGTGATCTAGATTGAACTAAATTGAGAAAATGATCCTCATTTCACATGGTTTCACCTTAAACTATCTATAATTTGAGCTCACCTTTTGTGCTAATTGTTGACAAAGGGGAGAGAAATTCACAAAGATAGTAAGATAGGAGGAGCAAATAAATGAAAACAAATGAAATGACATTGTAAGGGGATCAATAAAAAATGCACACAAGTAGGGGGAGCAAGCTCATAAACTTGTATGTTGTATTGGAATGTGCATTTCATATATTTGCTTGCATGGCACAAGTTTTAAATTTAAATATCCATGCTTGTGTGGTGTATGCTAGTTATAGGCTTGAATGATGAAATAAGAAACTAGCATGCATAGGCTAAAGTAACTAGACTTATGGTCATTCTATGGAAACTAGACCCTTGCTTGCAATGTTGATCTCATGGGGTATTCTAGTTTTTATGTATGTCTAGTTACCAATGGTGCTAAGGATGGTATATTGGTGCACTTCGATTGTTATCACGCTTCAAAAGTCCATCTCTTATACCTTAGCATCATTTGGTAGACATTGTCTCCTATATTTCCTATCTAAGCATATGTGCAAGCTTTGATCCAAACTCTTAGCACATATGTAGGGGGAGCAATCGCTACCATATGAGATTCATGAAACTTGTCGGATACCATAAAAAGGGGTACCCTAAGCAAGAACCAAAAAATTGCTTAAGCCTTGCTTATATCAATGCGAAAGGACAACCACGGGGTCTCGACTGATTCTCCGATTCGCCCGAGGCCCGCGCCGCAAAGGCCTCGGGCAAAAGGCCAACCCTCCACCTTGCCAAGGCCCTCTCACCGAGGCCCCCTTGCTGAGGCCCTCTCACCGAGGCCCTCCCGCCGAGGCCCCGCCCCGCTAGGCCTCGGACGGGTTACCGATTCTCCGATTCGCCCGAGGCCCCGCGCATAAAGCCTCGGACGAAGTACTGATTCTTCGACTCGCTCGAGGCCGGCTCAGCAACAACCTCGTCGCCTCCGTCTCGACTGACTTCTCTGACAAAACGTCACGCGTCCAACCACTCTCGTAATGTCAGCCGCACGTCGATGCAGTGCAGCAGAGCAGCCGACGGGACGGGAGACAGGACTGAGCAGGGGTTACCGGCCACTGTGCTCAGCACTGCGCCCATGACTGGCGCCCATACTGCACTGTGCCACCTAATTCCTGCTCTAGGAATAGCGCGGCGTGGGGAGTCAAGTCCGGGTCACTATAGCCTCGGAATCAGTGTATAGGACCAACTGCTCCCTCCAAGCCTCGGCAATCCACTTCAGGGCCTCAGTAGCCTCGGGATTCACACCCGCCGAGCCCCCCACGATAGCTCGGCCTCAGCACCAACTGAGCCTCAGCTCTTTTCACTATCAACGCACAGTGACCAGCACGACGACGGCCATACCCTGCGCCAAGCTATCACTAGAGCTCCCACGTCGCATAGGATCGGGTGTGACCGGCGCGTTGCTCCAGTGCCTCAGGGACAAGGCCGCTCCGTTGACCATGCCGCCATAGTGGCAAGCTATAGGACTCAGGCATGCCGTCTTCGCTCACGGGACACTGCATAGCAAACACATGTCTCACCCCTGTCCCCCCTTCAACTATAAAAGGAGAGACCAGGGCCGTTTCTAGACACGGAGGAAGATAGACGAGCACTCGCGTAGGCTCACGTAGATTCAGACACACGCTTCCCACTGCCTGAGAGCAACGTCTCAAGCAGCCCGCACCGCTCCACGTAGAGACCTGGGACTAGCTCCCTCTCTCGCCCAGCTTGTAACCCCCTACTACAAGCACTTCAGTGCAAGGAATACAAGATCGATCTCTCAGACTGGACATAGGGCGCCGATTGCCTGAACCAGTATAAACCTTGTGTCTCTTTGCATCACCATCTGGGATTAGGGGCACGCAGTTCAAATTCACTAGTTGGTTGAGGACCCCCTGGTCCGAAACAACGACAGTTGGTGCGCCAGGTAGGGGTATCTGCGTGTTAGCTTAATCGTCCCAACAAGCTCCGGATGGTAGACCCCATACGCCCACTGCGTCTTGGCACGGTGATCTAGTTTGGGAGCCTAGAGTTCATGTCTCTAGGAGATGAATATGACCTAGTACTCCTCCCACCCAGAGCCCCTTTGGCCGATGATGGCATCGTGCACTCACCAGGCACGATGCGGACGGGACCACCCCGACACCGCACGAGCTCAGGGCGCCGCGCCGCGCTCTGACGGTATCCCATTCCTGGCTGTTCGTATAGAGTCCCTGGTTGGGGACCTGTCTAGCTTAAGCCTGGGCAGGGGAAGGACATCGGTGACGAGCAGTGATGCCCCATCATCAAGTTCCGCACCGCCACCGCCTGAGGAGCCAACTCCGGTGGAGCAGGGCCCGACGATGGCACCATCCCCGTACCCCTTCGGGTTGAGAAATGCCGCCGCCATGTTTGCTTTCGCCTACGCTTCCACTCACACGGAGCCCTCAGGACGCCGCCAATGTTTTGTCCTTGACCTCTCCACCACAACCTCGGCTCACACCCACACTAACTCCTCGGAGGAGGACGTGGCGTGGGCCGAAGCAGATTTCTCCGGACTTTGCGACCCCCAAGCTATGCGCCTCTTCTTGGCCTCAAGCAACTACTGCTTCGGCTACTCTAACTTCGATGACGAAGGCACTTATGATCCCACTCGAGAGTGCTTCCACATCAGGCTCGGGATGCCAGGAGCAAGTAATGAGAGTGAAGGGGTAGGCAACCGCTCCCCGCTCTGCCAAGGGGCAGGCGACGCCACACCTCCGCCCGTTGAGCCTCGGGCAGCACAGAACGAGAATGCCGCCCCCGAGGAACTTCAATGCCTAGACCTAGAGCAACTCCGTGAGCTCTAGGCAAAAGTCAACCAAGACCGACTCCTGCTGCAGCAGCTCCAGACACCCTCGAGCAGGAGCGGCGAGGTTGCGGTGATGGCGGAGGAGCCCGGCGGAGGGCCCACGACGTCCACCGCCGCATCAACAACGACGAAGGGAGTGAGCAACCCCCAATCTTCAATCGCGCTAGCCAGAATGTCATGGCAGCAGCAATGCTAGTCGAGCGATGCCCGAGCCCTCTACCACGGAGGGCCGACAGGTCCGTGGCGAGCTCCGAGACCTTCTCGAGACTGCCGTGGTACAGTAGGACGAAAGCTCCACGTCTCGACGGCACAGGGACACCTCGAAATGGCCCTGGGCGCACGATCGCCTCAAGGCCCCCTCGGTGCACGATCGCCTCAGGGCCCCCTCATTGCACGACCGCCTCAGCGACCGACGCGAGGCGCAAGACGACCACGATGTGGTCAGCAAGCGACGATGCCATGACGACGATGGGCCCGCCCGAGGCTACCACCCGCATCGAGGCGGCCGCTACGACAGTGGTGAGGACCGCAGTCCTTCTCCTAGGCCGCCTGGCCCTCGAGTCTTCAGCAAGGCCATCCGGGGCGCCCCATTCCCCGCACGATTTCGACAACCGGCCAACCTCGCAAAGTACAGCGGCGAGACCAACCCTGAGCTTTGGCTGGCTGACTACCGCCTGTCTTGTCAGTTAGGCGGCGTGAATGATGACCTGCTCATCATCCGCAACCTCCCCTTGTTCCTGTCAGACTCAGCGCAAGCCTGGCTCGAACACCTCCCTCCCTTGCAGATCCACAACTGGCGTGACTTGGTAAAGGTCTTCGTCGGGAATTTCCAGGGCACATACGTGCGCCCCAGGAACTCCTGGGATCTAAAGAGTTATCACTAGAAGCCGGACGAGTCTCTCCGATACATCATCCGACGCTTCTCCAAGCAGTGCACCGAGTTGCCCAGCGTCGGCGACTCGGAAGTTGTCTAGGCTTTCCTCTCTAGCACCTCCTGCCGAGACCTAGTCCGAGCGTTAGGCCGGAACGTACCAACCTCGGCGGCCGCGCTCCTCGACATCGCCACCAACTTTGCCTCAGGCGAAGAGGCTGTCGGGGCCATCTTCCCCAACGATGAATGCAAAGGGGAAGCAGAGGGACGAGGCCCCCAAGGCCTCGGCCGCCCGTTTCTCCAAGAAAAAGAAAAAGGGGTGCCAGGGGAAGCAAGAGGCCCTTGAGGCCGATCTAGTCGCAGCCACAGATCGCAAGAACCCCCGAGGCCCCGCCAGGGGCCCTAGACTATTCGACGATATGCTCAAGAAGCCCTGCCCTTACCACCAGGGCCCGATAAAGCATACCCTTGAAGAATGCACCATGCTCTGATGCTACTACGCCAAGCTCGGGCTCCCCAACGACGATGCCAAGAAGAAGGGTGCCGGCGACGGAGACAACGACAAGGACGAAGGGTTCCCCGAGGTGCACAATGCCTTCATGATCTTCGGCGGGCCCTCAGCATGCCTCACGTTGCGTCAACGGAAGAGGGAACGCTGGGAGGTCTTCTCGGTTGAGGTAGCCACTCCCCGGTACCTTAACTGGTCTTGGGAGGTAATCACCTTCGATCGAGAAGATCACCCCAACTATGTCAAATACCCCGGGCAGTACCCGCTCGTCGTCGACCCGATCATCGGCAACACCCGGCTCACCAAGGTACTAATGGACGGAGGCAACGGCCTCAACATCCTCTACGCCAACACCCTGGAGCTCCTAGAGCTCGACCAGTCATGGCTCCGAGGCGATGCTGCACCCTTCCATGGCGTCGTGCCGGGGAAGCGCACGCAACCCCTCGGGCGCATCGACTTGCCGGTCTGCTTTGGCACTCCCTCCAGCTACCGCAAGGAGACCCTTACCTTCGAGGTGGTTGGGTTCAAAGGGACTTATCACGCTATCCTGGGGCGCCCGTGCTACGCCAAGTTCATGGCGGTCCTGAACTACACCTACCTCAAGCTCAAGATGCCAGGCCCCAACGGCGTCATCACCGTCGAGTCCACGTACGAGCATGCATACGACTGCGACGTCGAATGCATCGAGTACGCCGAGGCTATCATGGAGGCCGAGGCCCTCATCATCAACCTCTACCAACTCGGTAGCGAAGTGCCCGACTCCAAGCGTCGTGCCGGGACTTTCGAGTCCACAGAGACCGTCAAGCTCGTCCCGGTCGACCCCAACTGCTCCGACGGCCGAACGTTGAGGGTCAGCGCCACCCTTGATAGCAAATAGGAAGCCAGGCATACCGAGGGAGGTCGCCGAGCATGCATTGGACATCCGGGCCGGCTCTAGACCGGTGAAGCAGCGCCTGCGCCGATTCGACGAGGAGAAGCGCAAGGCCATCGGCGAGGAGGTGTAGAAGCTTTTGGCGGTCGGATTCATCAAGGAATTCTCCCATCCAGAGTGGTTAGCTAATCCTGTATTAGTTAAGAAGAAAAATGGAAAATGGAGAATGTGTGTGGACTACACCGGTTTAAATAAAATATGTCCAAAGGTTCCGTTTCCATTGCCTCAAATTGACCAAATCGTTGACTCCACTGCTGGATGTGAGACCCTATCTTTCCTTGATGCGTATTCTGGTTACCATCAAATCAAGATGAAAGAGTCCGACCAGCTCGTGACTTCTTTCATCACACCATTCGGCATGTACTGCTATGTGACCATGCCATTCGGTCTCAGAAACACAGGGGCCACATACCAGCGGTGCATGACCTGGGTCTTCGGCGAGCACATCGGGCAAACTGTCGAGGCTTACGTGGACGACATTGTGGTCAAGTCTAGAAAGGCCAGTGATCTTGTCGGCGACCTGGAGATCGCCTTCAAATGCCTTAGAGAGAAGGGCATCAAGCTTAATCCCGAGAAGTGTGTCTTCGGGGTCCCCCGAGGCATGCTCTTGGGGTTCATAGTCTCAGAACGTGGCATCGAGGCCAACCCAGAGAAGGTCTCGGCCGTGACCAACATGGGGCCAATTCGAGACCTCAAGGGAGTACAGAGAGTTATGGGATGCCTTGCGGCCCTGAGCCGCTTCATCTCGCGCCTTGGCGAAAAAGGTTTACATCTGTACCGTCTCTTGAGAAAATCCGAACGCTTTTCTTGGACCCCCGAGGCTGAAGAAGCCCTCACCAAGCTCAAGGCACTGCTCACCAACCCTCCCGTCCTAGTACCACCAACCATGGGCGAGGCCCTCTTACTCTACGTCGCTACAACAACCCAAGTGGTCAGCGCGGCTGTAGTAGTCGAGAGGCGGGAAGAGGGGCACGCTCTACCCGTCCAATGACCTGTTTACTTCATCAGTGAGGTACTCTCTGAAACAAAGACACGCTACCCCCACATCCAGAAGCTGATCTACGCCATAGTCTTGGCTCGGCGCAAGCTGCGTCACTACTTCAAATCCCACCCGGTGACTGTGGTGTTGTCTTTCCCTCTAGGAGAGATAATCCAGAACTGGGAGGCCTCGGGTAGAATAGCCAAGTGGGCCGTCGAACTCATGGGGGAAGCCCTGTCTTTTGCACCTCAGAAAGCAATTAAATCCTAGGTCTTGGTCGATTTTTGTGGCTGAGTGGACCAACACCCAGCTGTCACCTGCTCAAATCCAAGCGGAATGCTGGACCATGTACTTTGATGGGTCTTTGATGAAGACCAGGGCAGGCACTGGTCTGCTCTTCATCTCTCCCCTCGGAGTGCATATGCACTACATGATTCGGCTCCACTTCGCCGCCTCCAACAACACAGCCAAGTACGAAGCCCTCGTCAACGGCTTGCAGATCGCCATCGAGCTTGGAGTGCGGCGTCTCGACGTACGAGGTGATTCGCAACTCGTCATCGACCAAGTCATGAAGGAGTCAAACTGCCATGACCCCAAAATGGAGGCGTACTGCAAATTGGTGCGTTGGCCGCGGATGAAAATTCAACCGCATTGCACGAAAATTCAACGAGGCCGCGGACGAACTGGCGAAGATGGCGTCGGCACGGGCCCAGGTCCCCCCGAACATATTCGCCAGAGACCTGCACAAGCCCTCGGTCGACTACGCCTTGGCGGCAGAAGAGGGCCCACCGGTCGAGCCCACCACAGGGCCCAAGGCCCCCTCTGTCACCGAGACCCTGGCGGCCGAGCCCGAGGCCATGGAAATCATCGCAGGACCTCCCGAGACCAATCAGGGTACGGACTAGCGAGTTCCACTCCTTGATCGCCTCGTTCGAGGAGTGCTTCCTGCGGACAGGACCGAGGCCCAATGGCTCGTGCGATGAGCCAAAACTTACGTCCTCAGCAACGGCGAGTTGTACAGACGAAGCCCATCTGGCGTCCTCCAACGATGCATCACCACCGAGGAAGGCCGAGCCCTGCTTTGGGACTTGCACGCGGAAGCCTGCGGGCACCATGCTGCGCCTCGGACGCTCGTCGGAAACGCCTTCTGCTAAGGATTCTACTGGCCAACGGCGGTCGCTGACGCCACGAAGATGGTATGCTCCTGTGAAGGATGCCAGTACTATGCACAACAGACGCACCTCCCGGCCCAAGCCCTCCAAACCATCCCCATCATGTGGCCGTTCACCGTGTGGGGGCTGGACATGGTTGGGCCTCCGCAGAAAGCCCCCGGGGGCTACACCCACTTGTTGGTAGCCATTGACAAGTTCTCCAAGTGGATCGAGGCTCGTCCGATCACTCAAATCAAATCCGAGCAAGTGGTACTGTTCTTCACTTATATCATCCACAGGTTCGGGGTTCCAAACACCATCATCACCGACAATGGGACACAATTCACCGGCCACAAATTCCTGATGTTCTACGACGACCACCACATCCGTGTGGTCTGGTCGGCCGTAGGACATCCTAGGACGAACGACCAAGTGGAACGTGCCAACGGCATGATCCTACAGGGCCTCAAGCCAAGGATATACAACCGGTTGAAGAAATTCGGCAAGAAATGGCTAGCCGAACTCCCGTCGGTCATCTGGAGTTTGAGGAACACCCCGAGACGAGCCACAGGGTTCATGCCGTTCTTCCTGGTCTATGGAGCCGAGGCTATCCTCCCCACTGACTTGGAGTACGGTTCCCCAAGGCTACAGGCCTACAACGAGCAAAGCAACCGCACTACCCGTGAGGACGCCCTCGACCAACTGGAGGAAGCCCGAGACGTTGCGCTGCTACATTCGGCCAAGTACCAGCAAGCCCTACGACGCTATCAAGCCCCGCGCATTCAAAGCTTAGATCTGAAGGTGGGCGACCTGGTGCTGAGACTAAGGCAGAGCAACAAGGGCCGCCACAAGCTGACCCTGCCATGGGAAGTGCTAAAGCCCGGGACCTACAAGCTGGCCAACGAAAAGGGTGAAATCTTCACCAATGCTTGGAACATAGAACAGCTATGTCGTTTCTACCCTTAAACTTCCAAGCATTGTATACATTGTTTCTCGAAATATATTAAAGAAGCGTTCTTTAGTTGTTCTAATTTTTTGAGAAACCCCCCCCCCATCGACGAGGGATCGACGTTGCGATAACATTATAAGGGAGACTCGGCTCTGCCTCTGCCGAACCGAGCCTCCCTCAGGGGCTAGAAGGGGGGGACCCCACCCCTAAGTCCTAAGTCCCAGGCACCATTTTTAATCGTTTTTTGAATAAATTTCTACGCCAAACTCTCTGGCATGTTCTGACAAATCAAGTGTAAAAAACCTAAGGACCGAAAGTCCGTCTCAGGGCCAAAAGGCTGGCCGAGCCACGAGAACGGCCTACGCCTCCGGGCTACGGCAACTCCCTCACCACCTTTTACCCGAGGGGCAGCTTAGGCTCTGAGGAAGTTTTCTGCAAATGATATGTTCAGAGGCGCGACAGAGGGCAGAGGCTTGGAAATACAATAAAACGATTAAAAAAGCGTACGCACGAGTACTTTATAAAGGCCTCGATGGCCATGAATGTCACGCTACGACAATAATCCTAATCCGTTTACATGGCCCCTTTGGCCCAGGTCAAGGCTCAGGATCTCCTGCATCGGCAGCTGGCGCGGTAGGAACTACCTCTTCTTCGAACAGGCTAGCCAGCACCGTGCCAGGGGCTTCAGCCGCCTCCATCAGCTTCGTGACCTCCTGATCGGCCTCCTCGTCATCCTTAGGCAAGACGTAACCATCGCTGATGGCCACGAGGTTGACACCGGCGTAGTGCGAGGAGACGACGGCCAGGGCGCGCTTGACGCCCGTGTGCAACGCCCCCCGGAGTCGCTCGCGCACTTGGCCACTCAACGCAGTCAGGCGGCTCCTAACGGAACTACCCGACTCAACCCCCTCAACCTCCAGGGCCTCACAGACGGTACGGGCGGCGCTCTGCAACGCGTTGTGCTCCCTGGTCTCAGCCTCGAGCACCGCCTGCACTGTGGCTGAGGCCTCGGCCACCCAGGAAGCCTCCTTCTCCAACCTTGCGCCAAAACAAGCAGGATGGGGTCAAGTGCAAAAGAAAAATAAGCCAAACAAGGCTGAAGCCCTACGGGACTCACCCTCAGTTTTCTCTTTCCAGTGCTGGACTTTGACCTGAGAGGCCTCGACTTTCTCTTTCCAGCACTGGACCTCGACCCGAGAGGCCTCGGCCGCCCTGGAAGCCTCCTTCTCCAGCTCTGTACCACATCGGCGAGTTAGGGGTCGAACGCAAGAAAAACAAGTAAAACAAAGGGAACAAAACTCACCCTCGCACTTCTCCTTCCAGACCAAGGAATCGACCCGGGAGGCCTCAGCCACCTTGAGGGCCTCGTCCAAGGCACCTTTCGTCAGCAGATGCGCGCCCTGCTCCTTCCCTAACTGCCCAGCGATGGCCTTGGCAAAGACCGTCACCTCTTCAGCCCGGGACCGTGAGTACAAAATACAATCCCGATGGGAGCTGTTGCAAGCCAGAATCTCGACAAAACCTTAGGGAGAGTGCTCGCACTCTCCCTGAGGCTCGAGGGCTACTGTCGAATACCATAAAAAGGGGTACCCTAAGCAAGAACCAAAAAAATTGCTTAAGCCTTGCTTATATCAATGCGAAAGGACAACCACGGGGTCTCGGCTGATTCTCCGATTCGCCCGAGGCCCGCGCCGCAAAGGCCTCGGGCGAAAGGCCAACCCTCCACCTTGCTGAGGCCCTCTCGCCGAGGCCCTCCCGCCGAGGCCCCGCCCCGCTAGGCCTCGGACGGGTTACCGATTCTCTGATTCGCCCGAGGCCCCGCGCATAAAGCATCGGACAAAGTACCGATTCTCCGACTCGCTCGAGGCCGGCTCGGCAACAACCTCGTCACCTCCGTCTCGACTGACTTCTCTGACAAAACGTCACACGTCCAACCACTCCCGCAACGGCAGCCGCACGTCGACGCAGTGCAGCAGAGCGACCGACGGGACGGGAGACGGGACTGAGCAGGGGTTACCGGCCACTGTGCTCAGCACTGCGCCCATGACTGGCACCCGTACTGCACTATGCCACCTAATTCCTGCTCCAGGAACAGCGCGGCGTGGGGAGTCAAGTCCGGGTCACTATAGCCTCGGAATCAGTGTATAGGACCAACTACTCCCTCCAAGCCTCAGCAATCCACTTTAGGGCCTCGGCAGCCTCGGGATTCACAGCAGCCGAGCCCCCCACGATAGCTCGGCCTTGGCACCAACTGAGCCTCGGCTCTTTTCACTATCAACGCACAGCGACCGGCACGACGATGGCCATACCCTGCGCCAAGCTATCACTGGAGCTCCCACGTCGCATAGGATCAGGTGTGACTGGCGCGTTGCTCCAGTGCCTTAAGGACAAGGCCGCTCCGTTGACCATGCCACCATAGTGGTAAGATACAGGACTCAGGCATGCCACCTCCACTCGCGGGACACTACATAGCAAACATATGTATCACCCCTGTCCCCCCTTCAACTATAAAAGGAGAGACCGGGGCCATTTCTAGACACGGAGGAAGATAGACGAGCACTCACGTAGGCTCACATAGATTCAGACACATGCTTCCCCACTGCCTGAGAGCAATGTCTCAAGCAGCCCGCACCGCTCCACGCAGAGACCTAGGACTAGCTCCCTCTCTCGCCCAGCTTGTAACCCCCTACTACAAGCACTTCGGTGCAAGCAATACAAGATCGATCTCTCAGACTGGACATAGGGCACCGATTGCCTGAACCAGTATAAACCTTGTGTCTCTTTGGATCACCATCCGGGATTCGGGGCACGCAGTTTAAATTCACTAGTTGGTTGAGGACCCCCTGGTCCAAAACACCGACAAAACTTATCCATATTTTTTTACACATGGTAAATATATTTGGACAAGCAACATGGTTTCAATTGAATTTCAATTCATATATTTTTGAAAGGGTTGTCATCAATTACCAAAAAGGGGGAGATTGAAAGCTCTAGTTTAGTTTTGGTGAATTGATGAAACCCTAAGTGATAACCTAGTTTATCAAAAGTGATTATGAGATAGGTAGCACTAGTCCAAGTGGTGGAGCAAATGAAGATCATGACATGATGATGGTGATGCCATGGTAATGATCAAGTGCTTGGACTTGAAAAGAAGAAAGAGAAAAATAAAAGGCTCAAGGCAAATGTATAAATGATAGGAGCCATTTTGTTTCGGTAATCAAGACACTTAGTGAGTGTGATCACATTTAGGTTCGATAGCCGTACTATTAAGAGGGGTGAAACTCATATCGAAATGCAGTTACCAAAGTGCCACTAGATGCTCTAATTCATTGCATATGCATTTAAGATCTAGTGGAGTGCTAACACCCTTAAAAATGTTTGTGAAAATATGCTAACACACATGTGCACAAGGTGATACACTTGGTGGTTGGCACATTTGAGCAAGGGTTAGAAACTTCACCGGCGCAGTGTCCACCCGTAGAGTGCGGACAGTCCGACGGTGTCCTATATAGAAAAGACAGAGGTCACTGTAAGTGACCAGACGCTGGTCTCGGTTGGACCGGTGTGTCCGGTCAGTAGCAGCAGAGGGCGCGCTATTTCGGTCTCATGACCGGACGCTGGCGCGAAAACTGATCGGACGCTCAGGGCCAGAGTCTGGTCTGTCTGATGTATGATGACGTTGAGTGATCGGACACTGGGTGTGTCCGGTCGAGCATGACCGGACGCGTCCGATCGTGATTTCTCGCTTCTGGATGCTTACTAGAAATGACCGGACGCTGAGGTCCAGCGTCTGGTCACTTCGCAGCAGCGTGTCCGGTCATCACTTAACCGTTGGGATCGGGCACTTAGTATTTGAAGAGAGGGGACACGTGGCGTGCATTGCACGACCGGACGCTGGGGTCCATCGTCCGGTCGATATGACCGGAGCGTCCGGTCGCCCCGTGTTCAGTGCAGTGAGTAGCCCAACGGCTCTATTTTGTGGGGGCTTCTATTTAAGCCCCATGGCTGGCTCAAGCTCTTACTCTTGGCCATTTGCATTGACATAGCAACTTTGTGAGCTTAGCCAAAGCCCTCCCACTCATCTCCATCATTGATTCATCATCTTTGTGAGATTGGGAGAGAATCCAAGTGCATTGCTTGAGTGATTGTATCTAGAGGCACTTGGTGTTCGTGTTTTTGCTACGGGATTCACTTGTTGCTCTTGGTGGTTGCCATCACCTAGACGGCTTGAAGCAGCGGAGGAGGATTGGCACGAGTTGGTGATTGTTCGTGGCCATCTTCGGTGATTGTGAGGGGATTTATACCTTCCCCGGCGGAGCGCCGAAAGGTAACTCTAGTGGATTGCTTGTGTCATTGAGTTACCTCACTTGTGGGTAGGTTCTTACAATGTCCAATTGTGTGGATGAGGTTCGTGCAACACCTCTTAGCCGCCGAACCACCAAGTGTTGGTCAACACAATGGGGACGTAGCGTGTTGGCAAGCACGTGAACCTCGGGAGAAAATCGGTTGTCTCTTGCCCTTTGGTATTCTCCCGGTGATTGATAAAGTATTTATCTTGTGATTGGTTCACTCCTCTACGCGGAGGTATAATCACCTCACTTACTCATTTACATTCCTGCAAAGGCAAGCAATGGTAATATGATCTTGCTGGCAGATAACCAGATTTATGTAATAATGTGTATGCGTGTGTCGTTGTAGCAATTCAGCAAGAGCAAAGCAAAGAGAGAAAAAAGATTAAAATCTCCATGCTTAAGCCTAAGGCTAGTCTATAGTCTCCTAAATTGAGACAGTTATTTGAACTATCATCATCTTATACCATAGAAATGTTTTTATTCTTATGCAGGGTTTCATGTACATGGTTGCAATCTAGAGTTTTTATTCAAGATAGAGCTCTTTTGTCTATTCACCACATAAGCATAGTTGCTTACTGAACCTGATCCACACCATTTTCAAGCAAGGAAATGGGCTCAAGTTCAGCATTACCATGATTCAATACTTCAAAATAAAAACCCCAACATATATTGTTCATACATTGTGATGGCATTTGATGACCTAGACAAAACACGATTCACCATACCAATGACTGATGAATGTTCAGGATAAGGAAACAAATGTCATAAGCAGAGCTTTGCTCATGAGTACAAACGCTAGACAAACACCTTACTCTAGTAGAACAAATTTTAGAACTCTATCTGTAATCAAGATTAAATATCATGTGCAATCAAGTGAAATTGTTGTACTGTTATTCTTTTATGATACTAGGTTCGTGCTCGTGCGTTGCTAGGGGATAGTTAAACTTTTATACTAAAAACACAACGATCGCACGATAATAATATTATGAAATTAAATACCGATGCTAAAGTGACCTTTAATCTAAAAAGCAAAGTTCGTAAAATTAACACAATCACGGAGAGCGCGGCGTCGCAAGCTCACAAACTCTACTAATAAACTTGGTAAAGAACTTATCATTACCAATTTGAAAAACATGCTAAATCTAAATCAATCTATTATATTTAATCATTGGTTATTACAAATGTGTCAGCCTGTTGACACAACCATTTTCCGGTAATCCCAAAACTGTTTCGAGATAAGAACAAAAATTTACTAATAAATTGTGTCATGCTCCATATAACCTTTGTGGCCTCCAAACCCCGCGATATACACCTTCCACTCAGTCCAGCAGGCACAGGGAGACATTGTTTGGTGCACATGTATTGATTCCAGGAGGCCTAGAAACATATTCAGTTAATTCATGTGGTTAGAACAGCGACCCAGCTACTTGTTTACTGAAGGTGAACTGAATGTGTACTGAAGAATCAATGAACAATGTACATAAGTGCACCTTAACCTAAAAAAATATGTACAAAACAACAATTGGTACTAATATTGATGGTCTGCACTCTGCAACAATTGGTACTAATATTGATGGTCTGCAGTAATGGTCTGCACTCTGCAACAAGCCAGCAACAAGCAGGCACTGTGTGCACCAACCAAAGCATAGACAAGAATCATCTATGCTTATGCTGATTTGTTATGAGAGGAAAATATTGTTCGTTCGCTGAAAAGTACTGATGAAGTAGTTCAAGCGAACAGGGCAACAGCACTGGTGCAAGTTTGGTAATGTAAATTTGATACTAAATTTGGTTAAACTCTAACCAATTCAGAGCGGTACGAGTTCAGAGCATGGCATAGCCTTTAGCATCACATGGGATTAATCACATTGGTAATAATTAGAAATCATTGCCATCAAGCCAAAGTCTATTGTCCTATATAATGGACAATAAGTCAATAACTAAACAGCTGTGCACTGCTAGGATTTGTAAATGAACCAACAGCTGTGCACTCCTAGGATTTTAGAAAACTAGAGCGCTATCTCATACCTATCATAGGACAGTAGGCCAGCCATGATCTCATAGTACTCCTAAGCAAAACAGTCTTTAAATTCCCTCAACAAATCAACTAACTCTCGTTTATACTCAGGGTCCAACTTGGCACTTACATACGTCAGCCTAGGTCTATCTCTAGAACCAATATCTACTTCTTCTAATTCATCGATCGATGTGAAACCATGTCCCAGTTTGCCATTTGTACCATCTATTGGATTATCCATGAAGACAATTTTTCAAAGCCGACTGCTTGGATCGGCTGTTGGCTTTCATCGTTGATTCTAATGAAGCCTCCTTCCCATAACTTGCCAGAAAAATATTCGAAGTCTCCTAGCTCCCAAAAGACTGGATCGGCTATTGCGATGCTCATAGATTCATCAGCGCGAACCAGCTCGACATCATCTCCATGCCATTGAATCAAACACTGATGCATCATCGATGGTACACAACAGTTCGCATGAATCCAATCACGACCAAGGAGCAAACTATATGACCCTTTTCCATCGATGACGAAGAATGTGGTGAGCAGAGTCTTACTCCCGATTGTTAGTTCGACGTTTATTGCCCTCCGGGTCTTAGACGCATTACCTCCAAAATCCTTAAGCATCATGTCAGTCTCCATCAGATCTCCTGGTCCCTTGCCAAGTTTACAAAAAGTGGTATAAGGCATGAGATTGACAAAAGCGCCTCCGTCCACCAACATCTTATTCATTGGCTTCCCATCAACCAAACCTTTCACATATAAAGCTTTTAAGTGTCGATGCTTGACTGGTTTATCAAATATTGCTTGTTGTATGACCATCAACTTGGCAACTATTTCCTCATACTCTAATTCATAGAAATCCAAATAAACTTCTTCATCTGTCGAAGCTCTGAATCCTGATGGCAACAGAAAAGCCATTTGAATATTAGCCAATGGTTGCTTTCTATCGGCTGTTTGCTTAGTACGCCATACTTGAGGTTTACCGGATGCTTGAGCCTGTTCCAACTCTCTGTTCCTTAGGCATTACACCCTTCTCTTCTGGCTTCTTGTCAAACCTCCTGGACATCATTGGTCTTCCTGCCAAACATATTCTCTCTTGTTGCCTTCTTCTTCATAATCAGCCCAATCTTGATCGACAACTCTTTTTCCCAGCCAATTATGAATACTTCCATTTTTAAGCGTCGATCCATGTTATTATGGTGATATGCATCTTGAGCATGGATAGACTGGCGGTTGGCTTGAGATTGCCTAAACTCCCAATACTGATCGCTGCACTCTGGACAGTTACTCCTGGTAGGCAACTTCAAACCTTCGTTCCAACAATGTCTGAAGAAAGGACAATTTCAATGCAATTCAGTTTGCTTTCTTTCGTACCTCTCTTTTTCCTATTGACGATGGTATTGTTGCTTTTCCAACCAACGCTGATTATCCTTTTCCTTCTGGCGCTGCCATTTATTCAACAGAATTCATGATGTAACTCGCAGCTTTGTCACCCCTTCCTTTGATGTTTCTCCCTACTCATATTGGCTCTTTTGCTTGTTGTGACGTCTTTTAATCCCCCTGTATTCATAGGCCAATATTTGCCTCTCGGGATCGATTGTTCCAGCTTCTCTTGATTTGGTTGATGTTAGGACCTTAGTCTTTCCTTTGAGCAGCCTAGCATCAACTTTTTTTAATCTCCTAAGAAAGGATTATTATCAACTTTCATCTTCCGAGGTATATCAAATTTGAGCCTTCCTTGCTGAATAGCCCTCTGTATATGCTGCCGAAAAATTCTGCCTTCATTAGTGGAATAAGAAGTAGCATTATGGAACTTGCAGAACCTCTTATTCTTCAACTGATCAGGGTGCAACATAACATGATTATCGGGTAACTTGATATGTCCCTTTTCAAGCAAGAAATCGAAGACCTTGTCTGATTTTATGACATCAAAGTCATAGTTCTCCTCGACTCCTCTTCCCCAAGGATTTGGCACCATTACTATCTTTTTGCCCTAATTCCATTCAGCCGTAGCAACCTCTTCCTCTTCATCTTCATAGCCATCATCGACTGAGTATGGATTATAAGCTTCGGTCACTGTGGTACTCTTCTGGAATCGGGTATCTCTGCGCATACTCTAGAATTGGCTATTGAGCGCTGCAACTTGTTGAGCCAATTGACCCAAGTTGTCAAATTCTTGTCCCAACAGTTTTTCTTTCCACATTGGCAGCATTCCTTGAACGGCTAAAGCAGCTAGCTGATCATCAGCTAAGTTTAATGAGAAGCATAAGTTCCTAGTCTCTCGAAACCTCTAAAGAAACTCAGTGCCCGATTCATTAGTCTTCTGCCTTATAGTTGTCAGATCGGTAATCTTCTTTTCTCTAGTCCTAGTATAAAAATATATATATAATTTCTTCTTGAGGTCAGCCCAGTTGGCAATGGAGTTGACTGGTAGTGATGAAAACCAAGTGAAGGCTGGCCCTAACAGTGACAGAGAGAAGAAACGAACTCGATGGGCCTCTTCAACGGATGCTTCGCCCAACTATGTATGATACCGACTGACATATTCTATTGTGCTTATACTATCTTGGCCAGTGAACTTAGCAAACTCTGGAAGTCTATAATTTACAGAAAGAGCGACCAAATCATACCATTCTAGATATGGGCATTTGTACGAATAGGTCAGCCCTTTTGGCTTTAGACTAAACTGATTCTTCATCATCTCGGTCACCTTTAGCAACAACTCGTCAGCATGTGAATTTGGATTTCTCTGTACTTGCTGACCCATCTGTGGATTGAATTCCCGCGTGCCCTGATACCCTGGATTCGGAATCATGTGAAGGGTGTTATAATCTATGTCATAATGATACCCTTATGGAATCTCTATCTATTGGGTTCTTTGCTGGTTTGCTGCTTGAAGTCTCTAATTGTAGGCATGATGATCTATATCTTTACGGATCCTTTGAATTGATGGTGCTATTTTTTGAGCCGACGACGGTATGTGACCTGATGTGCCAAAATTAATCACCTGGTTCTGACCTTGCCCCGCTGGCTGTTGCCCATGCTGCACTGACGATCCAGGATTATACTATGTCTGATTCGTAGTAGTACCTTGAGCTTGTTTAGATGAACTCTGAACTGCCTAAACATTATCATTACCAGCTGGTGCTGCTTCTTGATGACTGGTACCGACTTGATTAGTCCCTTGGGTCGACGGATGTGGAAAATTGTAATAAGCCAGCCCAACTTGACCAACTGGAAACCCATGAATCGTATCTTTCATGGTGTTGTGGAATGTGTCCAAGAAAGCTTCATTATGGCTTGATATGTCATCATGAACAAATTTGTTTACAATTTCTGTAAAGAAACGCCTGTCTTCAGCTTCAACTGTATTTGTCTACCCGTGTAATAGAACTTTTGGTAGTGGATATTTCTAAACAATTGTGTTGTCACGTGTTTTGGTGTAGGACAACAAACACTTGTTCTAAAATTCTTCTATAGCTTTGCCGATGACATCTTTATCTCTATTAGGTAGATCTTCATAATGTACCATAAGGATGTCATTGTTGTTGTGAACCACCATGACGATTGTGAGGTCCCACCGGGCGTGCCAAGAACGTGTGTCGGCATGAAATTTCGTCCCGTGCCGAGGGCACACGAGCAAGCCGGAAGGGTCTATTCGATAGAGCTAGAGATCCGCCTAGCTTCAGCGTAGGGATGGTTGATCCTACACACTCCTCCCAAGACGAGCCAGTCAATTTGACCCTGCAATTGACAAGGAGAGAAAGCTAATCAGTAATTTAAGGCGGAACATGCTGGTGTTGCCAGACAGTCCCGAATGTGCGGCTCTACGAGCCGATATGAAAGGAAATCATCTAAATAGTCGATTCCAGCATACTCATAAAGATAAATCAATTAAAGCTTATGGAAGGTAAATCGGTTATCGCTCAGGATAGATCTCGTTATTTAGACTAACATTAGCCAATGGCAAGAGGATCTCAACAATGATTAGTTTATGCTAAGCCAATGACTACAAATAACCAAATCCCTTTTGTATAAATAAAACTGCTCATCATCATTTAACCATTTAATAAAGATAAATCTAATGAACATATTACATCTCATCTATCGCCATGACCAGTAGCGCATGAGGTAGAATCATGCAGGCCGTAGAAACAACAATAGATTCGACGACACTAACTTATTACTAATATCAATGGGGCATGAGACAGAATCATGCAGGCCGTAATACAATAATAAGATCATGGGGCTAACACATCTTTCGACCTATCTCTACTTCAACGGTCTCGTGACATGACTTGTTCGTGAAAGCACTCGATATCGACTAAAACAGTCAATTCAGGCATAGCGCACACTTAAGGTGATGCCCTATCAGGAACAGATCTACCAAATAATGATCCCCACTCCACGGTGCTAACAATGGGGTGTGAGGTAGAATCACACAGGCCATGATAACGGGCCATGGAACGGTTTTCACTAGCCAATAGATCTACTCAAGATCAGACATGCCTTAACCGCACACTATGCACGATCAAGATTGACATAAATTAGCCGATAAAACATAACTCATCATTTAAAGTATAGATTAGATCAAATTTAGATTACCAAATGATGGGTTAAAAAAGATATAAGGCCGATCTAGATCAATCTCAATCAGGTGAAGTGATATTGTTGTAATTAAATAAATAATAGAAGCAATAAACAATATCGGTAACTTAATAAATCTATCCGAAGGAACGCTACCTGTAGATAGAGCCGATAACTTGACCTGAATCTAGTTCGAGCAGTGGAGGTCGACCGGATCGATGCAGCCATACTTGAACTAGACAAGAGTCGATAACTAGCTTATACCAGAGTCGCAGTTGAGGTCGACCGGATCGATGTAGCCATACGAACAGAAGTATAAGCCATGATGGTACTTACAGACAAGCAGTGGAGGTCGACCAGATCGATGCAGCCGTACTTGCTGAAGAACTCGCTGAGATCTACTCTACTCCTACTCCTAAGGGGTGGTCGGAGCCAAAAAAGTAAGTAACTTGTATTTAATTGATTGTGTGTCTTTTACAATAGCCGGGGTCTAATATTTATACCCGAAACCTACGCATGATTCCTACCCAAGCATGACTCATCATAATTTTGGCCCTAGAGAAAACATTTCGAAATTAAGATAACTTGGACCCTAATCTTTCCCTTTTTGCAGAGTCCAACATGCCTTGTCCCGGCGCCGATCGTAGCCTTTGTCGTTATCTGCCGGCGCTATCTGAAGAAAGCTGATTCCAGTGTTGCATTAGAATCAGCTACACACAATTGATTCCTTGATGACATGATCTTGGGAGCTTTTGAGTCCCTGCGATTCTTCTTCCAAATTTTGGTGTAAACAGGCTTAGATATGGATGTTAGATGGAATGCTACATATCTTATGCTTAAACACTTGGTTCCATATAAGCATGTTTTTTCTGTGTTCATTAATTCCAATTATGGCTGTGAATTGTTGTCTGCAAGGCATTGGTATATAGCTAAAAAGATATTGGAGTTTCTAGAACTATTTTATGACTCTGGTGTTGTTCTTTCTGGTGTTTACTATCCAACTAGTCCACTTATCCTGCACCATCTGCTAGAAATTGCTTCTCATTTACATGCAAGTGAAAAAGATCAAAATCTAATTGCTGTTGTATATCCTATGAAGCTTAAATTCCTTAAATACTAGCAGCATATACCTCTGTTATATTCATTTGCATTCATTCTTGATCCTAGAGCTAAGATGAGAGGTTTATGTAGAGTCCTAGAAATCCTTAAAGAGAGCACTGGTTGTGATTATACTTCATATTATGTTGATGTGAAAACTAAAATTTACAAGTTATTTAACAAATATGAGAGAAAGTTTGGTGCAATTAGGAGTCAAAGGGTTGCACAGCGTGCAAGCCATACTGGTATGAGAAAACTAGCATGGGGAAGAATCTTTGGAGGCCCTGGATCTGTTGTTGGTCCTTCCCCTGCCTATGCCCTCACTTTATCTTCATCTACTTCTACTCTAATGAGCTCTTAGTTTATCTAAACAGTGAGTATGTCACTTCATATGAGGGTGATTTTGATTTACTTCTCTGGTGGCGTGACCACAAACTAACCTATCCAATCCTATCTATAATGGCTAGAGATATTATGTCTATTCCTGTTTCTACTGTCTCTTCAAAATCATGTTTTAGCTTGATAGGAAGGATAATTGAAGAGTGGCAACACCGCCTATTGCATGAAACTGTGGAGATGCTGGCCTGCATAAAGGATTGGGAGTTGGGAGAAAGTAGATTACAACATACTGTTGACAACCAAGAGCTGGAGGACTCCTTCCACTACTAAATTTTGACCCTGTTGCACTGGTCAATTTTTTATGTTATAGGTCTAAAATAGATGCAATAGTTCGGTTTCGCATCAATTTCTCGTTTGATGCCAGCCGATGCAAGTGGTCTTGATGCAATAGCATTTCGCATCGGTTACTTGTGGTTGATGCGAGAAGCAGCTATTGCATCGTCCATCCGTTGTCTCTTGCATCAAAATTGAGAGATGCAATAGCTTATTGCATCCAAATCATGTTGATGCAATACATCTATTGCAACGGCTATCGTTTGATGTAATAGACTATATTGCATCCATATTAGGTTCGATGCTATATAATCTATTGCATCACCATTTTGATTCGATGCAATAGGTTCTATTGCATCATCATTTTGGTTCGTTGCAATAGGAACTATTGCATCAATGTTATGTTCGATGCAATTCAAACTATTGCATCGACATGAGGTTAGATGCAATACAAACTATCACATCGACATGAGCTTGGATGTAATACAAACTATTGCATCGACATGAGATTTGAAGGGCAACCAATTATTGCATCAAATTCATTGCACAGAAATTCCTAAAATTACAAAATTCAATAGCACAAAAAGGCAATCATATTAATAACTTGGATCATAAGCATTCAATAGTTTGTACAATGTAAGGAAGTCAAATGCCTTCCTATTTCCAAATAGGTAATTACAAAGTTGAACTGCATTACAAACCACTAACTTATGCTACAAATAGGCAATCATAAACAAAAATACATGTCTCTTAGCACAGATCAACATGACATCTTTCTCATTGCACAATATTTGATTCATTTCAGCTTGCCAAGACTCCCTCAAGGTTGATCTTCCTGAAAAAGTCAAAATAACATGCATTAGTAATATATATAGTTGATCACACAGTTGGAATCAAACATAGACAACACATGATAGACAACAATATTTTTGGGTTTAACAAATAGAATGGATACTGAAGCCGAACTATAAACACATAAGGCATGAACTCCTGATTGCTCATGTTAAGTGAACAAACATACATGTATAAGTGAACAAAGTTCATGTTAATAATCTGGACAACAACTTAAAATGACACATGATTGCTCATACCTTTCTTCCTTTCTTTCTGCATTGTAGCTTTTTATTTGCAGCAGATTCCTCGATGTTTGTGATGTAATAAATGTCACCGTCTCATTACTATCTTTATCATTTGGGAAAAGTGATCTGTTGGCCCGCTGCGAGAGAGGCGACTAGGTTGGATACTCTTATGTTTGCTCAACAATACACTTTATGCAGTACAATCTGTAAAACCGTAAGATTTGAAGGAGCAATCACCACTTAGCAATTATAAGAATCTGCTCAACTCGCAGTGATAATTTTGAAGTATATTACCTATTGCACATGTTCGATCCTTGGATGGGAGTCGAATAACAACAGCAGAGTTCATTATGTGTGGGCGTATGTGATTCTTACATCCGACCTTCATATTTTAAAAAAGATTCACACATTATGTCGATTAAATGTAGGTATCCATTACATCGCAGTTTGCATTTATCAAAAAATAATACCTGTGCTAAATCTGCACCTTCATTTCCACTAACCATATTTTCTGTAGGCTGAGGGGCTATTGTGGTTGGTGCAACATTCTTGCATTGGAGTTATAAGGAGAAACATTAACAATCAAGCTTTACTAAAATCAATGATGTTGGTAACAATTAAGAAGTAGTATTATTACCAAAGGCGGTGTTTGATTAGTGAAAAAAACTCTTGCCTTAGTTCTTCTCTAATCTTGCTACTTGTACTCTCCAGTTGATGTTGCAGCTGCTGAATTTTTTCCTTGTCGCTCTCCCTCTCAGCGGCTTGAACGGTAAGCTTTTCTTTTAACTTCTCTACCTCAGCTTGCATCTCACTATTCTTCTGTTGGGCTGCTGCTGCTAATGCAGATGCACGAGCTTGCTCTTCAATTCGTTCATTCATAAGTTGGCTTCGGGTCGGATACTTTGCCAAGTATCCATGTGCAGGACCTTTCCTGCTCCTGCATCCAGTGATTTCCTTGTAGGTTTCATGAAGAATGTGCCTTTCTTGTTCTTTTGAAATCACAGAAGCTTCCAACTCAATTCTCTTTGCAATTTTGGAGAAGGCGCTTTCCTAAATTTAAGAACACAATTAGTGTTTTCACCTTTAGCAAGTAGCAACAGCAGTTCAAGTTCAAGTATAATAAGAATTAGGTAAAATGGATACTTTAGAAATCAAACTGTATCAGTTAGATTCATGTACTGATTACTTCCTCAAAAAATCCAAGTCCATGTTAATCATGCAAATATGATTCCTAGCAAAGCATGTTGAGAGGTAAAAAGCAATGGACAGTTGAACTCTAGCATTTCAGAGATATGTATGACATTGGAGATAAATGAATAAAACATGTTATGAGAACATACATCACTGGACACTCGTTTACCGAGTAGTCCAGCTCTATTCAAATCACTTAAAGAACATAATTAACTACATAAAGCATCTAACATAAGCAACTTGCTTTCCAGCAAGTTCCCAGAAATCTGGGCATGCAACAGCTGTACAAAAAATAAATCATATCTGGAGATATACAAGTCCAAATGACTTGCAAGAGAACATTATGGAAATCTTATAAAATTCTCGAGATTTCATCTTCATACATCAAAGCATGATTCAGAACTTAAGTACTTCGAAATAGCAGAATTACATAAACTACTTTGCTGAAACAGAGAGCGCCTAAAAACTGGGAGGTAACTTCAAACAGCTGTAACTTTCAAACCACTAGGCCAAATGACCTCAAATTTGAACAGCAGCTAGATATGACAATTATCTTCGACTTTGGTATTCACAAGTTTCCCAGGAAACCAACTTATCAAGGTGAACTTCTCTAAGTCCCCAGATCTGTTCAGATGGACCAACATCTCACTTAAAGAATTAACGATGTTCCAAACTTACATTTGGACCATACCAACCATATCATGGCAACATACATAACTCATGGACACCAGAAAATATGATGGCCATCATAAAATAAAATTATTTGATGCTTTTCTAAATTTAAATAGATACAAGGATGCATAACTCATGTATTTTTCTAGTACATTAGTACCTGGGTTGTTTTCATCCTGTGGCAGCTTATTGAGCCACACCTTGTACGCATCAATGTCTTCATCCTGAATTCCTTTTCCACTAACTTCCTCATGTGTACTACATTGCTTAATCGGTGTGATTGAATATTCTCCTTCCTGATCTACCTGAGTTGTTGAAACTGCTATCCTAATTGTCTTCTCTTCTGTACAAACTTCTATCATTGTCAATGCATCTTCTTCGTAATCTATACGCTGCAGCAAAGCTCTATCGTTGCCACATCTCTTCATATAGTACATGAAGTCCCTCGCAGAATAACCCAACTTAACTTTGTACTTTAATAAGTTGGCAAAGGTAATTCTAGCACGGTCAATGTCCAATATGGCACGTTGCTAGTCCTTGGGTCCCCCCGAGAAATCAATAAATACTTTTCATCTATCTCCTGTTTTCTCGTGTGTTTTCCTACAAAATATTTTAACTTCATTCAACAAATTTATCTTATGATTGTAAAATCAATTAATGACTGTAATATGGCAAATTCCTAACAATTTTGGGAACAAACCATATAAAATTATTCACTGCAATATGGTCAATTTATGTATGGTCAGTACCTCAATTTTCAAATTTACCCAATATCTAAATTGTTCTTTCAATAGAAACAGTAGTGTTATAACATCATGTGTGCACTTATCCTATCTCTTCCCAGGAAACACAAGCATACCCCAGTTGTATCACATCCAACCAATTGTATCACATCCAACCAATTATAATTGAAAGCTTAAAATTACAAAGATTTTTAAATCATCAACTCAGCCACCACAATTTCTTGAAAATAATGACGGATAATTGATTTTTTTTAAATAGAGTTCAATTAATTAATTAATTGACCAACCAATTAATTGACGGAAATTCTCCAACCAGCACATAAACTGCATATCGACAGGTACCTGGGTTGGTCATCTTTTTGCTTCTCGGGTCCATATTGTCGATGATGAGGTGTGTTTATGACACCTTCAGGGCTGGACCGCGTGGAGAACCTCCTGCTGGACGGAGGAGATGGCGAGCTCATGGAGGGAGGAGACGGCAACCTCTTGGACGGAGTAGACGGCGACCTCCTGGTAGGCGGCGGCCTGGGAGCCTCCGATCGATTTGCGTGCAGAGAAAATGGATCTGTTGGAGGAAATAATGGAGGAGGGAATTCAATTTTGTTTTTCCTACTCGACGATTGGATATGGACGTGAAATACGTGATAGGCAACTGCCAGCGACCTAGCGTTTCTGAATTTTGACTTTCCGTGGCAGATGGATTTGTAGTAGTGAAAATTTGGTGGGAAATATTTTCAGTCATAGTTTTAGGAGGGAAGCTAATATGGTTCCTGTGTTTAGTAGCTTGTGACACGATGGGCCAAATTCTGCAATCCCTCTTTTTTCCTTTGCAGCTCTTTTTTTTCAATCGATGTCACGCTCTAGATTGGCAAATTATAAGATAAATCCAAGAATATACGTATCAAGATTAGTAGCTTGTGACATGTACATATCATTTTTTTATAATAGCATACGTATCAAATTAGCTTGGTTGCAAAATAAATCCAAGAGTGTCTACGTATTTCTAGAATAATTTTAAGGAAAGTCCGAATGGATTTCCATTATGTGTTTATTATCTGGTTCCAGATCAATACTACAGAAAATGGATGCATATCCAATATCATCCGTATCTGTGAAGAATATAGTACTAGATTAAAGTACCAATTCAAACTATTTTAAAGTAATGACTAATAGTATTGATTGTAATATTCATGATAACATATAAAGAAAATTTAATTATTTTTTATATAATGATGACATCACTTAATTAGAGCTATTATATTAATTTCAATTCATATGACTAGTAATGTATAATATAGTTTTTTTAAACACTTGCACTCAACTTTTAAAAGTTGCGTCTAAGAGTAAGTAAATAGCCAGTGTTTTGCCTTAATAATAATCATGCACACACAATTAATATACTATTAATTTGTTATTATATTATATAATTCATATGCGTAAAATATACTTTTATATACTTATATAATATAATTTGTTATTATATTATATAATTAATTTTTGATGTCATTCTATAGGATTGTAAGTTCTATCGAAATTACCATGTTTTGTTCTGCTCGTTGTGTGCAGTTCAGCCTGATTGACTGACATTGACATAGTTGTAGCACTGGGTTGGATCTTGTTTATATCTATGTGCTGTTCTAAATTGACACTGACATATCTCTTACATGGTTTGCTAATCAAAATGTTTTTGTTTGATGTAGTAATATAATGGGAATAGAGTACTTCTATCTCTACCCAGCAATCCAATAGAAGTGCTCTTATGTTTTAGAGTACTGGATTCAAATCTTCTTTAAAATAGATGGCATTTTTTTAGAATCCTTGCTCTCAAAACTAACTTATCCCATATTCATATTGATTTTCAGGTAGCACCTTCTCGACAGCAAGCCAATTGAAGTTCTCATATGTTTGTTTATTTAGACTCCCTATAGATGAAATCTTTATGTGCAAACTTAGTTGTTATTAGAGCTTAGATCTAAATGACTGTCCTCAAACCAAATGGTTATGAGCTAGGTCAATTTGTACTTTGATGTTCAATGTGACTGTTGTGGACATGCTAATACATGAATGAATCAATGCTTGTTTATACGATTGGTGTATCTTATGAGTTGTGATGCATGTAAATGCAATGATGATTTGGCATAAATTTGTGATGTTCTTTTTTGTCATTGTGGTTTGGATTTGGGCTGGTTATAGGAGATAGACAATAATCCATGACGAACAAAAAATCCATAGTAATGTTAATACTTATTTAATATCATAAATATAGGATTTGCTATGATACTCCCAATTCCCAAATAATTGTGAGCCCTTCATTTAATTAGATCATCTCCTAGGATGTAATAAGTGAAATATATATTAATTTAATTTTTTATTTTGTACGGTATGATAAATAACGAGATTTTTAGATATAGATTTTTTCTAGATCTAATTGATGCATGTATGATCTATAAAGATGTACTAAATCTTTTTTGTTTGCAACCTTTGAACGTAATGTATTTAACTAGCGTGTTAGTTTTTTTTTTTGATATATACCATGTCAAAAGTAACGTCCTGTCTCCTGAGGGCCGTGGCACCGACAGGGCGCGCGAGTAAAAGGCACCAGAACTCGAATAAGAAAAGGCGCGAGAACAGGAACCCTCGAATAAAAAAAAGGCGCGGGAACAAAATTTCCTGGTATATATAGTCCTCTCCCTTCCAGCCGCGCCGCCGTCTCTGCATTTCCTTCGTCCAGTGGGATCCCAGCCGCCGCCGCCGCAGCAAGAAGAAGAGATTCGGTGACTCCCAAGTCCCAAGTCTCGCCAGAAGATGGTAACTATCCCTCCAGTCCCTTCCCCTTTCCTCCTCCTTGCTGGATACGGCACTAGCCCGTCAATTCGATCCACGTTCCCAACCGCATCATGAATTGGGACGCGGTCCGCGTGGGCTTCGTCGGCGCGGGCAACCTGGATCGTCATCATCTCCATGAAACCTGGACGGTAACAATTCAGGATTACCAGTTGTATATTATGAATGAAGAATTGAGCTGAATTTTTAGGAGCGATGCACTGCACTAGCCTACGTTCTGATGCGACAAATGCAGATACTGTTAGTTAAACCGCAGCTCGCCGGAGACGTTCTCCGCCGGGAGAATTCTGACAGATACTGCAAGCTAACGCATCCAATTGTGCACATCAATTTCTTCCTAACCTCCAAATCTGCATGAATGTTCAAGTTTTCTGTGAACCTGCTAGTTGCTGCTCACACACACACACAAACGCACGTTTTAACATAAGCATGTTGTTGATCAGCTAAGAACATCCAAACGTCATTCAAGAAAAATTGTGAATACTTAAACGAAAAAATCATCATCAGTTTCGTCATCTGTCGCAACGGCTGGTGCGACAACTCCATCGTCAATATATGCGTCTACATCATCTTCACCCTCATCACTAAAATCTTCATCATTTGGTTCTGGTACAGACTGAGCAATTGCTTTCTGAATAACAGAAGTATCAATTGCTTCCCCTTCCATGTCCGTTCGTCGCCAATTCATCAAGTCCCCCTGATCGCTTCTAACAGTCATGTCCACCACCCCAACAAGCAATGAGTCAACATCAATTTCTGCTTCCTCTTCAACACTAGCTGATTCCGGCATGGAGAAAAGGTTTCTTGGTTTGATTCGAACAACGCTACACCAATTTGATTTCTTTGCGTGTTTGACATAAAACACCTGCTCTGCTTGTGTCCCCAGAATATAGGGATCATCTAAATATCTGAGACGGGTAGTATCAATATCTATAATTCCATATTGATCTTTGTTGTACCCTTTACCTTTGTTCTTTGTTGGAGCGGGGACATCGAACCAATCACACTGAAACATCATCACTTCCTTTCCACCAGTGAATTGTAGAGAGATAATTTTCTTAATAACTCCATACCAGTCCATATTACCCGTACTTTCATCACCCTTGACAAGGACACCACTGTTTTGTGTGATCAAGCTCGTCTCTGCCGACACCGTCCGAAATAGGAAGCCATTGATGAAACATCTATTGAATACACGAGCACGATCATCTGGTCCTTGAGAAAGGTTGTACATCTCCTCACTAGCTTTTCCTTGGTCATATTCTTGTTTGGTCTGTACTTCCATTTAACAAAAATTAATAAGATGCTTTCATTACGTGCATCATAATATGAACAAAAAAAATTCTGGTGACTCACTTTGTCCTCAAACCAACCAACAAATTGCTGCTTGTGTCTTCTCTCAACATTATGCGGATTATATTCCTTTAGTGAAGCCTTATGTGCACTGCAGTGGGCAGACCAAACAAAATGCAAAGAATTAGTAATATATCATGTGAACAAAAAAATAGCATGCTGAAATGTTAAATTTAACTCACTCAGGCAAAGTAGCACACTCCTCGGTATTTGTGAGTATGTAGTGCCTTATTCTCAAAGATCTCGGATTCGGCCCAAGACCTCGAAACTATAGCCTTTCCTATTGTAGTCAAGGTCACCAAAAACGCTCAAACCAGATGGTGATTCAAATAAGCAAGGCGCTTTCATGACGCCTCAGGCGAGTTGGCGTGTCTTTGAAGAACAAAGAACAAAATGTCATGCACTCTTCGTGATATATCCCTCCGCTATTGAGCCTTCAGGATGTGCTTTGTTCCTCACATAACCTTTTACCGTGACGCAGATATCTCTCCACGGGATACATCCATCTATAGCATACTGAGTCCACCAAGTGAAGCCTCTTCACTAGATGAACCGCAAATGTACCATGATGTCAAAAAAGTAGGTGGGAATATCATCTCAAGCCGACATAGAGTCTCCCTAATCGAAGCACTCATGTTAGCAAGCTCCTTTTCATCCAGCTCCTTTGAACAAAGCGAACCAAGAACCTACTCAAGTCAATCAATGGGACAACAACTTCTTGAGGCACAATGTTGCGTAGTACTAATGGTAAAAGTTTACGGAATATAATATGATAATCGTGAGTTTTCGCACTGCATACCGGTGACACGATTTTCATCCACACATCTTCGAGATATTGGACGCGTACCCATCAGGCAACTTAACTTCATGTAGAAATTTGCATAAAAGTTTCTTGTCATCTTTCTCTAATTTGTACAAAGCAGGTGGTAGGTGAACTTACCATTCTCATGCTTTGGATGCTGATCCATCCTTATCCCGAGATGCTGCATGTCAAGTCGAGCTTTCTCATTATCCTTACTTTTACCTTCTATGTCTAGCAAAGTGCCCAATATGCTCTCACATATATTTTTCTCGATGTGCATCACATCCAAGTTGTGCCTAATAAGCAATTTTTTCCAATACGGAAGCTGGAAGAAAATACTCTTCTTCCTCCAGTTGTGCCATCTCTTTTCTTCGTCACGCTGCTTCCTTTTTCTTGATTCAGGGCTGAATGTGACTTGGTCAAAACTATCATAGTGTTGCAACACCTGTTCTCCAGTCAGTGGTTGTGGAGCCTCCCTATATTCTGTCTTGTTGTTGAAACTGACCTTGTTTTTGTGCCACTTGTGGTCCATAGGCAAAAAGTGACGATGCCCCATGTAGCAGTGCTTCTTCCCATGCTTCAACCATAAGTAGTTTGTTTCCGTATGGCAGTATGGACATGCAAACTTGCCTTTCGTACTCCATCCAGAAAGCATCGCATATGCTGGAAAGTCATTGATTGTCCACGGTAGAATTGCAAGCAAATCAAAATCCTTCCTCTCCTTTGCATCCCAGGCTTTGACACCCTCTTCCCAGAGAACTTTGAGCTCATCAATTAGAGGCTGCAAGTACACATCAATGCTAACACCAGGCGATCTCGCTCCTGGGATCATCATCGATAACATCCAATATGACTGTTTCAAACACAACCATGGCGGAAGATTGTAAGGAATTAAAATCACAGGCCAACAACTGTATGACACATTCAACATACCAAATGGATTGAATCCATCAGATGCCAGACCAAGCCTGACATTACGAGGATCCTCTGCAAACCATTCATAGGTTGCATCCACATGTTTCCATGCTTTGGAGTCCGCAAGATGTCGCATTTTTCCATCAACCACCAATTCTTCCTTATGCCAACGCATATATGATACTCTAGTCTCTGACATATATATATTCTTTGGAGCCGTGGAATCAGTGGGAAGTACCGTAGGATTTTACGTGGAACACGCTTTTTTGAGCCATAACTACTGCCAACATCATGTACCTCTTTAGACTGCTTCCACCTTGTCTCACCACATTTTGGGCAATTATCCAGGCCCTCATATTCTTTCCCTCTAAATAACACACAATCATTATAGCATGCATCTATCTTTTCATAATTTAGACCAAGATCTCTAACAACCTTTTTGATCTTCTCCATACTATCTGGGAGGCAGTGTCCTTTAGGAAGAATAAGTAAGAACAACCCAAGTACGTACTCCATGCAAGCATTACTACAACCAAACATGCACTTCATCCGAAACATTTTGACAATGAAAGACACCTGGGTAGCTTCCGTGCAGCCTGGAAACAACTCCTTCTTGGCCTCTTGTAGCAATTTAAAGAACTTCTTTGCCATCTCATTTGGCTGTTCCTCATCGATTTCTCCACGTATAGTACCCCTGATCAAAGAATGTAACAATTCTGTGGTACCAGCCCTATCATCAACATCATCATCATCATCAATAGCTGAACCTTCACATATACTTTCCTGCTCTCGGATGAAGCTTTCATCAAAACCTTTCCGAAGCAAATGATTCTGAACATCCGACCGTTTTCTAAATGACATGGAACGACATGCTGAACATGGACATGGTGCCGTTCCTCCTTTAGAGCTGCCTCCAAAGGTGCTATCAAGATAATCTGTTAATCCTTGTTGCCACTCTGTAGATGCCTTATCCAGCCGCATCCAACTTCTACCTTGGTGTGACATTGATTTGAACACCTGACAAACACACACAAAGATAAATAAGAACATGCTACATATTGGAAACAAAGCAGTGGCGAATCTAGGATTTTAGGTCAGGGTATGCACCACAAAAAAAATCATACACAATTCGGTAAATCCATTTACCAATTTGGTAATAAGGTAAAATTCATACCCTGATGTGACATACTATTTCGAACGCCTGAAAATCACACACAAAAACAATTAAGACTAACGTAAAATTTCTAATTGATTTGGTAATTGAACTGAAATTGCTAAGAACATGCTACGGTACACATAAAACTAAATTGAAGTAGTGTATTCGCATCTTGCATCCATATTTCTAATTTTAGTTTTTATTTTTCAATCAAATTGAAATACAGTATTCAATATAAATTGAGTAGAGAAACTGAGAAATAAAAAAATATACTGGTATTCAGTGGCGGATAACCAGATAAATTGATCTTCTAATTTTCTCAGTTTTCTTTTTTCTAAGCCCTAGACAAATATTTCTTACCTAATAATATATCTACGGGAGTTACGTATAATCAATCACCAAAATTCAATTACCTAATAATAATTAAACAGAACAAGAAGATGCACGCACGTACCAGGGTCACACGAAACGCGGGTCGCCGTGGCGTTCCACGTCCCCAGAACGAGCCTACCGGAACGCGGTGGACGTGTCCCAAAGCGCACCAGATCGTCGAAGTGGATCCTAGGCGGCGGCGCGAGCGCGATGCAGGAACAGAGCCCTGGCGGCGGACGTAGTGTTCCCTTGCTCTACGTACAACTAAGCTCGTTGGATACAGATGGCAAATGGGCCTTAACCTACAACTAAGCTGGTCGGATACGACGGACTCAACTTGTTTGACCTGACGCGTCAGGCTTTGGCTAACGCAAAGTCCGACTCTAACCCAAACAAAGCACGTTCAGGCCAATCTAACTAGTACTCTCCAGCAACATATACGTGAACATGTGATTAAATAATACTATAAAATATACTAATAACTACTCAGATAGCTTAGGCACTTGTGGGCCAACAGTGACAATATACCGCATCAAAACAATCATGAATCGATGCAATAAAAATCACATATTGCATCAGAGATTAGCGCTATATATCAATCCGTTGCAATAGTACTTCCTAATTACACCAATATTCAAAACCGGTGCAATACCATCTACATATTGCATCAAAAATCAATAGTAACGCAACCAAATTTATCCGATGCAATAATTTGTACCTATTGCATCTCTTCTTCGAAATCGATGCGATAGATCATACCTATTGCATCGACATGAATTACTATCGCATCAAATGCCTTCTCGATGCAATAAAGACCACCTATTGCATCAGATTTGCTAAATTGATGCAATAGCACCCATCTATTGCATCAAATTTGTGTTTGATGCAGGGCGAAGCGATGCGATAGGGTCAAAAATTAGTAGTGTTCAAGAATCTGTACCTCGATGATGATACAGATTGTAACACCCGGTTTCAAGGACAAAGCCGAATGCACACCATATGTGAGCCCTGGAAATCAAATCTCACATATAGCTACAAATGAAGGGGCAGTATCAATTTATAATGCTTAATATATAGCGAATTTAGCAAAAGAGATAACCTTAGAAAGCAATCAACGAATAGACAACTCTGATCTCCGGGTGCAGACTTCACTCCACTGGATCCAACTGACTGGTTGATCACAAGCCTAATTCCTTCAGACTCTAGCAAACTGATATCCAGCCTGAGGTGTGGGGGAGATTGCAAGGGTGAGTCCATGTCGAACTCAGCAAATATAGCAACAAGGTATTGTAATCCATAACCACATGATCAAGTTTAATTGAATAATAAATATCTTAAGCAATTGACATAAATGATCATCTTAACAAGTAAAAGTCATCATCCCTTATGTAAGTGTTCCAAGGCCGCTCGTATCCGTGAGCACGGCTAGTATACCAGTTTATTAAACTCTGCGCAGAGGTGTACACTTTCACTGTGAGTCATGTTTCCCAAATGAGTGGGTTAATTACTCCCAAAACACCGAAAACCATATAAAGCCATCCAAGAGCTCGTCTAACCGGCCAGGGCCGCAGGGTCATCAGATATAGGAACCCCCCTTCCAATAATATAAAAGGCCGCTTCCATAGCTAGGCTCAACAGGACAGAGGCTGTCCTATACCCAACTCGCAGACCTCTAACCAGCTAGAAAAGGGTTTCTCAAGCAGCTAGAGCCAGAGCCATATAGCCCTCACAGCTGTACGTTAAATCTCGAATAATCAGTTACAAGACAAGTCCTTATATTGCTAAAAAGTCATCTTGTTTATGTTTAGAGCATATTCATTAATCAAGTTTCAAGATCATGGTCACAGAAGGAAAACCCAAGCTATACTTGCCTTAAACACCGATCCTTCGATAAGCTTTAATCTTCAACGTTTTCTTCTTCTTCTCCTTGATCTCCAACTTCTTATAGATCACCAACGCAAAACTCACCGACTGGACAAGACCGAAAAGCACCACACAAACATCCGAACAAGCATGCATAGCAAACATACTAGATTAGAACAATACACCAATCAATGAAAAGATTCGAAATCTAATCTACGCATTGCTACGATCACACACACGCGAAAGGCACACTAATCGGAGCTACGGTAAAACAGAAACATCTATCGAAGGATTTACGTTGGAAAGAAAACTATATGCTTTATCTATTTTAATGATCATAAAACATGTATAAGATATCTCTGGGGAATATCTAAAATTGAGTTAAGTCATTTTATACTTGAGTTATTAGATTTAGAAAACTAAGATAAATTAATCATATCTTAATTATAAATATTTTGATATCATTTATGCAAATTAAATTGAAATATAATAACAAATGAGAGTATATATATTCAAAATATATATGTCACATTTAAACTTGGCAAATTACAATTTAAAGACATACATGTTTATGTCACTAATTAATCATATTTTATTAATCAACATATCTCTTATTATATAAAGTATTTAAACTTTACTTTAGAAATATAGAACATGTGAGAGCAACTAATAGAACAATTATATTATGTCTCATAATTGATCCAAGCAAGTCATAATTAAAAAGGCATTAATGTTGGCATACGTCATATTTTATAATTATAAAAGATTATATATATACTTTTAGTCATTTAAACATCTATAAATTAAAAACATAAATCATGTGAGGGCATCTATTCATACTTAACACATATGCAACATTCAACTAATTATAATCTAAGACTATACTGAAGTTACTGATTAATCAAATTAACAGGTTATGTATAATCACCGAGATATAAAACCTATATTGTTTCTAGTTATAAAACTAATTATAAGCATGTTAACCAATTTAATATTTAGCTATATATGAAAAATCATGTGACATGAAAACCATTAGCGCTACTGCATAGAGCGCTTCGACACGAAACTAACGCAACGAGAACGAGACGAAACGGAGCTAAAATGATGAAACGGCGAAGGATTAAAGATCAATGATAATTACCGGATGGCAATCTTGTAAATACTATCATCTTCCTCCTTGGTCTATCTAAAGAACGTACGTGGCCTCCATGGTCACGTAAGCTGCTGCTGCACAGCGCACAGGAGGAAGGGGCCGGAGACGGCCGGACCTGGCTGGCCAGCGGCGGCACAGGACTGCACGGCGCAGGGGCCCACGTGGCTGGACCGGGGCCGGCTTCAGACGGTGGCTGCCGGCCACTACAGGCACGGCCTGCTGCCTGCACGCTGGAGCACGCGACCGGAGGGGCTGGGGGTGCGGCTCGCCTGACCGAGTCGACTGGAGGCGCGCGGGTGAGGGCCAGGGGTGGCGGCGCCAGGCCCTAGGCGAGGAAGGCCGCGGCCATGGCCGGAGATGGCCTGGAACAGAGAAAGCCATGGTGAAGCTCGCCGGAAAACATCAACGAAAAAGGAAAAACGAAGGGGAAACGCTCAAACGGGGATGGATTCGAGAAACGGAAGACACGACGGCGTAGAGGACGAAGAGGGCTACCTTCTAGTGGTGGCGGTTGTCGTCGGGAACGGACGAGATGGCCAGAAAAGCTCGCCGAAGAGTTCGCCGGAAACCTAGCTGTGGAGAACTTCGGCGTCCGATCTGCGGGGCTACGTGTGGCAGCTCGAAAAACGGGCTGTACTTCTGGAATCCTCGTATCGAGGGCTACGCCGGCATATATATATACACGTAGGGTTTGGATATTTTGGAAATCTGAGATATTTTAGTAAATATTGATTTTCGGAATTAAAATAATTACAGAAAATCGGGAATTACTATTTAGGCTCCAAAAAATATCTCTGAGTTCCGAAAAATTCCATAAAAATTCCTAGGAATAGATGAAAGGATAAGGAACACAAAAGCAAAGTGGTTTAGCTCCCGAAAAAGACTTTTGCATTGATCAAGGAAAAAGATAAAACTCCAAGAAATATGAATTTAATCCCGAAAAAGGTCGGAAAGATTCCCGGAAAGAGACGCATCGTCCTAACAGTGTCTCAAAACCTTTTCCAAGCCCTTAGATTTTAAAAACAAGGCATCTTATCTAACTTTTGTTTTTGCAAATTTTCAAATTCTTTTTAAACCACTACTTGAAAGCAATATTTTAAAGATTGAGATTTGAATTTATTTTCCAAACCACTCATCACAAAAGTATCAATGCAACGGCATGTATGCGCAAACATGTTGTTACCCTTATGTTGGATTTAATTTAAAGAAAAAATTCTTTTACCTATGTTTTTATGAGCACAAAACTACAGAATAAATCATTTTTACTCTATTTCTAAAAGTGAAAATTTTGGGGTGTTACACAGATGGGGCTGCTGGTATTGCTAGTTCATCTGGGGCTAGGGCTGGTTCATCTGGGGCTGGGGCTGGTTCATCTAGGACTAGGGCTGCTGGTAGTTAATCTGTTATTTCCGTTTTGTATCTGTCATCTGTGACTGTGACAAGAGTGACTTGGGACCTTTGAACAATGATGGAAGAGTTATTAAGAGTTGTGATGCACTCTTTTTCTCTTTCTAGGGTTTCTCACAAGGGTGAGTTTTACCTAGAAAGATTTTTAATGAGGCAGCATTGCACAAACAGCTCATTTATCTTATCTTATCTTATTTGGTGCCTTTTGTTTTATTGGATTTGATCATTTGGAGTTTGCTAAGTTCTTGACTTAGAAGTTAGAATGATAGAATCTGTGTGTGATCAATTTGTGGCCGAGTGTTGGATGAGAATGAGAAGAATTTTGGAGTTTGCTTAGTTCTTGACTTAGAAGTTAGAATCTGAGAAGAATTTGGTCATTTGGAGTTTGCTGTGTGTTGGATTAGAATCTGTGAATCTGTGATCAGTTTGTGACTTAGAAGTTCTTGACTTGTGAATTGAGATTTTGAAATTTGAATGAATGAATTTGTGCTAACTGTTGGATGAGAAGAATTTTAAGGTGACTTAAGATCACCGGGCTTTGGACCGTCCCGGCCCACAGTTCTGGCCGTGCTTCGCGGGCCGGCACAACACAAATTATGGCCTGTAGGGTCGTGCTTGGGCTGAAGGCCAGGCACGACGCCCGGAGGGACACGGCACGGGAAGCACGGCGTGCCGTGTCGGCACGACCACCTGTGGGTCGTGCTTGGCCTGGGCCCGTGCCGGCCCGTTGGCCAACTATACCACTGGTGCTCATCTCCAACGTTCCTTTTTGCCCTATCCCCTAAAACTGGTTATAAAAGAATCCCCTTCAAAATATAGGGAACAGAAGTGATGGTCACTCCAGCAGCTCCCCCGTAATTAATCTCCTATAATTTTTTCATTTCAAATCCCTATTGCATATAGCCATATACACCCTTCAATCTCCATGTCAACATCATAATAATTCAAAAAATTAAGACTATACCACACACAATTGAAGAACATTTCAAATTTGGGAATCTAATTTAAATTCAACTTCTTAATTCAAACACAACATAGTAGGTCCAAATGGACTAGATGATCCACATAAAAACAAGGACACATATACATTCAAATGCATCAAACATAGAGCATCACACACTGTCACTCCACTCGTTCCACTACTAAACATGATCCAATCCACTACTAATGCAATGCAATGGACTACTGAAGCATCAAATTTGACAATACAAAGAATTGCATTAACAAACAAGAACACATGGACAAGTACACTAACAACGTTAGACAAGCATGGACCTTGAGGGAGAGGGGAATGGCCATGCTGACGATGAGGGGGAAGAAAGACAGGATGAAGTCAGCGAGGTTGCGGCTGTCCAACAGCACATGCTCGATGACTTTCCACTGGCCACTGGCTCTGTCCACCAGTATCATTAGCTGCACAAAAACAAGCACGCACATAATGATATGACATGCACAAACACTGAACTCTAGCAAGTGACAACTTGCCACTCTCTAATCACTAGTACAACAACACACTGATCCCTGTCCAACATTTAAGCCCCAGATTCCCAACATGAATTTCTCAATTCTGTAAGTAACATTTGAAGTTTGAACACCACCGCTCAATTACTGACGTGAAATTTTCAGTAAATTTATTAACCTCTGGACGCCGCCATGAGATAACCTAAAAGAGCAAGTCTCAGGAGATCCACTCAAAGTGACAATGAGGTCATGAAACATGTCGAGGGAAGCAACCTGCCTGCTCCAGCACCCCAGTGGGCGAGGGGGCTGGGTGTGCGGCTAGGAGGAAGTGTGCTCAAGAGAGAGGCTTAAGGGGGGAAATAGGAGAGGGGAGAGGGGAGTGTCCCCTTTCTTTGGGGGATAGTGAGGAGAATAAAGGTTTTTGAGAAAAAAATAGGGAAAGCGTATTCAAGCACTATTTTCCCACCTCAATCCTCTTTAGGCCTTGTTTGGATACATGTGTATCCACTTTAATCCACATGTGTTGAAGTGGATTGAAATGGTGTTTGGTGTTCCATTCCAATCCACCTCCAACACATGTGGATTGAGATGAATACGCATGCATCCAAACAAGACCTTAAGAGTAGAATACAGGGAAAGGTAATTAGGAAAGGGAAATTGTTGGAAATGCTCTACACTAGATTGAGCACTTGGGTAAATAAACTTACACTAACTGCAACTGATTGGCTGCCTTAATTATCTAAAATCATGTAGGATAACCTTGAGCTTTAAACAATTGCATTGTTCTCGTTCTAAGCTCATTTTCTCCAACATATGTATTTTTGGGGGAAAAGGAACCATAATAATTGTAGGATTTCATTGCAACCTCAGTACGAGAGTACATGTGGAGTAGGAAATTGCTTGGCAAGCCGAATATAGCATGACACCATGATTGAGCTAAATGTTCTAATAGAGGACAAATAAAAATGCAGAAACCAGCAGCAATCCACCAATGTTGAAGAGATGTCCAGCATATACCACACGATATTCAACATTATTACTACAAAATTTCACCTTGTCTAAGAAGACTGCTGGCCACACAGGACTACACATCCCTCGAGGCACCTTCTCTTGGTTTGTCATCTTTAGATGGCACTCCCATTGCTGCAAGAATGCAAAAGTTTTGAAAGTAACATCAGATGGCTGACAAATTAATCAAACTTTGCCTGAACTGAACATTGGTTTTCAGATTTTGACCAACCAGTACTAATTGCTAACCAATAAGATAAACAACAATAACTTATTATCCACAGCTCTAAAAGTCAGTAATCATAGTTGATAAAAAAAGAGAAGATGAAATTAGCTCCAGAAGAACACTTTCTGTTCAGCATAGTTATCATCATCCACATTTATATGTTGTCAAGTCATAACCTTTCATAATAACCTTTCATAGCTAACGAATGGGTTTCAGGAAGGCATAGCACAGGACTTATTTCTGAAATGTAGAAGCACATGTAGGTAATGGTTCCTCTCCATTTTGGACACCTTGATATCCAAGTTTAAATTTGGAAACAATTTATAATTTGCCACGGATTTTGGCTATCTCACACAGCGGCAAATCCTGAATCGCCACATGTCAGCAAGACAATGAGACTACACGAGGATTAGAATATCACAAAGCTTACCATCAAGCCCATGACAACACTGATTGAGCTAAACAAGTAAAGAGAAAAGAAGAAATGAAAAAATGCAGAGACCCTGAAGAAAGAAAGACAGAAACAACCAATAATCCCACCAATCCTAAAGAGTTACCCAACACATACCACATGAAATTAATAATAATTATTACACAATTTCACCTTGACTCGGAAGCCTGCTGGCGACACATGACTGCCCAACACTTGAGGCGTCCACTCCTGCTTCATTCTTTCTTTTCGTCACTCCCATTACTGCATGAACGCAAAAGTTATGAAAGAAACATCAGCTGGCAGAGGAATCGGCTTGCCCATACTAAATATTTGGTTTCATGCCTTGACCAATGTTGGTATATTTAACGCACACAGATAAATCCGCAAGCGCATGGATACCGCTGTAGCTTTCACCTAGAAGTATTCCAAGTATCGTATCCATAGGAAAACGTATGAGACTAACTACGATCCAACTTAACTACGGGTAGCAACAAGGTTAAGATAAATAGGAGCGTAGAGAGGAAAACTAAGGTCCTCTAGTTCTGACTTAGGTAAACTATGTCTTCTACTATTCAATTGGGGACATTACTTAAGGAAGGACACTAGCAGAGGATGCTTCCCGTAGTAACCGCGTCCTACTTGCCCTACAAATGGGAGGTGGACTACAGAGGATTCAACGAGGCTATAAGAGTCACCCTCATGAGCTACCACCGATCTAGAATGCAGGATGCATCCACAAGTAACAAGAGTGTAAGCACCATGCTTACACTACAATTACTACTTTACTCTTCCCGAATAAAGAATAAAGCACTCAAACAAGTTGTGAACTTGATGAATAATATAAACAAGAAGCTTACTTGAATTAGAAGTTGATTACCAGAGAAATCTCAGAGGTAAGCTCAGATAGAACTTGGATCCACCAAGGTACAAGCCATAGAGAGGCCACCGACAGGACGGCATCTCCTCCAAACTTCTCCCTCACTCTCCATCTCACTATTATTTACAAGACTAGATCCTATGGAGGACTAATCTTCTCTTGATAGTTGGCTCTGATCCTGAAGATATGAATTAGGGCTTCAGGGATCTACTGAGGGAGGGGGTAGGGGCAAATATATAGACCGGAGCGTCAATCCTAAGCCCTCGGATCAAACCGACTTTAATAAATGACGAAGATTGCATCTCAATGGAGGTGGGAAACTGACTTTCGAAGCGGAGCTGACTAGTGGGGCCCATAGGCCGGCCAGCCTACAGGTGGGGCCGGTCGGCCCCACATGGCAGCCCCTAGGGGTCTGCTTCGGTGGAGAGCCTCTTGGAGTCTTCTAGAATCTTCCCACACTATTTATGCGGAGGAATTCCATAATTTGCTATGACGAATAGGTCCCCCTTGACGGTTTTCTGAATAAACCTTGCTGAAAAGAGAGATTCACCAAAACTGGTGGAATTTATTAGTTTAAACCCCTATGCCTATGTTTGGTGATGGAATTAAGTATAAATGCAGCTTATGTTGATGGTTTATAATAGGTGTTAGTGACCATCAACAAGCTCCCCCAAGCTTAACCTTTGTCAATCCCTGAGCAAAGCTAAACTTAGCAATGGATCAGGAGTTGCTACAATGCTTTCACGCCTCAAAAGTACATATGCGTTCAATCACAAATTCTCCTCCAGATTAGAATAAACTGATCTGACTTTCAAACTTACCCATATTACCTTCAACCATGGGGCTTCTTAACCTTCACTTTGTCTTGAGCAATTGAAAGACAGAATGATCAAGTCAAGCACTATTTGTCGGTGCAGAAAGTGACCAACACGTAAATGTTTGTAGTTTTATCATACGTTGTGATCGAAGGTGGCCTAGCACTCAATGACACAGGATTTATACTGGTTCAGGCAGCGTGCCCTACGTCCAGTTTGAGTAGGTCGATGACTTTATTCCTGAGCCCAGGTGCTCGAAGTTTGCAGTGGGGTTACAAACGAGAAGGAGAAAGATGAGGGGTACAAGAGGTCCGGTCGAACTCTGGTCAGAGGGGCCGAGAGTGACAAGAGCTCCGCTATGTGCTATGTGTTCAAGCGTGTGCTGGAGGTTTGAACTTAGTGGTTCTATTGTTGGGAACTTGTGAACTGATCGATCTGAATGAACTTATCTGTTGGAAGAGAGCGCATCCCCTTTTATAGATGAAGGGGATGGCCTTACAAGTGAGAGGGAGAGAGTACATTCACTGCTAAGTCTTGCTGCCCACGCCGATGAGTACAAGATGATGGTAGGCGCCCACATCGCTAAGGCCAGTGCCAGCGCGTGACTCACAGTGGGAGGATGCCCCGCCTGCTGCTCCGGTTGATGTGCCCCAAGCCGAAGGTCATGGTGACTCGCGGGCCAGGCAGGAGCCGGTTGGGTCGACTCCGCCCCTAACTAAAGTGAGGGGGCACGGGTCGGAGCCCAGGAGCGGTCCTCGCCCTGCGGGCCCATTGATGTTGGGTCTTGGTTTCAGAGTCGTACCGCTTACATCCTGGTATGTCTTTCTTTGTTTCTTTTCGATCTTGCTGTTGAGTCTTTTTTTGGAGTATGACTAACCTATACTTTTTGACAGCGGTCGAACGCTGATGGGGTTGAGCATCACCCCAACTCCTATGCAGGAGGTTTGGAGGCCCACCTTGCAGCGCGCCACGACAAGCGGCGGGGAGAGCAGGGTGATGGCAGGGAGTCCTTCCCTTCCAGGGGTGGTGCTCCCTAGGTCGGTTGCTAGCACGGCGGCAGTGGCGGCGATGGTGTTGGCGGCGATCCCGGTGGTGATGGCGGAGGCTGCGTCGGATGTGTCCCTCGCGGCCCCTCCTCCACCAGTTGCGGCTGAAAAGGAGAGGGAGACCGGGCTTCCTGCCTTGCTAGGCAGAGGGTTGCATGGCTCACCTTCCCGATCAGTGCTTGTGGTGCCGAGGGCAGATGCGGCCAGGACGAAGCCAGAACGCTTGCTGGTGGCCCGTGAGACTGAGGTGGTGGAGATCACCTCCGACGATGAGGCAGATGACGAGGTGGAGCCACTGGTGCTGTCGCGGGAGCAAACTGGAGGAGACTGACCTGGTGTGGCCCTACCCTGAGAACCCGCTGAAGGTTTGATTCATCCTTCAGGATTCGTAGGAGTGTCAACACTAGGACATCCTTGGGGGAGAGGACTTGCCATGGAGTTCGATCTCGCCAAGCTATCGGTGAAGCTTGAGGATGCCCAGGAGCATGTTAAGTCTGTCCAGCGGTTGGTCAAGGTTGACCTACAGCACGCCATGCTTGTCCTTGGCCCCCTTAGTCTTTTGTTGGTTGCCTCAGCATTCTTGGTTCTCATTTTTGTAGGGTTTGTAGGAGATGTCATGCCGCAAGTCTCATTTCCTCCAGATGGAGCACGCCCGGATGGCCAAGCTTGAGCATTAGCTAGAGTCTGCCTACTGTGAGTCCTAGGACCGGGCGGTGGAGCGGGCGACCGCCGCTGAGCGAGGGCTTGAGGCGGCGAAGGCCCGCCAGGCGAAGACCGAGGCGGAGCTACAGAAGTCCATGGTGGACACCGAGGTGGCGCTCCAAAGATCCCTAGAGACCCTAGAGTCAGAGTGGAATGCCCTAGAGTCGGAGCGGAATGCCCTAGAGTCAGAGCAGAATGCCATAGAGTCGGAGCGAAAGGCCCGGTCAGAGGCAGGCTAGGAAGTGCTTGTGCTTCGGGGCCAGGTGATGGGGACGAAGGAGGCGATTGCCCGACTGCACGAGCAGGTGACCCAGTAGGTGGAGGGACTCTCTGTCCTTGAGAACACCCTCCTCGGTAAGTACCTTTTCTGCTTTTGACACGTTGGTTTCTTCTTTTAGCTTGATTCTGAGCTTGTCGTCCTTTTTCTAGAGCTGGGTAGAAAGGTGGAATTGTTGGAGCGGGACCTGGAGACGGCCAAGGTGACTTTTGGCTAGAATGCGGAGGCGCTGGCCAAGTCCCTTGAAGAACGACGTGCTCTCGAGGGGAAACTTGACCAGAACCGCAATGTTGCCTAGCTTGTCATCTCGGAGGTCTTTGGGTCGGCGCCAAGTACTAGTGCGCCCACCATCTGACTGGCGGAGGTTCCGGATGAGGTCCGAGCCCTCATCACACATGGGCTATTCTATGGAGCATCGGGGGTGTTGACTTCGGCTTGGTGCCTAGACTTCACCACTATCTACAATGAGTATGCCGACGGCTTGAGCATGGAGGACATCCAATCGCTCGGGGAGAGCTTGCTGCCGCACACAAAGCTGGTGGTAGAGCAAGCCTTCGCGTAGTGGGTGATGGATGCCCACCATGTGGACCTGGCCAATGGCGCGCGTTAAGAGGACATTGCCCATCCTACAGACGGAGTGGAGCCCAGGTCGGAGATGAACGTCGCCCCACTTCCGACGAAGCCGAATGTTGTCCCACCGGACATCAAGCAGCCCGTGCCCTTGCCAGTCGCACCAACAGTCGATGTCGCTAGGGAGTTGCAGTAGAATTTCTAGAGTAGAAGTAGATGTAAAAAGTTAAGTTCGTCAAGGAGCCCCCGTGCAAACGTTTTTTGTGTACTCAATGAATCAGTTTCGTTTTTGTGATGGAATCACTATGTTTAGGGAAGCTTGTCCCATTCGTTCCTTAGTTTTACCTTAGCATAATTTTGTTTTTTATTCTTTCTTTTTCGCATTTGCCTATTCGTTCCAGTGGCTGCAACCTTAGGAGCCCGGGCATGGCTCGTGAGGCTCAGCTGCTCGTAACCGTAGGTAGAGGCGGGGTGCGATCAGTCGGAATATTTAAAGCAAAGCTACGTAAGGTATATTGAAAGAACGAACTACCCTTTTGTTTGGGTAGGAAGGAGTTTTACCATATGTTAGTAAACAAAAAGAGAGGTGGTAGTGCACCCCCATGGGGCCCCCAAGCGACCTGGGCCGAAAGTGTTTGGGTCGGGGCACTTTTATAGGAGCAAACGTTAAGTAAACAATGGTCAGACTGAATTTTAGGGGAAGAAACGACATAGTTGTTCCAAGCGTTGGTGAGAACGTTGTCGTCCTTCAGTCGGTAGGCGTCCGATCAGATCACCTCGACCTTCAGTCGTCCGGATCCTTGCCCGCTATGCCCCCTTTCCTGGACGTTGCTTCTTCGTCTTTTTCTTCCTTTGGCCCTCCGACCTGTTGCAGAAGGCGCTTGAGGAGCTCACAGTCCTTGTAGACGTGTTTGATGGGGTAGGTGTGATTGGTGTGTGGGCTCTTCATGAGCTCAATGAAGTGGTCCGGAAGACCCTGCTGGGGCTGCTTGCCCATGAGATTAGTCGTGGCGACCAACGCGGAGTTGGCCGGTCGGCGGCAATTTTTTCTGTTCTTTTTTCCCCTCTACGTGGAGGGGCCCTCGTCCTGATCATCACGCTTGGCCTTGCCTTTGCCTCAGCCTCTGTTGAAGCATTGCGGGAGCGGCACTCTCTGGATGCATCGGGCAAAGTGCCGTGGTCCTGGGCTATCCGGACTGGGACTCCGGTCGTCTGGTCGGTGACCGTGCCTAGGGTGTGTTTCACCACTCCTCACAATGGTCCGACCGGGGTCTGTGTCGCCTCCATTACTACCGCTCAATGGATGCCATCATCCTACTGGGACTGACGCCAGTTGCTGATAACGCTGCAAGCATCTTGGTTCAGCCCAAGCCGCTCGCCTATAGGCGGTCGGTGTGGAGTGGGCGCCAGGTCAGACTGGGACGCAGATGCAGCCTCCTATGCCATGCTCGGTGGCTGTAGCAGTGAGCGGGTGGAGTGATTCGTCTGGTGTGTCCCCACTCCCCTGGAGGGGAGAGAGGCCACGAGTTGGTGTCGTGATGCGGAGCTCTCTGCCTATTGAACAACAGCGGTCTCCACCAGTGCCCGGAGGTTTCTTTGGATCACCTGTTCCTAGGGGTCGTTCGGCTCAGGAAGGCCGCGTAGAAGCATTGCCACAGCGGCGATGTTCTGATTGGCCTGAGCGAACTGTGGGGGTAATTCCCCCCGTCCATGGTGTTGCACTGGACCCGACGGGCATGACCCCAGGCGCCGCTTGCCGGTTTATGTGCACAGGGCGTAGTGTGGTGCACCGAGCGCGCTAGCACAGGCAGTGGCTGGTTCAGCCGCTGTTGTCGTAGCTCCTCATCGTGCTCCCATGTGAGAGCGGGGGTCTCCGTATGAGGGTCCAGAGGGGTGTGAGTCTATAAGGACTCCGCTACCACCAGTGGCTGTCCCGGAGTGTCCGCCATAGCGCACTCCCATGACAGATGGTGGCTAGGCGCCACGTCGTTGATGCTAGAGCCGTCACTATCAACATCATCATCCATGAGGTTGGGGAAATAGGTGGTAGCATAGCTCGCCATCCCCACAAATTTGAACGTGAGAGGGGGCGGCACCGGCATCCTTCGGAGCCCCTAGGCGTACGCATCCGCGGGGGATGCGAGGCCATAGGGGAACCGGTCACATGGCGGTTGCGGTGGGGACAACGGGGTCCCTCCAGATAATCGGTGGAAGATAGAGAATAGCAAGTAAATAACAGCATGTACATTACTCACAGCGGGGTTTGAGCAGAGAGTTTGCTCGGAATGAAGCGCAGGCGCCTCGTCGTTGAAGTCATCGTGCGTCCTAGAGCCGATGGAGGGCGCCCCTCCGACGGGCGCCAGAACGTGCCTACTCGTGGAGGTGTAGTACGCCAAGCCGGTCGGCGATGAAGTCTAGGCCTCCAAAGAGGAAGGCCTGGGACAGCTCAAAGACAGGTGGAACCCGCATCCCAACAGGTGGGAGTGCGGGAAACTCTAGTGAGCCGAAGCGAGTCATATCGCTTGAACTCGCCATGGCAAAGATGGTGGAAAAGTGGGCCTTCTGATGACCAAAAGTATTGAACATACAGCATCTTCCCCACGGACGGCGCCAACTGTCGGTGCTGAAAGTGACCAACACGTAAATATTTGTAGTTTTGTCGTACGTTGTGATCGGAGGTGGCCTAGCACTCAATGACACAGGGTTTATACTGGTTCAGACAACGTGCCCTACGTCCAGTTTGAGTCGGTCGGTGAATTTATTCCTGAGCCTAGGTGCTCGAAGTTGACAATGGGGTTACAAACGAGAAGGAGAAAGATGAGGGGTACAAGAGGTCCGGTCGGACTCTGGTCAAAGGGGTTGAGAGTGACGGGAGCTCTGCTATGTGCTATGTGTTTGAGTGTGTGCTCGAGGTTTGAACCTGGTGGTTCTGTTGTTGTGAACTAGTCAACTGATCAATCTGAATGAATTTATCTATTGACAGACAGTGCATCCCCTTTTATAGATGAAGGGGATGGCCTTACAAGTGAGAGGGAGAGAGTACGTTCACTACTAAGTCCTGCTGCCCATGCCGATGGTACAAGATGATGGTAGACGCCCACAATACTATTGAATGTTAGATGCACGTGGGAAGTTGCGTTGTCTTCTTCAGGTATGGCAGATGTCGGTACCTGCTATACTGTTGATGCCAAGAGGCATGCAGGGGGTTTTACCATGTTCACCTGGCATGGTAAATGCCGGCGCCCACAACACTGTCGATGCCTCAGAGGCACATGGGGGAGCCTTACCGTATTTGTCTAGTATGGGAGTTGATGGCGCCCACAAAACTGTAGGGGAAAATGTCAGCGCCTACAACACTGCTTGCGTTCTGTCATGCCAGGGAGGTTGTAGGGTACTGCCCTGTAGGTGTATAGGGTATGGTCCTCGATATTGCGGTTGACTTGAGTGCCCTGCCTTACTTTCTCCGCTCGTTTCCTGGTCCTTACTGAGCGGGCGTCCCCGGTCGATCGGTCCCAGTCAGCTCTGATTTCGCCAGTTAGAGAGGAGCTGTAAGCAGGGGTTCGGCGCATTCCCGGTCGGAGAAGCGGGTCGGAGTCAGAAGTGGTGTTTGGCTAGGACTTTCGGTCGGAGAGGCCATCGCTTCGGTCGGAGAGGTGGGCCGGAGTCGGAAGCGGGCGTCATTCCTCTCCGGCTAGGCCTTCGGGTCGAAGATTGGATCATCCTTCTGGCTTATCGTCTAGGTATTTGGGCCAGTCCATGAGTTGCATGTTGCTCGCAACATTGTCTGTTGGGCCGAGCCTTTGTTGGAAAGCCGGTCCATGAGGGACCCTGGGTTTATGAACCCGACATTATGTCTCAAATTATTTATTTCATCATCCAGAGTTTTTATAAATTTTCAAAATAAAACTCAGAGATTCCATTGTATGAAACTCTTAAGTCTCTCAATATATGTGGTATTTATGGATCCTCACCAAGGCAACAAAGATGTCATGCCTTTTCTCTTCCTACTACTAAGGCTTATGTGAAGTTCATAGGTAGGGAGAAAGCTAGAGCATACTTGCAATGCATATATCGTAAAGTCAAACAACAGATCTAAAGAGAGTTGAGTCATACAATCAAATCAATATGTGCATATGTATGGATATAAATGGTGGCTAACCTAATTCTACTTTGCTCCTTGAAAACATATCTCTCTTTTGAAACTTGAAAACATTTGCTAGAGAGCAAGGACTATCTTATTCATATTTTTTCAGGCGGGCATCTAAGTACCCATTGTTTTAGATATCTCAGACACTTGTCCATTTTTTCTCAATCTCTTTTTTCTTTTCTTTTCTTTATTTTTTTACTTTTGAATAACTTTTGCATAGCCCCTTGTCTTTTTTCTGCAACAAAACTTTGAGAGAGATATCAATAAGAACCTGTAGCATTTATTTGGTGGATGAAAAACCTAATAAGCATGTTTTTGGGTTCACTCCCAGTGTAGGAGTAGAACATTTTTGGATGGATCTAGATGGAAGGCATGTTTTTGCACCTACCCCCAGTGTAGGAGTAGTGCATATGTGGGTGGTGTGTACGTGATCTTGATTTTAAGAGCATGACAAATCTCTCATAAGGGTCAACAAAGCTTGACAAAACTCAATGCAAAAGCAAGCAGCATATATGTTGAAGTTTTCATAACCTAAATAACATGTATGGCTCTAGTGAGAATTCAAACTTTGTCATATAGGAACTCATCATATAGCATTTTTGTGTTTTTCAAAAGATAAATCTTTGGAACTTTAGTGTCACTTGGAACAAGATAAACAGCAGCTCAGACCATCTCATATCATATCTGTCAATTATCTAGACTTAGATCAAGCATATGCTACCCACGAATTTCAAGTTCAGAGTAAATCCTTATATCAAAATAATCTTATCCAAAACTCAGGAGAATTCAAGGCTGAAAACTAGATACTTGAAAGGAATTACAACAGAGCAACTATTCATCATTTCCATTTTAAGAGATTATTCTGAGTTCTCTTTATTTTATTCAACTCTTAAAAATAAATTAAAGCAAACTAGACACACTTTTTTATTTTGTTTTCAATTTTACTAGATCACACATTATTACTATAGATGACTAATGTAAAGATAAATTTTTATTTTGTTTTTCATTCATCATTTTTTAACTATTAAAAGAAACTAAAAATAAAACAAAAAGGGGAAATAATACTTACCTGGATACACGGGAGTGCTTCTCCCCCAAGCTAGCTCTTTCGGTGAGGGTTCGGTATTGTAAGTCCTTCGAATTGGACTTCTCCTTGTGAAGTTCATTGATTAAGTACCTTGGTTTGCTCTGAAGATGAGAATTCTTGAGGTGGTGCCTCTAATTGTGATGTCACATTCTTCCGCCAAACATGTCTTGGTTTTGAGTTTAATTTTGGTTTGACAAGTTCAGGACCTTCACTTGTAGAAATTGAGGAGTTGACTATCTTTCCCTTACACTTTGCTTGAAGTGTGTCCTGCTCATAAGACAAGGTAGAGATCAAGTGTATGGGCTCTGTTGGTGGGAAAATACCAACAGAACCAAAAACTTTATTTATTCTTCTCTAACCTTAGGCACATGGGACAAGATGAAGTTGATGTTATGTGCTTTGTTTAATTGTAACATGGGTGGTAGATCAGAAGATTGAGCATGAATATAGCATTTAAGTACATTTGGCCAAAAGGGTTAAATTGCTTAACCTACTGAAGGATTGTCTTTTCCTACATAACGTATCAATCTTTACATGATTATGACTATCATCTTCCAGAAATAAGATGTGCACTTTTTAACTCATTTGGTTAAGACTATGAGATCAAGAAAGTGGTGCTAGGAACATGCTTGTTTTCCTTGCTCGTCTAGTGTCACATCTTGAGCTATTCATGAGCTTCTTGTTTCCTAGATTATACCTTTTCTTTCTCATCCTTTTGTCATGTCATCTTTTTGCTTCTTTGATCTTGCCACTTCGTTGGTCCTTCTGCCTCACCCTTTGTTTTATGCACTCGTCTTCTTCCTCTTTGTTCCATAGCTATAGTGGTGGTTGGGTTTGTAGATTCATGCCAAACCATGAATAAGCGTAGCTCGTATTCATTCATCCTGTTCTTCCCTCCATCATGAATGAGTTGTGTCTTCTTTGCACAATGTTATTGGAGTTCATCATGTGCCTGGCTACATCTCCGATTTGAATTCATCTCGTGACTTACCAATATTGATGTGAGAGTTTCCTGTAGGGGTTAGTCCACAAAATATCCAGTGCCTACTAAAGCATACTATCGGCTCAAAAATCAACCTAGACACCACGTCTAATTTGATTTAGGAAGGCATTTTAACCTAACCACTATGCTTAGTTTAAAAGCCTTTAGAAGTAAAATCAGCACACCTTTTGGTTCAAGAATCAAACTATACACCGTGTCTAATTTAATTTAGGAAAATAGTTTAAACTAAGCACCATGCCTAATTTAGAAGATGTAAGATCATACTCTAAACCTTAAGCATACTATAGTAAACAAAGGTAACATGAAAGCATTATAGAGATTTATTCAAATAGAGATGAAAGAGAATGATTGTTATTTAGCAAATTGAGCATGGCTTAAATGTAGAGACAACCAAGATGAATTAGCAACATGGCATAAGATTTTTTAGAGAAGTTCATCCCCTACACTTGAATTTTGCAAGGCTAAATCAAGTTTGGATGGATGTGATTCAATGTTGCATGATGATTGGTTGGACATACCTTGAGTCATCATAGTGTCGACACAAAATTTTCGCCTCTGTGTCGAGGACACACGCAGCAAGCCGGAAGGGTCCGCTCGATGGAGCAGATCCGCCTGGCTTTAGCGCAAGGGTGGTCGATCTTGTGCAATCCTCCCGAGATGTGCCAGTCAATTTGACCCTACAATTGACAAGGAGAGAAAGCTTATCAGTAATTAAGGGTGGAACGTGCCAGTGTTGTCAGACAGTCCCGAATGTGTGGCTCTGAGAGCCAATATGAGAGAAAATCAACTAAATAGCCGATCCCAGCATATTCACAAGAATGAATCGATTAAAGCTCATGGGGTTGTATAAGAAGGATTGGTTATCATTTAGGATAAACGTTATTTAAGCAAAATATTAATTAATGGCAATAAGATATCAATGATGATTGGGTTATGCTGAGCCAATGATTACAAGTAACCGAACTCCTTTTATTTAAAGAAACAACCCAACATCTCTTAACCATTTAATAAAGATAAATCTAATGAACACGTTAGATCTCATCTATCGCCATGACTAGTGGGGCATGAGGCAGAATCATGCAGGCCGTAGAAACAATGATAGACTCAACGACCCTAACTCATTACTAATATCAGTGGGGCATGAGGCAGAATCATGCAGGCCGTAATACAATAACAAGATCATGGGGCTAACGCATCTTTTAACTTATCTCTACTTCAATGATCTTGTAATGTGAACTGTTCGTGGAAGCATTCGATATCGGCTAAACAGCCGATTCAGGCATAGTGCACAGTTAAGGTCATGCCTTCTCAGGAACGGGTCTACTAACTAACGATCCCCACTCCACGGTGCCAACAGTGGGGTGAGAGGTAGAATCCCACAGGTCGTGATGATGGGCCATGGAACGGTTTTCATTAACTAATAGATCTACTCAAGATCAGACATGCCTTAACCGCACACTATGCATGATTAAGATTGACACAAAACAGCCGATAAAAACATAACTCATCGCTTAAGATATAGATTAGATCCAGTTTAGATTAGCAAACGATGAGTTAAACAGGATATAAGGCCGATCCAGATCAATCTCAATCGGGCAGAGTGATATTGTTGTAATTAGATAAACAATGAAAGTAATAAGCAATATCGGTAACTTAATGAATCTACCAAAGACTATCATACTAAGGTAGAGCCGATAACTTGACCTTGATCTAATTCAAGCAGTGGGGTGTGAGGTAGAATCACACAGGCCATACTTGAATTAGACAAGAATCGATAACTAGCCTATACCAGAGTCGCAGTGGGGGTCGACCGGATCGATGCAGCCATACGAACAGAGGTATAAACCATGACGGTACTTATAGACAAGCAGTGGAGGTCGACTGGATCGATGCAGCCATACTCATTGAAGAACTCGCCGAGATCTACTCTACTCCTACTCCTAAGGGGTGGCCGGAGCCAAAAAAATGTAATTGACTTTGTATTTGATTGATTGATTTTTTTACAATAGCCGGGGTTTGGTATTTATACCCGAGACCCACGCACGACTCCTATCTAAGCACGACTCATCACAAATTTTGACTCTAAAGAAAACATTCCTAATTTAAGATAACTTGGACTTTAATCTTTCCCTTTTTGCAGAGTCCTACATGCTTCGTCTTGGCGCCGAATCGTAGCCTTCATCGTTATCTGCTGGCGATATCTAGAGAAAGCCGATTCCAGTTTTTGGCATCCGAATCAACTGATTCCGATCTGCATGCAATTGATTCATTGACGACATGATTTTGGGAGCTTTTGAGTCCCTGCAACACTTCTTCCAAATTTTGGTGTAAACACATAGTTCGTCCTTTTCGCTTCAAACCTGAAATGGTTAGTGACAATAATACCTGAAGGAATATTTTCATAATTATATTTCTATGCTCATTTCACAAGGGTATCACAGCAGAAGGTGAAATTTCATATTATCTTCCGAAAGTGCTTGTTTTAGGACAAAAGCTCATCCTTGGGAAACCTTTAAATTGTGTTTCTAATTGGTGAAGTGGTTTCTCCTCCAACACCAACCTTTGGGTGCCTATATCAAGATTCATGCCACAAGATTTGCAATATTTATAATAAACATATGTATCTACAACCACCCTTTCAAAGTCTTTATGAACAGAAAGTATGAGGGGGTTGAAGATCTCGTGTGTGGCAATGTTGGAAAGAGTGATTGATTTGGGGGATTTCTCATGTGAGCATGGATTTGATGAGGTGTTCATGAAATAACTTCCATGCTCATCGATGCCATCTTCCTTTTCAAGCTCCAAGGGTGTTTCTTCATGAATGTCTATAGGCAGAAATATTGTCTCCATCATTCCATGCCTATGACATTCATTGGACGTTTTATTGTCCAAGATTTTCCATTGATTGGTGGCTCTCGGGTTGATCTCATCTGAGGTCTCCTCCAAACTTGGATGAATCTTGTTCATTAAAGAGATTGATTTAAGCTCACTGTTTGGATCTAAGCCAAGTTTGGATTCTACCCATAAGGCTTCGTCCTTATCGATCCATTCTTTAGCAATGACATATAAGTTCTTAATACATTCCAGCCATTGTCGTTGCTCTTCTTGGTCATCCTTGTGGACTTTATGACTCCTATACTTTGGGTGTCTTGGTGGATTTCTAGGATCATCATGAGTTTTAGGAGGAAGAGCATAAGAGGAATCATCGGGGTCAAGGATGGGTTTGAATGAGACATCTAATATGGTCATAGAAGGGGAGAAGATAGGATTGGCTAAATGACTCAGCTCTCCTTTTATAGCATCACTTGACATGCCACCCTTGAATTCTTCCCAATGTTCTATATGGGAATAAGAACGCTTCCTAAGAGTTCCCTTCTTGAGAGGATTTGAATTATATTCACTCGAAGGTCTCTTGTGGAACTAGAAGTTTAAGCTTTTCCCAAAATCATCAAAAAGATCATCCTCATAAGAAATTTTAAAAGGTTGAATTTCTTCTTCCTTTGGAGGATTTGGATTTTGGGGTATGAATAGTTCGGGATTGATAGCTAAACCTTGGGATTGAAGTAGTTGTGATTTAGCTATCAAAATTTCCTCTTCTTGTTCGGGAGATAGTTCCTTCTCTTACTCGAGGAGTTTATTATGATTGCTAGTGCAGGGAGTTTTTCCACTAATCTTATCAAACATAGACCTTGCTTCACTAGCAAACAGATGAAGGAAAGTTCCTCTAAAGGCTTCATCAAGGGATTCCATCAAAGAGAACAGAAACAACTTCTATCTTAAGGTTTCATCAGACAAGCCAGCGATTTGCAAGCATGCACAGGTCTGTTCAAACTCTTGTAGGTGTGAGTATGGGTTTTTGTTGCCTTCTCCTGAGAAGGATTGATCCTGAATCAGTTTTATAAAATACGGGCGCAGCTCATAACCTACTGTAAGGATAGGCTCTATAGATTTTGGTGGCTCTAGGCACGCGCTCGTAGGTGCACCGTATAGGTAGATAGGAGTGGAATTCATAATAAAAAGAAAAAGAATAAAAGAAAGAAGATAAAAGATAAGAGATTAAGTTAGGCTCATAGTTAATTCAGCAACCGTTTCCCCAGCAACAGCGCTAGAAAACTTGTTGGTATATTTAACGCACACAGATAAATACACAAGCGCACGGATACTGCTGTAGCTTTCACTCAAAAGTATTCGAAGTATCGTATCCACAAAAAAATGTGTGAGACTAACTACGATCTAACTTAACTAGGGGTAGCAACAAGGTTAAGATAAATAGAAGCGTAGAGAGGAAAATTAAGGTTCTCTAGTTCTGACTTGGGTAAGCTATGTCTTCTACTATTTAACATGGGACATTACTTAAGGAAAGACACCAGCAGAGGATGCTTCCCATAGTAACCGTGTCCTACTTGCCCAACAAACTGGAGGTGGACTAAAGAGGATTCAACGAGGCTATAAGAGTCACTCTCGCGAGCTACCATCGATCCGGAATGCAGGATGCATCCACAAGTAACCAGAGTCTAAGCACCATGCTTACACTATAATTACTACTTTACTCTTCCTAGATAAAGAATAAAGCACTCAAACAAGTTGTGAACCTGATGAATAATATAAACAAGAAGCTTACTTAAATTAGAAGTTGATTACCAGAGAAATCTTATAGACAAGCTCAGATAGAACTTGGATTCGCCAAGGTATAAGCTGTAGAGAGGGCACCGACAGGCCGGCATCTCCTCCAAACTCCTCCCTCACTCTCCATCCCACTATTATTTACAAGACTAGATCCTATGGATGACTAATCTTCTCTTGATAGCTGGCTCTGATCCTGAGGATATGAATTATGGTTTCAGGGATCTACTGAGGGAGGAGGGTAGGGCTAATATATATAGGCTGGAGTGTCAATCCTAAGCCCTCGGATCAAACTGACTTGAATAAATGATGAAGATTGGATCTCAATGGTGGTGGGAAACCGACTTTCAAAAGCGGAGGCTGCTTGGTGGGACCCACAGGCCGGCCTGGAGTCTGCTTCGGTGGAGAGTCTCCTGGAGTCTTCTGGAATCTTCCCAAGCTATTTACGCGGTAGGATTCTATAATTTCCTTTGACGAATATGTCCCCCTTGACAGTTTTCTGGATAAACCCTGCTGAAAACACAAATTCATCAAAACTCGTGGAATTTATTAGTTTAAACGCTTATACCTATGTCTGGTGATGAAATTAAGTATAAATGCAGGTTATGTTGATGGTTTATAATTGGTGTTTGTGACCATCAACAACCAACCACAAGATTTGACAGGTTGCCACTAGAGGCTAACCAAAAAGGTAAACAACACTAATTTATTATCAGCAGCTCAAGAGGGTATTAACCACACTTGATCAGAAGAGAAGATGTACTCATAACTCCAGAAGAATAATATATGTTAAGCATAGGTGTCATCCACCATCATTGACATTTCTATGTTGTTATTAAGTGATAACCATCCATAGCAAAGGAACATACATGGTTCCAGGAAGGCACCAGATGGATTTCAGAAATGTAGGAGGCCATGCAAGAAGTGGCTGCCCTCCTTTTGGATACCTTCCTGTCCTAGCTTAAATTTGGAAATATAATTTATAATTTATCATGCAACTTGGTGGCACTCAAGATTTTATCTCACTATAGGTGAATCCTAAATCGCATAAATTATAAATTGCTACACACACTACTAGAGAACAGACTTTAGAACGATGTCTCAATTTGGCATTAGCCTCGGTATTTTTTGCCGCCGGGACTAAAGGACCCTTTAGTCCCGGTTCGTAATACCAACCGGGACTAAAGGTCCCTGCCCAACGATCGTCCAGCGTGGCGGGATCTTTAGTCCCGTCAATTACCAACCGACTAACCTTTAGTCCCGGTTAGTAATACCAAATGGGACTAAAGGTTTTAGTCCCGGTTTGGGTGATACCCCGGGAATAAATATTAATCTTTAGTCCCGGTTTGGACATCTAACCGGGACTAATTATGCCGGCCTATACACCGGCTCATTTCTTCCTCCCCGAGCCCGAGCCATTCCATTCAAACTCATTGCCTCTGTTCTTCAGCTTGATGTTGTTCTTGCTCTCTCCCCCTCCATTGGTGTTGCTCTTCGATTTTGGAGGTAACAAACTTAATCCTCTTATGTTTTATCAGTAGCTTATCTTATTTTGCGATGTAGATGCATGTGTAACTTTATATGTTGGACTTTATTATGATTTTATATGTCATTTTTAGCTCAAAATCACATGATGATTTGCATATATGTTTGGATAAACAAAAGTTAAATTAGTTCATCAAAATCACGCCTCGCTTGTCCTCGCTAGAGCACGCGCCATCCTCGTCCCCGGCGGCTTACGTGATCTTAGAATTAATTTTTTCATGAAATGAAAAACTTAGAAAATTGTTAGAAAATTGTAGAAAATATGTACTAGTTGAACTTGCGGACCGTGATCATCTCGGCGAGCATTTTCTCTGCCGAGCGGTAACAGACGTCAAGGAGCTTTGATTCTACGAGGGAGAGCGGCAACAGTCGTGGAAGACCGTGTTCCCTTACTCGTAGAATCAGAGCTCTTCCTTGGCCAAGTACGGTGCCGTCCGGTGGAGAAATGCTCGCCGAGATGATCACGTAAGCAAGGTCAACTAGTACGGATGGTTATTTATTCAAACATGTTTTTGAGCTATGTGATTTCTATGTCATTTTTAGCTCAAAATCACATAATGATTTACAATAGTAAAATCACTTGATAGTTTGGTATTTTACTATTATACATAGTACATATTTCATGGTTTAGTTAGATAAATAAATAATTTTAGTTTTGTTTAAATATATTATTTTAGAAAATGTGAAATTTACAACAGTTTGCAAAAATAAGTATAGAAAGTAGATGACAACTGGTACTGGATCCTCGGCCTCTCGTTCGGTTGCGAAACGACTGAGGCCAGAACTCACTATCATTATTTGCGGCAAGTGTAAGCAGAAGATTGTGATGGAGTACCGAGTCAAGAGACAGGGACCCAACAAGGGTCGTGTTTTCTACCAGTGCCCGGATCACGATGTGAGTTTCTTACGCATTTGATTATTATGGCTAATTGACCTGCTTTTCTTGAATATTTTTGACTAAATTTTTTTGGCTTTAATTTCAGTGGGAGGGCAATGGATGCGATGGTTGGTACTGGGAGGAAGATTATGCTACATATGTGCAGAATTCGGCTGATGCTAATGAGGCAGTGAGCCAGCAGGAGAAACTTATTGATATTCAACAGAAGAATAATTTGTCTGTTTTAGTTGCGTACGATCACGAAATAATTATGTTACTGAAGTGCATTGTAGTTTTAGTTTGTTTAGTGATAGTTGGGATTGCTTACGTTGTAGCCAGGCTTAGTTAATTAATCAACCGTGTGTGTCATCTATGTTGTGTAATAAAATACTTAATTATGTTCAAGGTTTTCATAATTTGTCGTGTAATACAGATTATGTCACGCCATTGGATGTACAATGCCAATCGCCGCTCTCAAGACTTTATTGAGGGCTTGCACTATTTCTTAGGTGTGGCCGAGGCAAATAAGCGGGATGGTTTCATGTGCTGTCCATGTGCCCTATGTAAGAATTTCAAGGAATATTCAAGCTCAATGAGTCTTCATTTACATTTGCTTAAGTCAGGTTTCATGTCAAACTATATATGTTGGACTAAGCATGGAGAAGGTGGGGTCATGATGGTAGAAGGTGAAGGAGAAGATTTAGACATTGATGACATTATTGCTCAGTATGGTGCCTTTGATGATACTACAATGGGGGAGATGAAGAAGAGGTAGCGGTAGAAGATGATCTCGGTGATGCTCTTGGCGATGCCATTCGTGATGCACAACAAGAATGGGAAAGTGAAAAAGAGAAAGTTAAGTTCGAGCGCATGCTTGAGGATCATAGGAAGTTGCTATACCCGACGGCCGAAGAGGGGCAAAAAAGCTGGGTACAACACTGGAATTGCTACAGTGGAAGGCAAAGAATGATGTATCCGACAAGGTATTTGGGAATTTATTGAACCTCATAAAGAAGATGCTTCCGAAGCCAAATGAATTGCCCACCACTACGTACGAAGCAAAAAAGGTTGTCTGCCCTTTGGGATTAAAAATCTAGAAGATACATGCATGTCCTAATGACTGCATCCTCTACCATGGCAATGAATACGACAATTTGGATGAATGCCCGGTATGTAAAGCATCGCGGTATAAGATCAGGCTCGATGATCCTGGTGACGTCGAGGGTGAACGTCCTAGAAAGAAAATCCCTGCTAAGGTTATGTGGTATGCTCCTATAATACCATGCTTAAAACGTTTGTTCAGAAATAAAGACCATGCAAAGTTGTTGCGGTGGTATAAAGAAGACCGTAAGGTAGACAATATGCTGAGACACCCAGCTGATGGGTCCTAGTGGAGAGTGATAGACAGGGAATTTCCAGAGTTTGCAAATAAGGCTAGAAACTTAAGGTTCGCCTTAAGTACAGATGGTATGAATCCTTTTGGAGAGCAGAGCACTAGTCATAGCACTTGGCCAGTTACTCTATGTATCTACAACCTTCCTCCAAGGTTATGCATGAAGCGGAAGTTCATTATGATGTCGATCCTCATCCAAGGTCCGAGGCAACCTGGCAACGATATTGATGTCTATCTGAAGCCATTAGTTGAAGAACTTCTAGTTTTATGGAACAAAACAGGTGTACGTGTCTGGGATGAGTACAAACAAGAACACTTTGACCTACGAGCAATGTTGTTCGTAACAATCAATGATTGGCCTACTTTAAGTAATCTTTCAGGTCAGACAAACAAAGGATATAATGCATGCACACATTGTTTTGATGACCTTGACAGTATATATTTGAAAAGATGTCGAAAGGTCGTGTACCTTGGCCATCGTCGATTCCTTCCTTTGAATCACCAAGTAAGAAAGAAAGGGAAGCATTTTAAAGGTAAGCCAGACCACCGGAAGAAGCCTCATAACCGAACTGGGGAAGATGTACTCGCAATGGTCAAGGATGTGAAAGTAGTATTTGGAAAGGGACAAGGCAGTGAATCTGTTCCCAAAGATGCTAAGGGACACGCACCCATGTGGAAGAAGTCCATCTTTTAGGAGCTACCCTATTAGCAAGTCCTAGAGGTCCGCAACGCAATCGACGTGATGCACCTGACAAATAATCTTTGTGTGAACCTGTTTGGATTCATGGGTGTGTACGGGAAGCCAAAGGATTCACTTGAAAATTTGTGTACGCACCCATGTGGAAGAATAAGTTCATCTGAGGTCATTTAGTGTCTCATTTGAGCAAGTTTGACCAAGTCAAATTTGGTCAAATGAAAAAACAACACTTTGACTCTAGTGTTATGAACTCTAAATGACTTTAAATTAAAAAGTTTTGAATACCAAGTTTGTTAAACTCATCAATATCTACAATTGTTGTTTTGGTCAATGTTCCATTTGAGAAAGTTTGGACGGTTCAAATTTGTGATTTTCAAATTTCGACGCCTACAAACTAGTTTTCGGAACCATAGATTGTCTCAAATTGAAAAGTTTTGAATACAAAGTTTGTTCATAATATCAATATATACAATCCTTATATAGGCCATTTTTTCATTTGAGAAAGCTTGAACAAAATGTTGTTCAAATTTCACAAGTGTGACATAGTTTTAGAAAGTATATATGAGATTCAAGAAGTTGTGACTAGTGTTTGATAAAAATTTCTCAAATGGGAAAATGAGATATGTAACAATTGTAGATCTTGATGAGATGATCAAACTTGGTATTCAGAGTTTTTTCATCTGTGGTCATTTAATGTCTCATTTGAGCAAGTTTGACCAAGTCAAATTTGGTCAAATGAAAAAACAACACTTTGACTCTAGTATTATAAACTCTAAATGACTTCAAATTGAAAAGTTTTGAATACCAAGTTTGTTAAACTCAAAAGGATCTACAATTGTTGTTTTGGTCAACTTTCCATCTGAGAAAGTTTGGATGGTTCAAATTTGTGATTTTTAAATTTCGACGCCTACAAACTAGTTTTCGGAACCCTAGATTGTCTCAAATTGAAAAGTTTTGAATACCAAGTTTGTTCATCTCATCAATATCTACAATCCTTATATAGGCTATTTTTTCATTTGAAAAAGTTGTAGAACAAAAAATACTACATTTTCCTTATTTTTATAGGTTCAACAAAAATTTCCTGTCAATTTTGGTCAAAAACCGAGAAAAAATTGAAACATTGACATTACAATAATGTGATAATAAATTTCCTATCGAATAATATTAGTTTTATTAATTTTAAGTTACAAATATATTTTTGCATTAACAAAATACTTAGTATTAGTAACATTTATATTCTATATTCATAAAAGAAATTAAAAACTTTAGGTTACAAAATTTTCCTAGTTACAATAAATAATTAGGTAATCAATAGTATTTTTAAAAATAAATATTGCAAAGTATTGAAGTTGCTATGGAATTAATTGATTAACCTAGTATTAAACAAAATCAAAATCTCAGGCCTTTCCAATTACGCTGACGGGTTTCCAAAATTTTCAGGCCTTCAGTCCCGGCCCAGGCAAGAACCGGGACTAAAGGGTGGGCGGCAATTTCGGTGCCCGCCCAAAAATACTTTTAGTCCTGGCTGGTAACACCAACTGGAACTAAAAAGCGTTTAGTTCTGGCTTGTAAGGCGAGCCGGGACTAAAGGGTTGGACCTTTAGTCCCGGTTAGTCTTACCAGCCAGGACTAAATGTCCTTTAGTCCCGGCTGGTGTTACCAGCCGGGACTAAAGGGTCCCGGCCTATATATATCGAACGGTTTCATCTTCTACTTTTCGATCTACACGTCGATCATCGCCGCCGCCACCCATCTTCGATCTCGCCTCCGTCATCACCCGACCCATGGCCGTCGAGCTCGCTCGTCTCTGCTTGCATACCGTCGTCTTCTACCCCCGCCCGGCCCGCATCGCGCGTCGTCTCTCCGCCGCATCCCGTCTCCGCCGCCGCACCCGATCGAGCCCACCCTCCGTCTTCGGCCGCTTCCCGCCCGGCCTCGTCGTCGAGCCCCGCCGTCTCCGCCGTACGTCGTCCTCGCGCGAGGTGCTCAGCTCAGCCCCGTGGCCGACCAGCACGCCCTGCCTGGCCCGCGCCATCCACCCCAGCCCTGCTAGCTAGCTCTCGGCCATATATATGTTAGATTAAAATGTTAGATTTAATTAGTAGTTTAATGTTAGCTGCCCTCGCCAGTATTAAAATGTTAGATAGTTTTTGATATATATGTTAGATTAAAATGTATTAAAATTTAATTAGTAGTTTATTGTTAGTTTTTTAGTTAGTTTTTTAGATAGTTTTTGATATATGTTAGATTTAAATGTATTAAAATTTAATTAGTACTTTATTTAGATAGTTTTTTAGATAGTTTTTTATTATAGTTTTTGATATATGTTAGATTAAAATGTATTATCTATTACTAGTTTATCTAATTTCATGTTAGATTTATTTAATTGGATTTAGTAATTATATATATTCTATCTCTCTATATATATCTAGAGAGAGATTCTATATATATACATATGTACTTAATTATTTCTATATGTATATATACATGTACTTATTTTCATGTGTTGAGAGAGAGAGAAAATTGTATCTAGAGAGACATTCTATGTGTTATCACATGCATATCTAGAGATATAGACATATGCACTTATTTCTATGTGTTGAGAGAGAGAGAAAATATATTGTATCATTCTATGTGTATATATATACATGTACTTATTTCCATGTTTTTTGATCGAAAGTGTTTTTGATTCGATTCCAAAGCCTATACCTTATTATTGTTTATCCTTATGAAATATTATGTGTTATTATATTTAATTGGATTTAGTAATTCTATATGTGTTATCACATGTACTTATGTTATGTATCATAGTAATTCTATCTATGTGTTATCTTGAAGATACAAATGGCTGCTCCAGATGATGACATAATGGTGGATATTATCAACGCTGGCACCAATGTGGATGTAGATGACATGAGTCAGTACTTTGCTGATTATGAGGATATCCTGAATATGCCGGTGGTTGAAGATCAACAAATTGTCGCGCAAGAAAATACTAACGAGGTATATTCGATTATCTATCATCTCTTATAGATGCATGCGTACGTATATTTGTTGTTAATCGTTGTGTTTCTACTCATGTAGCCGGTCTCTGGATCTACATCAACCACCGACAAAAGTAGGAAAGTCCGAGGGCCAAAAAAGCCATTAGAGGGCCGTTTCATAATATCGAAATTAAACACCGACACCGGCAAACCATTGGGACCACATGCTCGGACATATGTCAATCAATGTGGGTTCATTGTAAGGGATAGGATCCCGATTAGTGCTTTCGTGAATGGAAGCGTAAGATATCCGCTCCTAATGTTAGTTTTGTATCGATCGTGACAAGAACCTAGCTTGGAGAGATATCACTCGACATTTCACATTACAAGCGAGATGATGCTTTGAAGGAGCTAGTGAGGGATTGGACAATGAAGAAGATGGCAACATTGTTCCGAGTTGGAAGAAGACATTGTATAAAAAGTTTATCTTGAAGAATGCTACGCCGGATTTCAATGCTAAGGCGTTTGTCAAGTTGGAGTCCCATTGGGATGCCTTTGTAGAATACAAGACATCTCAAGATAGTGAGGAACGTGTGATGAGGAATCGATAGAATGCCCGACAGAAGCAATACCATCATCGCATGGGATCAGGTGGTTATAGGAGTGCTATTCCTAAGTGGCAGAACCTAGAAGAAGAGATTACTGCCAAGGGAATCATACCAAACAATAGAGAAGAACTGGCCTCAACAGCGAAGAATTGGTTCTACGCTCATGGGGGAAGCCTAGACCCGGACATCGGCAAGCTAATTTTGGCCAAAAATTGAGAGAGCAACACAGAGACTAGCTCGTGCTAGGGAAGAAGTCGATAGTGGTGTTTTCAAGCCCAACAGAGAGAAGGATGAATTGACATATGCCCTAGAGAATCCGAACACGGTGGTCGAACAAGAGGCTATGGGGGCGGTTCCGTGGCTACACGCATTCCCAGCAGAACAAGGATACCTCTGAAGCCGCCAGAGAAAAAAAAATGAGGAGGCGAAACGAATCCGTGCATTTGAGCAATTTGTTGATGAGTCACGACAAGCATTGCTTGAATCACGTGAACGAGAAAAATCTCTTGAGGCAAGAATGCAGGAGGAGATCAAGAGGCAAGTGCAGACTAGCAATGAGTCAAATGCAATCGCAATCAACGCCGGAGTCATCATTAGCCCGTTGGTCGATGAAAAGCGCTTGTGCTTCTCTGGAGCTGCCAGCTATTCAAGACGACGCTGGGTTGCGCTTCCCTGTTGATGACATTACCGAGCCTCTAACAACATGTGAGCTGCACATTCCGGATGGTAATAATGCATCAATCATGGTGGTATCATCGGGGTTGTATCTCCAATAGACCGAACGAAGACACCAAGAATCCATGGGTCGAGTTATTCAACTGGATATGCTAGTGTCTCGGTCGATAGAGTGCTCAAAGGTTACAACAATGTTTCATCTTGACATTGAAGGTGGTGATGGGGAGAAGACACTAGGAGAAGCAGAGAAGACATTTATTCAATGGCGCAAACTCTTCATCATCATTCACAGGGTGCCACCGCTTCCCTACCTCACCCTAGAGTACGAATGAAAGTGAATGAAATATTATTTTCCATTAATTTTCTATTGGCTTCAAAAATAATTGACACACAACTTGTTTTTTTAGCGGGGTCTCCCCAGCCTAGCCTAATCATTCATTCCCCATCTCATCACAAAGCAGTCGTGGGGGGCGAGACGACTTCATCCCCACGGCGATCACCAACTCCTACACCGCCCCATCGCCTCCTGGCGATCTCCAACTCCTACACCCCCCCATCACCTCCACAACGATCTCCAACGCGTCCCACGCTGGTCTCCACCAACACCGGCCTCATCGCCTCCACGCCGGTCTCAACACCGCCCCACCCCTCCACAAATGACGCACTTCTAAAGGCGTCTAAGGTCCCGTGACAAAGAATACCCCGAGAAAAAGAGTTATTTCTCAAGAAATACTTCCTGAAAAGACTAATGAGCAAATAGCAGCTGAAGAAGACAAAAAAGTGAAAGATTTTTTTATAGATATCAAAAACAAGAGTCAAGCGAAGCTTAAGGAGAAGCCGTACTTTTACATACCACGAGATGTGTTGAGGTAGAAGGTCGATGCTCACAAGAAAAAGATGATTGAACTTCGTAAGCCTTCACCACTATCAGACTATGACCGCTCCCTCATGAAGTCACATGATGAAGATAAGAAAAGGAAAAGAGCATCAGGGAAGGATGTCCCACAGCTCGGACAACAGAAGCAACCAATGCAAAATCTTGTTGTTGCTAATGAATATGGTTCCAACATAGAAGTCTATCGACCAGACAACTCTGGAGAAGTGTCGGTTCAAGCCCTTAATGCTTTTTTTGAAGATACTGGTTTAACATTGGATCAATTGACGGGCAAATCTCCAATCCTGCGGCTCTTAATGAATTGGGTACGCAAATGTACTTGCTCAATAAGTGGTACATGCAGGCGTGTGGCAGGGGTGAGGAGTGGATCTTTGTCAGATTTAGAGACCATCATTACTTTCGTGGCGATGACATCTTACATATTAGTTTCGAAGAATTGCATCAACTATGCCACATGGACGCTCTGGACAAATCAATCATTAGCTCCTTTTGTTTGTAAGTGATTCTTACTTTTATTTAATAAACTCACTTCCATGCGTACGTGTATATAATTATCCTCACATGTAACTTATATTTATATACAGATTCCACATGTTAGAGCTCCAAAGAATACAAGACACCAGTGTTGGCTTCATTGATCCTTATATCGTATTCAAAACCGATATTATTCCCAAGGAGCAGTGGGTATCTGAAGCACAGAAGAATATCATGAGGTTCTTCGTGAAGCAGCATGACAAGACAACAATACTTTTCCCGTACAGCTTTGAGTAAGTGTTAATAATAATGTAGTCTACACATTTTATGTAATATCAATACAACTTATATGCATGTACGTGTGTGTATAAACCAATGTAGGTTTCACTGGATACTCATTGTCATTGAGTTAAACTCAAGTAGGTTAGTAATCTTGGACTCGAAGAGAAAAGAGCGGGCACTATACCAAGATATGATAGACATTATCCAGGGGTAATTTCGATCTCTCGCGCACAACTATTATTGAATTGACTTTGTCATAATTTATTAACGATCGTACATTATTGGTCGCACAGGGTTTGGAAAGAGTTTATTCGGCAACACCGCAAGGATTGCAAGGCACCACTTAATGTAGTTGAAATACTAGTAAGTTGTACTATATATACTTCCCCACGTGTTTAATTACTATATCGTATTTCAATTTACGTGTGAGATGATGAGAATAATCTTCTTCTCGTACAGTGATGTTTGCGGCAGCAACCAGGTAATAACTTGTGTGGATACTACGTTTATGAATTTATCACTGCGCACATAAGAAGAACTCCTAAAGATATCCTCAGAGTATGTATATATCAATTTTTTATTTATTTTTAAATGAATATATATATATGTATGTATTAATACTTTTCCTTTTATTTCAAATGCAAGACTGAATGGTTGAAACAAAGGGTCATGCAAAAAGACCATCTGATAGCAGTTCAAGAGTCAATAGCAGGATTTCTTCTAGAAAAAGTGCTAAATCCCGACGGCGAGTTCTACTTTGATCCTAAGGAATCAATGGTGTAAATTAAATGTTTATTGATATCATTATTTTCAAGAACAAGATTATCAAAGTGTTGTATATATACATATATATATATATATATATATCTATAATATATATAGGTTCATACTTTATTCGAATACAATAATGCTCGAGATGAGAATTAGATGTAATTATATGCGTGCGTGTATTTATATTAGCAGCGTAGAATACGTACATAAAAACATATTATATATTAAACAAATACGTGTAACTGAACTGAAAACAAATTAAACAAAAAAAAGAAAAAGAAAAGAAACCTTTAGTCCCGGTTGGGGTTACCAACCGGGACTAAAGGGTGCGGCCACGTTTGCTCGGCTGGAGGGCCTTTAGTCCCGGTTGGTAACACCAACCGAGACTAAAGGTCCCTCTTTAGTCCCGGCTCGATGACCCGGGACTAAAGGTGACACCTTTAGTCCCGGGATCGTTGTCCCGGCGTGGTAACCGGGACTAAAGGCCGTTACCGCCTGGGACAACGAGTCCATTCTGTACTAGTGACAACTTGGTGGCCTGCCACATGAATAGAGTGTTATGTTGTCAGCTGCCAAAAATTTTGATCAGTTGTCCTGACATCAATATTGTTCATATCAGGTGTGACTAATGAATAAGAAATGCATATCTAGTGATTTCCAAGGATGTTCATTTGCAAAAACATTTTTGACACAGGAGTGACACAAATGATGTTGCATTTTAATTAAATTCAACATGTCTTGAGCAAAGTTAAAATTTGAACTGGAATAAGGATAATCAGGATGCGTGAGAAAAGTACCTGGAGTGCAGAAGTTGATGTAGGGAACAATGCGGGAGATGCGTGGTCTCTTATCGACCACCTTCACCTGAGCAGACCTATGTCGACACTCAAGATTCCATTATTTCCAGCGTTCAGGAAAACAAGACCAATGTCTCCCGCAAAGCCAATCAAAAAAGGTCTGGTGGTCGATGGGACATAATTACCACATTTTTTTAGAACAATGATTTTGGTTCGTCCCCATCCAAATTCTTCGCCTGTTGACAGTATGTAAAGTGTAGACTTGCGCAATACTGCAAGTCCCAGCTGCCCACAGTCCATGGTGGTGAGCAAGGTTTTTTTTATCGGCCGAAATTCACGAAAATTTCCGAAATTTCCTTTCTATCCACAGGGTCCGATAAAATTTGACATCGGCCAAATTTTTCCCTTCTATCCTGCTTGCACACAGACAACCCAAATTCAGCCATGCGACAATCCCACACTATAATGTTTTATTCTTGTTTTTATCTGTGAACAAGTGATGTTTAATAGCTTAGGAATAGTTTCAAGTCAAATTCTACGGATTTTTTTCAAAACAATTTGAATTTTTTTTGAATTTGGTCCGATATTTCCGATATATCTTGCTTATCGTATTTATCCATGACCTCCGATAAATTTTTATTTCCGATAATGAAAACCTTGGTGGTGAGTTGAATTCGCTCAGATCCAGTAAATTCATCGCGTGAGAGCATAACAGGTGGTTCTATCACAGAAAATTCCTGTGTGCCCAAATCATACTTGAGGATATTATTTTCCTCGTCTAACATGCAGTAGAGTGCATTCCCCGCATGGGCGCTGCGCTCACTGTACACACCAAGAGAGGCACGGAGGTGCCATGCCAAGTTGATTTTGCTCCACATGCCATCCTGTGATGAGGAGACGCAGGAGAGCATACCCCTTGAGTGGTCGCCGATGAGGACCACGATGAAATGCCCACGGTGGCAATCGAGGTGGTCGCACGAGCCGGCAGGGGCGGCGCAGAGCACCGTGGCTTTCCAGTTCCACTCGTAGCAGAAGCCCTTCGGCCTCGGCAGCTTCACCCGGTGGCCCGTAATGGGGTCCCAGACGACGAGGCGAAGGCTGGGTTTGACTGAACCCCACTGGGAGAAGCTGGCGACGGTCGGCGCAGCGCTTGGGTCGGACGGAGGACGCGGGGACGAAGCTGGTGGAGAAGCCGTCGCCGTCCCTAGGGAAGTTGCAGAAGAAGCCTAGCGTAGGGGGCACGCGGTGGCGGGTGTGGTACCAGCGGCAGAAGCTGTCGCCGGCGACGAGGCGGCACCACCAGTTCTGGCCGACGGCGGCGCGCGCGAGGGTTGCGGGGTCGGTCGGCGGGATGCGGAGGAGGATCTCCTCCACGAGCTCATCCGGCAGCGGTGCCACCCGCGGCGGACCCATGCTGGATGTTTGCTTGGTGCGGCCCAGGCCCCCAGCGATGGGGGCGGGCGGCGGATTTTGTCGGTGGGGCCGAGATCGACACTGGAGTGAAATGGGAGGGGGCAGCTGCGGTTCGGCTTCTCAACAGGTAGCTCGTGGAGGTGGAGCTGCTCTGCCAGGTGGGGCCAGTGGACAAATTTGGCCGTGCACAGGAGCTGTTCTTTTTCCTTTTAAAAAAACACCTGTTTTTTCCTATATTATCTAATTATATATCAAAAATAAGCTAAGAACCGATAAAGATGCTAGTACGCTCGTCTCTGCACTGTAACTATGAACTAGAGGTAGAGCTGATTGGAACATGTCAAACAAGAATTGTATAGCAATTTTAGAGGAATCGGCACATTTTTACAAGAAAAACTAAGCTGAGGAAAAAATCTTCAATTCCAAAGGAGGCTCTCTTACGAAAAAGATTAAATAAAGTTGTTGTTAATTTATTTAAGCTATCGATTGGAGGTAAGCGAGTGCCACATGAGTAATACAGTGAAGTCATCGAGCTCATTGTTCATGTTTCCATCTTGTTACTCTTTGTACATGCCAAAGAATTCATCTTCTCCTTGAGTGATACGGTGATTTCAGATATCACCAACTACTGTTCATTTCCAAAAAAAATCACCAACCAACACCAGCTAATTTCTTGTGCAGGGTTTGGTTTACATGCATAGTTGCAACTATTCTTTTTTTTTTACTCGAGATTATATTTTCAATTCATTCACCATGAAGATATGAGAGACCTATACTGCTCTACTTGTAAACTGAATCAGAACTGAAGGACACTCCCCAATGGTAGTTCACTAAACTAAACTTCAGATTCATTTTTTCAGCATAACCAACTTTTTTTTTTGGGAACATGCAACTTGAGCAATTTTCATTAAGAGGGGGGTGAAACATAAATACAAGAGACAACCAGGCGTTGATCAACAATCCTGGGGTGCGAGACACACACCCTCCGGTTGATCAGACACCTCAGCTGAAATAATAGGGTCGGCAGCCGACCTGTTTTGAGTTATTACATGAAGTAGAAACGATGCAACATAAGGCTGGAAGGACAGCCTCCCTCAAACAGCATAACCAACTTCATTCCCGTTTGGCACTGCCAGGCACGCACAGAACAAATAGCTCCAACAAGTCAAAACTGAAAACCCTGAACGTTGCTAATGCTTCAAATTCACCCATCACCACCTGCTGCATGGTACTTGGCCGCAATCTTGTTCCATTCAAACTGACAGAAACTCAGCTACAGAACCTACTGATGACAGTTGAAATGAGATGCCTCAAGTGTTTAGGAAGGTGCACCAAAGTAAGAGGAACGAATTTCTACCCAGTTCTGTGATAATAAGAGATTCAACCACCAGTACAAAATTCAGACAAACACCATACCCTTCGACACTGCTGTCAGAATGGGCATCAGAATAAACTATACTACTGTAGACGTAATCAAGAGGAAAAATGATAATGTGGTTTTACTGGGACAGATAGGATTCATGTGATAGATAAGCCTAGTGCCAAAGCACCTGTATCCTGCACTTTTATTTTTCTTGGGTTCCAAGCCTAGAGTTAGTAATATGCTCAGCATCCACTTTAGTGGTTATAATATGCTGTAGCAAATGAGAGTCTCCTTTATTTATAAAGGGCAAGCGAGTGTCATTGTAAAAAAAGCCATTGCATTTCCATTCAATCCAAGCGGCCAAAGGCCAAGCTGCCCTTTGGTGATCTGAATCTGATATCCAATCGGGCCAACAATCTGGTACCTTGCTGCCGCAGAGGCAGCGGCCGAGATGGCCAGGCAAGCGGCGGCTGCAGCCCAGGCCACGGTACCCACGGCCGCAGCGCTGCACGTCGAGATGGAGCGGGAGCCGGAGCCAGCTGGAGGATCGCGTAGACTGGTCAGGCGCCGCCGCCAGTCGACGTCACCAGAGCGGCGTCGTGGTCGGCACGGCCGCTCCCCAGTTCTGCAGCCGATCTACCGCGAACTACCACGAGTGGAGCCTGCTGATGAATGTCAAGCTGCAGGCCCGACGGCTGTGGGAGGCGGTTCACGTCGGCGGCAGCGACTACAACGACGATCGCCGGGAGCTGGAGGCGTTGTGCGCCGCCGTCCCCACCGAGCTTGGCGCCTCCCTCGCCAACAAGGCTACGACAAAGCTAGCGTGGGAATTGATCGCCGCGGCACGCATCGACAGAGATCGTGTACGCCGAACGATGTTGCAGCGCCTCTAAGGGGAGTGGGAAGGCCTCGCCTTTCAACCTGGTGAGCAAGTCAAGGACTTTGCCCTCTGTCTTACCAATCTGACAGAGTAAATGGCGCGCAACGGCGACACCGACCTCATGGCGGAGCGCGCGGTGGAGAAATTCCTCCGCTGCATGCCGAAGAGGTACGTGCATATCGTCAATTCGATCGAGACGCTCCTTGACTTCGAGCAGCTCACCGTCGAGGACGTCATCGGGAGGCTCAAGGCAGTGCAAGACCGCGAGCAGGCGCCAAACTCTGAGCAGGGCGCCACCGGAGGCAAGCTGCTGTACACGATGGAGCAGTGGCGCGCCTTCGACAAGAAGATGAAGGAGGAAGGATCCAGTTCGTCCGGCTCCAAGGAGCATCACCGATGTCCGCGTGGTGGCAAGGAGGAGAAGGCACCCTGGGGCCAGGTCGGTGCCGATGGCGGCACCGCCGGCAAGCGCAAGGCGACCCAGAATGACACCTGCAACAACTGTGGCAGGACTGGCCACTGGGCCAAGGACTGCCACCTTCCTCCACGCCATGGTGGGTAGGTTCACGTCGCACAAGCAGAGGAGCAGGATGCCACCCTATTCCTGGTGCACGGGGTGCGTCAAGCTGCAACAAGACACAGGGGAGGGGGTCAAAGGTCCAAGCTTTCCCCTTTTCGGGTCGGCTGGCTCCGCCGAGCTCCACCTCGACGCACCACGCGCCCATGCCTTCCTCGGCAAAGGTGTCGCCGATGACAAGATCGATGGCTGGTACCTCAACACTGGTGTGATGCACCACATGACTGGTCGACGCGAGTTCTTCTTTGACCTAGACTCTGACGTGAAGGGCTCCATCAAGTTCGGTGACGCCTCTGCCGTCGAGATCAAGGTCGTTGGCTCGGTCATCTTCAAGGCCAAGATGGGGGAGCACCGTCTTCTCACCGGGGTGTACTACATCCCGGCCTTGAAGAACTCCATCATCAGTGTCCGACACCTAGACGAGAATGGCTCACGGGTGGAGATTGAGGATGGCGTGCTGCGCATCTGGGATAGAGGCTGTTGTCTTCTTGCCAAGGTAAACCAGGGAAGCAACTGCCTTTATGTGCTCCATGTATAGGTGGCACACCCCCTGCCTTGCCATGCGTCGGGATGATGAGGTGTGGCGCTGGCATGAGCACTTCGTGCACCTACACATCGAAGCCCTAAAAGCAGCTCTGCAAGAAGGAAATGGTCCATGGCATGCCCTGCGTCGACCACGTCGAGCAGCTCTGCGACACCTATGTGGTGACCAAGCTAAAGTGCCGGTGCTTCCCGCGTCAAGCCTCCTACCGCACCACCAAGCAGCTCGAGCTGGTGCACGGCGACCTCTACGGTCCAGTGCCACCGGCCACTCCTGGAGGTCGGCGCTACTTCCTACTGCTCATCGACGACGCTACCCGCTATATGTGGGTCGTGCTGCTCGATTCCAAGGCGACAGCTACGAACGCCATCAAGCGCCACTAGGCAGCCGCAGAGGAGTGCGACCGCAAGCTCCGGATGCTCCGCACGAACAATGGTGGCGAATTCACAGCAGCTGAGTTCACGGCGTACTGCGTCGACGAGGGGGTCCATCGCCACTACTCTGCACCCCTACTCACCGCAGTAGAACGGCATGGTCGAGCACCATAATCAGACGATGGTGGCAGCGGCACACTCTCTCCTCAAGCAGTGTGGTATGCTAGCGGTTTGCTGGGGAGAGGCCGTGATGACCGCCGTACACCTGCTCAACCGCTCTTCGACCAGTGCGCTCAATGGCAATATGCCATATGAGGCCTGGCACGGGCGCAAGCCGGCGGTCAGCTACCTATGCGTCTTCGGCTGCCTCGCCTTCGTCAAGGAGTTGAACCACATCGGCAAGCTCGACGATCGTAGCTCGTCGAGGGTCTTCATCAGCTACGTAGAAGGGGCTAAGGCCTACCGCGTGCTTGACCCGACGACATGGCACATGCACGTGGCGTGCGACATTGTGTTCGATGAAGGACGCGGCTGGGCATGGGACAAGGCAGTGGATGATGGGTCAGAGACCACACTTCGTGACTTCACCGTCGAGTACGCGTGGGCTGGAGGTGCTGAGGAAGCACAAGGTGCATCTTCATTAACGTATGGGTCTTCATCACCAACGCTGACCTCTTCACCAACACCGCCTCGTTCGCCATCACCAAATCCGAGGGAGCTTGGCAGCCCATCGGCGGAGCTCGGCAGCCCATCAGTGGTGGTCGGCAGCCCATCGGTAGCAGCTTTGACCTCTCCAGCACCGCAGCCGACCTCTTCGACCTCTACATCATCGCAGCCAATCTCTCCAACATACCAGCCGACCTCCTCGATGTCTTCTACCTCGCCCGCTATGACACCAGCACACGTAGGGCAGTCGAAGGTCGAGTACGCCACGCCGCTGGAGGACAATGAAGGTCGCCTGGACACCTACTACGACGATGAGCCACTATGATACCACACCATGGCAAGCATCCTCGGTGACCAGTCTTCAACGGACCAGCCCGAGAGGCCCTTCACCTAGATTCATCTGATGCATGCCGGTGAGCCGACCACTTACGTTGAGGCGTAGGGTGATCTGACGTGTCGGGCAGCGATGGAGCAGGAGCTCAAGTCCATCGAGCAGAATCGCACCTGGGAGCTGGTGCCACTACCTGACGGCCACCGCCCTATCACCCTAAAGTGGATGTTCAAGCTTAAGAAAGACGAGCTGGCCGCGGTGATAAAGCACAAGGCATGGCTGGTGGCGCGTGGCTTCGTTCAAAAGGAGGGGATCGACTACGACGATGCATTCACTCCCGTGGCGCGCATGGAGTCAGTCCATGTCCTCCTCACGCTGGCGGCTCAAGAGGGGTGGCAAGTCCACCACATGGATGTGAAGTCCGCCTTCCTCAACGGCGATCTCAAGGAGGAGGTCTACGTGCGCCGGCCACCTGGCTACGCCATCGCCAGAGAAGAGGGGAAGGTGTACCACCTGCGCAAGGCACTCTATGGCCTACGCCAAGCACCGCGCGCCTAGAACACGAAGCTCGATGCCACACTCAAGAAGATGGGCTTCAAACAGAGCGCGCATGAGGCGGCGGTGTATCGGCAGGGCAGCGAACGCAACGTTCTATTGGTTGGTGTCTACGTCGACGATCTCATCATCACCGACACTAAAGAGCAGAAGGTGGAGGTGTTCAAGGCGCAGATGAAGGCGTTCGACATTAGCGATCTTGGCCTCCTCTGCTTCTACCTCGGCGTCAAAGTGCGCTAGGATGCCACCAGGATCGCCCTCTACCAAACCCACTACGCCAAGCGCACCCTCGAGCTCGGCGGCATGACAGGCTGCAATCCGGCCCACACCCCGATGGAGGAGAAGCTCAAGCTAAGTCGGGAGAGCATGGCGGACGAGGTCGATCCAACCCATTACTGGCGGCTGATTGGGAGCTTGCGCTACCTGGTCCATACCTGGCCCGACATCGCATTCGTCGTCGGGTACATGAGACAGTTCATAGAGCGGCCGGCGATGGAGCATTTGTAGGCCGTCAAGCGAATCCTACGCTACGTGGCAGGCACCCTTGACTACGGTCTTCACTACGGAAGGGCCCCTGACATGGCGTGGTTCGTCGGCTACTACGATAGCGACCTCGCCAGCGATGTGGATACCAGCAAGAGCACAACCGGGACGATGTTCTTCCTCGGTGATTGCTTGGTTAGCTGGTAGTCCCTCAAGCAGAAGGTGGTGGTCCTCTCAAGCTATGAAGCAGAGTACATCGCCACCACCACTACCGCAACACAGGCGCTATGGCTCTCAAGGATGCTGGCAGAGCTCCTTGGCAGCGGTGGATGTGGTTGAGCTGAAGGTGGACAACAAGTTTGCTCTAGCTCTGGCCAAGAACCTTGTCTTCCATGAAAGAAGCAAGTACATCCGCATCAAGTACCACTTCATCAGATATTACTTGGAAGACGGGTGCATCAAGACCAGCCACATTGCCACTACTAATCAGCTGGCTGACATTCTCACCAAGTCGTTGGCGAAGTCCAAGTTCTAGGAGATGAGGGAGAGAATTGGGCTGCAGCAGATCACCTCCAGTGCTCGGCACAAGGCTTAAGGGGAGACTGGGTCCCATATGTTGGCGAGTAGGAGAGAGGGGAGTATGGGAAGTACAAAGTGGTGTATTTCAAGTTTTAGAGAAACTAGCAAATTTGCTCGCACGTTGCAATGGAAGAAAAAAAATATATCAAATGATAATAGAAAATTACGACAGAAATGATACACATCTATTTATGTTTTATCTTTATTTTTATAAAATTTAAATCTATAATTTATTCTACGATGACCGACATCTATAATTTAAGTTAATGTTGGCAATAATATAATAATGTTCTATTAAGCCCATGTCAAATTAAAATACACAACTTTTTTTCTCCCGTTGCAAAGAACAAAAATATTTAAACATAAATATATAATAACTTTAATTTTGATGCTTTCTAGTGTTGTGTTGCTATAGTTAAATACCGAGCTTCTTGGTTTTCTAAGAGAACCCATAAATACATAATAACTCTAATTCTAATCTCCGATTAAAATCGACAATAAGTTAGTTTTTGACGTGTCGTCGATGATTACGATCAGAGATGTCTCTCAGCAACCCTCATCGAGGATTGTAGAGATAGATTTATTTAGACCGGATTAGTCAACAAAATGCTTAAGATTTTAATTCATGATTTGATTATATTGGCCGATTTTAATAAGAATAAGTTTTGTTTCTATTCAAAACTATATCAATAAATTGATGGTGAAAACTTTATTTCTTAGAAAAATATCAATGGCTCAAAGACCCATAATAATGTTTTATATTTATTTTTTTATGTTTACAAGGAAATTAAAAAACTACCGGCCCAAAAGAAAAGGGCTGGAAAAAAACCATGCTAAAAAAATCAGAAAGATTAAAACCAAGTGGGACAAATATTTGGGATAAGGATAAAATAGACATCTATAATGGCCATGTTCGCTCTTATAATCCGTTTTTTTTTCAGCTAGTTTTTTTAGCCGGAACAATGTTTTTCTCTCACAACAAATCAATCGGATTCGATTTGTTTTTTCAGCGAAGCGAACGGGACCAATATAAGTTTTTGGCAATAATATAATAATATTCTATGAAGCCCAAGGAAAATGAAAAGGAAACAGGAAACGCTAAGCAAAACGAACGCTGGACGCTACCGGGAAAAAAAGAAAAAGAAAGGCTAGACAGATAGGGACAGATAAATAAATTGAAAAGGATCTGAACTTATATTGGGATGTAAATCTGAAGGATCTATTTGATTAGGATTAGGATTCGTACCTATTCACTATTCAGGTTACTGATTTAAATCCGTAGCTATCCAGGTTATCTCAACAAGGCCTACGTATGTTATTATATATATAAAACATGATAGTTGTACAGAGACAAACAGAAAGAGTTTTTACATTCAGTTAAAGGAGGCCATACAAAAAAAAAATGAGTACAAAAAAACGGCGGAAATTTTATATCTTTATTATTATGTATAGATTATAATGGCACCAACCCTATTAGATTAGAAATAGTGGCACGTTAAATTTATCCTGGTATGGATCTAATTAACCCAAAATGCATGCATCTACATCGCAGCGGAGACCCCTTCTCATGCTAATGTTGTTCTTGGTTCATTACATTTCAAATGCCACTGATGAATCAAGGTATCAGACAAGCTTGTCTACAATGACGAACGATCTACCAACAATCTACCTTATGGACGCCAAACGGAGCCCTTGTTGTCTTGCAGTAAGAAGCTGGTAAGTCACTGACTTGTCAACCAATCATGCAAATCACCGAACATGTAACCGTGTGGATCCAATTTGTTGACAAAAACGGCAACAACATTGAACCAATTAAAAAGAATTCAACACGTTTCTGTAAGTTGGACACAACTCTAAAATCCCAGAGTTGGAAGCACATCGTTCTGTGAAAGTAGCTACCTTGTCAGCAATAAAATCAGGATCATGCAAGAACAAGATTTCTGAGAAATGAACAAGGACTCTTTCATCCTTGCAAACAAGAGTGACAAGGGTGCTCTTTCCAATTTTGCCAGGACCAACCTGGGTGGACTTCCAACTCTTCACAGCCATGAGGTTGTGCATGCAACAGGAACTTGATTATGCGTTGCAAACAAGAGTGACAAGGGTGCTCTTTCCAATTTTGCCAGGACCAACCTGGGTGGACTTCCAACTCTTCACAGCCATGAGGTTGTGCATGCAACAGGAACTTGATTATGCGTTCTCCTTCTATTTGGCGGCCAAACATGCAGCTACCCAGCAGGATATGCATGTTGTAAGGCTGGTGATAAAGGAGAGGGCAGCTCATCAAGGACATGAGTACATGACCAACTCATCCACATCTGCAATCATGGAGCTCAATCTGTCAAGTGCCTCCTGTAATCATCCCAAGTTCTGTGCGCTTCTGGGGAAACAGAGACCCTTTGCAGAGTTTCCTATAGACAGAGAGCAACAACTAACAATCTTATCTTTGGTGACATTGTCATGAGCGTACCTGAAAGTGTCGAGGGCATAGCAACCTCGGTGCATAGCATCTCTCAGCATGTCTAGCTGCTGGAGGATGGCTTGGTTTGTGATGTACCGTCCCATGGCCTCATCGACGATGATCTGCATCAGGAGGAGAGCCTTTTGCAGGCTTTCAGCAACACACAGCGTCTCCGCCTGAGGCTTGAAGCAATCGTCAATGATGAAGTTTATAGATCTAGCAGTCAGCTCACCCAGAACAGCAGAAAGGAAAATCTCCATTTGGGGTCTCTCTTGAAGACAATGCTGTGGATGCATAAGAGAACAAACAATAAGATGAATGTTTCTGAATCTCTGTGTATCCTATTCCTCTTGTTGAAACTTCAAGGAGAACAAGGACAACAGAAAATATGCACTCAAGGAAACAAAGGCTGTACTTAGTCAAAAATCCACTCACATGCTTGAACTTTGGGACTGTCAAGTCAATAGTTCATATCCACATGCTTCAACTTTCAGAATTCGGACTGTTTTCCCCTTCCCTTGATTGTTCTGACTTTTGAATGACTTTTTCTGTATATACACAAAGTATATTTTTCTCTCTTTGTTGAACCCCGAGCGTTTGCTTAGTGAGATACTAAGCCAAAAAAATGAACTCTTGGCTGTTGACTTCCGAACCTTTACTTAGTATAAGCAACTGAGCCATCACTATCTATGATTGATGTAACCTCTCTGTAGAGAATGTATATACGAAGGTCAGAGAAATCAGATTATCACATCAGCACCCAATTTTATGTTTTGTAAATTGTAAACTGCATTAATGCTGCACTACTGGCTAACTGACAGAACAAAAGCTGCCTCTAGGCCAATTTTTGCTCCACAAATTTTCAACAGAGGAAATAACTTTCTAAGGATTGTGCTCTGTAAACAAACCTGAGCATTAGGGATATGAGATGCTCCAACAATATATGAAAATGTGAATAACGTATCTTAAGTACTCTGTTGTTCCGACATTAAGAGTGCAGCAATGGTTCTCTAATTGATATGCAGAACATGAATATTCAAAAACCATTACTCATGCATGGTGTGTGGATGTTTCTCAAACCTTCAGTGCAAAGTTACTCTCCAGTAAGTCTCCATAGCAGCTACCCTTTCAACCTTCCCTTTTTTTCATTTGTAAGTGAACTAACAAATATCGGCAGCAATTCATCAAATAAACACAGATGACACATTTTATCAAGGACATCCAGTGGACTGCTGTTGAAATTATTAGAGAGCACTGCCACTGAAGATGGTATAAAACACGCAACAAGGACTATTCAAGTCGCAAGATATTATAGCAAACAAAAATTAGGCAATAGTAACATGGCCCTATGAAATGATGAAATTGCAGTGTTTCAACTTGAAATGGTTGTTTTCTTGACCATACATATTGTTCCACAAGGGAACCATAGTTATTCCAGGCTTTCATCCCAAGCTAAAATTCAGGAGTACACGTAGGGTAGGTGAACGCAGGATTCAAAAGTTTCACCTCAAATCCCCAATTCTACAGAGATCAATTCAAGTCTACTGAATACAATCCATATATTCACAAATAGTAATGTAATCATGCTAGCTGGCCATGGTAACATGATTTTGCAGGGCCAGATAGAACAGAGATCATCTACTTCTGTGAGCCAAAACACGAACCTGAACATTTTCCAAGTTTTGTGGGCCACGTGAGCTCACATGAAGACTTGCTACATAAATTAGCAAAAGAGCTCTGTACACCCAATCAGATGTGAAAATGGGGACCTAGATCAAGTCCTATCACCCTTCACTGGTAGCAGAGGCGCCTTCCCACGCAAATATCTGGGGCTGCAACTTCACACTAGATAGCTTCAGAAGGTCCATGTTCAGCCTCTCATTGAGCGCATTGGACAAAGGCTACCGAAATGGAAAGGGCGATGGCTAAACAAAGCAGGGCGCCTCGCTTTGGTCAGTTCAGTCCTCTCCTCCATGCCAACCTACCACCTCACAGTGTTTCCCTTGGCTGCTTGGGCAAGGAGGAAAATTGACAAAATTAGGAGATCATTCTTGTGGAAGGGGGAGGAGAATGCCAAAGGCGGACACTGCCTAGTTAACTGGCCCATAGTTACCAGACCTAAGGATCTCGGGGGCTTAGGGGTGCCTGATCTGGACAGATTTGGAAGAGCTCTACGCCTACGTTGGCTATGGCAAGAATGGGTGGAAGAATCAAAACCGTGGCTCGGATCAGAACTCCCTTGCAGTGATGTTGACCGCCTCCTCTTCAACTCATCAATCAAAATAACATTGGGTGATGGCGCAAAGGCCCGCTTCTGGCACCACAATTGGCTCGAGGGAGAGGCTCACAGATATCTAGCCCCAAACTTGTTTCAGCTTGCTATGAGAAAGAACAAAACAGTACAACATGAACTACGAAACAATAATTGGATACGCTCGCTAAGGGGAAGAATCACCTCAGTTGTCCACATTGAAGAATTTGTCTCCCTATCAATGTTTTTGAGGCGTCGCCTAGTCGTCGCCTAGGCGACAAGGCGTGGTCGAGGGCCTGGGCGTCGGGGTCTCCACGACCTCAGCGTGTATGGCGTCCGCCTCATAGGGTTAGGCGTCGCCTAGGCGCAAATGGCGTCGGGCGGACGCCTACAACCGCGCCACGGACACCGGATGCCGGTCGTAGGGTAAGGGCGCCAAAAGGAGTATGGCCCCGCGGGAAATCGACCGCGCGGGCGCCCAGGTAGATTCTTCGCGTGGGAAATCTAGCGTGCGAGTCATTCACCGCGAGTGCGGGCGAGGAGAGGGGAAGAGAGAAGGCGGCGGACGTACCTCGACCTCCGCTGGGCGCGGACTTTGCTCGTGTCCACCGGCCGGCCGGCCCTGCATCTGGCCGTCCGCCCCTACCGTGGAGCCTATCGGGCCCTTCCGCCCCTGCATCTCCGCTTGACTGCGCCTCCGTCGGGCCCTTCCGCCTGGTATGCTCTGCTTGTCTGCTCTCTGCTCTCTGCGCCTCCGTCGGGCGCCTCCACTCTGCTCTGCTTATCTGCTTGTCTGCTCTGCTTGTCTTCCGTCGGGCCCTTTTCCAACGTGCTCTGCTGTCTGCTCTGCTTGTACTGCTGCACTAGTATATGTATGTGCTCTGCTTGTCTGCTCTGCACTAGTGCGGGAGAAGAGCTTTTGGAAAGGAAAGAAAGGAACATGGGCTCAAGAATTGACAACAAACGAGGTATCTATGTGCTCCACTAGTATATAAAATTCTAGCTTACAACGCCTTACAATGTGTGTATGGCGTCGCCTAGGCGTCCACCACAAACGCCTAGGCGTTGTGAAGGGGGCGCGGCGCCTCAAAAACATTGCTCCCTATGGATGAGGATTCAAGACGTGCACCTCCAGCAAGGCATTAGAGACTCCATCGCATGGAGATAGACCCTGGACGGGGTTTATTCCACCCGTTCAACATATCGAATCCAATTCAAAGGCTCCTTCGGTCTATTCCGAAGTGATCTAATTTGGAGAGCGTAAGTGGAGAACAAATGCAAGATCTTTGCTTGGATTCTAGTGCAAGACAAGATTCTTACAGCTCATAATCTACAGAAAAGAGGATGGCCAAATCAAGAACATTGTGTTCTTTGCAATGGTCCCTTAGAAACCGGCCTGCACCTATGCTTGTGTTGCCCCTTTGCTAAGGCAGTTTGGAACCAAGTCATCTCTTGGGAGAACCTCCCTGAGCTGCGGTCACAGGCTCAGACCGACCCTGTGCATATCAAAGCATGGTGGGACGAGACAACAAGGTGCCAACTTCAGAGCGAAGACGGCTCAATGGGATGGTGATTTACACCTTTTGGAACATCTGGAAGTAGCGTAACAAGAGAATTTTCAACAACACCTCAGAGACGGTGCTACAGATGGCTGCAAGAATTAAGGACAACATCGAGCAAAGAGAGCTTTCACTCACGCGTAGCATTTTGAGGGTGTTTCTCTATGTTTTTTCTGCAACTGTGGCCTGACACCCACTCACCTTTCTTTGCTTGTACATAAACTCTTTTACTCCCCTACTTAATTGAAAGGCAGAGCTCCTACCATTGCATTCAAAAAAAATGAAGACTTGCTACTTGGCAGGAGCAAATCCAGCTTGGATCAAAGGGTTGTGCGACCCCATAAAAAACTGTGCAAATCCTACAGTGAATTGCCTTTTACAAGTTAGGCAAGAGGGTCCATGATGTTCTTAGTTGGAACCTTTAGTAAACTAATTTTCATTCCGACAGGACAGGAAGCAAAGAAACATGGTAATGGCTGATGAATTCAGGAAAGAGAAACAAACCAAGTGGAATGAGTATGATTTTGTTCTTTTGATGATAAGCATGAACCGACAAATAGCTTGAGCTGAAAAAATAAACTCACACATGACTCATGAATCATGATCACATAGAATGTGACAAGTAAAAGCACAAGATGTTGAACCAAATTGACATTAGATCAGAAATAACAAGGCACATATGAAACTGCAATGAGTTAATTTCATTATAGGGTTTCATTGCACACCAAAATACTACACACAGTGACACAGAGGGCATACCCACACAGAGACATGGAGTAGGACAGTGCAGGGGAAGCCAGACAACATAACATCAGGGATCAAATTAGAAACCCTGAAGATCACACACATAGACAAGCATCAACATCAGTGATGCTACATAGATGTCCCACCAAAATGCTACATATAGTAGAAGTAATATCAAAACCACCACCACTACCACTACCCCCTTGAACTTGAAGCACTCACATTAGCTCCTTAACTTTTTCATGCACTTCAAGCACCTCCTCAAGGTCCCTCACCAGTAGAGACTGCTCCCAATGCAACTGAAAACACAAATTTTGAAAATTAATTCAGCTGGTTGAGAAGTGATGTACCCTTAGCATTTTTTTCTATTAAGCTGCAAAGAATAACGGGCTGATGGCTAACCAAATGGGTAAACGTCACTTATTTACTTCAGGGGAAAACTCTCTTTGTTAGTTTGTCTAGGACTGATATGAATATCCAGGTTTCTATATTTGTTATTAAGTGGCGCTGACAGATCATAACTGAGAAATATATATATATATATATATATATATATATATATATATATATATATATATAAAAAGAAATAATCAAAGATAAGCAAGAGTAGTGACTTTTTTATTATCTCATGCTGCAAACCTTGCTCGCTGAGGCTAAGTTGCGAGGACCATATCATCAGAGCACAACATGCATAGCAGATGCCTAAATTCCTAGGAAAATCAATCAAGTTTCAATGAAGGCCCAACATAAAAAGATTCAGACAGGGTCCAACGCATTGATATTAGACTGTGGCATTCCATTTTCATAAATTTGTTTTTCTTGAGCATAGCATGTAAACTTCATATTGGTAACTAAATACTACTCGTCCAGAATACTGCAAAACCTAAAACTAAGCAAAGTTGTACCTGGAGTGTAAAAGCTCATGTATGGAACGATGGTGTAGATGTCTCTTGGCTTGGAAACCTCCTTAATCACCTTATAGGTCTTCAAATCAATCACAAAAAGAACATTGTTTGACTTCACAAAAATGACACCAGTACCAACTGTGAAGCCAAGCACTCTAGGTGAGTCCAAGACAGCATGAACAGGGAGCAATGTTTTAAGATCAATGACTCTGCTTTGTGTCCATGTAGCATCAACTTGAGAAACATCATCCCTGGACCACATGTAGAGTTTGGAGGACTCATGTATGGCGGCAACCCCTAGTCCACCACCCTCTGTAGTGGTGAGCACATAAGGCCGCCCATTGGAGCATGCAGCTGGCGTTTGAATCCAAGAAATTTGCTGTGACTCCAAGTCAAACTTCAGAATATGATCTGTCTTCTTCAGAACCCCAAAGTAGAGTGCACTCTCCACATGTGCAACGTGTGTGGACATATAGTGGCAGTCTAGAACCTGATTACTGGAGATTGGCTTGCTCCATGATGCAGTACTGGATGAGTAGGTGCAAAGGACTGTCTCGAAATGTGTCTGATCATAGCCCACGAAAACGATGGAGTAGGGACCCCGTCGGCAATCAAGATGGTCGCAGTGGCCGCCGGCAGCGCAGAGAACCGCCGCTGTCCAGTTGTGCGTGTGCGTGTACCGCGCCACAGCCGGAATGGGCACTTCTTCCTGCTCGTCCGTGGTAGGGTCCCAGACCATAAGGACATTGGACGTGGGAAGACCCCAACCACCGGAGATCCTGTGGAGGAGGACGCGGCCATGGTGGGCGTCGACGACGCGGCCCATGCGGCTGTAGACGGGGATGTGGGACGCGGGCATGGAGCAGGTGGGGACGAATTCAGGCGCCATGCGGTCAGGTTGGATGCGGACGTTGGAGACAAAGCCGAGCAGGGGTGGGGCGCGGTGCAACTTGCCGAATCTTCGGCGGAAGCCGGCGCCGGAGAGGATGGCGCACCAGGGCTTGCAGACGAGGGCGGCGTGGACGAGGCGCGCCGGGTCGTCAGGCGGGAACCGGAGCAGGATCTCCTCCACCATCTCCTCCGGCAGCGGCGGCGGCGCCATGCTGCGAGCGGAGCGTGAGGCGGCGAGGGTTTGCAAGGACAGCCCCAACGACGCCTTGGACCTTCACCACCAGCCTTGAGAACGGGAGGCGAGACGGAAGCGCGAGAATGGAGCGGCGCGGCGGGATTTAGGGTTAGGGTCAGGCGGCCGAGCGGGGAGTCCCCGCTTATATAAGCGGAGCGCGGACAGGGGGCAGGCTGGGCCGTCAGCCGGCCTGCGGTTGTCTAGCGAGCCGTGCCGTGCCGGCCCAGGTGCCTGGGGTAAGACCCAGATACAACCTGCTTCTCCGGACCATGCCAGTCCGGGCCCACTAGCCGCCGGGCCGGGCCAAAAAAACAAGCTTTGGGCTAGGCCGACGAGCTCGGACTGTATGGCCAACTATACCAAGGCCCCATGGTCCAAACACGCTGACAGGTGGGGCCTGGATGGGAGCACGAGACTTTTCGTCATGCAGCAAGCAGACAAATAATGAAGACTTCTCTCACAACTTTTTTTTAAAAAAAAAAAAGACTAGAATAGAAGGTGGACATCTTTGGCGTACTCCTTGTCATGAGCTTGTTACCTGAAAGTGTCAAGGGCATAGCAGCCTCGATGCATAGCATCTCTCAACATATGTCCAGTTGCCGGAGCATGGCTTTGGTTTGTGATGTACCATCCCATGGCCTCATCAACGATGATCTGCACCCAGAGGAGAGCCCTTTGTAGGCTGTCAGCAACACACATCGTTTGAAGTACTTGTTAATGATGAAATTTATAGATCTAGCAGTCAGCTCACCCAGAACACCAGAAAAGAAAATCTCCATTTGGGGTCTCTCTTGAAGACAATGTTGTGGATGGATAAGAGAACAAACAACAAGATGGATGTTTCTGAATCTGTGTACTCTCTGCCGCTTGTTGAAACTTCAAGGAGAACAAGGACATCAGAAAAGACGCACGCAAGGAAACCAAAGGCTGTACTGAGTTAGTCAATAGTCCACTCACATGCTTGAACTCTGGGACTGCTAAGTCAATAGTCCATTCACATGCTTCACCTTTCAGACTGCTTTCTCTTTCATCTGATTGCTCTGACTTTCTGAATGACTTTTTCTGTATATACACCAAGTATCTTTTTCTCTCTTGTTGAACCCCGAGCATTTGCTTAGTGAGCTACTAAGCCAAAACAATAAACTCTTTGACTGTTGACTTCCGAGCCTTAGTATAAGCAAACGAGCCATCACTATCTATGATAGATGTAACCTCTCTGTAGAGCATGTATATACGAAGGTCAGAGAAATCAGATTATCACATCAGCAACCAATTTTATGTTATGTAAATTGTAAACTAGTACATTAACCGGTGGCCCTTGCTGCACTTTTGGCTAACTGACAGAACAAAAGCTGCCTCTAGGCCAATTTTTAATCCACAAATTCTCAACAAAGGAAATAGCTTTCTAAGGATCGTGCTCTGCAAACATACATGAGCATTAGGGATATGGCATGCTCCAACAATATATGAAAATGTGAATAACGTATCTTAAGTTTTCTGTTGTTCCAATATTATTGCAGAATAGTGCAGTGATGGTTCTCTAATTAATATGCAGAACATGAATTATTCAAAAACCATTACTCATGTATGGTGTGTGGATGTTTCTCAAACTTTCAGCTCTGACTCTCCAGTCAGTCTCCATAGCAGCTACCCTTTCAACCTTTCCATGCTTTTCATTTGTAAGTGAACTAAAAATATCTGCAATTCAGCAATAAACACACCACACACATTTTAGCAAGGACATCCAGTGGACTTCTGTTGAAACTATTTGAGAGCATTGCCACTGAAGATAGCATAAACAATTCAGCAATAAACACACCACACACATTTTAGCAAGGACATCCAGTGGACTTCTGTTGAAACTATTTGAGAGCATTGCCACTGAAGATAGCATAAAATACGCATTAAGTATTGTTCCAGTCACGAGATATTATAGCAAACTAAAATTAGGCAAGAGTAACATGGCACCATGAAATTGCAGTGTTTCAATTTGAAATGGTCAATTTCTTGACCATATATATTGTTACACAAGGGAACCAATGTCATTCCAGGCTTTCATTCCAAGCCTAAATTCAAGAGTACACATAGGGTAGGTGAATGCAGGGGTTCACCAGTTTAACCTGAAATCCCCGATCCTACAGAGATCAATTTAAGTCTAATGAACACAATGCATATATTCGCAAATTGTAATGTAATCACGCTAGCTGGCCATGTTAACACGATTTTACAGGGCCAGGTAGAACAGAAATATATGTTTTGATTCAGCATAAACAGACATGTACTTTTGTGAGTCAAAAGAACATTGTGCATGATTTGTTGGCCACGTGAGCTCACATGAAGACTTGCTACTTGGCAGAAGCAAATCCAGATTGGATAAAAGGGTCGTGCAACCCAATAAAAACTGTGCAAATCCTACAGCGAACTACTTTTTATCAGTTAGTATGGTAGCATGTTCTTAGCTGGATCCTTTCGTAAACTACTTTTCATTCAGACAGGACAGGAAGCAGAAGCACAGAAATATGCTAATGGCGGATGAATTCAGGAAAGAGGAACGAACCAAGATGAATGAGTATGATTTAGTTCTTTAGATGATAAGCTTGAACCGACAAGTAGGTTGAGCTGAAAAAAATAAACTCGCACAATTGATTCATCATCACAGAGATATGACAAATAGAAGCACAAGATGGTGAACCAAATTGACATTAGGTTAGTAACGTGGCACATATGAAATTGCGATGCTCCAATTTCATTATAGGGTTTCATTGCATGCTAAAGTACTAGAGTACGCATAGAGGGCATACCCACATAGAGTAGGGCAGCGCAAGGGCCGGGGTACCGACAACATAACATCAGGGATTAAACTAGAAACCCTGAATATGACACACTAAGGCAAGCATCAACTTCAGGGATGCTACATACATGTCCCGCCAAAATGCTACATTTAGTAGAAAAATAATATCATAAAACCACCACCACCACTACCCCCTTGATCTTGAAGGACTCACATGAGCTCCTTAACTTTTTCATGCACTTCAAGCACCTCCTCAAGGTCCCTCACCAGTAGAGACTGCTCCCAATGCAACTGAAAAACACAAATTTTGAAAATTAATTCAGCTGGTTGAGAAGTGATGTACCCTTAACATTTTTTTCTATTAAGCTGCAAAGAATAACGAGCTGATGGCTAACCAAATGGGTAAACGTCACTTATTTACTTCAGGGGAAAACTCTCTTTGTTAGTTTGTCTAGGACTGATATGAATATCCAGGTTTCTATATTTGTTATTAAGTAGCGCTGACAGATCATAACTGAGAAAAAATATATATATATATATATATAAAAGAAATAATCAAAGATAAGTGAGAGTAGTGACTTTTTTATTATCTCATGCTGCAAACCTTGCTCGCTGAGGCTAAGTTGTGAGGACCGTATCATCAGAGCACAACATGCATAGCAGATGCCTAAATTCCTAGGAAAATCAATCAAGTTTCAATGAAGGCCCAACATAAAAAGATTCAGACAGGGTCCAACGCATTGATATTAGACTGTGGCATTCCATTTTCACAAATTTGTTTTTCTTGAGCATAGCATGTAAACTTCATATTGGTAACTAAATATTACTCGTCCAGAATACTACAAAACCTAAAACTAAGCAAAGTTGTACCTGGAGTGTAGAAGCTCATGTAAGGAACGATGGTGTAGATCTCGTTTGCCATGGAAATCTCCTTAATCACCTTATATGTCTTTAAATCAATCACGAAAAGAACATTGTTCGACCTCACAAAAATGACACCAGTACCAACTGTGAAGCCAAGCACTCTAGGTGAGGCCAAGACAGCATGAACAGGGAGCAGTGTCTTAAGCTCAATGACTCTGCTTTGTGTCCATGTAGCATCTACTTCAGAAACACCATCCCTGGACCACACGTAGAGTTTTGAGGACTCAAGTATGGTGGCAAACCCATGTCCACCACCCTCTGTAGTATTGAGCACATAAGGCCACTTGCTGGAGCATGTAGGTGGCATTTGAATCCAAGAAATTTCCTGTGATTCCAAGTCAAACTTCAGAATATGATCTGTCATGAGAACCCCAAACTAGAGTGCACTCTCCACATGTGCAACGTGCGTGGACATATAGCGGCCGTGTGGAAGCTGATTACTGGAGATTGGCTTGCTCCATGATGACGTACTGGATGAGTAGGTGCAAAGGACTGTCTCGACATGTTCCCGATCATAGCCCACGAAAACGATGAGGAAGGGATCCCGGCGGCAATCAAGGTGGTCGCAGGGGCCGCCGGCAGCGCAGAGAACCGCCGCTGTCCAGTTGTGTGAGTACCGTGGCACAGGCGGAATGGGCACTTCTTCCTGCTCGTCCGTGGTAGGATCCCAGACCATAAGAACATCGGACCAGGGAGACCCCAACCACCGGAGATCCTGTGGAGGAGGACGCGGCCGTGGTGGGCGTCGATGACGCGCCCCCTCCAGCGGCTGTGGACTTGGGACGCGGGCAAAGAGCAGGTGGGGACGAATTTGGCCGCGCCGCAGTCGCCTTGGATGCGGATGTTGGAGACGAAGCCAAGCAGGGGTGGGGTGCGGTGGAACTCGCGGAACCTGCGGCGGAAGCCGGCGCCGGAGACGAGGGCGGCGTCGACGAGGCGCGCGGGGTCGTCGGGTGGGAACCGGAGCAGGATCTCCTCCACCAGCTCCTCCGGCAGCGGCTGCGGCGCCATGCTGCGGGCGGAGCGCGAGACGGCGAGGGTTTGCTGCGGAGAGCGGATGTCGCCGCTGGCTTCTGCGGCCCACGAGACGGCGACAGTGCTCTCTCACTGAGTCACTGGAACTTCCCGTGGGCCGTGGCGGTGAAGAACAGCAGCGTCAGCTGCATCTCCATGTGGTTGTTGGCCCAACGTCCGTCACCTTGCCTTTGAGCCCAATGGGCTATGCCGTCACCGGAGAGGCTCAGCAGGTGCTCAACCATCTAGGCCCATCTGAATATATACAGACCATTACGTGTTGTGTTTTTAAAGATCATTCACATCACAATATAATAATAAATAATCTTTGTACACCGGATTTCAGTGCAAGTAGCACTGCATTCTTTGCACTCCATTCATAGTAGTACGAAACTTAACTGACAAACATAAGTAACACTGTTCTTACTTTTTAACTGCCCAGCATATATGGAGTAAATAACCACCTTGACCCATTATTCTCTGCTCCATCTTATAAACCGTGAAAAAAGTTAATAGAAACTTGCTGAACATTCTAGACATTCACAAAATTCAACTGAACATTCGCAGCTGTTTACATCAGATCAGATGCACCCAAAATGGATGGTCCGAGATCTTGGCATACACACCAGGTGACACGGTGAGGGGATGTGGAACCTGAGATGGCCAAGTTGGGACTCGGGCTGGCAATTACCTCAGCTAGCAACCATACTTTAATTTAGGGTGTTTGACCACGTTGGCATTTTTCAACTTTTGGTTACTCTGGGACAAGACCCCAGGCTCAGGTTCAAGCTCATTCATATGATCATATACACATATACACTGCTATGTGGTTCAAACAAACAAAAAAAGGAATCTGGGTTTGGATTTTGTTTACCAGATTGGCCACAAAAATCAAGCCATAAGATGTTGAACCAAATTAAAATTATTTAGGACTAACATGGCGTATATGAAATCAAAATGTTATAGTTTCACATGCCTATTATTTTCTCGAGTACAGATATTTAAACTTAAGGAATCACATCTGTTACAAGTTTTCAATACAAGCTAAAGCAGAGGACAAGCCCACCTAAAGGAGGACAGTACAATTTCAGAGAAAAAAACCAATAGAACTTGATACCAGGGACCAAGCTGACAAATTTTAGAGAGAACTTGATACCAGGGACTAATCTTACAAATTTTAGAGATATGACACCGCAAATTAAAAGGAAGAAACAAGAATGACCAGCACACTAAGACATAACCAACCCCACAGACGCTAAACAGCTCCAGAGATGTCCCACACTCAAAATCAAGAGTACTTACAGGTCAAGTCCTCAAATGAGCACCCAAACAACCACAACAGTCTACTACTGCAACCAAATATCCACTTCACCATTGCTGTAGGTAATTCTGAACTCACACACAGATACACCAACAAGCAGGCACGCAAGCTGAAGGTTTGTTCCAGCTGCAACAGCTGCTCTGTATTTGCATTACCACACACATACATGGGACTAGGTCTGTTTATACTAGCACTAATTCTATACAACTTGCTCTAGTTGCCTGCCATAGTGAATGTACTACAGTAGGCCAAGTTGACTAAAGTACTTTCTAACTAAGCAAACTTGCTAGCTAACACCAGCAGCTTACAAAAAGTCTAGTGATTTCACACTACAACTTGGCTACTATTCAGCCTTGCAAACAAGCTAAAGCTGCAGTTCTGATCTGCACAATTGGTGCTCAAGCACAACACTTATCTGTCAACTATGACGCCCGTGCGTGACTCATATACTATGAACTTTGCCAACCACTTGAGGCACCTGCCGCTCCTGGACCATCACTGGTTGAGCCTAGATTTCATGTTAGCAACTATAACATTTCTCAGGCTGAATACGTATTAGAAAATCAACAAAACCAAGGTAAGCTGTACCTGTTGTGTAGAAGCTCATGTAAGGAAAAATAGTGTAAAATTGTCCACCCTTGCATATCTTCTTGACCTTATAGGTCTTCAGATCAAATGTGAAGAGAGCATTATCTGTCTCTGTCCTTAAGAAAATGACACCGATCTCATCCGCAATTGCCAACCACATGAGGTAAGGTCAATATGGCATTACTGCCAAGCAGCATTTCAAGATCAATGACTCTATTTTGTGTCCATCCAGCATCTACTCCAAGACCATCCTTCCTCAGCCACATGTAGAGTTTGGATTCATGTAGTGTGGCAAATCCGAGCCCACCAACCACCGTGGTCATGAGTATATCACTATCCCTATGGATGTGTGGCAGATCAATTACATACTTTGCATGCAATTCCATCTCATACTTTAAAATCTTGCTTTTTCCCTGGTAAAGCCCAAAGTAGAGTGCATTCCCCACAAGCGCGCTAGGCTTGAAGTCTCGACGCAGCCAGAAGGCTGCTGATGAGCAAGGATTTGGTCGCTCCACGTAGCAGTATCGAAAGAGTAGGTGCAGATGGTCGTCTCGCTATCATCGGTGCACACAAAAACCACGAGGAAGGATCGACGGCAGCAATCAAGGTGGTCGCAGCTGCCATGAGCCGCGCAAAGAACTGCCAAACATTTTCTTGGAGCAAACAAATCGTCTCGCGTTCAGATTTATGAAAAGTAAAAACAAACACAAACCGACGGTTGGTGACATTTGAGCAAGAGAGAAAACGAAGAGATAATAAAAGACGTACGTTGGCAAAGCTCATGGTTCGATCTCCACAATTAATATTTAAGGACTGTTTGGATCCTCTCCTCTAAATTTTAGAGTTCTCAACTTTAGAGCTAAAGCTTAAAACAGGTGGTCTAAAATTATATCTAAACTTTAACCGACCTTACATTAGAGTTTTAGACCTTAAACCTGAGCGAAAGTGCTCTAAAGTTAAAGGAGGATCTAAACAGACCCTTAATCCTCCTTGCTCTTCTATTTGCCCTGAGAGAGCCATCATTTTGGTGTACGTGCAATCACAACATTAATTAATTAATTGATCCAAGACACTCTTCAGTTCGGTCCCCATCCCCATCACCATCACCAGCTCGGGATTGCTGCGCATCAGAATCCATGGTGACTCCGCGTGCTGATGCGCAGCCTTGGTCATATTGCACAAAAGCCCTCCACTTTAATAAAAATAAACCCGCAGTCTATATATCACCAAATGTACATTGCACACATTAGGATAATTTATTACTAGACCCTTCCTATAAACTTTATTTCAATGCGAACGAGAGAAAATTTGAGATCAGTTGTTTTTACAGAAACCCCCATGCGGTTTTGCAGAGAACCCCCCGCCCCTACCCCGAACCCTACCTCCCCCTCATTCCAGTTTCTCGTTTCTCTCTCCACTCCTGTTCCCAGACCCGAGCTCGAGCCAACATTGGAGGGCGGCGCGAGCTCAAGCGACAGTAGGCGGCGCGCCGGCCTCCTCCACGTGTCGCCCGTTTGTGACGTCCTTTGCTCGAAGGCTCGCCGATGAGCGAGGGCGGACATCGGAGATTTGGGGGGGGGGGGTTGGGCGGGGGCGGGGTGGAGGCGGTGTCCACGGACCTAGGGTGGTTGACGGCAGATCTCAGCCATGTAGCAATGGCCTTGAGCGCGTCGACGGCCGCTGGGGTGGTTCTGCAGACCCTGGTACCCTAGTGCCCGATCTCCTCTCCTCCTGCAAGCGATGGCGGCGGAGGGTATGGCGTACGCGAAAGGCGGTTTTTTTTTTTTTTGTGTTCCTACGGCACGAGATCTGCATTAGGATCTCTTCCAGGAGTGTCAAGAGCCTAGAAAAAGGTACGATCTGCAGCACTCGCCATTCGTGCTCTCTTATGTGAGGATGGATTCCATCATGTCTTTTTGTTCCTGTGGCATTGGATTGGACCGAACTGACTTGCGTTTGTTGTGGTGTTTTGGGTAGTCTGCGACCTGGTGAGAGATGCCTACCAAGGTGCTCCACATCACCATCATGAAGCTTTGGCTGGCAAGCACCAAGGGTAAGGAGCTTAAGATCAAGAGTCCTGAATTTATTACTGAACTTAGGGAATTTCTTTTGCTGTGTGATTTAGGACATTTAAGAATCGTTTATCAAGTAAATTAGACTATAGCATTTGGGTTATCTGGGAATTGTTTGTCAAAGCAAAAGGGGCAGTATGATAATGCTGGCTTTGTGGTGTCGTTTTGTCAATTGGATGTACGATACCATGCTGCCATTGTCTTTTTGGTTTCTATTGTTTTATTATCTTACTGCTATCTTTTTTACCCGAATGCATCAGAATGATTTAGAATTTTGTTATATTTATTATGCTTATGTGATTTGTCAGGATCCGCAATTGATACATGGTTCTGGCGCCTCTAGGCTTGCTTCTCTGTTGACTATTAATGCAGGCGCCTCTAGGCTTGCTTCTCTGTTGACCACTAATGCAGGTTGGTCTAGATAAAGGTTCATATGCAAAAAAAAAACATCGAATTTGGAGAGCAGGTCTGTATTTGGGAATAGCATGACCCTATAAATTATGTTGCAAGTTTATGCACAGTTTTGTCAGCACTTTCGGTTGATGGTGAATATTGCTATTTCAGCTATTACACCATTATTACCTTGCTTTTAATTGTTTGTACACAAATGTACCCTTCGAAGTTTTTTAACCATAAGTCCATAAGAGCAACAAAACAATCTTATCATAGGTCTAAAGTGTTCCAAAAACAACTTGAACTTGCTGTGGAATCTGAGAGAGCTGAAGTAATTTGGTGATCTTATGGGAATGCTGAAGTAATTTATTTTTTCATTAAAAGAATACATCCAGTTTGCAATTTCTAACTTTCACTGCTCACATAACTAAATGTCACACACAGATAATGATACATAGAAGGCTGATCCAATTGATGGGGTGAGGAGGCTTAAGCGCAAAAAAAAAAAAGGATGACGGGTGGGGGGGCTTAAGCGCAAAAAAATCCCACCTCTCACCCTATTCATTGGATCAGCATCTAGTGGTCCTGATTGGTAGTTTTCAAGTTTGTACAGGTTGGTTGGTTTGCACCTGATACGTTGCCTACGTAGAAAACTGAACTGTGACTGTTGATGTGCAGGCTACAGCTTTCCATGAGCCCGTTGATTATCCTAGATACCTGAATAGCAGCCGGAAAGATAAAGAATTCATGCTATTGGAGAACACTAGCAGTTTGGACTGAAGAATTTGTGCCCCAACGGCAGCATATCATGGCTACTTTAACTGATTGCCTACCAGTTGCCTCTATGTAAAATTGTATTAATTATTCAAGCAGCTGGCTAAATATATGGTTCTTATGAGTTCTGGTCGAAACATGTGATAGGCTACACTAACTGTATGAGCTTTTGTCCATTACTTCAATTTGGTCATATATGTGATGTATCAGGAATTGTGTTTTCTTCTTTCTCTCCATGTACTCGAATCTGAAATGGATCTTCTCTGCTTATTTTAGCTCTGCTGACTGGTGCTACTCTGGCAGGCACAACGCTGCATCTGGTTTCCTTTCGTGATTGAACAGTATATGAATGTCACTGTGTTTTCTTATGGCTCATTTTTCTCTGGCTGGTAGGGCGCGCAAGGTGCGCAGAAATTTCTAGTCAGGCAAGAATGTTGTCGGGGTCCAAATACTGGGGTATCCTAAAAGGAGCAAATAACCATCAAATGTTGATGCTTCAGAACAGACAAGAGCGCGACTACATCTCTTGCCCAACGACCGAGGGTTGGTTCCGCCTCGTCCGACCCCCGAGGGCTGGCTCCGCCTCGCCCGACGTCTGAGGGCAGACTCTGCCTCGCCCGACGTCTGATGGCATACTCCGTCTCGCCCGACGTCTGAGGGCTGACTCCGCCTCACCCGACGTCTGAGGGCTGACTCCGCCTCGCCCGACGTCCAGGGGCAGACTCCGCCTCGCTCGACGTCTGAAGGCAGACTCCGCCTCGCCCGACGTCCGAGGGCTGGCTCCGCCTCGCCCGACGACTGCGCACCATTCCTTCGTAACTACGCGTGCAGATAAGGAGAGGCACTCAAGTCAACCGCAACACCGAGGACCATACCCTGCACGTCTGCAGGAAAGTACCGTCAGGATATGACAAGACGGACACTTTAAAGCCCTTCCGGGCATGTCAGAGCCTAAACAGTGTTGTAGACGCCGACATTTGTCTTACAGTGTTGTGTGCGCCGCCATTTGCCCTCGAGCACGGATCCTGATGGAAGCATACGACAACCACTACGGTCCAGAAAACTCGCATCATCTACAGTATGAACGTGCGGTCACTGCACCGTCTGCTCCCCGTAAGGTCGCGGATCAGCACCCTGGTCCGTCGCGTCGCCCGTCGGGGCGACACGGGACGTGACCACTTGTTGACAGGGCCAGAACATGGCGTCGTCTGCCGTGTCAGCAGGATTTGCTTAGGGGAAAAGGAGGACCCAGCATCGTTGAAGGACCTTCTTGGCCTCTGGTTTTTCTGCCTTCTCTCATTTGTAATCCCTGCTTCCCCTTGGTCTATAAAAGGGAAGGCAGGGCACTCCACTAAGGGGACCGATCGATTCAACACACCACGCATCACATCACTCATAGTTGAGCAGCATCCGAGCTCTCAGCACCCATTCGACCTTTCCATCTGAGACTTGGGACCTGTCCCTCTCTCGCCCGTTTGTACCCCCTACTATAAACTTTTCAGTGCTAATACACGAGCAGTAGCCACGAACTGGACGTAGAGACATTCAGCTCAAATCAGTATAAACCTTGTGTCTTTTTTAGCATACCATCGCCGGACGCGCAATAATACAAATTTACTCATTGGTGTTTACTCGAAACACCGACAAATGTACTCTCTGGCTTACTGGAACTGAACCGCTGCCATTTCTAATATATTTGCCGTGGGCTGCCCTACCCGGATTGCTGTCCACTTTGTGATCAAGAGGAGGAAACAGTCAACCATCTCCTTGTCATTTGCCTCTTCGCTAGGGAGTTCTAGTTCCATTTGCTAAGCCAAGTCAGTCTCTAGGCCTTATCACCATAACCTACTAAAAACTCCTTTCTTAGATTGGTGGGATAGAGCTAATAATGCTACTTCTGAGCTGATAAGGAAAGGGGTTAATTCCCTAATCATGCTGGGGGCTTGATTCTTTGGAACCATCGCAATCTTTGTGTTTTCGATGGAGAGGCTCTAAGTGTTGTCGGGGCTTTAGCCATGGCTGGTGAGGAATGCCGGCTATGGACCATTGCAGGGGCTTGAGGGCTATCCCTCTTATTGTGTGTTTGGATGGGGGGTTGGGTTGTGTTGAACCCAGATTTCATGGTGTTTGGTTGGGAGTTGAGATGGGTTGGGTTGAACCTAGAAGTGAATATACCCCTTGGATGCGGGTCGAGCCGATTCCTCGGAAACGAGCGGATGGGGGCGACCCAGATGAGCACGCGTGCGGAAGGTGGAGAAGCGAGCGCGTGCCATGGCCGAGAAACTGCAGGAGGACGACTACGCGGGGCGGGGCTGGGTGGCACGAGCTCCAGCTCGTAGCCATGGCGGCGTGAAGGGAGCTCCGGGGGGCGGTGTTGGGCGGCGTGAGCTCCAGCTCACAGCCATGGTGGCGCGGAGGGAGCTCGGCGGGCGGTGCAGCGCGGGGCGGCATTGGGTGGCACGAGCTCCAGCTAGCAGCCATGGCAATGCGGGGGGAGCTATAGCTTCGTCTCCGGCCCTCGGCGTGAGCTCCAGCCCCCAGCCCCGGTCCTCAGCATGAGCTCCTGTTCCACCCCCGGCCCTCGGCGTAGGGCAGCGCGAGCTCCAGCTCCGCCCCCGCCCTTAGCTGAAGGAGGAAGAAGGCTGGCAAACGGCCCTGCATGTCAATGACTCAACCCACTTCTAGATATTCTTCCAACCAAACATAAAACTGGAATGGACCCAATCTTGCCAACCAAAAAAGAGATGGGTTCAACCCAATCCGCAAAACTGGGACAGGTTAAACCCATCCCACATCGTCCCTGAACCAAACACACGCTTATCAGCCCACCTCCTAGGAGATTAGTTTCTTAGGTCTGTGTGGGTCGCCTTTCAACAGGCTTAGGTGAGCTTTGCCTGCTGTAGGTGTGTTAGAGCAAGTATAATAAGAGGCTATAAGCTAGCTAAATGCTGAGGTGGAGGAGAGAGGAGAGGAGAGAGAGGAGAAGCTTATAGCTCGGCTTAGACATAAGAATCAAAAAACTTTGTGAGAGAAACAAGTGAGTCATGTATTAATAGTGAAGAGCTAACTATTATATGGGTGAGATAAGAGAAGGCTACAAAGAAACTTTACAGCCAACAATCGGCTATATTATTAGTCTTGCTCTTATTTGTGGGAGTGCGTTGTGTTGGGGTGTGTGGTGTAAGTGTTGTTGGGTTCTTACCACTACTACAGAAATAATTTTTAGAGGCGCCTCCCTTTTCTAACAGAAGCGGTTGTCTTAGCACGCCATCGCTAAACTTCGCGAGAGGCACTGTAGCTATACAACCGTTGTTAGAAATCAATTTTTAGATGTGGTTCCATTAAGAAATCCGCATCTAAAAATGTATCTATTTTTAGGGGCGGTTTCGTTAAGAGAACCGTCTCTAAAAATCGATTTTCAGAGGTGGTTGTATTAAGAGAACCACCTAATTTTTATAGGCGGTTCTCTTAATACAGCCACTTCTAAAAATCGATTTTCAGAGGTGAATTTTTTTAACAAAACCGTCCTTAAAAATAGCTGCAGCGCAAATAAATTCATATCTTTTTTAAATAAAGTTGGATGAAGACAAACTTTATATCAAAATTGTAGAGCTCGACGAGATTTAAAACTTTGTAGTTGATAAAATTTTTGTTTAAGATCATTTAGGGTTCCAAATATATAAATTAAATCTCAGATTTTGAATTTTAATTTTTGAATTTTTCAAATAACCTTGGATGGAGAAATGTTCTATATCAAATGTGTAGTGTTCGACGAGATCTAAAACTTTGTAGTTGAAAGTTTTCCCATTTAAGATTGTTTATGAGTTAAAATATTGTTTATAAGATTCATACATATTAGTACAAATAGACAGTATCGTAGAACAAGACACAGGAGATTGTGTGGTGTGGTGGTAGCGAATGAGACGCGCGAGGAAGAGGTCGTGGGTTCAAATCCTAGTCTCTACACTTATTTAAAACGAGTGAAAAAATAAATCTTGTGAGCCGAGGGTCAGGCCTTCCGGCCATATTAAAAATATTTTTTTCTTATTTTTATTAGACTCTAAATAATTTTTAAAAAATTCTAAAAATTAATTTTAGGAGCGGTTGACTTCATTTTTAATTGCGGTTGTCTTAAGAAACCCGCATCTGAAAATCACTTATTTTTACCGTCGGTGGCATTGTAGCGGTTATTCAAACCGCCTCTGAAAAACGATTTTAACCGCCTCTAAAAATCTTCTCTGTAGTAGTGTACACCCATTTTTTTCTTAATATAATATTGCACAAATCTTTTGCGTCTTTTGAGAAAAAATATATCTTTGCAGCAAGGAAATGCATGTCTTCAGTTTCACTAAAATATTTCATGATTCATGACCACACTCTCTACAAGAATAACCACATGGTTGCCCATCAAGAGCTTCTTGGCAACCTTGTTCCAGTCGGTGATAAGCATGGACTCACAAGCAACCTGAACCGAAAAGCTAAACTGGATTTTGGATGTTCACTAGATTACTGGCCCGGAAAGGGGATGTCAGAATAGTTGTCCTCACATAGAGGTCGTTACGTATATATGGAGCATAAGCAAAAATGTTGACATTTGTCAGGCACCGAAAATTTTCTCATACAATAATAATCCAATTTCTCCGGTAAATAATTAAAACGTGACAACAAGCTTCAGGACTCATGTTGGTTGCATTTCTGTACTTGACACTTCATTCGGTAACATTGCCCCTGAGTTTCCGGTGGCACCGGAAGTTGTTGGATATGATTCTGAATAAACAATTGACTAGGTGCAACTCTTGGGAATGAAAAATACTGGCTTCATTGGAGTTTGGAGGGCGATAGTGTCGCTGTTAAGCATAATGCCTGCTGTTGAAATTATTGGTCTATCTACTGGATTATCCTGAACACACAAAAGCCCGATATTAATGAACTTCACCATCTGGTCTCCAGGAGCGTGGCCTCTCAGAGATGAATCCATGATCTCGACAATTGTTCCCGCAGTCCAATGGTCCCACACCTCCATCAAATATGCAGATTATCTAAGAATTTTTCACATTAATTAAGTCATAAGTGTAACAAGTTTAGGGGCAGTAGAATGACTTACAAGACTTATGAGATCAGCAGATTCATCTAAGTTATAGGAGCCACTGCTTCTTCTTCCGGTTAATATTTCTAAAATCAAGACGCCAAAGCTGAAGACATCTGACTTTATAGAATAGTGACCAAGCATGGCATATTCTGGTGCCATGTATCCACTGCAGTACGAAAAGAAAGTCATGTATTTAATATCCCATTTGTATAAAATAAGGGTTTTTGTTTACTTTACTAGCTTGATAAAAAGCCCGCCGCCAATGCAACTTAGAAGAAAATATAGGTGGCTTTTCAATTAAGAAGAAAAAGGCAGCGGTTCAATTCGTACCCATTGCTCCCTTCTCTTCTATTTGGGAATTGGAGATTCTCAATTCCCAAATAGAAGAGAAACCCAGGTGATGGGAGTTTACACCCACTGCTCCCACCAACTAAGCAAGACTTAGTTTATTGTACTTACTATGTTCCAACTACAGATTTTGTAGCCTCCTGCGATTGATCCCCTCCAAATAACCTAGCCAGGCCAAAGTCTGAAATTTTGGGTGTATAGTCAGAGTCTAAAAGGATGTTGCTTGCTTTTAGGTCTCGGTGGATAATCTTCAATTGGGAATCTTCATGAAGATAATTTAAGCCCCGAGCAATTCCTTTTATTATCTTCAATCTCCTTCCCCAATCTAGCTCCTTACTTTTCTCAGGATCTAGCCATTGATCAAGAAACCACATATCAGTTGTCTGGAAGATAGTGTTAAATTTCCATGGTATTTGTGGTACTGAAAAACAGATTATACAAAATAATACCAAAGAGAATTGTGTCGATGCTTCTTTTGGGCATGTATTCATACACGAGGAGTTTCTCATGTTCTTGTAAGCAAACACCAACAAGCCTAGCAAGATTCTTGTGTTGAAGTTTGGAAACCAAAACAAGCTCGTTTTTCAGCTCTTGTATTCCTTGCCCTGAACTACATGAGAATCTTTTCACGGCTATTTGTTGGCCATCAGGAAGTACACCCTGCATATGGGTAAACCTTTAGTTGTTGAAACTCAAAGACCTTGAAATGAAATGATATACGTGGCACCTTATAAACTGCTCCAAAACCACCTTCACCAATCCAGTTGCTGTCAGCAAAGTTATCAGTTGCTGCACGTACTGTTGATAGATCAAGAAGAAGTGAACCAATGCCTTCAATGTCCTCAGGTTTAGTTGAATCTGTTAAACAAAATGTTAAAAACAGGTATAAGATGTCACATTTTAGGGCACCAAGCCATTTCTAAACTATACCTCCTTTCAAATATAGAAATGAAATTTTCTTTTGAGTGGAAACAGATAATAAATTTAAAATAATCGAAAATTAGACTACATAATTGTTTTGTTCCTGCTAACAAGTTTAAAAGGCCTAGGTTCATTCAATCTCTTGCAGTTTGTTCATAGTTCCAAATTGTGAAGATGACTTACAAGGTGGTGCATGCTCTCTTTCTGGTCCTCCCCTCCAAAAGCAGAGACAAAATATAGTGACAGCAAGCATTAAAGCAACTAAAGGCAATGTAATTGCTAGAACAATCTTCATTCTGTTCCTCTTTCTTCCTGTAATATATGACATAAACTTCAGATCAAAGTATGTTGTATGCAGCATATCAAACATACATAGTCACTTAATTGGTAGAAAACATTTTACATATTATAGTATTGTCAAGGTTCTTTTGAAAAATAAATAGTCTCAACTCTCAAAACGCTTGCATGGACCTTAGGAGTCGAAGCTTTGGGATAAATATGGTTTTGATTGAAAGGACATTCACAAAGATTAGGGAGTCTAGAGTTCTAAGTGTCCTTTGGTGTTGGAATGCACTTTGAGTAGGGTTAGGTCATTGACTATAAAGGGAGGCTAAGATGAGTAGCTTGGCCTAGGACTTATTGGCTTGGAGTGTTAAAGTGGTGCACACTTGTGAAAAGCTCAAACTAGGTAGCTCAAGAGTCATCATGGAATAATAAGGATTTTATTAGAAACTCAAATGTGTTGGACAAGTTTCAGGTTAAAACATATTAAAAATCAGAGTTGGCTCGGTGCAAGTCTCAATTAAATAGGATGGTCTGGTGATGATGGAATTATGCTAGCGGATTGTTCAATGTTATTGTGAGTTGTAGTGCCACAGGATGATACAGTATGAGGTATGTTTGCATACGATGGATCATCCGGAGACACTGTGCAGGTGAAGATGAACTGGGTGCATGCTTTTGTGTAACACATGATGATCTAATTTAACGTGCAGGTACGAAGTACTTAGTAGATCATTCGGTTCTATTGTGACTGTATATACTACCATTGGGAAAGTCAGGCTTTCAGTCCTCACCGCACTTAGACTAGGGTTAGCTCTTTCATGCTCTTGCCGGGTCATCTGGTGATGACTGCATTTGCAAGATTTGGCCCAACAACTAGTCCTCAATCCATAGTGGGCTACACATATGTATTCTATTGCTCTTTTTGCGTACTCCCTCCGTCCTATAAAAAGTATCATTCTCACTTACTGAGAAGTCAAACATTTTTAACTTTGACCAAATATATAGAAGAAAATATTAATATTTGTGGCACATAGTTAGTATCATTGGATAGATCATTGAATATATTTTCATAATAAACTTATTTGGAGATACAATTATTGCTAATATTATCTACAAACCTAGTCAAAGTTGAGAAAGTTTGTCCATCACATTTCCCATAACGTCACTTTATATGGGACAGGGGGAGTTCTCTCTAACCAGAGGCAAGGATAGACACATCTTGGAGGTTTAGTAACTATTGGAGAGGCTATTGGTATCCAGCATATTCCTATCGCCTATTTTGGTGGAAGTGAGGATGCTTATATCAATGGTCTTGGTTTGGCAGTTAGAGCTTCAAGCATCTGATGGAGTTGTTTCTCTTTCCTTATGCTAGATCTGGCTCATGTAAACATTATGAAACAAGCCGCGAAAGGAAGCTGCAATTTGAAGATTTTGAATTTCTTCATTTCCTTTAGTTTCTTGTTTTTCTTTGGTAAAACAGAGTTTATGACATCTTGGCTACATGTTTCATTATTGGGACATGTGCTATGTCTTTCTAATAATTGTGGTCTGATGCATCCTCATTAGAAGATGTCTAAGGCCGAAAACCCTCCATCATCTAAAAAATAGTAACTGCTCTCTCCATTATCTTTTATAAGGCACAACTTAACTTGACACGGTCTTCCAAATTACATTTTGATCATCTATTTATTTTATTTTATATTATTCGTACTTATAAATTTCTGATAATTGGATAGTAGGTTTAATTACAAATCTAACCATATCAAGTTTGTGTTATAATAATTGAAAATTGTTAGTCAAATTATTGGTCAAAGATTTTGAAGTTTGAATCTTGATATGTGCGTGCGCCTTATAGAAGAGAATGGAGGTAGTATTAGAGAGCATCATGGTGACTAGCAAGTGTTCAAATTCATGATTAAGGATTCGCTAGTGAGAAGAAATGTAGCTAGTGCGCATCATTTGAGGCTCTTGGATAGGTTGTTGGTTAAGTGAAGATCAAAACTTGTTACTCTTGGTGTTTGGCAACACCTAGACATTTTGGTGTTGGAGTTATTGGTGATCTTCCTGAAAACATCTAGGCTCCTAGTAGGGTTTCGGTGATTAATGACTACATAGATTGTTATGACTAATGTATGTTTTGCAGAGGCAATATAAGTTAGGTCACGATAATAGTGATTGTTTGGGCAATCAATGGTTTTCATACCCCTATCGGTGAAAATCGTTTCGGTTTTCTAAGGATGGTCGACAAGGTTAAGAACAGACTAGTTCTAAGTGTCAATTGGTGTTAGGAGACACTTAGAGTAGTTTATGATTTTATTTTTCCTTTGGCCGTACTATAAAGGAGGTATGAACTAGTAGCTTGACCTAGGTGAGTCTAGTGGTTTAGGAGTGGTGCACACTTGTCAAATTTAGCACTAGGTAGCTATGAGAAGGCCCAAGAATCAGTTGGAATTGACCCCATTCACAACGAATCGAAATTGGAAGTGAAGAGAGGGGTTGGTTGAGCGTCGGACCGAGCTGTCATGGTGGCATCGAACCATAGGTTTGGGTCCGACGCGCACACGTGGCACTGCCAGAGCGTAGCCAGGGTTTGAAGGCGTCAGACCATGCGCTGCAGTGGCTGTGCACTAGGGTTTGCTGTGAGGAGCATCGGACCCTAGTGAACAGTAGAGTGTTGAACCAATGGTGATCGGTCCGACGGCGTCCAGAGAGGTTCCAGAGAAGAAAAGTGAGCGTCAGACTGGTCTGGTGGGGTACCGTCGGACCATACGCTGCAAAAGGTTTCCAACGGCTAGTTCTGCATGTTTCTGACATTATAACCGTTGAGTCACACCGGACCTAGGAGATATGGTCCGACGCTGGACCTCGGACGGTCCGATGACCCCGTGCAAAGCTGGGTGGAGTTATAACGGCTAGTTGGGTGGTTGGGGTGTATATATACACCTCCATCCGGTCCAACTTAGCTCTCTTGCCATTTGTTTCAGCTAATAGCATACATTGGAGAGCAAGGGGGAGTTCATGCCTAGTGAGGTGGTTGAGATTTGATAATCGCAAGATTAAGGACCTCACTAGTGTATAGAGAGTAGCAAGTGTGCATCCACCTTCCTCATTAGGCTTGTTTAGGTCAAGTGAGAGTTTGTGCTTATTACTCTTGGTGATCGGCATCACTTAGACGGTTTGGTGGCGATCGGGAGTTTGTTGATCACCCAGTGGAGCTTGTGGGTGGCCCAACTTATGGTGTAAATGGTTGTGGGTGATTCACCATGCTGGAGTGGCGAAGAATCAACCCGTAGAAATCCGTGCGCGGATTAAGGGGGAGCGATACCCTTGCGCGGGTGCTCCAACGAGGACTAGTGGAGAGTGCCGACTTTTCGATACCTCGAGAAAACATCGCCGTGTTCCTTTCACTATCTTTATTTTAAGCATTTACATTTGAGCGATTATTTTGATGTTTTTACATTCGTAGAATTGCCATGGTAGAGTAGGATTGGAACCTAGGGTGCAAAACTTTGTGCGGTAGAATAGAAAACACTATTAGGCACAAGAGGTGAAATGGGCTAAACGGTAGGACTTAATTGTTGCGAGAAATTTTAGATTAACCTAATTCACACCCCTCTTGGACATCTCGATCCTTTCATTTCGAATGAAGGAGATTTTCTTGAGCATTGGTGACTTAAAATAGCTTATTAACCTTTAGTGAGCGTTCCAACATGAATTAGGGGATGCCGCAATATCATGACACCATGGCTAAAAAAAATCCAAGGTCTCCTCTTCCTTTTATTTCCCATACTTTACTAGATATTATAAATACCAACTAATAAGTTATAGTCTCACAAACACATCAGTTTATACACGATACATATCACAAACACATCAGTTCATACACGATTATCTTTGCTCAATTGGTTCGGCAGCCTTGTTTGGTTCCCCTGCCTGATTAGCGGACTAAATGAGGTGTTATTTAGCGGGCTAAATTTAGCTAATAGCAGCAAAAAAGTGTTTAGCTCTAAAAATGAAATAGCTTAGCCTTAACTTTTATAGAGGTTATCGCGGGCTACAGCGGAGGCTATAACCGGTTACTTAAACTATTGTGGATAGGCTCGCTTGTGCAAGTAGATGGAAAAACTGGAGAACTCAAAAAGTAACGGGATCCTCAAATATAATCAGAGACGCTAGTTTAGGACCATCACAGCTTCTCTACGCCCACTCTGACACCGCTTATGCCGGCTTTAGCTTTATCTATTTTGTATAAATCAAGCCACTGTAGCGTGAAACCGTTTTATAAACCAAAATTAAAATGAACTAAAAACCAAACAAAAATTAATTTTTTTTGACTTCATCATCTTTTGCTTCACCGATGAAGTCTTGGATAAGCCGTGCCAAAGGCTCTTTAGAATAAGCCTTTAGAATGCTTCGCGCCTTTACGACTAGTCTGTATGACTTGACCATTCAAAGACAGTAGAAAGCGCTTTGCGCGTTTACGACTGGTCTGTGTGACTTGACCGTTCAAAGATAGTAGAAAGCACAAGCACCAGAACGTGCGCGCAAAGCTTTTTAATAGAGAGCCATTGCTAGTAAGTACTCGATAGCTACGGGACTGCAGAGCTGTCACATCACAACCATCAGTAGTAACCTAAGATCTTGTTTAGATTGAAAAAAATTTAACCCAATGATAGTAGCACTTTTATCTTATTTAATAAATATTGTCTAATCGTAGACCAACTAAGCTCAAAAGATTCATCTCGTAATTTCCAACTAAACTATGCAATTAGTTATTTTTTTATCTACATTTAATACTCCATGCAAACGGCTAAAAATTGATGTGATGAAGAGAGAGTGAAAAAACTTAGAATTTTGAGGGTATCTAAACAAGGCCCAAGAGATATGGCGTAATGTGCACGGTTATGTGACCTCTAACAAATTCCATTGACCAGAAGTATGCATGTTTTCCAAAATATCTAGGTCCTCTTTCAAATGTGGGATTTTCTTCTTCTATTTCTGTGTTTTTCTTGTAAAAAATAAAATAATTTTTATAAAATTCCTATGCAATTTCTGTGAAATTATGCGTTTCAAAAAGGCCCTTAGATCTCCAAACAATCTGTTTTTTTAGTTTGGTTCAGTTCTTTGACAGAGGGTTGTACGGAACAAGTGTAGAGATAAGAAGAGGATGTAGAAAATCCGTTTCTACCAGGCTTCTATGTTCGTAACGCTGAACGTACCCCCCAGCGAAAGCTGCAAATCGAGTGAGTGATTCTTGTGTCTGCCAACTCACCTCCTGGAGTCACCGTAGTAGGCGTCGCGTTATCCGGCGCCGGCGCCCGCCCGAATGGCGTCTGCAGCCGGAGCGTCGGGTTTCCGTTGAAGAATTTATTCAGCTCGTACCTAAAATTGCAGCGCACCCCGATGATCCTCCCGCCCTGCCGCCCGCTGAGATACTGCGGCGTCAAGGCAATCATGTCGTGGAGGCAGCTTCGGCAGTCCGCCGGCGACATGTCCGGCGTGCACTGCGCCAGCCCGTAGATGGTGGCCGGGTAGTAGCTGCTGCTGGTGCCGCCGCCGCCGCCGGAGCCCGCGTCCTCCCCCGTGGCGAACCGCCGCGACGAGTTCATAGCGGCGTAATCGCTGGTGGCGTTGAGCAGCACGCTGACGGCGGCGTCGAACTCCTTCACCGCTGGTGCACTGACGTTCGCCTGGTTGATTATCATGGTGAGGTTGACCCTGCTTGTGTCGTTGGCGAGCAAGTCATGGCCGGAGTAGCGGAGGCTGCAGTCGTCGTAGAAGACGGCCACGTCCTCGTCGAGGCCGCACAGCTGCTGCGCCTCCGGGAAGGCCGCGGCGACGCAGGACTCGCAGGCGGACCCGTTGGAGTCGCCGCGGCAGAGCGCGAGGGCGTAGACGGTGTCCGCCGGGGCAGCGCCCACCGCGGCCGTGGCGAAAAGGGACCGTGAGGCGTTGGTCGGGAGGGTGGCCGACAGCCGGTCGAGGTTCAACTGGTATGTACTGCCCGTCGTGTAGAATGCATCTTTCCGGCACACAGGCCACGGTTGGGCGACAGCCAGCGGCGCGAGGAGGGAGGTGAGGAGGAGAGCGGCGGCGAGGTGGGAGGAGACGCGCTGCGTAGCCATGTGTTGTTGGTATTGCTTGGGGAGGAGTGGCTAAATTCAATGTGGAAACCAATGCAACTCGATCGGAAATATCAAGATATAGTTGTTCTTTGTTGTAAAAAAAAGATATAGTTGTTCTTCGCGAGAGAGAAAATAAAAATCTTTAGCGAATGACCAGATGACGCTGCTGGCGGTGGGACCGCTAGGCCCAGGTGACCGTTGGGCCTTTCGACCGTTTGAATGGAGCCGTTAGCGGGCTGGGGCTGCCACGTGGGCCACTGACGGGCGGACTGCTAGGCCTGGTGGTCGGACCGCCAGGTGCACAAAGAGCCCATCAGCCCTTCCAAACGGCCATCTCTCTTTTCCTCTATAAATAGAGGGGTGGCCGGTTGTAGGGGTCTCATGGCACCTTGGGAAGTTGATATACATCATGAGAGCCTCTCCTCACCTCTCCTACTCATATACTTCATGTGAGACAAGTTTAGTGAGTTGGAGATTGGTCCTAGTGCGATTAATTGAGTGACTAATCGAATGGCATTAGGTGGTGATTTGTAAGCGTGGTTGCTTGTTATTCTTGGAACTTGCCGGTTCCTAGACGGCTTGGTGATTCTGTCTCCGTAAAGCACGCAAGAAGGTTGTGTGGTGCTCCGGAGAAGGCTTTGTGAGGGGCTATTGAGCTCGTCCCCGCCGAAGGAAGGCAAAGAGCATCTCTAGTAGAATTGAGGCTTGTGTGTATGTCTAGTTGATTTGTTCGGCTCAAGGTTTAGTGCTCAAGTTGGAGCCTACCTCGAGGGGTAGTCCAAAGCTTGTGGGCTTGGAGCTAACAAGAGAAGCGGCAATCCTAGAACATGCCTCAACGTGGACTAAGTGACCGGCAAGTCACCGAACCACAAGAAAAACATCGTGTGTCGTCCTCTACATTGTGGTTTGCATATCTCAACACAAGTTTATTTCATTGCTGGCTTACTAGTGTAGTTCTTAGTAAGTGTTCACCGCTTTCTCACTAGTACGTGTAGGAGCTCCCGTGTGCTTGCTTGTGCTCTAGTTGCTTAGATTGTTTGATCTTGCCAACTAGAATTGTTAGGTGAGCTCCCACTAGCTAGGTGCCCTACTACCTTGCGATTAATTTTTAGAAACAACTATTCATCATCTCTAGTCGGCCATCTCGATCCTACACACTCATCAGTGGGGGGTCGGCTAACTGCCGCCTTGCTCGCCCAACCCTCCTAGGAGGCTCCACCGCCTCAGCTTTGGACACATGCAAACTAGCACACAATCCTTCAATCCTAGCCGTGCTTTGTAAGGCTGTTTGATCCAAGGATTAGAAGGACCTTTCACATCGATTCATGGGCCCACCTAGACCTCCCCCCTCTACTATAAATAGATGTCTTCACCTCACTTGTAATCATAGCTTAGAGGAATCCGCACTTTAGTATCAAGGCGAAGCTCTGCCTCTCTAGTAGTGTAGAGAATAGGGCGAGAGTGAGGGGGAAGTCGAGGAAGTGCCAGGTCTGTCGGCACTCTCCCCACTTGTACCTCGGCAGATGTGGTCTCCATTTGAGTAAGCATTCAGGATTCTTCTATGGTCTTTGGTATACATTAAGTAAATATTACCTTTTGCTGTTTACAGGTTCATCGCTCAACTATTTGAGTGGTCTAGTCTTAAGCTTGGATTTAAGTAGTAATCTCTAGTGTAAGCATGGTGCTTAGACTATAGGTTGCCTTTGTTTGCGGCTCACCCCACAGATAGTTGTGGTAGGTAGCAGGTGGTGACAGCCCTATCTATCCTCTGTATTCCACCACGTTTGGGTGAGTTCTTAAATCATAGGGCCCCATGTTGGAACAGCTTAGCACCCTTCTCATCCCTTTTCATTGCTAGCTGGGTCAATGTATGAAAGTAAACAACTGAAGTACATCCTTGCTTGATCTCTCATCATAACCATATAGATCGTCTCTACCATCACCTACCTCTTTGCTATCATAGGAGGGTCTTGTTTCTTAGTCTAGTTCACTCACGTTCCCCATGTGAAAGCATCTAGGTCCCTAGTTGGGTTTCGGTGATTAATGACGACATGAGATTACTATGACTAACGTGTGTTTTGCAGAGGCAATTTGAGTTAGGTCATGGTAATAGAAATTGATTGGGCAATTATGGTTGTCATGCCCCTGTCGATGGAAATCATTTTGGTTTTCAAAGGATGGACGACAAGGTTAAGGACGGACTAGTTCTAAGTGTCGTTTAGTGTTGGAGAGACACTTAGAGTAGTTTAGGACTTTGTTTTTCCTTTAGCCATACTATTAAGGGGGGTATAGAAGAGTAGCTTGACCTAGGTGAGTCTAGTGGGTTAGGTGTGGTGCATACTTATGAAACTTAGCACTAGGTAGCTCAGGAATAGCCCTAAGATCAATTGGAGTCAACTTCATTCACATAGAATTTCGAGTTGGAAGTGAATGGAGGGTCAAATGACTGACTGGACGCTGGTCTAGTTGTGATTGGACGCTGGAGGGTGAGTCCGGTTAGTTCATTTGATCAACGGCAGTCGTCTGGTACTAATCGGACGCTGGTTTGATTATGACCGAATGCTAGGAGGTGAGTCTGGTCAGTTCTTTTGTTCCACTGCAGTCGGTTGGTACTAACCGGACGCTGAGTGGAGGAGCACCGGACGCTGGGGTGCCTGCGTTCGGTCAACATCAATAAGGTTCCATAGAGGATTTTTCTTGACCAGACACGTCCGGTGGGTGCTGACCGGGCGCTGGTCAGAGTCCGGTCAGAGCTCAATGGCTCTCTCTGACATAGTGGCGGGCACAACTGATCGGAGCGTCCGGTCACCCTGACCAGAGCGTCCGGTCAGCCCGCAGAGTGCTGAGTCAGTCTCCAAACGTTATGTTTTGAATGAGGGGGTATAAATACTTACTCCACTCATCCATAGAAGGTCTCTTGCCCATTTGTTCAGCTGAAAAACACCTTTCGAGTGCAAGAGAGAGCAAGAGCCTAGTGAGGTGATTGAGATTTGATAATCCAAGATTAAGGACCTCATTAGTGCATAGGGAGTAGCAAGTGTGCATCCACCCTTCTCATTAGGCTTGTCTTGGTCAAGTGATAGTTTGTGCTTGTTACTCTTGGTGATCGCCATCACCTAGATGGCTCGGTGGCGATTGGGAGCTTGGTGATCATCCGACGGAGCATGTGGGTGACCCTAGTCTTGCTATGAGCGGTTGTGGGCGATTCACCGCGATGGAGTGTCAAAGAATCGTCCCGTAGAGAGCACTTGATCCTTGCATGGATCAAGGGGGAGCTACACCCTTGCGTAGGTGCTCTAACAAGGACTAGTGGGGAGTGGTGACTCTCCGATACCTCGAAAAAACATCGCCATGTTCCCTTCCTTCTCTTTACTTTGAGCATTTATATTTGAGCAATTCATTTCATGTCTTTACATTCCTAGAATTGCCATGCTAGAGTAGGATTGGAACCTAGGGTGTAAAACTTTTGTGTGGGAGAACAATAGAAACACATTCTAGGCACAAGGGGTGAAATGGGCTAAGTGTAGGAGTTAATTATTGCAAAAAATTAGAATTAGCCTAATTCACTCCCCTCTTAGGCATCTTGATCCTTTTAATTGGTATTGGAGCCTCGTGCTCCCTAAATTAGGCTTAACCGCCTAGAGCAAGATGTCCCACAGGGATGGACCTCCTCCTATCTTTGAAGGAATGATTTTCCTTACTGGAAAATTCGCATGGAGGCATACCTAGAGGCTCTAGATGTTGGAGTTCTTAGAGCCGCCTCACAAGGCTTCCCAAAACCTAAGGATCCCGCCAACCTTCAAGGCGATGAGGTTAACTACGAGAAGTGGAATGCAAAGGCTAGAAACACCCTCTTTAGAGGCCTTTGCAAGGATGTTTTTAACCGTGTGCGGAACCACAAAGATGCCCATGCACTATGGTCAGACATTTGTGCGCTCCATGAAGGAACCAAGAGTGAGCGTGAGGAACGCTATTATCTTGTGATGAAAAAGCTTAATTCATTTGAGATGCTTCCTAGAGAAAGTGCCAATGAGATGTATTCACGCTTGAATGTTCTTGTAGAGGAAGTCAATGGACTTGGACTCACAAATGCAACCATCCGATGTTGTGAGGAAGATCTTGAGTGTCCTCCCCATTGACAAATGTGGGCATATTATGACTGTGCTTCATCAAGGTGATCTTTCCACCGCTACACCAACTCAAATATTAGAGAAGATCAATGCACATGAGATGTACATGCATATCACTCCACAAGATGGCTCTTCTTCCACCAAGAAGAAAGATTTGGCATTCAAGGCTAGCCAAGAGAAGAGGGGCAAAGCAAGAGTTGATCATGATAGTTCAAGTGATGATGAAATTGATGATGCAAGCCTTGCTCTCATGGTGAGAAGAACTGCCAAGATACTCAAGAAGCTAAATAAGAATGGTGTCAAGTTTGATGGCAAGAAGAAGAAATTCTTCACTAGTAGTAGAAGGAAGCCCATCTCCGAAATGGATTGCTATAATTGTGGAGAACTTGGTCATCTAGCTCATCAATACCCCAAACCCAAGAAAGACAAGTACAAGAAGAAGTACAAGGGCAAGAAAGATGACTCAAGTGATGAAGATGATGATGAGAAGAAGAAGAACAAGCCATACAAGAAGGATGGCAAGAAGAAGGAATTTCACAAGAAGAAGAAGAATGGCAAGGCATACATTGTTGGTGATTGGCTCACGAACATTGAATCATCAAGTGGCTCATCCGATGAAAGTGAAAATGAGGAGAAGGTGGCCGCTCTTGTGATTAATTCTTCACTATCTTCATCGACACCGCCGTTGTCATCCTCTACACACCTATGCCTTATGGCCAAGGGTGAACGAAAGGTACAAAATGATGATGACAGTAGTGGTGATGACAATGCTAGAAATGATGAAAGTGGTAGTGATAGTGATGAAGAATTTGAATCACCTTCTTATGATGATCTTGTCAAGTTGCTAAACCAATACACTAAAATCATTAGAAAGACAAGAGCTAAAAATAAAAAGCTAGAACTTGAGAAGGAATCACTCTTAGCAAAATATGACATAGCCGAAAAAGCTAGTGTTGAGCTTAGAGAAGAAAATAAAAGTGTGTCATCCAAACTCAAGGAGCTCAAAAACTCTAAAAAGGAGCTTAGAGAAAAATATGATAAATTTGAGGGGATATATAATGAGCTCACCACAGTTATAATTTGCTAAAAGAAGAGTACACCAATCTCAAGATTAATTATGACAATCTTATTCTTTCTCATGAGTTATTATCCAATGAGCCACATGATGCTACTAACAATGTTGTTAAGATTAATATAGCTACATCATGTGATGACTTGATTGTTGAGAGCATTGAGCAAGGTTCTAGTAGCAAAGGCAAGAAAGTGATTGAGTCCGACAACTATGATGATTATGTCAAGCTCAAGAATGAGAATGAAAAGCTCAAGAAAGATCTTGAAAAGCTATCAACCACCAATAAAATTGTGATAGAGAATCTTGACAAAGGCTATGATATGGCTCTTGAGAATGAGATGCTTAAAGAAGAGAAAAAGAGACTCAATATTGAGAAAGATCATGATGAACTTAGAGAAGAAAACAAGAAGCTCAAGTTGGAGATAGAGCATCTTAAGACCGGTTTGAGCAAGTTCATAAGAGGCCAATATCTCCAAAGTGAGCTACTCATGAACACCGTGATGAAAATGGATAGAATTGGTATTGGATACTTGGCAAATCAAGAGAAAAAAGCTCAAGCTCAAGCTCAACAACAATACAAGCCAAAGCCTAAGCCAAAGAGATGCTTTGAGTGTGGACAAGAAGGTCACTTTACTCATGAGTGTCAAACTCCACCACCACAACCCTTGCCCAAGCATGCTAGACCCTTTGCCTTCAATGCTCACTATATGCTTAGAAAGGATTTTAGTGGAAAGATGAAAGTCATATTCTTAGGTCCACCTAATAAGAATAGGCCTAAGCAAATTTGGGTTGCAAAGTCACTAGTTGAGAAAGTCAAGGGCCCCCATCAAGTTTGGGTCCCTAAACAATAAGCTTGATCTCTTGTGTGTAGGTGAACTACAAGACCGGTGTAAGTCATTGGGTTATTGATAGTGGTTGCACTCAACATATGACTGGTGATCCTCGTATGTTTACCTCACTAGATGAAGAAGTAGATGGTCAAGAAAGGATTACGTTTGGTGATAATTCAAAGGGCAAAGTTCAAGGATTGGGCAAAGTTGCAATATCAAATGATCATTCAATATCAAATGTGCTATATGTTGCTTCATTGAGTTTCAACTTGCTATCCGTTGGTCAATTATGTGATCTTGGCTTTCAATGTTTGTTTACCGAGAAGGAAGTGGTTGTGTTAAAGAAAGATGATGACCAAGTTATATTGAAGGGTTTTAGATACAACAATCTATATCTAGTGGATTTCACCTCCGAAGATACAAACTTGAAGACATGCTTATTCACCAAAACATCACTTGGGTGGCTATGGCATAGAAGACTTGCACATGTTGGAATGAGCTCACTCAAGAAGCTAATGAAGAATGAATTGGTGAAAGGTTTGAAGGATGTGAAATTTGAGAAGGACAAACTTTGTAGTGCATGTCAAGCCGCCAAGCAAGTTGCAAACACTCATCCAACCAAAGCTTACATGTCAACAACAAGAGTACTAGAGCTTCTCCATATGGATCTATTTGGACCTACAACTTACAAGAGTTTGGGAGGCAATCTCTATTGTCTTGTGATAGTTGATGACTACTCTAGATATACTTCGGTGTTCTTCCTTCATGACAAGACCGAAGTGGCCGCATGTTTTAAGAAGTTTGCCAAGAGAGCACAAAATGAATTTGAAGTGAAGCTCAAGAAGATAAGAAGTGACAATGAAAAAGAATTTGACAACACAAACATTGAAGCATATTATGATGAAGTTGGGATCAAGCATGAGGTTTCCGCAACATACACTCCTCAACAAAATGGTGTAGTAGAGAGAAAGAACTGGACACTTATCACTCTTACAAGAACAATGCTTGATGAGTACAATACACCCGAAGCTCTTTGGGCGGAAGCTATCAACACCGCAAGTTATGCATCCAATCGCTTATTTCTTCAAAAGTTTATTAGCATGACCCCTTATGAGTTGCTCAATGGGAAGAAGCCGGACGTATCATTCTTCCAGGTTTTTGGTTGCAAATGCAACATCTACAAGAAGCAGCAACACCTAGGGAAGTTCCAAAGACGTAGTGATATTAGTTTTCTTGTTGGTTACTCATCAAAATCCAGAGCATATTATGGGGGGTACGACCCGGATACCCACGACAGACTACATGGGCTGCGCTCCTAGGGGCGGTCTAGCCCACAAGACGAAGGCTTATGGTGCACGGTACTGCTCAGTGTGTACCACAAGACATCAAAGGCGATATCTTGAAGATTCTACGAGATCTGTTAGGATATGTTTGATCCCATGATTCCTGTAATCTGTTATTACTTATCGGTTATCTCCTAGATCTAACAGACTTGTAACCCTACCCCCCGGCTATATAAGGCGGGTAGGGGACCCCCTCAAAACACATGTAATATCATACAATAGCCAATACAAACCAACAGACCATAGGAGCAGGGTATTACGTCGTGCATGTAGGGGACCATGACGCCTAAGAGGGGGGGGGGGTGAATTAGGCAACTTAAAATTCCAATTCTAAACTATGGTTTTGCTAGTGTGTTGCTATCTCTACCGCAAAAGGAGTAATGTAAACAATGCAAATGCGGAAGCTTAAGAGCAAGATAGAGATTTGCAAACTCCCATCGACGACTCCGATATTTTTACCGAGGTATCGAGAAGCGCGCAAGCTTCCCCCTAGTCCTCATTGGAGCCTCTCGCAAGGAATCCCTCGCAAGGGCCAAGCTCCCAGTCGGGTAACTCCATGGATAGCCCCAGGCCTTCCCCACGTGCAAGTGGGTCTCCGGTGTGCCTTTCGGCAAGCCTCTCCCGGACCGCTCCCCGCCGTCTTCACTATCAAGATTCCGGCCAAACCGCTGCGGGCCTTGTTCCCTTCGGTACGCGGTGGCGGCCACACCACAAACGCGGTTGGTGTGATCTCGTAAGACTACAAGCCCCTCCAATGTACAACAATGGTGCACGCAAGCACCGAGTGATAAGAGGTATGCAAACCTCACTAAACACTAGGCCTAAACCTAGAGCAAGCGCATAAGCGGTGGTCTAATCAACCTAAGCACTTCGCAAAGTACCTACGCTAATCACCTAATGAATCACTAAGCACTATGCAAGTGGAGATCACTAAAATGGTGTATCAACACCCTAGATATGTTTCCTCAGCTCCACACTTATGAAATGGCCGGTTGGGGGTCTATTTATAAGCCCCATGGAGAAAGTAGCCGTTGGGGATGAAATCCCGCTTTTCTGCTACTAACCGGACGCTCAGGTCATCTTGATAGGACGTGTTCGGTCATTCCGACTGTTAGAGCTGCGATCAACTGATCGGATGCTGTCAGCGTCCGGTCACATGCCACTGGACGCGTCCAGTCACAATTTCACCGCTCTGGAACCTCTCTGTACTCGATCGGACGCTGCTATCCTGTGTCCGGTCGATTTGCCGCCAACGTCCGGTCAATACTGTGTTCAACATCTGGTCGCTGCTGCTGATGCCGAGTCACTTGATCGGAGCATCCGGTCACTTTCTGCCAGTGTCCGGTCCAGCGTCTGGTCACCTCTGTGAGCTCATTTCTTCGTGATCTTGCGTCTGGCTTGGTTCCTATCTTCGTGCTTGGACTTTGCTTGATATCTTGGATCTCCTCTTGTGCTTCTAAGGTCTTGCTTATGGTGTTGATCATCGGATCATCACGTCGCCTTCACCCTATTGGACTACAAAACAATCACTTGCAAATTTATAAGTCCAATTTGGTTGTGTTGGTCATCAAACACCAAAATCCATAGTAAATGGGCCTAGGGTCCATTTTCCTTACAATCTCCCCCTTTTTGGTGATTGATGACAACACGACCAAAGCAAGCAAATAATAGAATTTTGAAATTTGAAAACTACCTACTTGCTAGGATGCAATGCAAGGGGCAAGGTTATGTGATGCTAAAAGATATTACTTGTAAGACTAAAAGATACCACATAAAAACCTATCTTGCCCTTGCAAATGTCCCCATGTGGCATTATGGATTTAAGCCTTGCTTCCTACAAATTCTCCCCATTACATAGACTAATCCATAATCCACTATCCTCCCTTTTTCGGACCATTACCACTTGTAGACCATTACTACTTGTAAATTATTATGATCTTGCTTTTGGTCCTCTAAATTCTCCCCCTTTGGAATCAAACACCGAAAAGGAAGACATTAGTAGCACAAGAGAGGGTCAAATTTTGTGATCCTTTGTATGTGGAGTGGAATAGGTCACAAACTTTGACTCTCACATTACATAGACTAAGCTCCCCCTAAATCTATGCATACATATGATGGAGAATGTAGTTTATGCATAATTGGCAAATAAATGCTCAAGGGAGTTTAATCTATATAATGTATGGAGAAAGCATATAAATATCAAAGTGAAATCAACATGATGATATTTGATTAGAAGTACCACATGTGGAAACCAATTTGATTTATACCACTTGTAATAGGTGGTGGATATTTGAAGCATGATGCTTAACTCCGGGGACTCCATTTTCCTTGCAATGAGACTACTACACACATGATAAGCTTGAAAAAGTGTTAGTCTCAAAGCATCCAACTTATAGAGTAACCTCCCCCTAAATTTGTGCACACAAGTGTGGAGTACTTGTAGGAGATATGCACATTGATTTTAGAATAAAAATAGCACTTGAAAGATGACATCACGTGAATGTGAGAATCATTTTCGAAGGTGATATTCAGGAGAAATTATCTACAATTTGGACTTTGGCACATATTAGATGAACAATTGAAAGACAAGCTATGTGTCGTGCTCCTAACAATTTAAACCATGTAGGTTTGCTCCAAGGGTTAAGAATAAAACCGAGCAAGCCTACCATATGATTTACCTAGGGTATGCATGACAAAAGATATAAGCATGCAAATGCAAACCTAGGCATGAAAGGAACTAGATGCTAATTAAGATTGCAAGAATTTAAATCTTAATAGTACTTGTAGGAAATACCAATTGAGAGAATTTACATCTAGTTACCTAATCATGGGAAGGCAAATTTGGGTTCATAGTATTCACTAACCCACTTGGCAATAGACATGATCCAATATGATGCACCCCATGAAATGCACCCATACTTAGCCAAGTCTCCAAATTCCCCAAAGTCCATCGGACTTCTCACTTCCCTTTAGGGATCCAAACCTTCTTGGTGCTCTTCATGGTGGAAATGATCTCCTTTGGCACCCAAATGCGTTTGGCCCCATTGTTGCCTTGTTTGTTCACCTTGATGGCCACCACCTTGTTATTTTTCTTCTTCTTCAAGAGAAAAGGTGTGGATGCCTTTTTGTCCACCTTGTTGGTGTAGGTGTTGGAGAACTTGCTTGTTTGCTTTTTCTCTTTCTTCTTTGCTCCTCCCCCATTCTTCACCTTGCACTCATAGGACTTGTGGCCTTCCTTGTGGCACATGTAGCAAACCACAGTTTGTCCTTCATCAAGCTTCTTCACTCCCTTGATGGTGTTATCTTGATGAAGTTGGGTTTGCTTCGCTTTGCCTTTTACTTGAGTCAAGTCCTTGGTGAGGCGAGCCACTTCTTGCTTGAGTTGCTTATTCTCCATTGCAACCTCTTGTGTGCATGTATCTACAACAACTTTCTCAACACAAACTTGGTTGCACAAGGGTTTGCTCTGGCTAAGTTCATGGCCATACCGCACTATGCCTATCTGGTATTGAAGATGTCTTCGCCTACAGGAGTTCTAGCTCTATAGGCCAATCTCTCCATCGCCTACGCTTGTGAAACAGAGAGTCTCTCCCTCGCCGAAGCCACCAACCTCTCCATCCAGATGGCCAGCATGGTCAACGACACCAAGACGGTGCCCACCGATGACTTGGAGATCCCAGCGCTAGAGCCTCCTCACGCCTCCACCAAGTCTAAGGAAACAAAGGAGGTCGGCCTCGGCCTCGATGACCCCACCAAGATCGCCAAGATTGGGGCTCATCTTGACCCCAAATAGGAAAGCACACTCATCTCCTTCCTACATGCCAACACCGACGTGTTTGCTTGGAAACCTGCAGACATGCCGGGGTACCACGGGAGAAGATCGAGCACTCCTTGAATGTCTCGCCGACCGCCAAACCGATCAAGCAGAAGCTCCGACGATTCACGCCAGACAAGAAGGAGGCTATTAGGGTAGAAATAAAATGGCTCCTAGCGGCCAGATTTATTAAAGAGGTGTATCATCCTGAGTGGCTAGTAAATGCAGTTCTTGTTCTAAAAAAGAATAAAGAATGGAGGATGTGCGTTGATTACACTAATCTCAACAAACACTGCCCTAAAGACCCCTTCGGTCTGCCTCAGATAGACGAGGTTGTAGACTCCACCGCCGACTGCAAACTTCTTTCCTTCCTCGACTGTTACTCCGGCTATCACTAGATATCTCTCAAAGTGGACAACCAGATCAAAACATCGTTCATCACGCCTTTTGGTGCGTATTGCTATACCACCATGTCTTTCGGACTCAAGAACGCCGGGGCGACCTACTAAAGGGCCATCTAGATGTGCCTTGACCAACAAATAGGCTGCAACATCAAAGCCTACATCAATGATGTGGTCGTCAAATCCAAAACCACTGATAGTCTCATCGCCAACCTTGAAGAAACGTTCGCCAACCTGAAAAGATACAGATGGAAGTTGAACCCTTCAAAGTGCATCTTTAGAGTTCCATCTAGTATACTCCTAGGCTACATCATCAGCACCTGCGGTATTGAACCCAACCCCGACAAGGTCTCCTCCATTACCAATATGAAACAACTGACCTACGCAAAGGATATACATAAGCTCATAGGGTGTATGGCTGCTCTTAGCCGCTTTATATCACGCCTTGGCGAAAGGGGACTACCATTCTTCAAACTACTCAAGGCATCCGAGCGCTTCTCCTGGTCAGATTGAGCAACTCAAGTTGTTTTTAATGATGCCTCTGATCATGACGGTGCCTCAACCAGATGAAACCCTATTCATCTACATCGCCGCCACTTCTCGCGTCGTTAGCATAGCTATCATCATCGAGCGTGAGGAAGTTGGACACGCCTATAAGGTACAACGTCCGGTCTACTTCATCAGTGAGGTTCTTAATGATTCCAAAACTCGTTACCCTCAGGTTCAGAAGTTGTTATACGCCATTCTGGTCATGTCGCGCAAGCTCCGCCATTACTTCAAGTACTACAAGATCGATGTGGTCACCAAGTTCCCTCTAGGGGATATCCTCCATAACAAAGAGGCCAATGGCCGCATCATCAAGTGGGTAGTCGAGCTTGGCACTTATTCCATCGAATTCAGGAGCAGGCCGACCATAAAGTCGCAGGCGCTGGCTGACTTCGTCGCTGAGTGGACCGAGATCCAAGAGCCTATCCCCGCTGCTTGCCCCGAGCACTGGATAATGTATTTCGATGGCACCCTCAACATCAACGGTGTTGGCGCTGGCATTTTGTTTATTACTTCGACTAAGGACAAGCTCCGATACGTCCTCTGAATTCATTTTCTAGCCTCCAACAACGCCGCGGAATATGAAGCATGTCTCCACGGACTACGTATAGCCGTCGAGCTCGGCGTCAAACGCCTCATGGTATATGGAGACTCCACGCTGGTCATCAACCAAGTCAACAAAGATTGATCCTGTTCTAGTGAGAAGATGGACGCATACTGCACTGAGATCAAGAAACTCAAAGGAAAGTTTTACGATATCGAGTACCACCACGTGGTACGAGACCAAAATCAGCTCGCCGACCACCTATCTAAGATAGGCTCTTCTTGAGCCACGATTCCACCTGGTGTCTTCATTCAAGACCTCTTCATGCCATCTATTAAGGAAGAGAAGGAAGTTCAAGAAATTCCCCCCGCCGAGCAGCTGGTACTTGCAGTACCTTCATCGGCCATAGATTGGAGGGAACAGTTCATCAAGTACTTCACCAGCACCGACGTACCCGCCGATAAGACTGAAACTAAACACCTCATCCATCACAGCAAGCATTATGTGCTAGTAGACGGGAAGTTGATGACGAAAAGCACCAAGGAAGGGATACTGTAGAAATGCATCACACAAAAAGAGGGAGTGAAATTACTTCTTGAAATTCACTCTGGCTCCTGTGGCAATCACGTGACCTCCAGAAACATGGTCGGTAAAGCTTTCCAAGCTGGTTTTTATTGTCCCACGGCCATCCCTGACGCAGAAGACCTCGTCTGACGTTGAGAAGGATGTCAATTTTTTGCCAAGCAAATACACGTGTCGGCGTAGGAATTACAGACCATCCCAGCTTCTTGGCCTTTCGCATGCTGGGGACTGGACATGATCAAGCCTTTCAAGCCTATGCCAGGCGGTTTTCGGTGTGTATAAGTCACCATTGACAAGTTCTCCAAGTGGATCGAATACAAGCCGCTTGTTTCGGCCACTTCAAAGAAGGCAGTCGAGCTCTTCGAAGATATCATCCATAGATTCGGTCTCCCGAACAGCATTATCATCGACCTCAGAACTAACTACTCGGATGCTACTTATACCATGTATAAACGCGTTAGGGTTAACAACACGTCTCTTTTTCACCGCAAGCGCTAGCAAGCCGCCTGAACATGCACATGTCGTCTACTTACAACATCTATACAAGTACATAAATGTTTGTTTATGCCCTCGCGCATATAACTCTCCTCTCCAGTTGTCCCATATAGGTTCCTCCACACTCAGGTTATTGAGCTTGGCCCTCGCTATCAACCTCGCCGAATAGATCGACATCGTCGGCCAGCCTCTTCGCCGCGTCCTCCACCTCATCTTTCAGCTGCTCCTACTTTGTCACACCCGTCCCTCTGGCGAATCCGGCCCCTATCGCTCGAAGATTGATGGTAGGGTAGTGAGACCAGACCACAGCTAGGGCATGTGTCACAATAGAGACATTGACATCTCGGTTGAAGCCTTTGAAGTTCTCCCACGCAGCCTTGCACCTATCAATGATGGCGTCCAGATAGGGCGGCCTGTCGTCGGGCTAAGGAGCTACCTCCATGTCGATACAGTTGAGCACCGGCCTAACTCCGGCCACCAAGGCATCAAATTTTCGCCTCTGGATTTTTGCCTCTAGCTCTAGCACATCGAACTGTGCCTTGGTTCTTCGACGGTATTCTGCAAACACCAAAGGGATTCGTCAAATGAAGAAGTCATTTCAGCAACAACTCCGACCACAAACTACTCACCTTCCAGATCCTCAGCCAGTTTCTCCGCTCGCCTAAGCGCCTTCTCCTTCTCCTCTTGGAGTTGACCAATGACTTGACGTAATCGGCTGAGCTCCGCATCTTGATCTACAAACGTAACGGTCGACAACAACATCAAGACTGTTCGGCAATGTAGAACAAATTCATTGATCCGCAATACCTTTCTTCTACTCGAAGATGCTTTTTAGCTGTTCAAAGTTGCGCTCTAGCTGTTCGGAGATACTTTTTAGCTGCTCAGAGATAGTCTTCAACTGCTCGGATAAGGTGCCCATTTGGTACTCCAGGTCCTTCGCGTTTGATTTAGCAAGATCCCTTTCGCACTGGGTCCTCTGGACGTTCTTCTCCATCAATTTCACCGCCTCCTTTAGTTTTTCGTTCTCCTCGGTGAGGGGCTCCATCCTTTTGATCAACTATTGCTGTTGTTTGGTAGTCTGCGCTATGCCCTATAAAGCAACAAGATTATAAAGGACCATAGTCTCCAACGCCAAAGACAGACACCGCTGACATAATACTAACCTCAATTTGCTTCATAGATGTGGAAAGGGTGGACCGTAGCCTCTTCACCTCCCTGGTGGTGTCCTCTTCCATGACCATAATCTCCTCCCCTAGCTTGTAGAGGATGCGGATGGCTTGAGGTCATGATCCTTCACGCTCAATCTCGTTGACCTCATCCACTTTCTCCACAGCCAGTGGCGCTCCCAGGGGGCTCGGTGGCCGCACAGAGCGACCGACCATGCCCTGTGGCATCTCAGGGTGCGCCACTTACTCCTCCGATGCTGCCGGCCTCTTCACCCTAGATTCTGGCACAACGTCGGCAGCTCCTGCTCTAGCCTCTGAAGACTCGGTGGCTCTTGCCATTGCTCCTGGCATCTCCATCGAATCGCCCGCCGTTGTCGCCAAATGCTCTCCGCCTCCAACTCCATCAGCAGCGGTGGTCGAATCCTCTACAAACCAACAAGCGCCTAGGGACTCTAGGATGGAGTCTATCCGTAGTGTCTCTGCACTGTGAATAGCCCCGGCTACTCACTAGTCTGGCCTGAAGGATTAGATCCTCCGCGCGCCCCGTTCTACATCAGATTAGCTCATCGATCACCGCAATTATAAAAATCGGATAGCTACCGATCCCAAGGCAAAGATACTTACACATCAACTTCTCGATAAACGGTTCTGAACTGACACTGCCTCCTCGAGCACCTAGGCACTGCTCTGAGGTCAACCTGCATGTCCTAGGCTGGAGTTCTTGTGGACCCCGCTGTCGGTGTCTTCTTCGCCTGCTACTCGGGGGCTCCTTCCCCTCCCTTCGATTGCACCTCCGCGCACGTGTTGCACGATGGCACTTCAGTGCTTGGAGGGGGAGCTACTGGAGCCTCGTTGTCGTTCGACCACTTGGATATCGCCGCGCTATGCATCCGAGCGGTCCGATCACCGCCAAATGAGATGCCGCCTGGCTTGTGGGGAGCTACATCCACCGTTCTTCTCTTCTTTCGGGCCGACTCATCTTTCGTCGCCCTCTTCCCCCGAACTTTCTTGGACACCAAGGGGGACTCTCCTTTTGACCCGCACCTTCACCTCTGGATTCCGATGAGGCGCTGACGACACCTTCCTCCAGCTGAGTGGTCAGCCTGGCGTCCACTGCCTTTGGCCAATCGCTCCTCGGCATGCCCAAGAAGTACGCCGCCCATTCCTGCCAATGGATCTTTCCACAAGCAAATCAGTCCACTGCTCAGCGCTGGCATGGGATAAAAAGCACCAGGAACAATAGTTGAGATTTTTACCTAAGGAGGTGGGTTCGTGTAATTGAAGGGTGTCAGTTGCCCCGGCATGGTGTATGACATGTTTGGAGCAAATAGTTCAGCGGCCTGGTGCATCATAGTCTCCTTCACCAGGTTCTCCGTCCTCTCCCGGGTGCCGTCGGTATCTCCTTTGAAGTCAAAGCCTGCATGAGCCCTCTCCTTGCAGGGCTGGATGCGACGCAATATGAAGTTCACCGCCACCACTACTCCACTCATCTTCATGCCCCTTATTAGCTCAAGGAGCTCCTTCACCTGTTCCATATCGGTACTGGTCAGTTTCTCCGATGAGCTCCTTTGATTCTCCAAAATCTGGTCGACATCGCATCGGATGGCAGGATGACTTTGCTTCATATAAAACCACCTGGTATTCCACCCCTTCAGCGAGGTATTCAGCGACATAGTAATGTATTCGCCCGCCATCCCATTGCGGAGTTATAGATACACACCACCGACAACTTTGGAACCGCACCCTCCCTTCTTCTTGAGCCAGAAAAGGTGTCGGAAGAGATTGAAATGGGGAAGAATGCCAAAATAAACCTCATAGAAGTGGATAAACACAAAAATGTGCAAAAGAGTGTTCGGATGAAGATTACACAAGCTCACTCCCCAATACTCCAACAGATCCTGCAAGAAAGGATGTACCGGAAGTCCTAATCCACGCTAGAAGTAATCTTTGAATACAACGAGTTTGTCGGTGTGTGGCATCGGATAGGGCTCACCGTCGGCCTGACGCCATCCGCCGATGACATGATCAGGAAGAACGCCCGCCTCCACCATCTCGCTGAGCTCCATCTCCCCCATGAGTGATGACACCCATTCCTTGTCACGGCTCACCCCGGTGGCCGCCTTCTTCGCGTTACCACCTCCCCTCTTTGGCGCTATCCCTCAGATCTGGATCGAAACTGGCTTCTTTACGCAAGCTTTTTAGCCCTAGCGGCGGAGCGCGTGTGAATGTGAATGGGGGAGCATGAGGGTGAGAAGGAAGACGAAGTGACGGAGTGGCAAAGGTGGGAGTGTGGAGTGCGGCGATGCAGTTATATAGACACCCAACCTACTTTTTGCATTCAAGGGTTTTTTGGAAACCACACTATGATGATTTGTGCCTTTCTGAATTTCCCAAAGCGGCATGCTAGGCCGTTATCTGGGCTTCCTTGCAACTGCGGCCCATATCTCCTATTTTTCGATGCAACTTGGTACTGCACATCAAATATTCGCCGACCTCTCTGCAATACCATCAAGGCTCAGTAATTTCTACTGTACAGTCATTGCTCCAGTTTTTCTCCATGATTTGAGTAATCAGCACTTCTTGATTTATCCAAGATTTTCACGCATGGCCCAGGGACTACGTCATCATTATGATTCGGTTTCTCACCATACTGGTGACTTTTTTGGTTACTGTTGTTTCTGACCCTGGCACCATGTGACCACGTCACCTACTATCAGGCTCGGGGACTAAGTGGGCACACTTCACCTTGCGATGAATATGTGCTTTTCATTTCAGGGCCTAGCCTATAGACTGGTTGCCTGCTCGGCTGGTCTTATGCCTTTCTTCTACTTTTTGGACCCTGGCACCACGTGACCACGTCACCTACTGTCAGGCTCGGGGACTAAGTGGGCACACTTCACCTTGAGGTGAGTGTGTTTTCTTTAATCTGGAAGACTCCGTGCCTCCTAAAGTTGAAGAAGATTATCTCCCTTTCTCATGGTCGGACTCTAAGTGGGCACACTTGGTCCATTGCGAGGAAATTTTTTATTTTGAACTTGAGCTCCTTACATCCTTCTAGCAAGCCTTACTTGGGTAAGCCCATGCTTGGCTAGATAATTAAGCTAGTCAGTTACGGTCCACAACTGCTCGGTGACTCATTAGAGTGGTCGAACTATGAGTCTGACTGCTCGGCTTTGTTTACACCTGCTCGGACAAGTTCAAGATGGCGTTGCACAGCGGATACAAGGCACTCGGGGACTAGCTGTGGGGGGTACGACCTCGGATACCCATGGCAGACTACATGGGTTACGCTCCTAGGGGCGGTCCAGCCCACAAGACGAAGACTTACGGTGTATGGTACTGCTCGGTGTGTACCGCAAGACATCAAGGGCGATATCCTAAAGATGCTATGAGATCTGTTAGGATATGTTTGATCCCATGATTCCTGTAATCTGTTATTACTTACCAGTTATCTCCTAGATCTAACCGACTTATAACCCTACCCCCGGCTATATAAGGCGGGTAGGGGACCCCCTCAAAACACACGCAATATCATACAATAGCTAATACAAACCAACAGACCACAGGAGTAGGGTATTACGTCGTGTAGATGGCCCGAACCTGTCTAACTCTTGTGTCTTTGTTAACTTATTGTTCTTGATTACGTGCACCGCTGCCGATCAATCTACCTTCGTGGGATACCCCTCGGAGGACTACCGACGATATTCTATCGACACATATCGAGTATTTAATCATGCCACCGGCTTGGTTGAAGAAACATATGATGTGGAATTTGATGAATCTAATGGCTCCCAAGGAGGACATGAGAATCTTGATGATGTAGGTGATGAACCATTGAGAGAGGCCATGAACAACATTCCGGTTGGAGACATCAAGCCCAAAGATGATGAAAATGATGTACAAGTGATTGATCCACCCTCTTCATCAAATGTGCCACAAGATGATGATAAAGATGGGAGAGTAGGAAATGAAGATACTCATGTCTCCCATGATCAAATGATGGCACAAGCTCAAGATGTTGATGCTCCACAACCTCCCCCTCATGTGGTTGATAGAAGAAATTCACCCCTACTACATGCGCATCCACAAGATCTCATCATAGGGAGTCCTTCAAAGGCCGTAATGACTCGCTCTCAAAAACTTGCTTCATTTATTGAACATCACTCGTTCGTTTCTTGCATTGAGCCTAAAAATATAGAAGAAGCTCTTCAAGATTCGGATTGGATAAATGCCATGCATGAAGAGTTGAACAACTTCACCTAAAATGAAGTTTGGACACTTGAAGAGCGACCACAAGATGCAAGAGTCATTGGAACAAAGTGGGTGTTCCACAACAAGCAAGATGATCAAGGCATTGTTGTGAGAAACAAGGCAAGACTAGTTGCAAAGGGGTTCTCTGAAGTTGAAGGGTTAGATTTTGGAGAGACCTTTGCACCGGTTGCAAGGCTTGAAGCCATTCGTATCCTCCTTGCATATGCATCGCATCATGAAACGACATTATATCAAATGGATGTTAAAAGTGCATTTTTAAATGGCTTCATAAATGAACTAGTCTATGTTGATCAACCTCCCGGGTTTGAAGACCCTAGATATCCTAATCATGTTTATAGGTTGTCCAAGGCGCTATATGGGCTTAAGCAAGCCCCAAGAGCTTGATATGAGCGCCTTAGGGATTTTCTTATTGAGAAGGGCTTCACCATTAGGAAGGTCGATACCACACTATTCACCAAGAAGCTTGATGGAGAGATCTTTATTTGTCAAGTATATGTTGATGATATCATATTTGTCTCGTCAAATGAAGACTATTGCAAAGAGTTTGGTGAATTGATGTCAAAGGAGTTCGAGATGTCTTTGATTGGAGAGCTTACATTCTTTCTTGGTTTTCAAGTCAAGCAAATGAGAGAAGGGATTTTCATCTCTCAAGAAAAGTATACCAAGGACCTTCTCAAGAGGTTCAAAATGGATGAATGTAAGCCAATCAAGACACCTATACCATCCAATGGACATCTCGACCTAGATGAGGGAGGCAAAACGGTTGATCAAACTCTCTACCGCTCTATGATTGGTAGCTTGTTATATTTGACCGCATCTAGGCTTGACATTATATTTAGTGTGTGTATGTGTGCTAGATTTCAAACTAATCCTAAGGAAGCTCATTTAGTTGTCGTTAAAAGAATCCTTAGGTACCTTAAACACACACCAAGCATTGGTCTTTGGTATCCCAAAGGAGCTAGATTCCAACTAGTTGGCTATTCTAATTTAGATTATGCTGGTTGCAAAATTGATAGAAAAAGCACATCCGAAGGGTGCCATTTGCTTGGTAGATCACTAGTGTCTTGGAAGTCCAAGAAGCAAAATAGTGTGGCATTGTCCACTGCCGAGGCGGAGTACATTGCCGTGGGTGCTTGTTGTGCACAAATTCTTTACATGAAGCAAACTTTGCTAGACTATGGTGTAGTTCTAGAAAACATACCTCTCTTGTGTGATAATGAGAGCGTGGTAAAGCTTGCTAATAACCCAGTTCAACACTCTCGCACCAAGCACATATATATCCGCCATCATTTTCTTAGACATCACGTTGCTAAAAATGATATGTCACTAGAAGGTGTAAGGACCGAGGATTAATTGGCGGATATCTTCACTAAACCACTAGATGAGGCTATATTTTGTCGGTTGAGGAATGAGCTCAATGTGCTTGAATTTAGTAACTTCAAAAAAATGAGCTTGTGTTGTCTCTTGCAATTGCATTGTATTATAAAACATGTTTAATTTTTAGTAATGCACTTAGGGCTTGTCTAACATGGTTAAGATAACCGCCGAAAAGCGTGTGAAGAAGCTTAACCTCGGATCAAACTTGACAAGCAACTAGACTTACTTTTAAGTATTGCATTGCATATGCATGTGTGTTGCTTTGTCGTTTCTTTTCAGTTATCTTTTGAGCACCCGCTGTGTTTGTCCACAAATAGAAAGAGCATTTGAAGCTTCTATTGATTATAAACCCTATTGTGTGGCCACATGTTGCTCCTCGCCCCTTTTATTGCATATTTTCTTAAAAAGAATTATAGCCTAAGGAAAAATACTTTGAAAATTTTGAGGGCTTGAGAGAGGTCTCTCACATCAGTCCCAATTGGTGTTTATTTATGTCTTATTGAAGTTGGGACTTGATTGGAAAAAGGCAGCGCGAAGGAACTTTGAAGATTTGCTGAAAAATGGTGATCGGACGCTGCACCGAACTCTGCTTCCAGCATCCAATCAGTTCACAAAGGTGAACAGATGTAGCACAGAAGTGACCGAACGCTGAACAATGTTCCTCCAGCGTTCGGTGTGAAGATGGACCTACATCCGGTCAAATAAAGAAGAAGATGTCAGGAACGACCGGACTCGGTTGTGCGTCCGATCATGAGGCACCAGACGCGTCCGGTCATGACTTGAGGGGCTTTAGACCTCTCTATTGTCGACCAGACTCTAGGTGGCAGCGTCCAGTCATTGCCATGAGTGCGTCTGATCAGTTGAATCCGTATGGATCTAAAACTCCTTTTCTTTCCTTGTCTGTCACGGGGGGCCACCATATATATCGTTCTTCCTACGTACGCTGTGCCATTGCCCTAACCACCATCGAGCCCATGCCACCACCGTGCCCGCGCTTACGCCTACACCACTGCGTTGCTCTGCTCCACCACGCCCGCTCCCACCTCGCGCAGTCGAGCGCCACCGCGCACCCGCGCCGCCTGCTCGCACCGCCACGCCCGTGCCTGCGCCTCCACCACTGTGCACCTGCACCACCACCATCGTGTAACCCGCGCACCCGCGCTGCTTGTGTCGTGCCACCGCGTGCTCGTGCACCACCACGCCATCGTGTCTCCTCAGCTACCGCACTGCTTTGTGATGCCAAACCCTAACCCTAGGCATAACCTTGCCTATCCCGAGTGGTGCCCCGTGATCCTCTCCTTTGCTCGTCGGTTGCCGGATCATTGGATTTCATCAGGTAGAAAGCTATTGATTTCAATTCCTCACCTACTGCTTGCTTCTTAGGGTTTCTCACCTCTAGATGAATATAGTGATTATTTATATTTCCTATCTATTCCATCGTGCAGCGAGTTAGTGCTCTTAAGGTTAATTTGATAGTGGCAGTTTTACTCAGGGCCAAGCCCGCGAGTACGGATTGAGGCCAAGCCTCTTGAGTGTCAACTTATCAGTGGTTCTTTTCTTAGAGATGGCTCATTGCAAGAATGCCGGAGGTGGTCTCGGTGATGAGGATCCAAGGCCTTCGCCTCGCCTAACTGCTCAGCAAAAAGGAAAGGCAAAAAAGACTACAAAGAAGAAGCGCAAGTTAGATGATGTTGAGGCAGAGAGAGCAGCAGTAGTGGTAGGCGCCGTAGAGCATGCCGAGAGAGGTGGATCTAGCAGTTGCGTTCATATAGGCGACCAGTTGTCATCAGCTTAGAGGGCCACCGTCGAGAGGATTGAGACTAGTCTTGGTAGTCCACCTAGGATTGTCATGCTTGGAGGATGACGTGTCTCTTTAGATGAGAGTCAGACTCAGGGGTGACTGAGCAGTAGACATAGTCAGCAGAGCAGACAGAGGACACCTAGCAGGGAGAGCAGGTTGAGGAGGTAGAGCAGGCAGCATAGCCATAGCTTCGACTCTCTAGCCGTACATGTACTCAGGTGTCACTGAGGCCTCAGACATAGAGACGAGGCTCTTGTCCACCTCCTAGACCACTGGGTCTGCCTCCTATGGTTCACCTTGACCTGAGGACAGCCACAGCCAGACAGGTGCAATAGCTATGGTTCGTTCAGTTTGAGGATTGGTTTCCATCGAGGCGGGATGAGCATGCGTCAGAGCACTTCTACACCGTGCTGCAGGAGGATTTCTATCAAGCTTATGTCAACAGCGGTGTTGCTTTTAGATCTTAGCGGGTCTGCTCCATAGAGTCTCTAGTTGCTGTTGTAGGCGAGCAGATTCGTCCTCACCTTTCTTATCTACTAGGCTTGACATATCTTCTTAGACAGATTGGTCACTATGTTCCGTCTTGGGTCCGTGAGTTCTACTCCTCTCTATGGATTGACCTGAGGCATAGGTTTATTCACTTTGCTTTTAGAGGCCATGATTACAGGCTCTAGAGCTCAAGGGTTAGAGAGATACTGAGGATTCCTGAGTCACCTATTCGCCTTCATGAGGTATGCTATGGACAGACAGAGCCTTCAAGACGCCCTCACGGTGGACTTGTGCCACCTACAGATCTTGTTAGACCATGCTTCACAGAGCCATTTGGCGAGGGGTCGAACAGGACACCACGTGACCTTACACCTACAGCTTGGCTCCTTGATGCTATTATGAGGAGGACTCTGCTCCCAAGGATGGGCTACCATGAGGGCCTGACTCGTATTTAGCTATAGCTAGTGTATCACCTAGTGTCTTAGACTGTCTTTGATATTTGAGATGTGATGCTTTCAAAGATGGAGGACACACTAGCAGAGGGCTTCAGAGGTCACCGTCAGCTGCCTTATGCTCATTGGATGACTTTTCTACTCCGAAAGGTAGTTACACACAAGTCCCCAGAGACTATGGCAGAGTGGACATGTGCTACTACTGAGTTTCCATCATATGACATGAGCTAGATGCTACGTCAGTCGTATGAGGACACCTCGCTAGCCGAGCTGTTGCCTAGAGGTCCCAGAGACTGTAGCTCAGCAAGATGACATCATCAGGGGTATTGCAGTGACATAGGAGGAGCAGCTTGATGCACAGCAGGAGGATGAGGTCGAGAGCAACCCGAGTGATAGCTCAGATGATGACTATCAACCAATTCCATAGATGGTTCCTCGACCACATAATAGAGAGGCCAGTGGCTCTAGCTCAGCTCCACCATAGCCACCGTAGACTGACCCAGCACTTCTCGCTGTACTTGAGTGGATGAGACAGGACTAGGCACGCCAGTCATAGGAGACCGCAGCTGTAGTTGCTCAGGTCCAGGCATGACAAGATGAGTTCCAGCGGCAGCAGCAGGCTATGCAGCAGCAGCAGCTTATGATTCAGTAGCAGTTACTTGGCTTCATGCAGCATGTATTCACTACTGTTGGGGTTGCTCCTCAGTAGTCTACACCTCAGATAGGCTAGCCTGCCACCACCACTCCAGTGACTCTAGCTGTATAGCCTAGTGGGCTTTAGAGTCAAGGACCACCAGCTACTCAGTTTGCTTCACCTATAGAGCAGGTGTCCCAGTGGTTTACTTCACTAGTGATAGCTCAGGGTCCTCACTTTACTCCTATTGTTACGGGCTTCACTCCGTCTCAGAGTTCTTCTGTGTTAGTGACGGACATCCCAGTCTCTAGGAGTCTTGGTGCTACCTTTAGTGACCTTACAGGGTAGCCTACACCTCCAGAGTTATGAGTCCCTATCCCTACCATAGTTGCTCTAGTGACCAGGACTATAGAGACGATTCCATTGTCTGTTGCATCGTCCGAGCCACCTCAGACAGTCACTCCTACACTTAAGGCTTCAGCGACAGCGACAGCAGCAGTTGTGGCTCCACTTCCTATAGTGACACCTCTAGAGTCATAGGCCACGCTAGTTACTGAGCAGACCTAGACCGCTTCACCTTCACTTCTAGCTACAAAGGGTCAGACCACTCAGAGTTCAGGGTCAGAGGATGATGCAGCTCAGTTCCAGATCTCTCACCGCACCTCAATGGCTGACTTGACTGCTCCTATCCCATCGTCCGACCCTTAGGTTTTGGTGCTTGACACAAAAGGGGGAGAGGGAGCGAGTATCTTAGATCTACGGGGAGCATACAAGATGGTCTTGATTTGTTTCTTTTGGTCTTTTGTGAGTGATACTTCATGCATTCACGTTTACTTTCATGCATTGCATTATATACATGTGATGGTGAGACTTATGTGACATGTGTGCTCTCTACATTGTTATATATATGTCATGTCACTTGGTTATGCTCATTTCCTTTGCTTCCGCATTTTATTCCAATTCAAATGAGCTTTACTTCATGTACTCATGCTTAATTCATATCTTTTGAGTACACCATGTTGGCTTGGGTCATATAAGCATGTCTAACCCCTTTGTTCTTATTGTCAAAAGCTTATATGAACCAAGCATGTTGAAAACCTCACTCATCTCTTTTACATACTCGAGGTTGTGTTGTCATCAATCACCAAAAAGGGGGAGATTGAAAACATCTAGGCCCCTAGTTGGGTTTCGATGATTAATGATGACACGAGATTACTATGACTAGCATGTGTTTTGCAGAGGCAATTTGAGTTAGGTCATGGTAATAGAAATTGATTGGGCAATTATGGTTGTCATGCCCCTATTGATGGAAATCATTTCGGTTTTCAAAGGATGGACGGCAAGGTTAAGGACGGACTAGTTCTAAGTGTCGTTTGGTGTTGGAGAGACACTTAGAGTAGTTTAGGACTTTGTTTTTCCTTTGGCCATACTATTAAGGGGGGTATGGACTAGTAGCTTGACCTAGGTGAGTCTAGTGGATTAGGTGTGGTGCACACTTATCAAACTTAGCACTAGGTAGCTCAGGAATAGCCCTAAGATAAATTGGAGTCAACTTCATTCACATAGAATTTCGAGTTGGAAGTGAATGGAGGGTCAAATGACTGACTGGATGCTGGTCTGGTTGTGACCGAACGCTGGAGGTTGAGTCTGGTGAGTTCATTTGATCAACGACAGTCGTCTAGTACTGACTGGATGCTGGTCTGATTGTGACCAAACGCTAGGAGGTGAGTCCAGTCAGTTCTTTTGTTCCACTGCAGTCGGTTGGTACTGACCGGGCGCTGAGTGGAGGAGCATCGGACGCTGGGGTGCCTGCATCCGGTCAACATCAGTAAGGTTCCAAGGAAGATTTTTCTTGACCGAACGCATCCAGTGGGCGCTAACCAGACGCTGGTTAGAGTCCGGTCAGAGCTCAACGGCTCTCTCTGACACAGTGGCGGGCACAACTGACCGGAGCATCCGATCACCCTAACCGGAGCGTTCGGTCAGCCCATCGAGTGCTGACTCAGCCTCCAAACGTTATGTTTTGAATGAGGGGGTATAAATACTTACTCCACTTGTCCATGGGAGGTCTCTTGCCCATTTGTTCAGCTGAGAAACACTTTTGGAGTGCAAGGGAGAGCAAGAGCCTAGTGAGGTGATTGAGATTTGATAATCCAAGATTAAGGATCTCATTAGTGCATAGGGAGTAGCAAGTGTGCATCCACCCTTCTCATTAGGCTTGTCTTGGTCAAGTGAGAGTTTGTGCTTGTTACTCTTGGTGATCGCCATCACCTAGACGGATCGGTGGCGATTGGGAGCTTGGTGATCATCTGACGGAGCTTGTGGATGACCCAAGTCATGTTGTGAGCAGTTGTGGGCGATTCACCATGACAGAGTGTCAAAGAATCAGCCCGTAGAGAACACTTGATCCTTGCGTGGATCAAGGGGGAGCTACACCCTTGCGTGGGTGCTCCAATGAGGACTAGTGGGGACTGGCGACTCTCCGATACCTCAGGAAAACATCGCCATGTTCCCTTCCTTCTCTTTACTTTGAGCATTTACATTTGAGCAATTCAGTTCATGTCTTTACATTCCTAGAATTGCCATGCTAGAGTAGGATTGGAACCTAGGGTGCAAAATTTTTGTGCGTGAGAACAATAGAAACACATTCTAGGCATAAGGGGTGAAATGGGCTAAGTGTAGGACTTAATTATTGCAAAAATTTAGAATTAGCCCAATTCACCCCCCTCTTGGGCATCTTGATCCTTTCACCATAGAATTCGATACCTTATAATACTCCTCGGTGAAAGCTACAACGGTATCTGTGCGCTTATGGATTTATCTATGTGCATTAACAAATGCCAATATGGAGCATCATGTGTGATCATTGATCTTCGGTGGCTTAGGCCACCATCTTCGCCACTAGAGTTGGAGGCGTCGCCCCCGAGGGCAGCGTGCGCTTCTCCGACGAGATCATATCCGCCGGCAGTGGATTCACCCTCGGCTAGGCTCTTAGCTTTGGGAGCCTAGACTATGTCGCTGACTACAGCGGCAAGATCTATCTCTTCGATGGAGCGTCATCGAAGGGCATCGAGCCCCCGATGCCCTCTCCTCCGGTTGGCCTCTTGTGTGCTGACCTAGAGGTCCTCTCTCGATAGATTCACCTCGGTTTGGGCCCAAACCCCACTATGGTGGATCACACCGGATGTTCTACACCAAATCACCACCGGTGAGGAGCTGCCGCCGGCTCCCCATTTCTGGTGCACCTTCCCGGATCTCCCATACGGCACCAGACCATCTAGGGTAGTATGTATGTCAAGTATAAAAGTATACATAGAGTATATAGTTATACTTATTTTATATACAACTATAATGGTATTTATAATAATATATTAAAAACTATGGGCTCTTTTGAAAAAAATTCACATAGTAAGATTTGGAGTATCTTAAAGTGAGTATTAACATACAGAGAGGAGACTAGTAAAGCCAATTTCACCTAAAAAGCGGAAAATAACACTAACACTACAAGAAACACCATTATACATGACGGTTTACTTTAGTCATAGACAAGCGAAAATGCGTCACAGTTAACTTACCATGACGATCGAAAAAAGGTCATGTATCCCGCGTCATACATTTGCTGGACCGAAATAGACCGTCACAGATTGGCTTTTTTGTTCGTCATGGATTAACTGGTCAACAACAATAGCAAAAGGCTATAGTGATCAAATGAACCGTCATGATTCTGTTACACGTCAGCTTTTGCCATGTCACTTGGTGATGTTGGATTTGACGTGGCTGCTACCTTGCCACGTCATCACTAGGCCATTTGTGGCCCATTATTCATGAGGCCCATTTGTTCATCGGATTTTTTGCCCCAATTAGGCCCATGTGTTGTGTAGTTTTTTTAGTTTTAGTTAGGCCCATATTATAGCAGGTACTATTGGGCTAGCATAGTTGCACAGAAGAATTGGCCCATTGTGGACCATCATAGATCATCAGACATTCAAATTTAAATTGACACCAAATTCAAATTTAAATTGACCCCACATTTAAATTTAAATTCACTCCATTCAGGTCATCATAGATCTATGGGCTCTTTTGAAAAAAATTCACATAGTAAGATTTGGAGTATCTTAAAGTGAGTATTAACATACAGAGAGGAGACTAGTAAAGCCAATTTCACCTAAAAAGCGGAAAATAACACTAACACTACAAGAAACACCATTATACATGACGGTTTACTTTAGTCATAGACAAGCGAAAATGCGTCACAGTTAACTTACCATGACGATCGAAAAAAGGTCATGTATCCCGCGTCATACATTTGCTGGACCGAAATAGACCGTCACAGATTGGCTTTTTTGTTCGTCATGGATTAACTGGTCAACAACAATAGCAAAAGGCTATAGTGATCAAATGAACCGTCATGATTCTGTTACACGTCAGCTTTTGCCATGTCACTTGGTGATGTTGGATTTGACGTGGCTGCTACCTTGCCACATCATCACTAGGCCATTTGTGGCCCATTATTCATGAGGCCCATTTGTTCAACGGATTTTTTGCCCCAATTAGGCCCATGTGTTGTGTTGTTTTTTTAGTTTTAGTTAGGCCCATATTATAGCAGGTACTATTGGGCTAGCACAGTTGCATAGAAGAATTGGCCCATTGTGGACCATCACAGATCATCAGACATTCAAATTTAAATTGACACCAAATTCAAATTTAAATTGACCCCACATTTAAATTTAAATTCACTCCATTCAGGTCATCATAGATCTATGGGCTCTTTTGAAAAAAATTCACATAGTAAGATTTGGAGTATCTTAAAGTGAGTATTAACATACAGAGAGGAGACTAGTAAAGCCAATTTCACCTAAAAAGGGGAAAATAACACTAACACTACAAGAAACACCATTATACATGACGGTTTACTTTAGTCACAGACAAGCGAAAATGTGTCACGGTTAACTTACCATGACGATCGAAAAAAGGTCATGTATCCCGTGTCATACATTTGCTGGACCAAAATAGACTGTCACAGATTGACTTTTTTGTTCGTCATGAATTAACTGGTCAGCAACAATAGCAAAAGGCTATAGTGATGAAATGAACCGTCATGATTCTGTTACACGTCAGCTTTTGCCATGTCACTTGGTGATGTTGGATTTAACGTGGCTGCTACCTTGCCACGTCATCACTAGGCCATTTGTGGCCCATTATTCATGAGGCCCATTTGTTCATCGGATTTTTTGCCCCAATTAGGCCCATGTGTTGTGTAGTTTTTTTAGTTTTAGTTAGGCCCATATTATAGCAGGTACTATTGGGCTAGCATAGTTGCACAGAAGAATTGGCCCATTGTGGACCATCATAGATCATCAGACATTCAAATTTAAATTGACACCAAATTCAAATTTAAATTGACACCACATTTAAATTTAAATTCACTCCATTTAGGTCATCATAGATCATCACTGATACATTTAAATATGCCATCACATATATATAGAGAGAGGTCTCATTGGCACAACATATACCAACATAGTAGCTATCAGTTACATATGAAGTTTGCCACACCACAAGCTAGGACATGCATCAGTTCACAGAACATGCATCAGTTTGAAGACCATGCATCCACCTGTTCACAGACCATGCAATGCAGCAGTTCACAGATCAACATTGCATCAAGATCACTTGCCAAAATGCATCCACTACCAAAAGAAACATCCACTAGCATAGGTGTGCTGGCTGGTAACCCAAGACAACCTTACCGTGTTGCTTGACTTCCTAGAATCATGGACATCAAACTCTTAATCAGTGCATCAGTGTCAGCTTACCTTTTCTTCGACTCCCCTTCTTGCATAGCCCTTGCTGTTTCTGATTCCTAGAACTTCTTCATCATCTCATCCATTTGTTGTTGTTGAGTCTTGACAAGCTCCCTAAGATCACTTGATGTCTGCTTCTCCACCACCAGTTCCGCTTCTAGCTCGCGCTGACTTTCAGCATTGCCACCAGTAGCTAAGCTTTTGATCCCCACATTTACAAGAAATATGTTCTTCTTAGTTTTCTGAACAAGAACCTCAGAGACAACATCAGTCACATAGTTTGATTCATGACCACCATCTTCAAGTTCATTTAGCTTGTCCTCCATTTCAACCTAGTAGTGGATGAGACATAGATAGCTCAATGATCATGACATATGAACCTAATGTATCATCTGGTTGTGAACTAATTATGATTTTACTTACAATAAGAGATTGAACTGCAGGAGCGAACCCTTTCTTTTTGTTGTAGTGGCACTCTTTAAATAGTTCTAGTGCATTTGGTGGTTCATTGTTTTGTACTTGTTCGCCTGAAAATGAATTGAAAACAAGGACAATTTCAAAAAATGCTGGTGATTCTATGTATTTTGAACACAGATAAAAGGCAGTAAAGAAACTAAAGTGTCAGTTGATGCTACTGGTGCGGATAATCAAATAGTATGTCCTCATCAAAGTGCTAGTGAGTTGTTCTCACCAAATTTACAATGTGCATTTCATAGGTGCGAGAACCAGTTGTCTAATGGAACTGCACTTTGCTTTTGTTGGTTCTGTTCTTCTCACAAGTCACCTACACCAACACAGTTCTGATGTTAGGCACATATGAGATCAACATTAGATGTAGAACAGTGGCATGAACTAACCATTTTTCCTCATTTTTCCAGTGTGTGACAAGTTTATCCCATTCATCATTACTCATTGAGGTCACATGAGATGTTTTGGGCACGAGATGTAGTGGCAAAGCATCAAAATACCTCCTTTCGAGCCTATAGCGCTGCTGGCGAACAGCTTTCTTCATCATAGCCACACATGCTTTTTTTCACAGGTGCTGCAGTTACATCCGTTTGAAACTTTGTCTGGTAACAATTAACAACAATGCCAATTGTTATTGAATACACAATGTTAGTGTTGGAAATAAACAGTGGAAAGAGGCAAGTTTGAACACTTACACCAAGTCTCTTTATGTACTCCTTGATGATACTAGGTTTTTTCTTGTATTCCTTCCAATGTGCAAATATGGGAGCATGGTTCCTTACTGCAATGTTGCACTCAGTTGCAAATTTTGCAGCAATCATCACTGAGTTTGGCCTTTTCTTCCCTGGTTCAATAAGCAAAGGAAGTTTCCCTTTCCTCGAGCAAGTCATTTGATCAAGTTCTCTCCCAATATTAGGTCCCCTTATCCACTCCTCCTCAACAAATGGGTAATCTACAAAGGATATCTTTAAGTACACTGTTGTCCTATGTTGGGTATGGAAAGGTTTACATTGTGCAAGGATTACAAAAACACACCTTCAGAGTCGCTGCCATCCTGTGTTTATTCATTTTCATTGACCTCATTCAATGTGGCGCCATTTTGAGTGTGTCCATCCAGGTTTAGCTCAGTTTCCTCATTCATGGTGGCACCATTTTGAGTGTGTCCATCCAGGTTCAGCTCAGTCTGTATGTGCTCATCTTCAGTCTGGCAGCCATTTTGCTGGCCTGCATCAGCTACAATGCATGGTAGAATTAGTAATAGTACTTTGGAATACTATTTCTAAAATTTGAGTGCAATTTGTTACAGGAATGTGAGGGTTAACCTTCCTGTCTAGCCTAATTGGAGATTTCAGCTTGATTAATCACTGCATTAGCATCTACTGGACGATTCTACATGGACCTTGTGACTCTAGCAGATTGCATGTCAGGTTGCGCCTTCCGAACACCTCTCTTGGTAACCTTTTTTGCAGTCTTCTTGTTCTACAAAGAACCAGTCAAATATTCAGATAGGGAGATGAAACATTAAATGCAATGAGCAATCAAACCACATATTAAAATTTGACACTATGGACTAACTAGAACCTTATCTGCTAAACTAGCAAGTGTACACCCCAACTCTTGCAAGGCATCCGTCTCAGGTTCTAGGCTATCATCACTTAGATGGCCATCACTGTTAGGCTCATCGTCACCATTGTATTCAGAACCAGAGTTTTCTATGTCCTTCTGCTACTGTTCTTCTAGGGAAATCGAAGTGTTCGTGAAAAGGTTAGTTAATACAGGTAGTCCTAGTTGCCGCATCTTTGCATTGTTGTGGAAACAATGTCTCATCCGTTTAAGTTCGTATTCAGTAAGCGGAGGAACTGCATTGACAAGAAACAAAGAGAAAATTAGGGAAACACAAAACATATTTAACAACATTCACTAAGACACTTGTACAACTACCAGACATAAAACATATTTAACATCCAGTTCACAGCAGCAAGGCCACAACCAGCAGTCCTTAATCTCTATAATGACCCTCTGCTACTTTCTTTACAGACAACCAAGCAATGGTGGACTACTACAATTCAACTGATTTGTGCAATTCCCCGAACTGGAACGTCAAAACAATCAAAGCAACCTTCCTCAGCACTTTGCTTCATTCACAGTTCAAGGTCTACAAAATTGCAAGAACAATGAAAACAACACCTCATACATAGATCCATGTAGTTCATTACACCGAGTACAGCCTGAACTAAGAGGCAGCAAAGAAAACTAATAGACCTAAAAGATGCCTGCAGGAACACAGATCTTAAGAAACACAACACTACCCCACCAAGCCTGAACCCACCATGCCACTCATACTTTCTTAACCCAGAAATAGAGGAATCTAAACCCTACGCCAAAAAAGCAAGCTCCTAAGTGCCTGCAGCCATTATCACTCAGATAGGGTTCGTACGAGGTAATTTAGTCGACCAGATTGTGTCTAAGCAAGAGCATGAGATCACCCAAAATACAGGATGTTGGAGAGACAATTCACCTGCAATCTTGGGTCCCGGCCATGGCCTCTTCACTGGTTTTCTGCCCCTCTTCCGTGGCGACATAGGCGAATGTTCGGGCAGCACTGTAGCTAATCCGGGTGAAGAGGAAGCGGCGCCCGCGGGATGGCGGAGTGGCGGCGGAGGATTTGGGGGATTTGGGGCGGTGGTTGCGGGATGGCGGAGCGGCGGCGTAAGGTTTAGGGGTTGCGTTGGCTGGGAGATGTCGGAGGATTTGGGGGATTTGGGGGCGGTGTTGCTTGCAAGGTAAGGGGCAACTTCTTCTTCACTCTAGTACTCCATCACTGTGTCATCCTCTACCTCATCACCCTCTTCAGCTTCACTAATAGTATTTGATTGATTTTCCTTTATAAGTCGAGCAACCTCAGCAGCATCAACAAAAAGGCCATCTTCATCAACCCTGTTTAAAGGCATGTGAGGTACAATCTCAGATACTTCTAGTCTTCTGCCATTGTCCACAGCACATGTCTGCTCTTGATAGGGTGCAGCAGTGGATACGACACCATCTATTTTAGACACATTGTACAAATGACGATGCTTAAACATTTGGACAATCCGCCAATTCGTTCCATGCTTATTATGTAGCAAATAGAAAACCTATGTAGCTTGAGTTGCCAAAATAAAACAATCTTTCTTGTACCACAAGCTGCCAATATTGATGCTTTTAAAGAATCCATCATCCTTTATTGCAGTATGCTTACCATCCAATTTGTACCAGTCACATCTAAAAACAACAACCGATTGTTTTGTACCATCATCCTTGGCGTTGTACTGTAACTCAATAATCTCTTTCAATGTACCATAATAATCAATTATCTCATTTTTTATGTGCCTGCACAGGTCAACCCAGAGTTTTGTGTCTTCTTGTTTTTGTCACGCTCGACGGTGTTGTACCAAACACCTTTGACAACACATGTGGAGTATGATCTTACTCTAATGTTAGGGCCACAAGCTAAGGCAAATAAATCTTCATCTACCTCCTCTGATGCATTCAACGTCCACATCTGCAAAGGGAATGTCTCAGCGCCTAAATAATTATCTACAACATAACAAAAAATTTAGGATAACAATAAGAGACTAACATAATTCATGAACTAATTAACAAAACCATGTTGTGTCCTTCTATCAAGATCCACATCAGCCACCCCTGATGCTATTAATTCATCTTCAAACATTCTATAACTAAAAAAAATTAGTAAGTTGCTAATCTGAAAATCATTAAGAAACAAATGTAATATACAAAATAGAGATTTAAGAACATACTTTATGTATTTCTCGGCCTAATCACAATTATGGAGAACATACCAAATCAACTGATCAAGTTCCTCGGAGTAGGAAATATCACATGCACCAATAAGATTAACACCGTGACAAAAAACATCAATAGTATAGGCTGATTGATCTGAAAATCCGACATTTCTTGGGAGTCGATCAAACCTTGTCTCCACATCATCCATATATCTAGATTAAAATGTGAGGGCTTCATCTGCCACATAAGCCTCTACAATTGAGCCTTCTAGGTGTGCCTTGTTCCTAACGGACCTCTTCAGAGTATACAAGCGCTGTTCAATTGGGTACATCCACCCAAACTGCACAGGTCCACGAAGGATGGCCTCATCAGGCAAGTGGACAGCAAGGTGAACCATTACATCAAAAAAAGCAGGGGAGAAGATTTTCTCAAGCTTGCACAATATGACATGTATTTCTATCTTCATTCAAGCCAACACATCTTTGTTCAGTTTTTGGCTGCACAATTCCCTAAAAAATTTGCCAAACTCAGCAATTGTTTGATATATATCATCATCTAACAGCCCTCTCAGCCCAGCAGGTATAATCCTTTGCAACAGAATGTGGCAGTCATGAGTTTTCATGCCTTGCCACTTGATTGCGTCAGCATTTAAGCATCTTTGTATATTTGAAGCATATCTGTCTGGAAACTTGGCATCCTTCAAGAAATTACAAAATTCAGTGTTCTTTGACTTGGACAACGTATATCGAGCTTTGGGCATGTCATCTGAATCTCCACTATGTTGTAATTGCAACTCCTTTCTAATTTTCAAATCAGCCAGATCAAGCCTTGCATTAACTGTGTCTTTTGACTTCCCTTTTATGTCCAGAATGGTACCAAGGAGGCTTTCACACACATTTTTTCAATGTGCATGACATCAAGTTTGTGTCTAAGCTTCAGAGATGGCCAATATGGTAACTCCCACAAACAAATCCTTCTGCCCCAAATTGGCACACGATTCCTCGAACGCTTCCTTTTTTGTCCTACTCTAACATCTCTGACCTTTTCTAATTCTTCTAGCAGCTCTTCTGTGGTGAAATTACCTGGCTTCACATTGCTATGAGATAGACAAAATCATTGTCCTTGCGCAAATGATGACCTCTCGGAAAGAAACGGCAGTGGCCAATATAACATAGCTTGCTCCTTATGGAATAGGACAGAGGATTTTTGTCACAATGGAGACAAGCAAAGCAACCACTTGTGATACGCCCTGATAGAGTACTTAGTGCTAGATAGTCATGAATGCACCACAACACAGCAGCAGGAAGCTTAAAATCTTTTCTGGTGATAGCATCAAGAGTATCCACACCAGACCATAGCTCAACTAAATCTTCTACAAGAGGCTGCAAAAAAACATCAAAGGCCTTCCCTGGTGAATGAGGACCGGGAATCAACAAAGCCATCATGAAATTAGATTCACCCATGCCTGAGCAAGGTGGTAAGTTGTATGGAATCACAAAAACAGGCCACATGCTATAAGATGAACTCATGTTGCTAAAAGGATTGAAATCATCTATGGCAAGTCCAAGTTTTAGGTTTTGTGCATCTTCAGCAAAATCAGGCCAGCACTTGTCAAAATCTTCCCATGCCTTTCCATCTGCAAGATGGGTCATTTCCTTCTCATTGTATTTCCTCTTTAACTTATGCCACTGTACTTCCTCAGATGTTTTCTTGGAAACAAACAACCTTTGTAGCCTAGGGACCAATGGAAAATGCCGCAATACTTTTGCTGGAACCTTCTTCCTCTCAGGATCTTTCCTTCTTGATGCATCACAAACCGGACAGTTATCCAATTCTACATATGTCTTTCTAAATAGCACACAATTGTTGGGGCACACATGAATTGATACATAACCAAGTCCTACTTCATGGAGCATTTTCTTTGTTTCTTCATTTGATTTTGGAAGAGTATTGAACTCTAGGAAAGCTGAAGACAAGATCTTCAAAATTGCAGAAAATGTTGAGTTAGTGATCCTACAGTATGACTTCACATGGAGCATCTTGATTACAAATGTGAACATTGAAAAATTGGTGCAACCAGGATATAGCTCACGCTTAGCCTCTTCAATCAGCTGTTTGAAATGTGATGCAGCATCACTGGATGGGTTTCCATCTTCATGTCCAGCATCATTTACATGTTCAAAGCTAACGAGGTCCCTTAACATCCCTTCAAGTCCACCATCATTAGTGTCCTCAGATACCAAAGAATTAACATTTGTATCCTCATGTACTGGTTCCTCCAAAACATGAACATCGTTGGCCTCTCCATGGTTTATCCACCTTGTATATGTACTGGACATGCCATTGAGCAGTAGGTGCCTCTCCACGTCATTTTGGTGCAGAGATTGATGGTTCATACCATGACTACATGGGCACAAAATTTGTTCATCCTCAGTAAACCTCTCTTTGACGAAGTACATGAAAGACTTGAAACCACAAACATACTCAGGCGTAAAGAGCACACCATGCACCCAACGTCTATCCATCTACATAAAAAATTACAGAAAATAAAAACATTTTAGCTCCGTTACAACCACTACATCAACTAACAAAGTACATCACTAAATTAAACTGTGTATCCAAATCCATACTAATCGAAGTCAGGTGGGAAGAGATCTGCAGCTGCTTGCCATATGAGATCTTAGGTGGGTGGTAATGGAGCCCATGCAGGGGAAGCCTTGATGGAGCCGTGTAGTCCACAGATCGATGTCCCCTCAATGTCCCCTCGCCGATGCCTCCACCGCTGCCACTGACTACACCGCTACCATCGCCGCCCCCTACGCCGCCGCCATGGCCTCCTACGCCGCCACGGACGCCACAAGTCAAACGGCTGGCGCGAACAAGTCTAGTCTGTGGACAGGGGCGGTCGGCGCAGATAGGTCTGGTCTGTGGTCAAATGGCTCCTTAATCTCAAAGCACTATAATTTGTTTAACTGAGGACAAAAGCAAAAATAGATCGACACTCTTCGAAAACAACACTGCATCTCAGTGGTTAGTTCCCTACTCTTGGGCGCAAGAGGTCCACAGTTCAATTCCCGGAAGCGGCAATAATTTTTGCACATTTAACCTCATTGACAGGTGGGTCCCACCTTCCCTGTTTACAGGGGAATATTTTATTATGGCCACCTACCTCTCAATTTCCTAGTCAGCATGACACATAGGAACGACGTGAACGCTCACATCAACACCATGTTGGATGTTTGATCTGTGACATCACCCACATGTCCGTCATAGATTTACCATAGAGGTGCCTAAATGATCTGTGACATCCAACCATGACGACAACTTAACCAGTCATCATAGATCTATCACCTCAGGAATGAACCGTCACAGATGACAACATTCTATGATGATTTCTTATAAGGTTACCGGTGAACCGTCATGTATAATGGTATTTCTTGTAGTGTGACTTCTATTATGGGCAAGTCATCGTTTCCAAAATGGATTCAGTCGTAGAATGCTGAAGTAGAGCAGTACCAAGGTTCTGTTTTGGGATAGATAGAAAGTTGGAACTACGCCACTCCCATCCCTATGGACAGACTAACTAAGCGTGCTAGTTGAGTGAATGGGCTATCAAAAAGCTCTCATTTTGTTGTGAGCTCCTTCCTTGAGGCAAGATAGGGAAGTAAGAAAATAGACCATAAGCCATCCTATATCTTGTAGCCTGTCTAAGAAAGGAACAATAAATAGCTCATAGTTTCCTTGCATCTCATGGAGGGAAAAAGAAAATGTAGTTAGTTGTCTAAGTGAGTGTAAAAATTAAATGTCCGACCATGGCAATTGAATCATCGAGGTTGTGTTAGTGAGCTGCTCTTTGAGTCTACCTTTTGCCCAAAATGATAAGCATGGGATTGAGCAGGATAGAGTTGGCCTTGCTAAAAGCCTACTTTCTTTAGAGAAAAGAGCTTATAACTCGCTTTTACTACCTCATGCGTATAATCTAATCTATTGTGAGCCTACTCAAATAGAGGCACACCTACGAGACCTACGCGCGCCTTCTATGAGTCGACAAGCTCCTCCCATTCGAAGACAGTCACCGCTCCTATCCGGTCACCGGGTTAAACAATTGATTCCTCTCAACGCATCCCACGGTATATATAGAGAGAGAAATTGTTATGATGGGAGTAAGCGTGTGTTTGGTTTATAGACATAGTGCAATGGGATGGATTCAACCTAGTTTTTAGGGTTGGAAACGTCTTTGTTCTTTATGTGATTGAGGGAGATGGGATGGTTCCTATTTTGTGTTTGGTTCAAGGAATTAAGGATATGGGATGACGTTGTTTTCTTCCTCCAGTAACTGTAGTCATGAGTGGGCCCATTTGTCATCAAAGGTCCACCTATCAGTCACTTGTATTTTTTCATCGATCTACCTTCTTCTACCAAGAGTCCACAACGCTCCGGGGAAGGAACTCGTCCGCGCCGCTCGTCCCTAAGGTTCTCGGCCGCTCGAGGGAAGGAACTCGCCCACGCTGCCTGCCCTGAACACCTCGCTCGCTGAGATCTACTTGCCCGTTCCTAAAAGGTCCTAATATGGCTAGAGGGGGGTGGATAGCCTATTTAAAATTCTACAAACCAACTAGAGCAATTTGATTAGTATGACAAATAGCGAAAAGCAAACTTGCTCTAGCTCTACAAGGGTTGCAAGCCACCTATCCAACAATTCTAGTTGCTATGATCACTAGACACATAATTTACTAAGTCACTACTCACTAAGAGCTCTCACACTTGCTACACTAAAGGGCTCCACTAGATGAACTTAAGCTACAAAGCAAGCTCTCAATTCTAGCTACACTAAAGAGCTTACTACAACTAGTTTGCGGGTATGTAAATGAGTAAGTAAGGTGATTATACCACCACGTAGAGGAGTGAACCAATCACAAGATGAATACTAACTCAATCACTGGGAGAATACCAAAGGGCAAGAGACAACCAATTTTCTCCTGAGGTTCACATGCTTGTCAACACGCTACGTCCCCATTGTGTCGACCAACACTTGGTGGTTCGGCGGCTAAGAGGTGTTGCACGAACCTCGTCCACACAATTGGACACCGCAAGAACCTACCCACAAGTGAGGTAACTCAATGACACAAGCAATCCACTAAGGTTACCTTTTGGCGCTCCGCCAGGGAAGGCACAAGTCCTCTCACAATCACCGGAGATGGCCACGAACAATCACCAACTCAAGCCAATCCTCCTCCGCTGCACCAAGCCATCTAGGTGGTGGCAACCACTAAGAGCAACAAGTGAATCCCGCAGTGAAACACAAACACCAAGTGCCTCTAGATGCAATCACTAAAGTAATGCACTTGGATTCTCTCCCAATCTCACAAAGATGATGAATCAATGATAGAGATGAGTGGGAGGGCTTTGGCTAAGCTCACAAGGTTGCTATGTCAATGCAAATGGCCAAGAGAATGAGCTAGAGCCAGCCAAACAGTATTTATAGACACCCCCAAACAATAGAGCCGTTGGCTCAATTATTGGGCTGATTGCGGGATGACCGAACGCACAGGTTGTGTGCACCGAACGCGTCCGGTGTGGTGACCGGACATGTCCGGTCGCTGCGTCTGGTTGCAGCCTGACCGCCACGTGTCCCTTTTCAAATGAAATAGTCGTTGCCACCCAACAGCGATCGGACGCGTCCGGTGTGCCGACTAGACACAGGAGGGGCAACGTCTGGTTGAGTCCAGAGAGCTCCTAGAGCCGCTCTGGGCCGACCGAACGTGTCCGGTCACTCCGGACCAGGCTCGGGAGACTCACCATCCGATCGAGTCTAGAGAGCTCCTAGAGCTGCTCTGGGCCAACTGGACGCGTCTGGTCACACCAGACCAGACACTCCCAGTGTCTGATCAAATAATGTGCTGAACACCCGAGACTCACTGGTTCATACCGGACGCGTCCGGTCGCTCTCCGCAATCCAGTATCGACCTACATCACTTTGACCGGACGCTAAACAGTAACTCATTAGCGTCCAGTCACTCCACTGATCCAGAGTCCAGGCACTTTCACTTAGTCGCTTCACCTCGGGTCCAAATATCAGACACGTCCGATAGACATACTGGACACGTTCGATCACTCCAGTCTGACTACCTGATTTCTGGATGAAATATCAGACGCGTCCGGTAGCCACACCGGACGCGTCTGGTCACTCTGTGACCAGCACGACTAACTCTTTTTCAACTTTATCTTCTTTACCCTTGCTCAAATGTGCCAACCACCAAGTGTATCACCTTGTGCACATGTGTTAGCATATTTTCACAAATGTTTTCAAGGGTGTTAGCACTCCACTAGATCCTAAATGTATATGCAATGAGTTAGAGCATCTAGTGGCACTTTGATAACCACATTTTGATACAAGTTTCACCCCTCTTAATAGTATGGCTATTGATCCTAAATGTGATCACACTCACTAAGTGTCTCGATTACTAGAACGAAAAGCTCCTATCAAGTTTCACCTTTGCCTTGAGCTTTTTGTTTTTCTTTCTCCTTTTTCCAAGTCCAAGCATTTGATCATCACCATGCCATCACCATCATCATCATGTCATGATCTTCATTTGCTTAGACACTTGGAGTAGTGCCACTTATCTCATAATCACTTTGATAAACTAGGTTAGCACTTAGGGTTTCATCAATTCACCAAAACCAAACTAGAGCTTTCAGTGCCGCCCACCCCCGAGCTCCTCGCGCCACCAAGATTTGCTCTCCCACAAGTTCGTGTATGCCCAGGATCTGCTCGACCGTGCTGTCGCCTGAGAGCTCCTCGGTGGAGCCACCCGCAAGCCAGCGGAGCTCCACTACCCTAGATCAGGATAATACTGCCGGTTCAAAACACCCCATCACTGTCGGATTTTGAACCGACACAACCAAATCGGCAGTGATGAGGGTTAGCTATCACTGTCGGTTCCTACAAACCGGCAGTGTTCGGCAATTTCACTGCCGGTCCTTTACACAACCTGGCAGAGTTCAGGTCGACCAACACTGCCGGTTCATGAGACCACCTGGCAGTGTAACCTCGAACATCACTGTCGGTTTGTGTCTTTGGCCGACAGTGTTGTCATAACCAGCACTGTCGGTTTTGGACAAGACCCGACAGTGATGGCTAAGCCAACGCTACCAGTTTGTGGCTCAAGCTGGCAGTGCCATCTTGGCCATCACTACTGGTTTGTCGCTAACCGGCAGTGATGGCCCGTTCGTATTTTATTGTTTTATAATTTATTTTAATTTATATTTTTTTGTGGAATCAGGTTTCGCTTTATATACGCTACGTAGACGACAGGTCCATCAATATTAAACATTACAAATGTTACAGTTACATTTCAAATGTTCTTATCAAGATCTCGATCCCTCAAAATAAAAAAGAAATTATTCAATAAGATGAAGCATGCTTCTCGGACTTCTTACAATAATCTAGCGAGCCGCTCTGGGCCATACAGGGCCTTGAACTTCACGGATTGTGCAATGGAAAATACTCCATCTTTTTCTAATACCTCGACTAAGATGAATTTTGCCAGCTCCAATTGCAGTGCGACGATCTCCATGTCTAACAGCCTTTCGTGGTTATATTTTTTGCGCTGTCGTTTAAAAAAGATGACATCCAAAGAGGAATCAGTAAATAATTTTGTTGAATTATTAACAGACATAAATGAAATGGGGATTATACACACCAACTTATCTGCTTCTTCTAATTTCCCGCTGATGTAGCGAAGCATTGCCCACATTACATAAAACCCACATTTATTGTTTCTCGCTGGTTGTTTTAGGTACTTCCCCTCCATTTCGACAACCTTGAATGGGACATGCATCCCACCGATATGTCTTCATTGGACACTGTGCAACATTAAAAGGAGAAACATTAGAAAGAGGTATGTGTGATTAGAAAATAATATGTCATTAGGATCGCTTACTAATTTAGCACTGCCACCAGTGTATCCAAATGATGAAATGTTTTTTTCTTTGAGTCCCACACCTCAATCAGATTTTTAGCAAGATTGACACAATGAAGACGAAATTGTTGCTGCAATCACAGAATCCTAATTATCGAATAATCTTAACGAAAAAAGAAGCATAAAATTAAAAGCCGAGAACACATACTCGCAGTTGTAGGCTAGAAGTATGTGGGTTTTATTCTTCATCTTGAATTCATCGAAAACAACAATCAATCTCTCTTTCAGGTCTTCCACGTCACATCCATGGAGGCCTAAACATGTCTTCTCATTGACTCGCCCGAGGTCCAAGAAGCCTATGTTATCCCATTTGCTTTTTAGTATGCAAAATTTTGCTATACACCTACATAAAATCATGGAAAGTGCTCAAAAGTTAACAATTTGTGTCTCGAGAGAGTAGTAAATTGTAATATCGTGCGTGTAGGGTACTTACATAGTCCACAACGTCAACATTTGTGAATCGAGAGAGCATTTCTGGTATAGCTAGAACAAGCACTCCCACTCGACATCGAACTTCTCTTCTTCAAGATAATGAAAAACATGTGGCAAACAGATAATAACCTCAAAACCAAAGTCCTCCGTCTATGTTGCTTGAGCCATGTAATATTCATGCAAATGGCGCATGTATGTTGTCAAATTTTTATACTCGTCATCGGGAACCAAAAGATTGACCCTTTCATACTTCATTGCTGGTGTTCCCATCCCTTGTACATCACAATAGATGTTCATGGCCTCTTCCATGGTTAATTTAGGGTTGTCTTCGACGTACTTCTGTAGCTTCCTTAAATCTTCATTGTGTATTTCTTGGGCTCTTATTGTAGCGTACTTATTCTGTGTTTGCCTTTCGAATTCGAACTTCAACAAACACTGAGGCAGTGAGGCAAAGAGATTGAAGAAACTAACACAATCTTCCTTCGAGATGTGTGCTGTAAATTTTTCTTTCATCAAGTTTATAATGCTGCCACTGAACGGCCTTTTGTGTTTTTGTTGGTCCACTTTGGGAGCATTAGCGACCGAATCCAAGGACCTTTTCTATGACTGCGAGGATGCCTTTGATCTTGTTTTGGGCTGAGGTGGAGGAGGAGGAGGATGATGACGATGATAATTCTATTTTCTCGGGGCTGATGAAGATGGAGGAGGAGGACGAGGAGTCTTCTCTTTTCTCGGGGCTGATGAAGATGGAGTCGGACGAGGAGGAATATAAGGAGACCTCTGTCTTCTTAGGGGTGATGGCAAGGGATGAGGAGGGGAGTGATCTCTATTGGGAGATGGTGAGTGATCATCGCGGGTGGTCATCATCAGAGAGCCCCGCAGTCGTCCTCATCATCAGAGGACAATTGGTGGTCAAGCTTAATGAAGCGCTTACGCCAGGCCACTTGAGAGCCCTTGTTATGACCAAGTTTCGGCATGTCTTCCTCTGCGGGGTACTCAATGTATATCTTGTTATACTTCTTATCAAGTATTCTGTCAATGGTGACGCGAGCGTACCACTGTGGAATTGGGTGGCCATTAATGGTCCCGTCTCCCGTAGGCTAGGCCTGGCCGAGCGCCACCTTGTCCTTTGTCCATTCCTAATGGATGTACAACTTGACATTGATGGGTTCAGTGATGTCGTCCATCGGATGAGGCACATTCGCATCTTCTTCATCGAGCGGGATCGATCCGCAGCTGCCGTGACCCCTCGATTGTGGGCTAAAGGCAGTAGGAGTAGGGTTTTATGGTACTCCTGACCCCTTGGATAGCACAATTTGCTGGACTCATGCTTCAACACTCACCTCAATCCGTGCATCCATTCTGTCTTCCATCTCTTTTAGTCGCCTCAAACACTCTGCCTCCTGTTCTGCTCTACCCGTCAAGCAGCTCCGGTAAGTGTGACATTCTTCAGGGAATGCTAGTTTCCAAGGAACAACACCGGTTCCTCTAGTGCGACCAGGGTGCTCCTTGGTTCCGAGTGCTTGGGTGAGCATGTCTTTCTCCCTATTAGAAGTGTGAGTCCCTTGCCTCACCTCCTCAATTACCTAGGAGATCCTCTGGATGAGTTCGCTCATGGGTGGATTTGTGGAGCTAAAGCCCTTGTCCTCGGTGTGGCGTACATTTCTCTCCATATAGTATATTACCAATCTTGGCTCCCAATGGGCGGTCTCAACCTGAACGCCTTCCTCAACAAGGCAATTCATCTTTTCAAATTTTGCTTCAAATTCTAGCATCTTTTTGGCGTAGCCATGAGAGCCTAGATGATGAGGATTCGTCACTTTCTACGAGTTCTCCTTATTCTTCCTACTCAGTTCTAAGTACTCCTTGGATAACCTATATTCCTTAAAATCCTGCCAGAAGTCCTTCTGCTTGTTAAACTGTCCACCATCGAAATCTGACTCTTTATGTTGGAGGACAAAATGCTTGTACAATGTCCCCTTGAAATTCTTGAAGCATGTCCCCATGATTTCTTTTACTTTTTTTCTTGACTACCTCCTTGTCATACTCCATTGGGAAAGTGAAATACTCTAGGATCATGATATCCCATATGTAATCCTTCTCACTTTCGGGAACCCTCCACGGGTCATTATCTTTCCTAATCCACTTCCTGTACTTAATTGGGATGAAGTCCCTTACAAGTAACCCAAGGATAGTCTTGTATTTGGTCAAAGCTATAGGCGGTGAGAGTGGATCCTCGAATTCATCGAACTCAGTGATGTGCCAGTGTGCATTCCTACAAATAGGAAGCTTTGACATGCCTCGCTTGGATCTGGCCTTCCTGCTACCCAAACCCTCTAGCTCCTCGGCCAGCGGAGGCTCCTGCTGGAGACACCAAGTAAGCTATGACCCTCTCAATTGATTTGCGTGTGTGGCTACATAGTCACATGATACCAAAGTTACCTGGCCATCTTGGTCATTTTGACATAGCTCAAGCAGGCCGAACGGGGTCCATGGCTGCTCGTTCTCACCATCGTGATTGACACCGTCACCATTTGTCAGATCATGTGGCTCTCCTGTCCCAGCAATATCAGTCACTTCTTGTTGCCGATCTGTTCTTCGGCGATGGGGTAACAGGCGACGATGAGTCATGGCTGTGACACAATCGTGGTTAGTTTTGGCTATGGACAACTACTAATAGCATATGTTCATATTATATATATATATATATATGTAATATGTTTAATGCAAAGTCTAATAATAAGTCCACATACAACAATGTCTAATAATAGCATATGTTCACCATGAACAAATTCATTGTTTGATTGACCACATACAACAAAGTCCACCTACTGTTCTACGAAACTAAGCCTACATCAACATCCAAATAAGAAAAGTAATGACCATAGCCATAAATAAAAGCATGACATCTTTCCAAGACCAAGGAGCAATTCTCCTAATCTTCACATCTCCGGCGGGTGGCTTCTCTTCAATCTCCAGTGCTGGCGGATGGCCATGGTTTGCATTCATTGGACCATAGTATGCCGGTTGCCCATGGTTTGCAAGGTAGGCCAGATGACTATAGTAGGCCCTCAAAGCTTCAGCTTCTGTGTTGTGTTTTTTGTGCAAATTACCAGGGTAGCGATTGACTTGAGCATAGCAATCTTCACAGGTTCGATAAATCCTAGGCACGTGACCAACATGCACTACATACCATACCATGGTTGCCTATTCATTTAAGTAAATTAGGTTGTCATTCAAACATGATGTATCAGAATATTAAGTTCACATACAGCTAATGAACAAGTATTATCTAGATAAAGAGGCATGGAGCAAGCTACATTGTGAGAGGAGGTACTTGTAGCATCTAACAAATTAAATTGTTCTTCATGATTTTAGCATGAAAAAGTAGCAAGTATCAGTATAGCCCATAGTATGGGTAAAGGTTATCACACATAGCACCATATAGCAACAATACTTGCAAAAATAAAGAGAATAGAAACTTAGCATCAAACACAAACACCAAAATGATGCAGCAATTCCAAAAATGAGATGGAACCTAGTTGGGGAAGCTACACAGAAAACTAACTCATTGCAAGTGGTCACCCAAGTCAAAAAAAGGTACAAAACCAGTTCCTATCCAGTCTTCTAATGACACCAACTAGGATACAACATCAACAAAACCATCATGAGATAACACACGCTGCTGCAAATTAATACATGTACTGCAATTTTACACCTTCTATATTATACCAAGCGGCCTTGATTTAACTGTCGTACCCGAATTCTGGTGCATGTTAACCGGGCAACAAATTTTAACAAACTATTACTTCCAATTCACACCACGGTATGAAAACACGCACAATTCATTCCACCAAAATCTACTCTCATGTGCAATTGAAGCTCGTATGCAATTGAAGCTTGTATGCAAGAAGGAAGGGGGGCAGAGCCTAGGTTGGCCTCGATTAACCTAACGAGCATTTCATCAAACACATAGCGGGCAGTGAGCCACGCACTCACTGTGGGGGTGGGGAAGCAGCTCTCCACATGCTCCTAAAGGCCTCGATAGTGGGAGTGTAGGCGTGGAGGAGGGGCACAGCTAGTGTCGTGGACGAGGAACGAGGGCACAGACGCATGGTGCTCCGGCGTGGGGAGGTGGATGGCATCGCGGGCACTGGTGCGGGACTAACAGGGATGCATCGAGGGGATGCACAGGCGTCGGCGTCGAAGAAGAGGAGCGCGGGGATAGGAACGGTGGCGCGGGGGGCGGTGGACGGGTGCACGGGGGGCGGTGGTGCCCATCGACGTAGGGGGAGGGGTTGGCGCAGGGTTGAAATGACTTTGGAAAACTTCACCCCGCGCCTTGCTTTTATCCCAATGGCGCATCACTGTCGGTTGCAAGGTCTAAACTGACAATGATGAGGCAACATCACCGCCGGGCCAAGCCTAGACCCAATAGTGATGGGGGTGCAGCGGTTACGGGTTAAGTAGCATATCTTTTTCCTTTCTTTCAAAATCCTCCAACTGGCACAACGGTTAAGACAACGCAATATAGCCCCCGAGACCCATGTTCGAATCCCAAGCGGCCTAATTTTTTGGTTTAATTTTATAAATTATTAAGTGCTCTAAAAGGTCAAAAAGAAAAAAGAAAATAAGCCTTGACACACCTCCTATACTAGCGCAGCGGTTAAGACTCAGAACTCTGGTCCCCAAGACCCGAGCTCTAACCCGAGGGCCGGCACAATTTTTTTAAATTTTTTATAAATCACTGCTAGTTTTCAAAATGAACCTACAATGATAACCAGCATCATTGTCGGTTTCCTCTCAACACTGTCGGTTTTTTGAAATCGACAGTGATGTTTATATATATATAATCCTTTTATATACTGAATAAATAGAAGCATGTGTATTCCTTTGTCGAAATGGCTTAATTTTTTTTGGCAAACATGTACACCCAAATTAAGACCCCACACAGGATCTTAGGTTTTTCTGATCAGTTTTTTTATTTATTATATTTTTCTGTGTGCTGAATGAGACAAAAGAGGGTGAATTTCATCTTGGACCCAATAGATTTTTTTCATCGACCTCCACAAAATTCTTATCCCTAGGGCACATGAGAACCTGTGTAAAAGTTTGGCACCATTCTAGATCTTTTCATGGGTAGACTCTGTTCAACCTATAATTAATCGGTGACGTCACGGGGAAATTCAATTAAACCTCAGAAAGTAGCAAACCATCTCCAGAAAATCTCAAACTTAGTCTTTGCTTCACCCGTGGCATGTGCAAGTCTAAGAAAAAGTTTGAGACGAATATGACACCGGAATGCATATGAACCACAGAAACCTTGATAACCTATGTGTATAGTCATGGTTCGATGAAAGGGCTCATTACCTCTGTGAAACATGTATACTCCGCCTATGTCAAAATGGCTTGAATTTTTTTGGCAAGCATGTATACCCAAATTAAGGCCTCACACAAGATCTTAGTTTTTTCTAATCATTTTTTTATTAATATATTTTTCTCTGTGCTGAGTGAGACAAAAGAGGGTGAATTACATCTTGGACCCAATAGATTTTTTCATCGACCTCCACAAAATATTTATCCCTAGGACACATGAGAGCCTGTGTAAAAGTTTAGCACCATTCCAGATCTTTTTGGGTAGACTCAGTTCAACCTATAATTACTCGGTGACGTCACGTGGAAATTCAATTAAACCACAGAAAGTAGCAAACCATCTCCGAAAAATCCCAAACTTGGTGTTTCCTTCACCCGTGGCACGTGCAAACCTAAGAAAAAGTTTGAGACCAATGCGATATCGGAACATAGATTTCTATTTGCCCAACAAAAGTTACACGAATTACATGCATGACAATAATTAAACACACAAGCCATACAAATTAAAATTAGAAGCCAATTAAACTACAACCTTGCAAACCTAGCTAAATAAACATTAATTACTATCGGAATCACTGTCGAGATCTATCGGGCCACGCACACTAACATGCCTCTGTAGCCATATATGGTAATTGATGTCACGGATTATGTATCCACTTGTATCGATGAAGGTCAATGTCCGTATGAGTGCACCCTCTCGTGCCTCATAATACCGAAAGAATGGTCGGCAATAAATGTAACCTACTGAACGATCACTGCCCCTGTTAGTAATCCTTATGCAGTACTGGCGTCCTTCTATAGTGAGTTGGCCGAGGTTTCCATTGCAGAAGTCCCAATCGTACCTGAGTTGCTCCGTAGCTTGGTCTAGAACGGCCCACAAGCCACATGCAACATAGGTAAGGTCCTAGAGAGCAATCTGCATGCGGAGAAAAAGAAAAAAATTAGAGAATATTATTACAATAATAAACAACAAATAACCACGACTCATGTATAAGTGACCATTTTACCACATCCGCACTGTTATAGCTCGCAAACCATTCGCTTGCTTATGGAACGGAGATATCACCAGCATTCAAAGCAAGTGCCTTGAAGTGCGAGAAATCAGGAACATCATAGCAAACACGTTGAAGTGCCTCTAAACAGAAGCACACGACACAAAATTGGGTGCTTATCACGTCCGGGCTCTGTCTTCCCGTCACGTCGATAAGGTTCCGATGATTTGCACCCCTCAAAGGAATGGAAAAACTGAGTTCACACGTCCATAGCCGACCACTTGCATTAGATGCTGTGTTCTCGATGATGTTGGAGATAAAGAACTAGCTAAGTGTTGTTCGCAACCAATCTATTGGGGGTATAGTCTGCGACATATATATGCAACAATAATATTAAACTAATTACACTTATTTGTTAGCATCAAAACATAAAAGATGTTGGAAAATATTTCATACAATAGCTGGAACAGGGAATCGCGGAATGGCCACATTAGGAGCGAATGACTCATCGCTAGGGTAGAAACCTAGTTCTTGTAGTGGGGGAGGTCCGTTGTTCATACCACCTGATCGATAAAATGCAAAAAAAATATGAACATAAAATATATGCACAAAAAATTCTTCCAAGTAAAATATGGCAACATAATTAAATATAGATCGAATGAAAGGAATAATAATATATATAAATGTAGAAAGCAAAGAAACATGAATATAAATTTAGATCAAATGAATATAGATAGAATATTGGAGAAGACAACATATCAATACCAATGAAAAATGCAGGAGCCATGACCAAATCACGTAGAGAGAGAGTGGATTTCTTAATAAGTGAGAGTGAAATGCGAGAAATAAGACTCTGAGAGTTCGTGGGTGGGTGGGATCGATGTATGCGGCCGACGGTTTGTTTTATATAGGGGGTATGGACATCACTGTCAGTTTTCAGTTACAACCGACAGTGAAAATGAATATCACTGCCGGTTTTTAAATAGAACCGACAGTGAAGGTCCATATATGTAAAGGACCATGGAAAAGTTTTAACAACAACAATATATTTATTTAGATAGAGTATAGAAATACATCAAAAAATAACAAAAATATTAGAAATAAATTACATATACGATAACAAAGACCTTACACTAAAATACATATACGATAACAAAGACCTATTTGCGTATAGGTCAATGTTACAATCAATGTGTATCAACACATTATAATTTAACCACCTCAGTAGCATTCTTCTAGCCTCTGTTGTATCAAACAACAGCGCCGAGGTGGTCTACGAGCTATACCAATTGGAGATGACAAGGTGGCATCGATGAATTCATGCCTCTGTTGTACATAGCTTTTTTCTCGGTACAGTCCAGAGCACACCAGATTCAGCTCGGCACCGCATCGATGAACCAATGCCGCTCTAGGACAAGAAATTTCCCAGAGCACACCAGGTAGGCCGAGCACGGAGGATGCCATGTCTCTATGGACATACAGTCCAGAGCGCATCGCAACGGATGGCTCTGTGAACCTCGCGGCGTCTCCAATCTTCGGCATTGCTCTATCTTCAGTAGCATTCTTCTACTACCTCATGTGTGCACCATTTTGGTGGACTACGATGCATAACGATATCTGTACTTGGAGGGCTTTCTCCCATAGACAGGCCATGTATGTGGAAACTAGCAAGCAGAGAACGAACCGGAGAAATAAACAGCAAAGGCTGGTAAGCTCGGCTGGTGCTGGTTAGTTGCAAGAGGAAAACACTGTATCATGGCTGATAAGCCCTGGCTAAAACCAACAAGCGAACAGGCTAAGAATTGCAAAATAAACACAAGTATTAGCCGTGGAGAGGCTCCCTTGCAGGGCACCATTTTATAGGCTATCTGTCATGGTAGGTGGGAGCAGTGCTCCTACTGTGGTGATCAGCGGGAGCACTGTTGACCTATGGAGGGAATATTCTTATCACTGTCGGTTTTGATAAAAAACCAGCAGTGATAGGGGTCATTAGTGCTGATTTTTAGAACCGGCAGTGATTCCATGTATCACTGTCGGTTTTTATGCAAAAACCGACAGTGATAGGCCTGACAAAGCAGCTGCCGCTACCACAGGCGCTCAGCTTTTAGTTTGTTGAAATCAGAGCCACTGCCGTGGGCTCTGGATAAAAAAATAAAAAAAATTATCCCGCCTGGGTTTTGAATTGAGGGAGTGAGAAAGAGGGATTAGTGGCTTAACCGATGCGTTAAAGGAGGATTTATGTTAGAAAACATTTTGTTATCATTATTATAGTTTAAGTAGAGGTTCATTTAATTCTGTAAAAATATAAAAAATTTTGCCACACCTAGGATTCGAACCAAGAGCTTGGGCTTCACAGTAGCTGGCTTTTACCGCTGCGCTATGATAGGGAGTACGTCAAGGTACATTTTCTTTTTTATTTTATCCTCTGAACGGGAGTTAATTAATTTGAGGTCCAGATTATAGGGCCTTAACCGCTGCGCTAGCATTAGGGATTACGTTAGTTTAGGTTATGTTTTTCTTTTATCCATTTAGTGCATGTAAATACATATAATTTATTGTAAAATAATACAAATATTTGTGTCTCAATTATTTAATTCCATGATAATTAATTAATGGTCTATAATTATCAAATAATAGTGTTTCTGAACATCATCTCAATATTTGATTACATAGTCAATTATTTAATTTTAGAGAAGCGCACAAAATATAAATTAGATTTCATAGTTGGTGAACAACATCCGAATAATGATTACATAGTTAACAATAATCTAACTATCTTTAGGTGCATCAACAATGAGGGCCTCATTGTGATCAAGCCATACGTAAGCAGGTTTGTCACCCTCTTGAAGGATAGGTAGGGGTACGTTCGCCCCGAATGGAGACATTTCCTGATAGGTCCTGTAGTCTTCTTCGTCTGTCACTCCATCGACACCAACAATCTTCCTTTTCCCTTCTAGGACTACTTTTAGCCTTCCTTTTGTCTCGTTGTCCCTTGCATAGAAGACTTGCATAACATCTCTTGCAAGAACAAAGGGGTCGTCTCTGTATGCGGTCTTAGTGAGATCAATGGTAGTGAACCCTTCGCTGTCAGTGTTGATTTCCTCGAGCCGGACCCACTAGTAGCGAAAAAAAGCTGCCTTCAACGGACCGTAGGCTAGCTCCTATATCTCCTCTATGAAACCATAGTATGTCGCCTACACGTTGCTGTTTTCGTCATGAGCATCAAAACGAACACCACAATTTTGGTATGTGCTCTTTCCATCTTGCTTTTTTGTGTAAAATGTGAATCCATTGATCTCATACCCTTGGTACTTAAGATATGTACTCGAAGGTCCCTTGGATAAGGCATCCAGTTGATTACCCAACTTTATTCCAAGCAAGCAGCGTCGCAACCAGTTGACAAATTCCTCCTTATGTTTTTATCCAGCCAAGCCTGTGACCTGCTTGGATACAGAGTTTGCAGTGATTGCTTGTGCTCATCGATGTATGGCATCACACCCTCAGCTTGCTGGAGAACAGCGAACTATGCCTGTCTGAAAGAAATAGGGTTGTCTACTTTAATAGATTTCTCCTCGTTCATTCCTTTGCCATGTAGTCTTCCCTCGTGATGAGATTCTGGAACTCCGACCCTTTTGATGTCCAGATAATGTGTGCAGAACTCAATGGCCTCCTCCATTGACCATCCTTCAACCATGCCCTCTTTTGGCCTGAATCTATTCATAACGTACCTCCTGAAAACTTTCATCAATCTTTCGAAAGGGAACATCTGATGCAGGTACATTGGGCCAAGGGCTCTAATTTGGTCAACAAGATGAATGAGCAGATGCAATGAGATATCAAAGTCAGTCGGTGGGAAATGCATCTCAAGCCTAATGAGAGTTTCGGCAATGTCCCGCTGCAGCTGCTCTAGCGTGGACACATCTATGACCTATTTTGAGATCACGTTGAAGAACGAGCACAGCTTTATGATTGGGGCGTGGACCTTTGAGGGGAGGATACCATGCAGGGCAATAGGGAGCAGCTGAGTCATAATGACATGATAGTCATGGGCCTTCATAGGGCTATAGTTGAACTTGAGTTCTCTCATGTTCACTAGCCTCTTTGAGTTCACACAGTAGCCCATCGGTACATTGAGTTCATTGAAGAAAGAAATAAGCGCATGCTTTTCTTCCTTCTTCAATGTCCATGACACAACTGGAAGTTTGAATTGGCCATTCTCTAGCTCTACGGGATGCAGCTCTTTCCTGATTCCCAAGTGTTGCATGTCTAGGCGTGTGGCTAGTGAATCCTTCGATGTCTCCCCGGTGTCCATCAAGGTGTTAAGAGTGTTAGCGCACATGTTTTTAGTGATGTGCATGGGATCAAGACAGTGGCGTACACTCAGAAATGGCCAGTAAGGTAGTTTCCAGAAAACCAATTTTTCTTCCAAACGCTCCCATCAGGCGCTGCTACTGCATTGTCCCCCTTCCCAAGGACAACCTCCAGTTTATTGAGTTCTCGAAGTATCGCAGGCCCGTCTCAATATTTTGGAGCTAAGCATTTCACAATAGTACCGTTGAAATCTTTTCTGTTCCTGCGGTAAGGGTGATCCTTAGGTAGGAACCTACGGTGTCCCATATAAACTATCTTTGAATTATTTGGCAGATTTACCGCATCGGTGTCGTCCAAGCACTCGACACATCTAGTATAGCCTTTTGTCTTCTCTTCGGACAGTGAACCTCGACCTGGTAGGTTGGTGATTGTAGCGATAAGTACTCCCTTGATCGTGAAATTTTCCTTTTTGTACTTGTCCTAAACATCTGGCACACCCTTTTCAAACATCTCCACTAGTTCATCGATCACTGGTTCCAAAAACACATCATTGTCATTCCCAAGTTGTCTTGGCCCTTGGATAGGTAGTGGCATCTGGGTGTACGACCGCTTCATATAGACCCAAGGTGGAAGGTTGTATACATAGAGCATCACTGGCCAGGTGCTATGATTGCTTCTAACCTGGTCGAAAGGATTCATCACATCTATGCTCAAAGCAAACCATAGGTGCCTTACCTCTCCACCGATGTCCTTATAGAACATAGTATTGATAGTCCTCTAGTTATGCCCATCGGCAGGGTGCCTCATCATTGTATCTTTCTTACGCTCTTCGCCATGCCAGCGTAGCAGCTTGGCTGACTTTGCACATGCAAACAACCTATGCACCCGGGGAGCTATAGGGAAATACCAAACGACCTTTATGGGACCTCCTCTGGTCTTAGTACCCTCATCTAACGGCCCTTCCATGTACCATAGAGCTTCACACTTGGGGCACTTGTCCAAGTCTTTGTATTTTTCTCCACGGTACAATATGCAATCATTGGAACACACGTGGATTTTTTCAACCTCGAGGCCAATGGGGCAGATCATTTACTTGGCCAAGTATGTCTTTTCTGGCAACTCGTTTTTTTCTAGGAGCATTTTCCTTATTATACCTAACAACTAATCGAAGCCTTTATCGCTCAATCCATTTGTCGATTTGAACTCTAACAGCATGATGTCGGCTTCTAGTTTGCTCATTGGACAATTCCTATACAATGGTGTTTTGCCATCTTGTCTCGTTTTCTCTAGCTTTCTCAGCTGTCTTTCACTAAGACATCCGGTCTCTATATTACGTAGCAGCTAAGAAATGCCATCGTTATCCTCGGTGTCGTCAGCTAGCGTGATCCTAAACCCATTATTTACTGTGGCCATAGGTTCCGTGTTGACACCGGGTTCCTCGTCAGCATCGTGGATGGCTACATCAGGCATGTCCACATCATCATTGTTTTCCTACAGAACATTCACACCAACCTCGCCATGCATAATCCATATCGCATAGTTTGGCATGAACCCCTAGTAATCAAGTGCGATCATATAGACTCAATTTGACGAAAGTTCCTTTGATTCTTGCAATCTTTGCATGGGCAGAAGACAGGGTTCCCATTCCCAGCATGAGCTTTGGCATCAGTGATAAACTGACTGACGCCATGCATGTACCGCTTGTCCGTTCGGGACAGATGCATCCACTCTTGATCCATCTCTGCACAAAAAAATACTGAGACAGTAATTACAAAGAATTAATAAGAAATCGAGCTTCATGAACAACAATTGTAGCTCGAAAGTACCATTTTTGGAAATCATTATTGTATACTAATTATTGAAAAATTGAAATTGGTAGCCCCGCCCCTGTAAATTGAAAATCGTAGTAAAAAACAATTATTGCACAATAATGAAGAACAACTATTCTACTCTATTTCTAAGAACTAATTATAGCATCACATACTAACAATGATGATCTTGACCACCATGGAATAATTAGCTAGGAATATAAATGTGTTCATAGACACCAACCTTTTGGATGATGGATTCACCACAATTTGAGCCTTGCACAAATGTCCAGTCGGAAAAGTGCTCTCTAGAATAGAGAAAGAACAAGAATGAGAATCAAGCAATGTAGCCATCAAAACGAAGCTAATTAAGCAACAAAATCAAAGGAGTGGATGTTTGTTACTAACCTTAAAGAAAAAGATCAAGCCATTCTTCAAAATCCAAGCGCTAGCTTCATGGTGAAGAGCAGCTGCAACAATAGAGGGAAGGGCCCAAACGCGCGCCTCTGTCCTCGGGATGGAAGAGAGGAGGAAGAAGAGGACGGCTGCAGCCTTTTTGTGCTGTAGGCTTATCACCGTCGGTTCTTATCTTGATCTGACAGTGATAGATCACAATCACTGTCGACTCTTGGCTTGAACCGGTAGTGATAAGTGCCGCCAAAACACTGCCCGTTCAAACCACAAACCGGTAGTGATGTGGTCCTTTACTGCCGGTTTTAACCCAGCCCCAATCATTTTCTCATTTTCAAGCTCATAACTGGCAGTGAAGGTACATCACTGCCGGTTCTCATAAATCCGGCAGTGATGAGGCCGGCAGTGATGTCCAAATCTGTAGTAGTGGCGACTAGCTGAAGACGTTGATAATACAAGTACGAGGAGGACTGCATGTGATGACTAGCAGTATGGTTGGGACCTTTTTGGTTGGTGGGCAATGCTACGGTACAATCTTTACCTCCTAGGAGGTAATATCTCAAATAAATCTGAGTCATTGATTTTTAGATTTTTAAAATTAATTAGTTAACATAGGAAAATGAAAAATGGAAATAATATTTTCAAATCTCTGCATGCACGGGAGAAACAGAAACAGGCCGCCGGCCAAGTGCCCTTCCCTTGTTCATTGCACACAGCCTGGCAGATCCATGCATGCGTGCGTATCAACAACAACAACAACAAAGCCTTTAAGTGCCAAACAAGTTAGGGTAGCCTAGAGTTGAAACCCAGCAGAAGCAATCAAGGTTCAGGCACGTGAATAGCTGTCTTCCAAGCACTCCTATCTAAGGCTAAGTCTTTGGGTATATTCCATCCTTTCAAGTCTCCTTTTATTGCCTCTACCCAAGTCAACTTCGGTCTTCCTCTGCCTCTCTTCACGTTACTATCCTGGCTTAGGATTCCACTACGCACCGGTGCCTCTGGAGGTCTCCGTTGAACATGTCCAAACCATCTCAACCGGTGCTGAACAAGCTTTTCTTCAATTGGTGCTACCCCTAATCTATCACGTATATCATCGTTCCGAACTCGATCCCTTCTTGTATGACCGTAAATCCAACGCAACATATGCATTTCCGCAACACTTATCTGTTGAACATGTCGTCTTTTCGTAGGCCAACATTCTGCACCATACAACATAGCAGGTCTAATCGTCGTCCTATAAAACTTGCCTTTTAGCTTCTGTGGTACCCTTTTGTCACATAGGACACCAGATGCTTGCCGCCACTTCATCCACCCTGCTTTGATTCTATGGCTAACATCTTCATCAATATCCCCGTCTCTCTGTAGCATTGATCCTAAATATCGAAAGGTATCCTTCCTAGGCACTACTTGACCTCCTAAACTAATATCTTCCTCCTCCTGAATAGTAGTGACGAAGTCACATCTCATATACTCAGTTTTAGTTCTACTGAGTCTAAAACCTTTGGACTCCAAAGTCTCCCGCCATAACTCCAGTTTCTGATTCACTCCTGTCCGGCATTCATCAACTAGCACTACATCGTCCGCGAAAAGCATACACCAAGGGATGTCCCCTTGTATGTCCCTTGTGACCTCATCCATCACTAAGTCAAACAAATAAGGGCTCAAAGCTGACCCTTGATGTAGTCCTATTCTAATCAGGAAGTCATTCGTGTCTCCATCACTTGTTCGAACTCTAGTCACAACATTGTTGTATATGTCCTTAATGAGCCCGACGTACTTCATTGGGACTTTATGTTTGTCCAAAGCCCACCACATAACATTCCTTGGTATTTTATCATAAGCCTTCTCCAAGTCAATAAAAACCATATGTAGGTCCTTCTTCTTCTCTCTATACCGCTTCATAACTTGTCTTATTAAGAAAATGGCTTCCATGGTTGACCTTCCGGACATGAAACCAAATTGGTTCATAGAGACCCGCGTTATTGCTCTCAAGCGATGCTCGATAACTCTCTCCCATAGCTTCATAGTATGGCTCATCAACTTAATTCCCCGGCACCATAAAAAATCAGCAAGTTCATCGTATATACAACAGCTAACATATTTTATTCGGTTAAAAAAATACGTTACATACAATACATTAATTGAGTCGTAAATTTTAGTGATCTAAAATATCTTACACGCTAACATATTACACATAATCGAGTGTGTATATTATGCTAACTCGAATGAAATTATATTATAAAATTAAGAAGGCCTTGAAATAAAACACTAGTTGTCACGTACTTACGTATATTATAAGCATGTAATTTTTTATGGTGGTTGAACATGTTTGTTGGGCATGTACGCCACATAAAATAATTGGGGGGGTTCATGATGTATAAAGCTTGATGATATTTTTTGTCTTAAAAGTGGTCAAATTTTTTTTATAATACTTAGTTATGTTAAAAATGTACTCAATTAAAGAATATATGTTACATACATGAAGAATATCAACAGCTAAGCGTCAATTTAGCAACAAACTTTAGCGGTCTAAAACATATTACACGGTAGCGCACATAAAGTTTCATATATGTGCATGTAATTTGCTTTCAAATGCGTGCATATAAGTTTTGTAATACATGCATGCAATTAGTTTGTTCTAGTTAAGTTATGTTATATCCAAAGTTGCAAAAATAAAAAGATTCGCTGTATCTAATAGATCATGTATGCATCAATTAGATCTAAAAAAGATCTTTATATCTAAAACTTTCCTTCCTTCACATATTACCTCGTAGGAAGTAATAGATGATTCTAACCATCCGCGATCTAATTAGATGAACGGCTCACAGTTGAGGGTACCACAGCAAAGCCCTTGGTTGAAGCCCATGTGCCACGCAACCTGTTTATTAGGCAACAATCTCAGTCCCAAGCGAGATCAAAAATCCAAAATAAATATCTGGCTACCTGTTTAGGCAACTACTTATTGTCTTTGAGAATCCTAATTTTGCCTCATTTTTCATGTCAAAATTAATCTTGACATGCTTAGTGCTATACTTACATCCATCCTATAACACCGTACATTCTAAAAAGGACAACGTAAGAGAATACTCAAATGATGCATGTACTCATAAATTAAACCCAATTAAGGAGTTTGTCCTCATCAAATTATGGCTTCCCAACTTTATCAAATCTGAGCATGGATAACATACAGAATGTCTTATATTTCAGTATAAGTTTAAAATAAATCCGCACAATAACCATATATTTAACTCAATTTCGCAGAATAATTTATCCTTTATTGCACGAACATTTATTATGGTCTTGGAATTTATTTGATTTAAGGTTAGGACGTACCAGCATGCTTGCAAGTTTGGTCAAACATGAGATACTTCTTGCAAAGTGAGAAAGACATTTTTGTTTAATGGACGGAGTATCTAGAATGCAAGGAAGAAGTGGAACAGCGTAAGAACAGTCTGCAATGCTAAGTCACCCTCTGGTCGCTTTGATGTGTGGGCCTTTGCGCATGGACACCCCTGCACCACTCTTCAGTATGCAAGCCTGATTTTCCCATATTTTGACCGCATGAAAAATCAATGGATGAGATATCATGGAGGCATGCTGGGTCAAGGCTCGCGCCATGGTTGGTGCCCAATCCACATCGATCCAAAATGCTGGTGGAGATGATCGATGAAGACATGGTACTGGTACACATCACTACTAGCGAAAACATTTTTAGGGGAATATATATTGGATTTACAACTCAACACTTCCACATCCTTACCACTGCACCACCAAATCACTTCTGAGGATTGAATATTCTGTAATCTTGTATTGAATATTTTGACTACTAAATGAACTCAAATAAAAAAATTCAATTATAAAGTTTTAAATCTTGTCAGGCACTACAACTTTAGTGGTTATGTCTCCTTCCGAGATTGTTTGGAAAATTTAAATTTTAAAATATGTAAATTTAAAATAAATATTTGAGATATTAAATAACTTCAAATAAAAAACTTATTAACAAAAAAATATATATCAGGTCGACTACTACAATATTAGTATTAACTATGTAAACATTTAAGGTCATTTAGGAATTCTAAATTTTGAATGTCAAAATTTATGAACCTACAACACATATTTGGGACTGTAAAGGATTTTAAATCAAAATCTTTTCAACTACAGAGTTGTAGACTGAATTGAGAACAACGACTTTGGTACAGACCATGTCAACATCTGAGGTTGTTTGTTTAAATTTTAATTTGCAAAATCTATGAAGTTAACACAACATTTTGGGACTCTAAACAGTTTTAAATAAAAAACTTTTTAACTACAAAGTTGTCAATCATGCCGAGAGCTACAATTGTGATATAAAGTTTGTCTTCATCCTAAAATTATAGATTTAAATTTTGATGCAACTACGGACATATTAAAACTTTTTTCGCAACTATGTTATATCAACGGAGAAATAATCACCCTATTCGGCTGGTCACGTTCTAGCTTGTTTCAGCTTATTCTCCTACACACAACACTATTTATTTATCCAAAACAATCCGAAACTTACTGTAGCATGGACCAGCCGAACACGCTGAATTTTATTAACCCAAGATCACTAAATCGAGTTAACAAAAAAAGTTGAATTATCTTGAGAAGTGTGGGAGACCACTAGTGGCTGAGTCATAATGACATGACAGTCATGGGCCTTCATAGGGCCATAGTTGAACTTGAGTTCTCTCATGTTCAATAGCCTCTTCGGGTTCGCATAGTAGCCCATCGGGACTTTGAGTTCATTGAAGAAAGGAATAAGCACACGCTTTTCTTCCTTCTTCGATGTCTATGACTTAACCGAAAGTTCGAACTGGCCATTCTCTAGCTCCACGGGATACAGCTCTTTCCTGATTCCCAAGTGTTGCATGTCCAGACGTGTGGCTAGTGAATCCTTCGATGTCCCCCCGATGTCCATCAATGTGTTAAGCGTGTTAGCGCACACGTTTTTATTGATGTGTATGGGATCAAGACAGTGGCGTACACTCATAAATGGCCAGTAAGGTAGTTTCTAGAAAACCGATTTTTTCTTCCAAACGCTCCCATCAGGCGCTACTACTGTACTGTCCCCCTTCCAAGGACAACCTCCAGTTTGTTGAGTTCTCGAAGTATCGTAGGCCCGTCTCGATATTGTGGAGCTAAGCGTTTCTCAATAGTACCATTGAAATTTTTCTATTCCTGCGGTAAGGGTGATCCTTAGGTAGGAACCTATGGTATCCCATATAAACTATCTTTGAGTTATTTGGCAGGTTTACCGCATCGGTGTCATCCAAGCACTCGACACATTCAGTATAGCCTTTTGTCTTCTCTCTAGACAACGAACCTCGACCTGGCAGGTCGGTGATTGTAGCGATAAGTACTCCCTTGATCGTGACATGTTCCTTTTTGTACTCGTCCCAAACATCCGGCACACCCTTTTCAAACATCTCCACTAGTTCATCGATCACTGGTTCCAGAAACATATCGATGTCATTCTCAGGTTGTCTTGGCCCTTGGATCAGTAGTGGCATATGGGTGTACGACCGCTTCATACAACCCAAGGTGGAAGGTTGTATATACAGAGCGTCACTGGCCAGGTGCTATGATTGCTTCTAACCTGGTCGAAAGGATTCATCCTATCTGTAGTCAAAGCAAACCAAAGGTGCCTTACCTCTCCACCGATATCCTTATAGAACATAGAATTAACAGTCCTCTAGTCACGCCCATCGACGAGGTGCCTGATCATTGTATCTTTCTTACGTTTTTCGCCATGCCAGCGCAATAGCTTGGCTGACTTTACACATGCAAACAGCCTATGCACCTGGGGAGCTATAGGGAAATACCAAACGACCTTTACGGAACCTCCTCTGGTCTTGGTACCCTCATCTGACGGCCCTTCATTGTACCGTGGAGCTTCACACTTGGGGCACTTGTCCAAGTCTTTGTATTTTTCTCCATGGTACAATATGCAATCATTGGAACACGCGTGGATTTTTTCAACCTCGAGGCTGATGGGGCAGATCATTTGCTTGGCCAAATATGTTTTTTCTGGCAACTCATTTTTTTCTGGGAGCATTTTCCTTATTATACCTAACAACTGATCGAAGCCTTTATCGCTCAATCCGTTTGTCGATTTGAACTCTAACAATATGATGTCGGCTTCCAGTTTACTCATTAGATAATTCTTATACAATGGTGTTTTGTCATCTTGTCTTATTTTTCTAACTTTCTTAGTTGTCTTTCACTAAGACATCCGGTCTCTACATTACGTAGCAGCTGAGAAATGCCATCGTTATCCTCAGTGTCGTCAGCTAACTTGTTCCTAAACACATTAACTGTGGCCATAGGTTCCGTGTTGACACTGAGTTTCTCGTTAGCATCGTGGATGGCTACGCTAGGCATGTTCACATCATCATCGTTTTCCTGCAGAACATTCACACCAACCTCATCATGCATAGTCTATATCGTATAGTTTGGCATGAACCCCCTGGTAATAAGTGCGATCGTATAGACTCAATTTGACGAAAGTTCCTTTGATTCTTGCAATCTTTGCATGGGCAGAAGACAGGGTTTCCATTCCCAGCATGGGCTTTGACATCGGTGATAAACTGGCTGACGCCATGCAAGTACCGCTTGTCCGTTCGGGACAGATACATCCACTCTCGATCCATCTCTACACAAAAAAATATTGAGACAGTAATTACAAAGAATTAATAAGAAATCGAGCTTCATGAACAACAATTGTAGCTCGAAAGTACCATTTTTGGAAAACATTATTGTACACTAATTATTGGAAAATTGAAATTGGTAGCCTTGGCCCTATAAATTAAAAATCATAGTAAAAAAATAATTATTGCACAATGATGAAGAACAACTATTCTACTTCATGCCACATAAAAATAGAGACATTTATTTTAAAAAAGACTAAAATTGAAGACATGATCATGAACAGCAATGTAGCTCCAAACAATACCCATATAAATTGAAAAATGTAGCCCCATAAAAAATTAATGCACAATAATGAAGAACAATTATTCTACTCCATGCCACATAAAAATGGAGACACTAATTTTAAAAAAAGTCTAAAATTGGAGACATGATCATGAACCACAATGTAGCTCCAAACAATGCGTTGTTATGTGACACAGACTAATTTTGTCAACAAATTGTAAAAGAATCTATTCTACTTCTAAGAACTAATTATAGCATCACATACTAACAATGATGATCTTGACCACCATGGAATGATTAGCTAGGAATTTAAATATGTTTATAGACACCAACCTTTTGGATGATAGATTTATCACAATTTGAGCCTTGCACAAATGTCCAATTGGAAAAATGCTCTCTAGAATGGAGAAAGAACTAGAATGAGAATCAAGCAATGTAGCCATTAAAACGAAGCTAATTAAGCAACAAAATCAAAGGAGTGGATGTTTGTTACTAACCTTAAAGCAAAAAGATCAAGCTATTCTTCAAAATCTAAGCGCTAGCTTCATGGTGAAGAGCAGTCGCAACAATGGAGGAAAGGGCCCAAACGCGCGTCTCTGTTCTCGAGATAGAAGAGAGGAGGAAGGAGAGGACGGCTGCAGCCTTTTTGTGCTTTAGGCTTATCACCGTCGGTTTTTTGCTTGAACCGACAGTGATAGAGCCCAATCACTGTCGGCTCTTGGCTTGAACCGTCAAGCCACTGCCGGTTAGAGACACAAACCGGCAGTGATAGTTGTCATCACTGTCGGTTCGGTCACATCCCAAATTAATTTTTGGGTTTTAGAGCCAAGAACTGACAGTAAAGGGTCAGCACTGCCGGTTCTCCTAATTCCGACAGTGAAGTGCTATTCTGAGCCACCCGAGGAAGACGACGCCAAACGTCATGCAAGAGGGATGCCTCTGTCCCTTGGTTTTGAGGGGATGAGGTTGCGGCGAATATTCCCCCAGAGGACGACCCCGTCCCCTGTCGCTCCTGATCCCTCGTCGCTCCTGATCCAAACACCGCAAAAAAGAGATGCCGTTCCATTCTATCCCCGTTCGTCCCCTCTTCCAAACACATGGTAAAAATCCTGGGTCTGAGCCTCTTTAGGGCCCGTTCGTTTGCAGCTATTCCTGTCTGGAATGATTCTCGGTGAAGTCCGGTGTATACAGATGAAATAAGCGATCCTAGCCGGAATAGTTCCGAACGTGAATCCCCGGAACCGAACAGGCCCTTAGCTGTGAGCATGACGAGAAAGTAGACTCGGCTGGGAATGGACGAGGACTGAAAAAGTATGACGCGACGCGTGGGGCCATACGTGTTTGACCATTTTGACGCGTCGGCCGGAGCGATTGGCAAATCGCTCGCTCCGGACCACGAGATGGACAGTCCAAGGTCCAAACCCAGCCCTGTGCGCAGCGCAGCTGGGTTTGGTCCGACGAATTGTCTTCGCTGCCACGTTAGACGATTCGAGATCTCCAATATCAGTTGTCCGAGAAAATTAAGGATATATATTTACATGTTGCATGCAAAACGCAAACCAAACCCAACAGCAGCTCAGCCAGCCGCAGCGGCGCCATGGCCACGGGAACCCCCCTCCTCCTTGCCCTCGCATCCATGTTCCTCCTCCTCGCCTCGGTGTCGGGGGACGCCGGACATTGGGAGCTCTGCGGGACCACGGGCAACTACACGGCCAACAGTAGCTACCAGTCAAACCTCGCAAGACTCGCGACGGCGCTCCCCTCCAAGGCATCCCAGCCGGGGAACCTCTTCGTGACGAGCAGCGTCGGCTCCGTCCCAGACGCCGTCAACGGGGTCGCGCTCTGCCGCGGAGACGTCACCAACGCCACGGCCTGCGGCTCCTGCGTCGCCGCGGCGTTCCGGGACGCGCAGCAGCTGTGCGCCTACAGCAAGGACGCGGCCGTGTTCTACAACGACTGCTACCTCTGCTTCTCCAACCAGAACATCCTCGCCTCCTCCACCGCCGGCGGCGAGCTCTTCACACTGATGCCCACGAGGAGGAACGCGTCCAGCAGGTCGGGCGGAGACGACTACGTTGCCGTCGTAGTCTCTCTCCGTGATTTCGGGAGCGATCAAGGAGCCTTCATCCTCATGAACGCGCAGAATGTATCCGATCCTGTGGTATCATTCGACGCTGCCGTGGGCGCCCTGGTCACCGCCACCGCGGACTACGCAGCCGCCGACTCGCCCGTGAGGTTCGCCACGGGGTCGGAGGAGACCCCCGACATGAGCAACCCTACGATCTACGGGATGGCACAGTGCACGCCAGACATGGCGCCGGACAGCTGCCGGAGCTGCCTCTCGCTTATAATGACGATGGGGCCCCAGTATCTCAGCGGCAGGATGGGCGGCCGGATTATTGGATTGCGCTGCAACTACCGGTACGAGGTGTACCCCTTCTTCTCCGTCAAGCCTCTGGTTCATCTGCGAGAGCCATCCATGGGCACACCCTCGCCGGCGCCTGCTGTGGCAGTTGCGCCACCGGACTCCGGAGGAGGTGAGTTTGGCGAAATAATATTATGGCACCTGCTGCTGAATCCCTGCGGACGCTTCATCATTCTATATATATATAAAACTTACACAAGGGTGATTTGATTCAATTAATAACTCAACTCCGCAGTGCTGAAAATCAAATCAGGATATAATTCTGAAACTTTACCAGATTTCAATGAAATATATAAACATGTTTCCTTTTACTATGAATTTGGTCTTCTCTTCTACTACACGCCTGCCAAAATTATTGCTATTGCTAGTGAGTACCTCTGAAAATAAGTAAGTATATGCATGAATTTGGAACGATGTAGCTTAACTCAGCAAACTAAGGTAAAACAACTAGTAACAAATGTCACCATCATATAACATGTTCGCTTGCTCGTATCTGGTTTATAAGTCATGGTTTATTAGACAACAAATAGTATTTTTCTCTCACACCAAACCAGCCAACAGTACTTTCAGCCATGGCTTATAAGCCAAACCAGCCCAAACGAACAGGGCGATAATTGTAAGGGACCGTGACGCCAAAGAGGGGGGTGAATTAGGCAACTTAAAACTCTAACTCTAAAACACGGCATCTAATTCCACCCAGTCAAAACCTATGCAAGAAGGTAATCTATACAGATGTGCAACTACGGTTTTGCTAGGTGTGTTGCTATCTCTACCACAAAAGAGTTATGCACCCTAGGTTCTAATCCTATTAACTAGCCTATCAACTAAGCTAGGAAAGTAAAGCAATCAACCAAGGTAGCAATGTGAATGCGGAAGGTAAAGATGAGGTAGAGATGCAAATTCCCGTCGACGACTCCGATATTTTTACCGAGGTATCGAGAAGCGCTCAAGTTTCCCCTTAGTCCTCATTGGAGCCCCTCGGGAATCCCTCGCTAGGACCAAGCTCTCGGTCGGGTAACTTCGTGGATAGCCCCAGGCCTTCCCCAAGCGCAAGTGGGTCTCCGGTGTGCCTTCCGGCAAGCCTCTCCCGGACCGCTCCCCGCCGTCTTCACTATCAAGCTTTCGGCTGAACCGCCGCGGACCTTGTTCCCTCCGTACATGGTGGTGGCCACACCACAAACGCGGTTGATGTGGTCTAACAAGACTACAAACCCCTTCGTTGCACAACAATGGTGCGCGCAAGCACCGAGTGGTAAGAGGTGTGCAAACCTCACTAAACACTAGGCCTAAACCTGGAGCAAGCGTATAAGCGGTGGTCTAACTAACCTAAGAACTTCGTAAAGCACCTACGCTAATCAGCGAATGTATCACTAAGCACTTAGTAAGTGGAGAGCTCTAAAATGATGTACCAACACCCTTGATATGTTTCCTCACCTCTCTAGCCTTCAAATGGCCGGTTGGGGGTTATTTATAGCCCCACACGTGAGAACTAGCCGTTGGACCCGAGACCCAACTTTCTGCTAGTGACCTGACGCTGATCATGTCCCGATCAGACGCGTCCGGTTCTGCCGATCGTTGGAGCGCGCGCGTTGATCGGACTCTGGACCGAGTCTGGTCTCACTCGATCGGATGCGTTCGGTCGCGCTGGCGCCGCTCTGGAACCTTTCGGGACATGATCGGACGCCACTGCCAGGCGCGTTCGGTCGTCCACAGCTGTTGCGTCCGATCCTCACTGAGTTGTTGCCGTGACGATGAACAATGAAGTCCATGAGTCCGGTCACTGCCTCGCTCAGAGTCCAGTCGCTGCTGCTGATGCCTGCTGTTGCCGAGCAACTGATCGGACACGTCCGGTCCTCATAGGGCCATGTCCGGTCACCTCTGCCGAGCTCGTTTCTTTGTGATCTTGCGTCCGGCTTGGTTCGCATCTTCGTGCTTGGACTTTGCTTGATATCTTGAGTCTTCTCTTGTGCTTCTAGGGTCTTGCTTATGGTGTTGATCGTGGGATCATCATGTCGCCTTCGTCCAAGTCAGGGAGGGGTGAAGGTTGGAGGGAACGAGAAGGAGGAGGGCGAGATGAATCTAGAGGACCTGTTGCATGGGCTCACTCTGATCGGGGAGGAGGACGATGCTCTAGACTTTTTGGAGGAGATCAAGGGGCTGATCAAGGATGTTCATTGGCTAGCATTGTTTAGGGTTTACACTACGAAACCCTTCAGCCACGCAGCTTTGCTGAATGCCATGCGCAATGCATGGTCTGCGGCAAAAGAGGTTATGTTCAAGGTGCTGAGAAAGAATCTATTCCTCGTCCAACTCCAATGTCTAGGAGATTGGACCAGGGTAATGGAGGGAGGACCATGGCTGTTCTGTGGAGCGCCGGTGGTTTTAGAAGAGTATGATGGGTTCTCCAATGTCAAGAACTATAAGCTCAATAAAATCCCGGTGTGGTCCCGCATTCATGGAATCCCGGAGGGGTTGATGAAGAAGAAAGAGCTGGCGAAGAAAGTGGCTAGGAAGGTTGGGGAGCCACCAATTACGGTGATCGTGGATGAGGGCCGCATAAATCCGGCTTCTTATCTTAGAGCTCGGGTGTTTCTGGATCTGGACAAACCCTTGGTGAGGGTGGTTATCACGCTCAAAGAAAGCAAGAGATATCTGGTGCAATATAAGAAGCTACCGGTGTTTTGCTTTGTCTGTGGAGGGCCGCATAAATCCGGCTTCTTATCTTAGAGCTCGGGTGTTTCTGGATCTGGACAAACCCTTGGTGAGGGTGGTTATCACGCTCAAAGAAAGCAAGAGATATCTGGTGCAATATAAGAAGCTACCGGTGTTTTGCTTTGTCTGTGGTCTTATGGGCCATGAATTGACTGAATTTTGAGATGGTGTGCATGATATTAATAAGTGCCAGTGGGGGGAGTGGCTGCAAGTGAAGTTTGTAGGCAATAATATGGAGAGAGGGGCTGGACGAGGTGGAGGTATGAGAGGAGGGGCTGGAGGTCGGGGAAGAGGAAGAGGAAGGGATGCAAATCCAAATGGGGACAAAGATGATGATATGGATATCTTTGATGACTAGGGGGATGCGAGTTTGATCCCGCAAACCTCTAATACAGTAGGGGTGGAAGAGAGTCCGGAGAAGATTCAGGAGAGAAAGTGACAGAGGAAGGACGAGGTGGAGGGAGTGGCAAAGCAACTTTTACTAATGGCGTCCTCCGGGGAGGAGGAACGCCAAGAACAATGAAACTCCTAGCTTGCAACTGTTGCAGGCTGAATTCAGCCTGGGCAATTCGTTCACTTCTAGAGGTCCAAAGGCGGATAAAACCAGATGTGTGCTTTCTGTCTGAGACACATTTGGACACAGTTAAGGCAGAAAGATTGAGAAGGCAAGCAGGCTTTGATCACATACTCATTCATGAGAGTGACGGTCGAAGCGGTGGTTTATTGTTGATGTGGAAAGATGATATTCTGATTCATGAGCAAGGAATCACAAAGAATTATATCGATGTGGTCATCAATGATGGAACGGATTGGAGATTCACAGGATTGTATGGGGAACCAGAGTGGAGTCAAAAGGGCATTACATGGGATGCGTTGCGTTCCATCAGAGGGGATGGAAGTGTTCCACGGCTAGTGATGGGAGATTTTAATGAAATTTTATTTAATGCGGAGAAGGAGGGAGGTAGACCAAGAACACAACATCAGCTCCAAGCTTTTCATGATGCTTTATCAGATTGTGAGCTCATTGACATGGGGTATATAGGCGATTTATTCTCATGGCATAGAGGGAAAATTCGGGAGAGACTTGATAGGGATGTTGCCAACACCCTTTGGTCGAGTCTCTATCCCTAGGCTACGCTGATAAATAGCGAGATGACACGTTCAGATCATCGCCTCATTGTGATGGACCTGTCCTATCTCGCTAATCGCCAAGACGGTGGTGGTATTAAGAAGCGGTTTGAAGCACGATGGCTCCAAGAAGATGATACTGTGGAAGAGATGATTAAAGCAGCCTGGGCGCATGCTTCAGCTAAGCGTATGTTAGACTTGAAGAGGGATTTAGAGAGATTGAGGAGAGGGCCAATGACGGATGCTAACTAATGCTAGAGCAAGAGGAGATGTACTGGTTTCAGCGAGCCAAGGCGAATTGGTTGAAAAACGGTGATAGAAACACTAGTTTCTTTCAGAATTATGCCACGGAAAGGAAAAAAAGAACACGATCAAAGGCCTTGTCGATGATAATGGTGTTCTACAGGAGGACGGGGAGGTAATGGGCAATATTATCCAAGGATATTTTTAGAACCTTTTTTCATCAGAAGTAGGGGATCCAGACCCATCTGTGATAGCGGAGGTTCAGCGCATAATTACTCCAGAAATGAATAAGGGGCTGTTAGACACTTTTACTCGTGACGAAGTTAGAAGAGCTCTCTTCCAAATTGGCAATCTCAAGGTGCCAGGCCCGGATGGGATGCATGCGGTGTTTTATAAAAGGTTCTGGGAGATTCTAGGTGATGATCTAGTCAGAGAAGTGCTTCAGGCAATTAACACGGCAACAATTCCAGAGGGGTGGAATGATACAACAATTGTGTTAATACCCAAGGAAAATCTGCCTACTTTGGTGTCTCAACTTTGCCCTATAAGTCTTTGTAACATGGTCTACAAAGTTATTTCAAAAGTGCTAGCTAATCGGCTGAGGACCATTCTCCCCGGATATAATAAGTGATCATCAAAGTGCTTTTGTTCTCGGACGAATGATCACTGATAATATTCTCATCACATATGAGAGTATCCATGCTTTAAGAAGAAAAAAGGAAAAAGAGGGCTGTGTGCAGTAAAGCTCGATATGCATAAATTAAGCATATGATAGAGGAGAGTGGGGTTTCTTGGAGAAGATAATGTTGAAGCTGGGTTTTGATGGATGCTGGGTAAAGCCGATTATGGAATGCGTCACTTCAGTGAGATATAATGTGAGATTTAACTCAAGGGAAACCGAGATTTTCTTGCCTACAAGGGGTCTTCGCCAAGGGGACCCGCTGTCCCCTTATTTCTTCTTGATGATAGCTGAAGGACTCTCTTGTTTACTGAAGGGGGCAGAAAATAGAGGAGAATTGGAAGGCATTCGGATGTGCAGGGATGCACCAATGGTGTCTCATTTGTTATTCGCTGATGATTCTCTTATATTGATGAATGCAGATAAGAAGAATGCTAAGAACCTGAAATTGTTATTGGATCGGTACTGTGCAAGTTCCGGTTAGAAAGTAAGTGATGCTAAATCTAGTATTTTTTCAGTGAAAATACTAATGTGGAGGATAGAGCTGAAGATTGTGCAGCTCTAAACATTGTCACGGAATCGTTGAATGATAAGTATTTGGGCCTTACAGCTATGATCGGTATAGATCGCAGTGATTGCTTCAGACACTTGATTGATTGAGTAAGAGGGAAAACAAAGGGTTGGAAGGAGAAGCTACTTAGTATGGGTGGGAAGGAGGTTCTTATTAAATCAGTCACCCAAGCCATATGCGATGATGGTATTCAAAATCCTGAAAAACATTTGCAAAGGGGATCACTGACGTCATTTTGCAATTCTAGTGGGGTGACGATGACGATCACAAAAGGATTCATTGGAAGGCTTGGTGGAAGCTCTGTATACCAAAGAAGAGAGGCGGGATGGGATTCGGAGATTTAGAAAGCTTCAATGTTGCAATGCTTGCTAAACAAGTCTGGAGGCTATTGCTGGAACCTGAATCTTTATGTGCAAAGGTGTTGAGAGCAAGGTATTATCCTGATGGAAATCTGCTGGCTGCAAAGCTAAAGAGTGGAAGCTCCTATTCTTGGCAGCGTGTTGGCAGGCTTGGAATGTTTCAAAAGGGGTTATATTTGGAGAGATGGAGATGGATCTCAGATAAAAATCTGGGACGATAATTGGATTCCATCAAGTCATAACCTCAAAATTTTAACACCACGCGGGCTTAATTTGGTGACGAGGGTGTATGAGTTAATTAATCCAGTGACTGGTTCATGAGATGAAGATTTGATTAATGAGCTTTTCTGGCCTGTGGATGCTCACCGTATTCTACAGATCCCTCTCACTCATGGCAGGGAGGATCTAGTGGCGTGGCATTACAATCGGAATGGCGTCTTTTCAGTCCGATCTACTTACCATGGCCAATGGTTACATAAATTTGGTGAGAATAGAGTTAATGAGCAAGCAGGTGCAGTTGGTGAAGTGGACGTTTTGTCCAAATTGTGGAATCTGAATGTTCCAGCAAAGATAAAAAATTTCGGTTGGCGGGTGTTGCATGGCTGCTGCCATATAGGGGCATACTTGCAAACTGGCATATCAAAAATTCAGGGAGCTGCCCAGGCGAGGACATCAAACACTTGCTGTTTTTATGCAAACGAGCACAGGATATATATGGCAGAAGATTGGTGCTTGGCAGGAAATTCAGAAATACATAGCAGTGGATCGATCGGGATCAGTAGTGGTGATGGAGATAATTAATAGATCGAGAACACTGGGCCATTTGAACAACATGGGATTGGCCGAATTAATCTTAACAGGCAGCTAGTATATATGGTGGGAACGAAGAAAATTCATTCATGGTGAGGCAATCCAACCACAGATGTGAAGTGCTTTATCTATCGTGACCTTGACAACAAACTATCAACGAGCTCTGATGAAGAATGCCAAACGTGCTGATGGATGGAAGACGCCGCCCAAGGGAACTTTGCTTCTGAATATAGATGCCAGCTACGAACCAGAGAGGGCAGATGGAGGAACCGGAGGGATTGTCAGGGACTTGGTTGGTATGTTTATAGCTGCATCATATTGTTATCTTGATCATGTTGTGGATGCCCCAACAGCGGAGGTGTATGCTCTAAGAGAAGGGCTCATGTTAGCCCAACATATTGGTTGCATCATTCTGTCCGACTGTTTGGAGGTGGTGGAGACAATGAAGCAGGGAGGTTTTTCAGCAACAGCTGGTGCGCCAATATATGATGAATGTATGGTACTCTGGCAAGATTTAAATTCTATCACTATAGATCATTGTAATAGGGATATCAATAGAGTAGCGCACAATTTAGCGAGTTTAGCTATTCAGTCAAAGAATTCATGTATTTGGGTCGATGAACCCCCTAGCTTCATTATTGAAGCCCTGGTGAATGATGTAACTCTGTTTTCAAATCAATAAAGTGCGTCAGATGGCTTCCCTCAAAAAAAAAGTGCCCAACCAAGTGTTTGCAAGTGAGAGATACCGAGCCCACCATAGAGGATAGCAGACTTTTGTCCATGCCACCAAGCAAATGACCACTCTTTGCATCCTTACGCCCTTTCCAAAGAAAGCCTCTTCTAATCTTATCAATGGCCTTAATAGTCCATGGTGGGAGGTCTAAATAAAGCCATTGCAAGATGTATCAAAGTGGAGGTGAGCGCAAACTGAACCAAAATACGTCTCCCAGCCCTTGTCAAAAAATTTGCCTTCCAACCCGGTACAAGGTCAGCAATTCTATCAATTAAGGGTTGTAATTGTGCTCTCCTTAATTTCCTCAAGCATAAGGGAATACCAAGGTACCTACAAGGGAAATTGAGCACCTCACATGGTAGCTTTTCTTGCACGACCAGAATATCTGATTCTAAGCACTGGATGGGGAACACATTGCTTTTCTACACACTGGTCTTGAGGCCCGATGCTTCACCAAATAAATGAAGAATGTCCATTGTTATCTTAATATCACTGGCCGTTGGCTGGAGGAAAACAACAACATCATCCGCATAAAGAGAAATCCTAGTGAGGTTTTCGTTATTAACCTTAGGGAATTGAGAAGATCATTACTCCATTAGTAGAGATAACAGTATATAGAGAGCTTCGTGGGCCATATGTGCCTATAGTGGGCTTCATATACTTAACAGTACCCTCCAAACTCTAGGTGGAAGTGGAGGATCTGGCACAGGGCAACAATGAGTAAAAATGTGTGATGCATGCCAAAAGATTTACATGGTTGGGTAGAGAATGGATCCTAGGTTGTGATCCCATATTACTAACCTTAAGGATTTGATAAGATCATTACTACATTAGTAGATTTGACCAGTGGCGCGCCAAGGCCCGGCCACCCTGGGCCGCTGCCCAGGCTCCCTTGGCGCTAACACCTTAGGCCCAAGTGCTAATCAAGGCCCAAGTCCCTTGTGTACAGAGAAGAGGCTGGGAAGAGTGAAAGCCCAAAGAGAGTGGTGCCCGGGCTCCCAAAAAACCTGGATCTGCCAATAGATATGACTATATTCAGATAGCCTCATGGGTCATATGGGCCTATAGTAGATGGAACTTCATAGGCTTTCATGCACTTAACAATGCCCAACCTCACTGATAGATGCTACCTTTCTGTTTACTTATCCTTTTCTCAAACCGTTCCTCCATCCCTTTCTAGCAAGTATTTTTCAATTTCCTTTGATGGATAGGAATTCCTAAATACCACAAAGGAAATTTGCTAGATGAGCAGAAAAAAGTGTATTGATCTTTAAAAGACTGAGCCTCGTGAAAGTAGGATACTTGAATTTTTTGGAAAATGATTTAAACTCAATAGCTACTTGAATGCACACAATAAAATGATTTAAACTCAATAGCTACTATTTTTGGCAAGGAAATATATTTAAATAATATCACCAAATATCTGCCTTCTTTCTACATTCTTTTTGTTGGAAGTACGCTTCTATGCAGTCCCATAGTCACAACATGCTGAGTGCAGACATGGAAATATTTTTCTGCTTCGAGTCTTGGCCATTGATGCATCCTGGCCGAATGCATAAATGTACTATAGTTGAAAGATTACAGGTGGTGATTAGAAGTTAGTAACACTCCTATGTCACTACCTTCGTTTATCTGTCTTTTATGTCACTACGGATAACTCTAACAGGTGGATCATCCTTTGTTTATCTGTCTTTTAGACGGAAATTCAGATTTCAACAAGGGCAGCAATAGACAAATCTGCATGCTGAAGTTCTTTATTCAGTATAATTTGAAGTTTTAAACTGAACTAAAATTATATACTGAGAGGTTTAGTTGCTTGGATGCTCCTTGTATCCATCAAGGCTCAACTACTCTAGGATCTTGTTGATGACCTACTAATATATAAAGCTTGTGGCATTGTAAACATTAAAGCTGCTAAGAATTTTTCTTCTTGTGTCATTTAAGGGGTGCTCCATTAAAATGACTAGAATAAAGCCAAAAATGTGCTGCGAAAGGCATGTGCATCAGGTCCTTCTGATTCTTGTTGAACTTTCAGCTATGCTTGAAATTAAGCAGCATCTTCAATTTACAGGAAATAGGACTCTTCCATTATCGAAAAAAACAGGAAACAGGATGGACAGAGTTTTAGCTACTATACTGCCTATAGTCGTTATGTTGCTGGCTATTGTAATAGTTTGCTATTTTCTCTGGAGGATGAAGAGGAAACCTGCAGGAACGCTATCACTGATTGGTAAGTGATTCCATCGTTTACCATTAGAACAAAGCTGAAATGGTGTCATTTTTCAGTATTGTACATAAGAAAACTACAGTAACATGTGGCCTTGTTCTGTGTGATAGATTCAACAAATCCAGAAGACATACGAAGTATCAATTCGCTCATTATTGATCTACCAACTCTACGAGCCACAACAGAAAACTTTGATGAAGGAAAAAAACTTGGCGAAGGAGGATTCGGTGCAGTTTACAAGGTGCTAAACTGCTCATTGTAGTTATTATATGTGATTTTTTCTGCACAATTGTTATTTAGAAATTTGTAAATATGGTTCTATTCCAGACGCTGCAGTGGGATGTAGGTCATGCCATGCACATGTAAAAGAGTTATAGTGGCCAATAGCTAAAGTAGTAAGAAATATAGGAAACTATCCTAACTGACCCTTCCCTGTTTCCAAAAAACACAAATATCAATTAACACTTCATAGTTTTGGTGATTCAATATCTTCATTTGTATAGGGGATCCTCCCTAATGGTCGAGAAATAGCAGTGAAAAGGCTTTCCCAGAGTTCTCGGCAAGGAATAAAGGAATTGGAAACTGAGCTTGTCTTGGTTGCCAAGCTTCAACACAAGAGTTTGATCAGGCTCGTTGGCGTTTGCTTGGAAGAACATGAGAAATTACTTGTGTATGAATACATGCCGAACAAAAGCCTTGACACCTTTCTTTTTGGTACTGTAATTCATCATCATTTAGCAACACTGAAACAAGTAAAATTTATTGTGCGCATCTTTGAGATTTCTCTTTTTTCCGGCTGGCATACAGATCCTGATAAAAGCAATAAGCTAGATTGGTGGAAGAGATTCATGATAATCAATGGGATCGCTCAAGGCTTGCAATATCTTCATGAAGAGTCTCGACTAAAGATAGTTCATCGGGACCTAAAAGCGAGCAACGTTCTGTTGGATTCTGACTTCAATCCGAAGATATCAGATTTCGGCTTAGCAAGGCTATTTGGAAGTGACCAATCACAATCTGTTACCAACCGTGTGGCTGGAACCTAGTAAGTGCTGGTGACCCTACCATCTCGTAATTAAGATACACATACTGAGTCCATAAATATAATGTTAGTTCTTGCATTGTTGCAGCGGTTACATGGCCCCTGAGTATGCTATGCGTGGGCATTACTCTATCAAATCAGATGTGTTTAGCTTCGGTGTTTCGATGCTAGAGATTGTTGCGGGAAGAAGGAACAGTGGATCTTATGAATCCGAGCAATACTATCATCTCCTTAGTTCGGTAAGTGCATAGGCGACATGAACAAACTCAATATTGCAGTTCCTCGCAAGTGGCAGAGATGATTTTGGTGCAAGATTCTCTGCTTTATAATGCAGGTTTGGGAACACTGGACGATGGGAACAACTGTGGAGATCATGGATCCATCCTTGTGCAGCCATAATCCTAGTGTAGACCAGATGCTGAGGTGCATCCATATCGGGCTTCTATGTGTTCAACACAACCCCGTGGATAGGCCCCTGATGTCAACTGTGAATGTCATGCTTAGGAGCAGCACTATGCCAAGCCAAGCTCCATCCAGGCCTGCATTTTGCTTCCTAAAGAGTGGCGTCAACTCTGAAGTGTACCATGGACGAGGAATTGCTCAGTCCACAAGCAGACCGGCTGTGTCAGAGAACGAAGTTACTATTACTGAAATTGAGGCAAGATAAGTCCATATGGGATTCGTGCAGTGGCGGATCTAGAATTTTATCGAAGAGTATGCCACATAAAAAAAAATTATGTACATTTCTGTAAAACCATTTACAATTCGGTAAACAGTTGCAATTTTTGCAATATAATTGCGTATACAGCGCTACATGATTTGTCTTCAATTCAAAAATTAAGTTGGAAGGTTCCATGAATTACAATAATAAAATAGTTCAAATACCATATTGATATAGTTCAAAATATAGGTATATAAAGAGACCAAAAGATTTACAATCTAGTTCTTTGACTTTTTTAGGCGATGAATTTTAAGTGATATAAATGTCTTTATATTATCTTCATCCACTTCGAAAACAATATCCCATTCACTGAATAATTAAACTACAGATAAGTAATTAAGTATGTAAGTTTTTTAAAAAAAATAAATCACAAATAATTAAATCTGGCAAACCTGGGCAAGGTCTTGACTCTTGAAAACTTGAAGTCTGCGTACTTCACAAGTGCAGCGACGGTCGTTGTCCAGGTCGCTGCTTCCTGCTGGCTTCTCATTCATGAATCAGGACTAAAACGCCCAAAGCAGCAGTTGGCCGGGAGACCAGCACGCCGGCAGTTGCAGTTGGCCGGGTCGCCGCCGTGTGTCTTTTTCAGGACCTGAACAACGGCCACTGCCCGGCTTCTCTTTCAGGATCAGTCACGACACTTCGGAATTGCTGAAATAGGATTGCAAGGCATGGAGACGAAGGCACTAGGCGGCAGGCGCGAGTGCGGGACTTCGATGGGATCGGCGGACCACGAGTTCGTGAGGCAGACGATATGAGACGAAGCTGTACGGCGGCGGCGGCGCTTGCGATCGTCACCCTGATTGCCGGGGCTTATTTGACTTATAAGCCGTATTTTTTTAGTCAACGAACAGTATTTTTCTCTCACATCAAACCAGCCAACAGTACTTTCAGTCATGCCTTATCAGCCAAATAAGTCAAGCGAACAGGGCGCGTGACTTCGTAAGGGAAGGAGCGGAGACAACGAAGCGCCGTATTACTACTATGGGCCTAGCATACCCTGTAGTTCCACCCTAGATTCGTGCAAGTCAAACTAGCTTAACTTTGACTGAGTTTACAGTGAATAGTATTAACATTTATTTCTCTAACTATGTTTACAATAAAAATATATTTCATAATTAATTTAATGTTACTTATCTTGTATCATAAATATCAGTATATTTTTTTATAACTTTAGTCAAAATTTAAATCATTTGACTTCTCGAAAAGTGAAAATTACATTTTTTTTTTATGAATGGCGGGAGTACTGGTGAACTTGTCTACTACTTCGGTTGGAAAAGGAGTTGAAACTAGGAAAGACCCTAGATATATAACTATACAAAGACAACATTAATTACAACTTGTAAGAGCAACTCCAACCACTTGACTATTCTTGTTGTGGAGACTTGGTCTGTTCGCTAGTTGGTTTCTGGGCTGGTTTGGGCTAGCTGGTGCTGGTTTATTGTGAGAGGAAAACACTGTTGGCCGGCTGATTTGGACTGGCTGAAACCAACAAGCGAACAGGGTGAGAATTTGTATAGCAAAAAGTAAACTCCAACATATGTGATATCTCACTTTGTAAAATAGAGAGTTGGCTATCCCTTGATTTTCGGTGGCATTAGAAAGTCAATTATGGACGCTCACTATCTGACTTTGTAAAATAGCAAGGCTGTTGTGGACCTCTTTTTTTAGAAGCATTCTATTTTACAAAATGGCTAAATAATGGAATTTGGCTACGAATTTTAGCCAAGCTTTTAGAGTTGCTATAAGCAGGTATTATTGCCAAGAGCTATTTTACGGTGTAAGATCATTGCTTCAGCTACTTTCGGCTGCCGCGGCAGCTTCAAAACTGCAGACTCCTGTAGCACAGCCAGCTGTATTTTTTTATTTACCGAGGGGAAAATGGAAGATCCTTTTCTCAAGATAAGAGGGAAAGTATGTGGAGAATGGTTAGCACCGCCCCCAGTTGTTACCGTAAATCTGAAAACTTTCCTACACAAAACTTGCTCCACCCAGTTCACTATTTGTTGGCAACTTGCTCTATCTTTCCGTAAATACTAGTAACTCTGAAAATCTCGCCCATGTAGTACTCCGAATACTTTTGGGTATTAACTCTGAAAATCTCACCTAATGGGCCACTAGCAGCTGACAGTGACCGGTCATTAGAGTAATAGCCAACCGCGATTTGAGTTTGGACTCTGAATAATTGCATGCACCTTTTAGTGAAAGCACTGCTTTAGGGTGGTTGCCTGGTTGGTGATCATGTGATACTCTTCCTAAGATCATAGCCTCGTCAATTATAATTCTGTACTAATTGAATATATTTGAGCTGACTAAACATGTGCTGGTAACACATTATGTAGCTTATTTATGCCCTGACTTATATGAATCTACAACTTCATATATGCGGTTTTACATAGAATTGATATTATTCTTGAAGCTGATATATTTTTATATTTTTTAGTAAAATACAAGGGCAGTCCTTAAACTTGTACTTATTCTATAACATTAGTCCATATGCTTGATAGGAGCCATGTCTTTCTTTAATTAGTCTAATTTGTTCCGTGGAATTTTAATTTGTTTAATGTTGTTGATGGATATAGGAGGAAATGTCGGATCTTGAGTCTTTGCTGGAATACAATGAAATTGTTAGGAAGATGTTTGCTAATGAAGAAGAAGAATTTCAGTTCTATAACAACTACGGTTTTGAGAAATGATTTAGTGTGAGGAGAAGCTATTGTGAGTGGGACAATGGCCACAATGAGATGACCCTTCGGAAGTTCGTTTGTAGTCGTCAAGGTTTCCGTGAAGACAAGCAGCTGAAAAGGGCGATTAAGAAGCGGAAGCCGTGGAATATTACCATCATCTTTGCAAATTGACATGCTGCTATTTTGCACAGCTAAAAACTGATAGCTTAATTCGTAGTGCCTGCCTGATGTTCGGATATATGTAGAGATGTGCTTTGTAGTAGGCTGTGTTATGTCGTGGTGGCATGGTGAGGTAGTGGTTTCTCATTTGTTTGGAACTTTAGATCTGCAATTTTGGAGTGGTAGTTTGTGTTGTTTGTGTAGTGGAGATTTGCAGTAGAGGTTTCCTAAACTCTCAGTAGACTTTGTGGCTGCATTATCTTAAATTTGAAGTAAAATTTGAGCTGTGCAGACAGTTCAATACTTTGGTGCAATTGCTATGAATTCCTCTACTTGTATTGGTTGCTGTCTGGAAAAAAATACCCTGAACACTGATGGGCTCCATTTTGGTTGAGTTGTATCTGAAATCCTCATAATTATTATATGTTTACAGAAGTTTGAATTGCTTTTATTCTATTTTGGTTGAGTTGTGAGATTTATTTTATTTGATTAGAGCTTAACTCACCACCATAGATGATAAATGAGATGAATGCTTCTTTTTAAATTACTTGTTACATAGAGAACTTTGTAAGCTTGATTCATCATGCATATATTGAATTCCAAATTGATTCTTGTTGTCTGATGGCTTGCACGCACGCCATGTGCTTTAGATGTCACGCGTGCCAGCATCGTCCTGCTTAGTTCAATGTTTGAAAACTTGTTAGTACTTTTTACTACAAATTGTGCAACAGTTCAACAGTGACTGACCTTTCTCGGAAATTCTGCTTTTGGTGAAACACATGCAGCTTGCTGCTTTGCTTGTGAGAGCAACAAAAAGAAGATCGTGCACCCCACCTACGACGACTTCCTTGGTTGCCGGGATTTCGAAGAGGACGAGGTGGATTTGTCTGGCAGTAATTTCCCTAAGCCCGTGGGCGTGGACTACATCTTCTTTGATGCTGACAGGGACTGTGATGTTGCAAAGTACTTGGACGATCGGGTTGGCTGCGACGGCGTATACAGGTCCTCCTGATGCTCAGGGCTTTGGGGCCTCGTGGATAGTGTTGAGTGTGATCGCTTGGTCAGTGAGAGTGGCTGACATTATTACTGACAAATTGTAGGGGGTGCTCGGTTGTGCTAAAGGCATTTCACTGTGCTAGTAGTGCAACCGCGTGCAGGTTTAGCATAAGCAAACAAGACCGTCACTTATGTCGTGCAGAGAAAGAAAAGTACACATTTGCATGTTATTATTTTTATTTTTCTTGAATTAAGACAATTCGCATGGACAAATGTAACAGCTTGGTTGGAGAAACATGGATCCGGCTACATGATCTTTTCAAGTATTTCTCATTTTCTTAAATCAAATCAACATAACTTGGTTGTATGTGCGTCTGTGTGCTACTAGTAGCACTGGATTTCCCAGCGCATGAAGCACTGTACCTCCGCAAGGACAGTGGCAGATTACCAGCTTCTGTCAGTCTAATTTCGCTCTGCATTGTATTACCATTCTGTATACTGGCAACCAACTCGTAGATGTGAAGCTGGTGAAAGATTAGGCATAGGACACAGTACTGTCGTGTCTTGTGGAATGGTGATGCTGGATTTGAAGTGAAAGATGGACGTGCCTCTGCGAAAAGATGGACGTGCCTGTGCAAAAATCCAATCCACTTCACTTGGCCGTGGATCAGCATCAGGCCAAAGCAGCTCGTTTCAAAAAAAAAACATAGAGAAGGGGCGAGAAAAGGATAATTACAAGCAGACATCAACTAGAACTGAAGGTATACACGGCTAAAACTTTCAGAGAAGAAATTTTTCTGACCGCATGTGCTTGATCTGAAAATGTCACTCATCGTCATTCTGCCAGCTACAGAGCAACACATAACCATGACAGAATAGCACCAAGCTATAGCATTGCACAGCTCATTAGCTTCCTCAAGATTGCAACACACGCAGAGTTCTAACACACGCATCTTAAATTAATATATAATCAAACTTCCAACCTAACTTAAAAAAAAAGATGTAACACACTGAGTCTAACTTCGAACCAAAACATAATGCAACCTAAAAAGACGAAGCGCAGAGGGACTGTCACCTTGTTCTTCCTCCGAGTATGGACAGCACGTTTCTTCATGGCATGGGACTGTCAATTAGGACACGGTTTACTATATTTCTGGTAATCTATATTGCAATTATTGTTTTCAGGTTTTTGTGCCTATGCATATTAACAACAACCACTGGGCTCTCCTAGTGCTAAATTTCATAAAGAAAGATGTACAGATACTTAACTCCTTAGCTTCAACCCGAGATGAAAACCAAGAGAAGGCATTGGTAAGTAGAGCGTAACATGTACCACCTATTCAACTACAGTTACAGTTCGATCAAATTTAACATCTATCTCACCATCCACTAGGTGGAAAGCATACAGGAATGCATTGATTCTTCGGGCAACGATGGCTTGGTTAACTTGCACGTCTGGAAAAGAATTCCTTATCATAACATACCGCAACAAAAAGACGGGTACTCCTTTTCCCTTTTCTATATTAATGTTCTACTTCAATTACTAATTCTTATGTTCGTTGCAGTCATTCATGCGGGGCGTTCATAATATTTTATATGCTGGCATGGGATGGAGAAGAAATGGCCAATCATTTCAGAAACGTGAGTCTTACAATCCTTGTTAATTGTTATATGACAGTGCACTATTTTCACTTGTATAGACACAAATGCAATGATTTAAAACGGAGAATATGCACGAGGTTGCTCCTTTCTGATAGCAACATGAGACGCCAACAATCATACCAAAATCCTATCACGGTCTGAACTTTTAATTCATATTAAAAATGATCCAGTTGGAACAACTTATACCAGACTGTATAAAATATGCTGGGTCTAACATTTTTCTTGATAATTCTTAGGAGGAACAGTACTATGTGAACAATCCGGACGATCAACGCCAGCACGAACAGGATGAAAATGCAAGCGATGTTCAGATAATAGAGACTAAAACTCCAAACCCTAAGGCCAGCACGAAGGGAGGGAAAGGAACGAAAGGAGGAAAAGGAACTAAAGGAGGGAAAGGAACGAAAGGAATAGGATCTGAAAAAGGAACAGGAGCTCAAAATAGGAAAAGAAGACGACCGCCAACGAAATTAGTTGTCATTACTCCTACTGTCGTAGATGAATTTAGTAGTGAATCTATCGCTAAACAAGTTCAAAGGGCCAAGCATCCAGGGAAATAGCAGACCAGCCCTTTTAGGCCTTTTTAGAACTACTATGTGTTGTCTATTTAGTAAGCTATATTTGATCTTTAGTTTCTCCAGATGGCTAGAACGATGTGTGTTCAGGCCTAAACGATGTGCTGAACTAAATTCATGTGTGTTCAAGCACAAATACTTAGTCAAACATTTTCTTTAGCAATTCATGTGTGAAACTACTAGCGAGTAAAGAGTTCAAACTTACATTGTGTTTAGTTGTCTGATAATTTTTTTTCTCCAGCAGTTGTCTGATAAAATAACATGCTAGTTTGGATACCTTGAAGCTTCCCAAATCTGATGGACCTGTGGACATGAAACATATTTGGATGTCACCTCTAACAGATCAAGCAGATAGCATTTTCTATGAATTTACTTATATTATTAAGGAAACAATCACTGAGACATGAACCAAACATGCACAATTAAAGAAGAAACTAATCGTCTCCTGTTTCTTTCTGAAAAAACTGAACACGAAATGTGTCCCTCATACAAACATCCATATGATACATGTCTAACTGGAAGTATGGAATGTGTCCCCCATACAAGCATGCAATACTACTAACAGGGAAATAACAACAGCTAGGCTTCATAGTTAAACTAGTCTAAATGAAGTACTAAATCAGCGAATGCTATATAGTCTTCTACATCATCACTTTTTGCTTCAACTCCCGAGACAAGTGCTCCAGTTGACCCAAATTGATGAACTTGATATTTCTCTGGGTACTCTAAAGATATGATCCCACAAGTTTCAGTCATTCCGTAACTTGTCATTTCTTTGGGTACTCTAAAAATATGCATCTGGCGTCCCCTGAGACAAGCTTCTTGTTGACAAATGCACTCCATCCAGTGCTTAAAAGGTGCCTGCGGGGCTGGCCTGCATCACATTCAGATGCAGATTCATCATAAATCAAGGACCACACACATGACAACTGCACTCCATCCAGTGGTTCAAAGGAAATATTTTTCCCACACAGAAATATGAAAATCCTTATGATTACAGCAACATGGAAGCTATTTCCAGTTGAAGGCAAGCACTCACCGACAGACATCTGATATGCAAGCCAACTAGAGTTTGCCTAAAGCCTCTGTATGTGCCAACATTAAACTTGTTAAGTCGTGCACCTAACATAACCATGCTAACTTATCATGCTACTATCAAAAACAAAAACAAGCATTCAATCTTCTCAGTGAGATATATTTCAGTCATATCACCATCGTCATCCATCAGCTGCTCTATCTCATCTCTAACCTTAAGTGAAAATATAGATTGGAATATTCAAAAAAAAGTTTTAAAAGGATCGCAGCAAGCAAAAGCATCATTATGACCATACTTTTACCTTCTGGACTCTCCTTGTCAATGCAACCAGCTTGCCAAATTATCAGCGTCGGACTCGTTCCATGTTGATGGAAATAATTTTTGTTGTCAGCTCATCTTGTAATGGGTAAGCTTCAGCCTCTAATTCAATAGCTTGAAAAAAAAATAGTGCAATCCCTTTATTTTTACTGATGATCCACCAAATCATTATCAGTAACATTGGACATAATTAAAAGTACACAAGCTGATAATGCAGTATGTGTAAGTTCATTGTAAATATGTTAAGACAGTTCCATTATTTAGTAGTAAAATTTGGTGGTGGTAACTGGTAAGCAATCTGAGATGCATGAATCAGAGAAATGAAACTAACAGCTGACACATGGTGCACCAAACTTCAGTTACATCACCACTGAAAAAACCATTACTAATTTAGCTATTTGATAATCGACAAGGCTAATAATTACAAAACCGGACATGATAGCAGACTCACAGTGCTTATCAGACATATAAAGTAGCCCAGTGAGAGGGTTCAAAGTACTAAGTGGGCTCGACTCGTCATAGGCTCACATCACTTCGAGATGACCAAGCCAATCAAGCTCAAATCAATAAGAAATTGCAGGTTCAGATCAATAAGAAATTGCAGGTTTAATGCAGTGATTGCTAGTGCCTAGTAGTAGTAGTAGTAGTAGTAGTAGTAGTAGTAGTAGTAGTAGTAGTAGTAGTAGTGCTAAAAAGTCTGCTTTTGATGCAAGGAGCTTTGGTCTGTAGTAGTATATAGCATTTGCTCATAGTGCGGTTGCAGTGTAACAATTCCAAGTGGCACCTACATTTAGTGACAAGAGACATAATATACTTTGATAGCACAACGGATAGTTTTCTGATGTAGTAACTATCTTGTAGAACCTAGGATAGAAAGGGTCAGTTTTCAGTCAAAAGGACAATCCAAAGGAACTGGTGATTTCATTATGTTCTCTCTCTGAAGACAGCTTTACCACACCTTTGGAAATTGGAAAGTTACTGGTAACCTAATTTGTGTTAACTGGTACCTATATCATGTGGACAAGTAATCTAGTGCATTGCAACTTGAAAATTCTATTAGTAATTCGGTCAGCTCTTGCTCTTTTCTCACATCTTTTGTACTGCTCATGTCATCCTGTCCAACAGTCCTATGACATGAGGCTAAAACCTGAAAAAACTAAAAAGGGCAGGGAATTGTTACACTATGACTTGCGGTAGGTGTAGTAGGGGAGGTCATTCAGGTCCTCCTCCACCTTGCCCACGGTGTCGTTGATGGACTGCGCGCAAGTGCAGAGAGCACGGCGTTGGCTGCCTGGAGGGAGGGGTGGACGCGCCCACGGTGGTGGAGGGAGTGGAGGAGTTGTGCGGCGAGGTGGGGGAGGCGGAGGCGGGCGTAGGTGGAGAGCGTGGCGTCGGCGAGCGCACTCGTCGAGAGGCTAGCGAGGAGGTGGCGATGGAGGTGGCGCAACGGGTCGAATGGGACGAAGTCGAGGAGAAGCGGCACGTGGAGCGGCACGTGGAGCGGGAGCCGGGGACGGCGAGGCCGCCGCCAGCTTTGCCACCTCGGACCTGGATCTCGTCTCGTCCACCGCCATCGCCAGATCTAGGCGGTGCCGCCACTTGCCGGGGACTGGTGAGGAGCCCTGGCCGCCGCAACCCTGCCCTCACCCTCGCCCTCGCAGCCGCCGCCACCACCCTCGTCCTCGACCTCACCCGCCGCCGCAGCACGAACAAAGCGACTGAGAGAGGGCCGGGCCTGGTCCGACGGAGAATTATACGTGACAGACTATACAACTTCAATCATATCTGTACTACCCAAAACATTATTTTTCTATTATAGATTTACCATTCTATCCTCAATTACATAAAAAAAATTCAAAAATAGAAAATTTTCCACTTTTTGTCGGGTGCTGATCCCACCAATTTTAGTATGCACCCGTTGCATATGGTCCCACCATTTAGTACACACTAAGTTCCTCCCGGTGCCTCTCAAATTGGTTCCTCTGCCTTTTTAGCCGTCGGATCGGTCCTCGTGAGCCGTCCATTTTTCGACAACCATTATAAAAATTCTCTATTGCCAAATGTAATCATACATATACATATGCCCAGCCTGCTCCTGCCCCATGTGCGCAGCATGCTCCTGCTTCCTCTCGTGCACAGTGTTGTGGGAGGATCAATTGATCTTCATCGGGAGTGCAGTGCTACGAGTCCCATAAAAAATGTAGCCCCATAAAAACTGTAGCCCCAACAAAGAAGAATAAAGCCCCTCGTGTTTCACCTACTGAACTTGTAATTTTCTTAATGTAACGGTGCTTTCAGTTCTAGCAGTTCTATACAATTGTTCAATATTTGCTGACAAGTGCATAAACCATTTCAGGTTAGAAAGGAGGTAACATTATATGTCTTGTTGCAGCCAGAAGCTATGGCTAAGGCAGTAGTTATTTCAACAAATCCAAGCAATGTACTAGGAGGCCAACCTCTTCGAAGGCTATTTTGTGAAGTTGTTGTGAAGGTTGTGATTAAAAGGGATACAATGCTGCCTCGCCCTTATGGTGACATTGAGACTTTGGCTGATGCTAAGCCAATGCGAGTTCAGTGGCCATACAATAGAGTAATAAACTAGACTTGCATTTGTTTTTTTTATTCATATATGTGATAAGTGAACAAAGTTTCTAATTAATTATATTTCTAATAGTTGAGGGTTAGCAAGGCATCACATTCATCCCAGTCTACTGCAGGTATATTTTTTTTCTAAATTTTACTTTCACCAAACTGCTATTTGTGATGCTGATACACTGTAATTACTAGCTGAGAATTGTGTTTCATTCCTTCAAAAGTTTCATTCACTTAGTCAGAAATCATTACTTCAAAAGTTTCATTCACTTAGTCAGAAATCAAAACAAACATTTTTGAACTATGTTTGGCTGATGTGAAAATCTGCAATTGAAGCTTCTTGTCTGCCAAATCTCTGTAGTGGAGATATTGACAGCATTTAGCAAACAAAGCTTAGCCTAACTGATACACAGCAACCACTCTTCATTTATATATTTTTTTGGCACCAGTAACCTCGAAGGGATAATGGGATGTAGAATGAAGTGTGTGTGTGTGTGTGTGTGTGTGTGTGTGTGTGTGTGTGTGTGTGTGTGTGTGTGTGTGTGTGTGTGTGTGTGTGTGTGTGTGTGTGTGTGTGTGTGTGTGTGTGTGTGTATTGAAAATTGAAACATCTAAGTATTATTATGGGTTAGCAATTAGTTAGAATAATATTATTGGATGTCTTTCTCCAACTTTGGTAAAAGTTGTCGCTAATTGGATATTCATACTACATTTCAGGCCATCCTGCAAGGTCCTAGGCAGCATACCTGATGGTGTCCACAAGTTAAAAGTACTCATCGAAGGTGTGTTTTGTTTTGAACCTATTAGAGATATGACTATGAGCTCACCGTTATTGAAATTTGAGCAGTGGCTTTAGGTGTTAGTGAGCTAAGCTTTTGGTCACAAGTGGTGGATGTATGACTTTTGGTCACATGAGGTAGATGTAGGGATGTCGATGGCTTGCTCATGCACAAACTTCATGTTTGCGAGCTTCTAATATATTCTGTACTTATGGTGTTGAATCTGACCGACCTTACATTGGGCTACTCATATAGGAATGAATCAGTGGTCAATGGTCTGTGCTAATATTTTTTGATGTTCCATGTATGTATGGTTAATATATCTTGTAATGAATGTGTGTGCATTGATAACAGATTATTTTTGGGTTATTATGTACTGCTGATTACCAACATATATATTGTCTCTATGTAAATGTCGAGTTGGACTGTTGGTTGCTAAAAGTATTTATAGCCTCAAACTATTTGTCGATATTTATAGCTCCTAAGGCATCAGGCTGTCGGTCGCTATAAACATGTCGGTCGGCATAGGTCTATACCGACACCACTTTTAGCGACTTCAAGTAAGTGTCGGCATAGATCTATACCGACCGATGGTACGTCGCTATATCGACCTATACAGCGTCGTTATTCTGGGGTTGTGGTGTAGTGTGCATGCATATGCATATGCTAGTAGGAACCCTTGTGCTCCTACATCCTCTTTCTATTTTCCTAGCCATTGTGTTACAATGTTGTTTCGCACCAAAAAAGGGCAGGCCCACACAAAAGGGCAAGCACCGAACAGTCTGATGCGCAAGCCACACAGCGAGCGTCGACCTATCTGGTGCGTGCGTCGTCCACAACAGGTCTGAGATAGACTTTGGGCTAGTACTAAAAATTAGCACTATGTTTAGATAGTAATTACAAGGATCAAACATGAACTAATTTCAAACTAATTGCATAAGCGGTGACTAATTAGCAAGACGAATTTATTAATCCTTATTAGGTCATGATTAGCTTATATGATGCTACAGTAACATAGGCTAAACAAGGCCTAATTAGGATTAATAGATTCGTCTCGCCAATTAGTCACCGCTTATGCAATTAGTTTTAATATTAGTTCTCGTTTAGTCCTTCTAATTAGCATCCAAACATAGTGCTAATTTTTAGCAGCTGAAATCTAAATAGGCCCTTTGTTTCCATATTTGTTTCAAGTTGTTTTCTCATAATGTATTCGAACTTTACCTCTGGGACCGTCATGAAAGATTGGGCTATCCAATCGATCCAGCAATACTATTGTTATCTTCTTGACATTAGTTTTTACTCTAAACTCTTCTAAACCCCAATGTGCATCTGTTGTTACATCGGCCAAAACAACTGGCCGGACAGTCCGACGCTCACATCCCAACGCAGCCGGACCATCCTATGCTCAAAACCGCGGGTGGCGAAGCTATACACTATGTAGAAAACGTTTTTTAAGGAGCGGTTGGTAACCCTATCTTGGAGCGGTTTTTGCCAGCCGCCTCTATGAAGGGGTGGCTACAAATCGCTGATTTGTAGGGACGGTTTTCAGATCGCCCCTACAAATCGATTTGTAGGAGCGGTCACCCCTACGAATCAATTTCCAGAAATCACGAAAAAAGGGGCAAAAAAATAGCAAATTTTTTTTAATCCGAGGAGGTCCTCACCGGCAGCCACACACACCCTCACTCTACCGTTGCAGCATTTTTTCACGATTTTTGCACACTTTGCGTCGGTCGGGTTTCAAACCCGCGACCTCTCGCTCGCGCGTAAACTCCTCTACCACTGCACCTCACGATCACTTGTATCTACATTCCATTTTGGTTCCCCACGTATTATACAAAATTGAGCATAAATTGATTATTTGAGGCCCTAAACTAATTCAAATGAAAAAATTGTCAACTACAAAGTTTTATAACTTTTCGAGATCTACAACTTTTATTTTGGTAGTTTCTCCATCCGAGGTCACTTATAAAATTTGAATTTCAAATTTAAGAAATTCGAACGTAGTTTTCTATGACAAGATGATTTCAAATGAGAAAGTTATCAACTACAAAGTTTCATAACTTTTCAAGATCTACAACTTTCATTTTTACTGTTTGTCCATCCGAGGTCGTTTAAAAAATTCAAATTTCAAATTTTTGGAAATTCAAACGTAGTTTTCCTTGACAAGATGATTTCAAATCAAAAAGTTGTCAACTAGAAAGTTTCATAACTTTTCGAGATCTACAACTTTCATTTTGGTTATTTCTCCATCCGAGGTCGTTTACAAAATTTGAATTTTAGTGCTTAATTTTTAATATTCGGCGCCTATTTGTAGAGGCACTTCAATATTGAGCCGCCCCTACAAATCGGGCCATTTGTAGGGGCGGCTGATAACACCGGCTGCCCAAATCTATTTGTAAGGGCTGCTCATTTGGCAACCATTTGTAGGGGCAGCTCAATGTAGAGCCGCTCCTATAAAGAAAGGAAGGTGTTGCTACAAATCATTTTTTATAGTGATAGTGAGATCATCTGGTGTTCACATCTCGCTAACTGTCGGATCGTCCGATGCTCATGTTTTCGCCATCTACAGTTAACGTCGATCTCCAGCCACGACGTAGATCGCATGATGCTTGCAATCTCAGAAATGTCGGACCGTCCCGTGTGTGTTTTTGCAATCTGCTGTATGTGCGATCTAGCGTCGGTGTGTGGTCGTCTTTTGCGCCCACAAATGTTGAGATCAAAACATGAATCTATTGTATATTTGAACATTGTAGCGATATATTTGGCATCTGTGTTTCTTTTAAAAAGGTAAAATGCACCGGCGGTCCCTAAACTTGTATGACGTTGCCATTTGGGTTCCTAACTCTCAAAACTTGATTTACGGGTCCATGAACCTATACGGTGGTGTCATCTAGGTCCCTAACTCTCAAATTTTGATTTTTGAATTCCAAAACTTGTATAACGGTGTCATCTAGGTTCCTAAACTTGCATGGCAACACATAACTAGCATGCCACATTAGTGTCATCTGTGTGTTGATGTGTAAGTTTGAGGACCTTTGCTAACACCTTCATAAAAGTTATATGACTCAAATATCAAAATTTGAGAGTTAGGGAGCTAGGTAACACTGTCATACAAGCATAGGGACCCATAAATCGAATTAGAGAGATGACGACCTAGATGACACTAACGTGCAAGTTTAGGGACCACCAACGAATTTTACTCTTTTCTAAATGGTGTTGTGCAACGAGATCAAAGACCGATGGTATCTGCGAATCATTCGACGGCAAGTAACAAGGGAGTAGAGCATCTCTAAGAGTACCCGAAACAATCTCCCAATCTAGGAATTTTGGCAAGATTGAAAAAAAAAACTCATCTCCAATAACTCCCAAGCTCACCTCCCAATCTTTTGGCACTTGGAAAAAACCACCCCCACGCGCAGATATATACGTGCACGTATCGTCGCGCCAATCTTGGTGGAAGGACGCGGGAAAGAAAAAAAGGTAGGACAGGGTTCCTAATGCAAATGTACAAAAGAAAAGAAAGTATAAAAGTGGTTGGTATGATTTAGAAATAGTTTAGGATTCCTGATGGAAAATTACCTTCTATCTTTTAGGCGTGAGATTTTGGAAACTATTGGAGTTGTAGCTTTCTTATGCCTCCCAATATATTTTGCAAAGGTTGAAAAATAGGTTTTTTGGGAGTATTTTTTAGATACGGTTGGAGATGAGAGCATCTCCAAGAGTATCCAATAATCCTTCCCGATTCATGATTTTTAGGAAGAATAAAAAAAATCTATCTTCAACAACTCCCAAACTCACCTCCCAATCTTTTGGTACTTGGGAAAAAACCACCCCTTGCGCGTAAAGATGCGTGGACTCTAGGTCGCAAGTATCTTCTCCCGCGGCGATCCAAACGCCCGTATACTTCGGCCAATCTAAAGGTGGAAGGGCGGAGAAAGAATAAAGAGTAGAAAAAAGGTTCCTGGTGCAAATGTACAAGAGACAAAGAATATATAAAGGTGGTTAGGATAATTTAGATATAGTATATGATTTCTGATGTAAAATTGTCTTCTATATTTTAGGAGTGGGTTATTGAAAACTATTGGAGATGGCCTTATTTATTCTTCCCAATACTTTTTGACGAGTTGAAAAACTCCATGCCTTTGGAAAATAATTCTTGGGAAGAGTACCCAAAACAATCTCCCAATCCAGAAATTTTGATAAGATTGAAAAAAACTTATTTAAAAACAACTTCCAAACCCACCTCCTAATCATTTGGCACTTGGAAAAAAACCATCCATATGCGCGTATAGTTACACGCGCGTATCGTCATGCCAATCTGGAGGTGGAAGGACGTGGGGAAGAAAAAAAAAGTAGAATAGGGTTGCTGATGCAAATGTACAAAAGAGAAATAAAATATAAAAGTAATTAGTGTAATTTAGAAATAGTTTAGAATTCTTGATGTAAAATTACCTTCTATCTTTTAGGCGTGAGATTTTAAAAACTGTTTGAGTCGTAGCTCTTTTACATCTTTCAATATATTTTGCAAAGGTTAAAAAACCTGTATTTATGAAGTATTTTTTAAGATACCGTTGCAGATGCTCAGGTACTGGGATAGCGTGTTCCTCATAAAAAACTGGCCCCCGCATCGCTCCCTGGGTGCGGCGACGCGAGTCCTGACCCCTCCCCTCGAAGTCAACATACGGAGTGTGCGGTGCTGACCTGATATGGGGCGGTATGGAGCATCGGGACTCGGGAGGGGAGAGGGGAGGATCAATAGTGAAGATTTCATCGTCCGCCCACATGATGATGACCCAGATATCACAAAGCATTACTCCAACTCATTTTACTTTGTTGTAAAAAAAAACTCATTTTACTTCCAAAACAAGCGATTCTTCAACTCATTTTACTTCCAAAAAAATTCAAAGGTGCCAGCAGGGATCGTAGACAGCAGATGATGTGTTTTGGTGAGATAACCCTTTCGGATTTCAACAATTTGTCCAGATAAACCAAAGGATGAACTATTGCATTTTGTTCATGAGGGCGTCGGACGTCGGAACTATTGCATTCATCAAACAAAAAGACAGCTTCAGCCAAGCGGTGAAAACACCACAAAAGCATCAATAATGCAACCATCTCAACCCTGACGGGAAGGCACAAAGGATTGTCTAGTGTCTAGACTAGTTCCAAACACAACCTCGATGCTATATCGTGCAATACAAACAATTTCCGCAAGCGTCACACAAAAAGTGGTAGGCAGCTCATATAAGATACAAAGAGTAAACCAATCAACACATCAGCAATGCTGCCTACTAAACTGTCATCCAGCATAGTCGTCCGTTCCTTTTTCCTTCAGGCTTCGTCAGTACTCGGACGGTGAGATGACGTCGTCGATCTTCAGGATCATCTTCACCACCTGAGTGGCAAGCAAGATCTGTTGCTGCTTGCCAATCAGGGTCTCGAAGACGTTCTGTTCTTTCATGTCGTTGGTGCCAACATCATTGCAGTCTATGCCGCAGTGGGGGTTGCTCTCCTGCAAAGGTGTTCAGTAATCATGTTACCACAGTTTGCAAACAAGAATTTAGAAGTAATGGAACAGCAACACAACCATTTTGCAACACTACAAAAGAGCATGACATGACAATAGATCAAGTGCTGCAGCAACCACACTGAGTAATATTTAGCCAGACTCTATACAAGCACTTGTTACTTATTGGTAGTGACACTTGAACAAACCCAAGAGTTGGGCATGATCAGACTGACAAGTAAAAGGATGTAGAGTCGACTTTAAAGCAAGGGGTATACAAAGTTCAATACCTTAACTTGTTGAGCTTTTACCATGTTAAGGTATCAATGGGTGACAAACCACTGTTTTCAGCTAAGGCTAGTGGAACAGCATCTAATGCATCAGCGAATGACCTGATAGCATACTGCAAAGAAAAACACAATCAGAAGGAACAGATTGCATCCTTTTTCAAACAGAAGCTCCAAAGTCAACAAATACCTGCTCAACTCCAGGGTGCCGATCTGCAGCAGTTTCAACAGCAATTGAGCAAGATATCTCTGCTGAGCCACCGCCGTACACAATTGAGTTATTCGGATCAGATTCCTTGCCACACAAAGAGCATCATGAAGACTGCGCTTGGTCTCCTCTATCATCATTTTGTTCCCTGCACAGCAGCAGTTAGTTATATAACAGACTCACATCAGGGCCTATCCATCGAAATGAACAATTCAAGATATGATCTAACAGCGAGCAAAGTTATTGTAAGTTTATTGTCCGACAAATGATGTCTACAAATTTTGTATGATCTAGGTTTGTGATGCAGGATTGATACCAAAAGTTATTAAAGTATAACTACTTAATTGGACAGTGCAATCAGAATACACCACATAGCAACAGCTTTCACAAAAGATATAGAATCACTTTCACTGTGAATTATCTCCAGCTCAGATAAAAGTTGATGTGTTAATTAAAATTAAACACAAATGACCTTGTAATGGAGATAAACACAGGTATATGTTAATATGAAAGAACAAAAAAGGATAATGCATCAGAACATACCACCACGAATGAAAATAGTTACAGCTCTGGAATTGGCACACTGCTCAATGTAAAGCATCCGGTCCTTTGTTGTTCCGAATGATTTCTCCCTGACTAATCCAGCCTAGCGAAAAAGAGCAAGCAAAATCGTAAATAGATAGCTACTTGCAATACAGCAAAAATGACTAGAGTATTTTCTATGTATGGGCATTTAAAAGGAATGTGCTAAGCTATCAATAATGGCATATTAATTAACCTTGATGAAGGTTAAAGATTTAGTTTACTGGCCAGCTAAAAATCAAATCACCCTCACAAACTCACACAGTTAAAAGTTAGTACATATCAATTATCATAACAACCAACAATAAATAAGTTTAGCTTTCTATCCAACTACAAGTTAGTCAGAAACGTATAAACAGTTGCTTTTAAAATATGGTAAAATATAGAGGCAAGCACAGTGTCTATGAATAATCCCTAATCTTAACTAATTTCAGATTCATGCAAACTGGGACACCAAAATTGTGTACTAAACACTGCATCATCAACCTATGCATATTCCATGACTGAAAATAAACTATGAACGTATACAGAAGAGTGGTACCTTCCCAAGCTTTTCAGGACTCAACTCTTGGAATCTCGGAACAATCCGTCCTCCTGCAGTCAGTTATGTAAGGGAATGTCACCACACGCAATTCATAGTCACATAAGAGTGAGATATAGCAGCATGTTGACCTGTAGCAATGGCAATCAATTCCAATTCAACACCACCAACCCATCTGACAGCTGGCAGATTTCTGTGCATCAACAAATGATTGGCTTCATCATCAAAACCCCACTGACAAATAACCAGGGTTGCACCAGCATCCTACAGAAAATAATGTGGATAATTATTTAGCAAAGCGAAGACATTATATTAAATGAATAATTCAAATACCCATAATAACCAATTAAAAGATTTCAAGATGCCTTTCAAAATTCATTATGATAATTGCTACAAAACCATGGGAAACAATGTAACTAAGCAAAATAACAACATAAATTATTTCAACTACGAATATCACGTCCAGAACAATATGATAGTTATGCAGGTATCAACAACATTGATATTCTGTAATACTAAAAGTAGTTTAGTGTTTACCTTGCACTTCTGAACCATTTCATCAAAGTATTTCTGCTCTTGCTCACGCAGTGTCTGGAATTTCTCAACAGTATCAATGTCGACCTTATGCTTTGTCTTAGGCTTCGGAGGCTCAAATGGGCATGTCAGGATGGCAATCTTAGCATCCTCAATTCTCTTTGGCATTTGTGGATGGCTCATATCTTTGTCAACAATAATTCCATATACAAGCTCAGTGTCCTCCAGCTTCCCACCAACCTTGCCTTCTACTTTAATTAAATCCAAGTTAACATCCTTCCTCTCCAAATCTGCAACCGCAAGTACTGCTTTGACAGCAATCTCTGCCAATGCCCGCTTGCAACGGTTAACACTGTAGAATAAGAACAATTGAGACATCAGACATGCTGTTTTCGCACAGTGAACCTACTGAAATCTTTCTAAAGCAGCTAAAATATAACTTCTGGGGAGGGGGGGTGGGGGACAAACAGGTGGTGATGCTGTAAAATGAAGGGAAAAAAGATTGTGTATTCATCATATAGAAATGAGCTTCATAGGAAAATGGTTAAAAATTGAGAGGCCAGGAACACAGCAAATATAGGTTTAGATCAGCTTGAGATTGAAGTGAACAATTATTACAGGTATGAATCAATGATTAGTAGCATGCATACATTCACAAAAAAAAAAGGATTAGTAACATGTGAGAACAAATGAAATCTTCAAAACTATTCTGTTTGGTTAGGTCAGATAAAGAGGGAACCCTGAAAAGTTACTACTTCCCTAACAAAGCTTTTTTCTATTTTACCAAAAAATACAAAGTGGCACAACAGCACTACACAGAGAAAAGAAAATTTCTCATTGCTCCTCTGAAATGCTATTAAGTATTAACCCTATATAGGAATTACTAAAGGACATAAATGAAATGAAAAAATCTGCATCACAAAGGCTGACTGATTGAACAGAGGATTTGTTATGACTTACATCTTTGAGGATAGAGTTGTCATGCAGGTCTGAACCAGGGGCTCAATGTTGTCTGCACTGAACTCAAACTTTCGGGAGATACGTTCTAGGTGATCAAAAGCTACCCTTGACGCCATCTCATAGCCTTCAGCCACCCTAATGGGGTGAATACCATGTTCCAGAAGCTTTTCAGCCTGCTCGAGGAGAGCCCCTGCCATGACTACCACCCCGGTGGTACCATCCCCGATTTCATAGTCTTGACTACGGGACAGCTCCACCATCAGCTTTGCAATCTGGTTGTCAACATCCATCTGCTCCAGGATGGTCGCCCCATCATTTGCTAGCAATTCACAAGGCAGCCCATTCAGTAAGCAAAGTAACTGAGGAACTGTTTGTCAGTGAGATAGCTCATTAACATTACTGCGAAGTGAACTTGTAAAGCACAGAACTAGATCTTAAAATCAAAGCATCTTGTCGAAATTAACCCACTAAGGCCCTGTTTGGATCCATTAGCTGATAGTAGTTAGCTAGCTAATAGCACATAGCTAATATTAGCTGGCTAACAATTGGCAAGCTACTTATTAGCTGGGAGGGTGTTTGGATACACAGCTAATTGATTGAGATAGTTATTTCTCCACCTATTAGCTGCCATTATCTAATTTGGTTCAACTAGTGAGATAGTTGTTATCTAGAGGTTCAACTAACAATTAGCTAGTCTATTAGTTGCAACTGTTTGGATCCAAAAGAGATAATTATTAGCAGATAGTTATTATCTATAGGGATTCAAACACGGCCTAAATGGAAGCAGTGAGCATTGAGATAGCTTATATATATCTATAAGTGTGAACCCCTGAACAGCGAGACGGCATTTTGAACAAGCAAAAAGTAGATCTCTAAATCAACACCTCCTGTCCAAATTGATTTCCTGTACGGACCTTCACTGTAGGGGTGCGCCCTTGGGGGCGCAAAACAGCTTGTAAATCTAGGTTGAACAAGCAAACTAGATCCCCAAATCAACAACTTCTGTCCAACTTGATTTATTGCACGGATCCTAAACTGTAGGGGCGCCTCATTTGAGCATTGCAGCAGCTAAATGGGGGCAAACTAGCATGTAAACTTATGCTGACAATGAAATGGAATTATACCAACAAACTAGAAACCGCATCGGCTAAACCAGCAGCGTTAATACGAGCAAATGCCCCGCAGAACCTAGATCTCAAGGCGTGCACGCGCCACTCGAGAAACCCTAGCACTAAAAACCTCCACCGAAGCTAAATCAGGAGCTACAGTCCACAAGACGAAGAGAAAAGAGGAGGGAGAGAGCCGAGCAGACGCATACTGATGATGACGTCGCCGTCGGGGGACTGGAGCATCTTGTCCATGCCCTTGGGGCCGAGCGAGGTGCGGAGAATCCGCGCGACGGCCTTGCCCGCGGCGATGTTGGCCTTCTGCGCGTCGAGCCCCCGCAGGCGCGTCTTCTTCTCCTGCTCCCGCAGGATGATGAAGGGGCGCCCGAACTCGTCGAAGGCGAGTGCCATGGCCGGCGCTCGGTCCGGATCCGAGGGGCCGAGGCTGAGTAGGAGGCGGCGGCGGCGCGGCGCGGGTGGAGTGCGGGCGAGGGAGGGAGCGAGTGTGGCGGTGCTTCTAGGGGTCCAGTCCAACAAGGGGAGAGACACAATTTCCTTTTGGGCTTAGTGGGCTCCGTGGTCTGTATAGGCTGGGAACTTGAGCTCTCGGTGACGGTACGGCCCATAAGGCCCAAACGCCACACGCTGCTCTGCATCGATTTGGCCCATGGGCTGTTAAGTAAGCGGGCCCTAGATGTCAGTGAGGACAGCTACTGAACCACAATCTGGCTGCCACGGAACCAGGAATCAGTCAATGCACTCTCAGTAAACCCAATTTTTATTTCTAAAAAAAAAGAATTAAACCCAATTTTTAAAATATTTTTAAATAATGTTTTTATATTAATCTACGCTATTTTTATTTCTAATATAAAACAAACTCCTTTGATAGTGGCTCCTTTAAAAATAAGAGTTGCTCTCAAATCAAAAGTAAGAGCCCCTCGAGACTGACGCCCTGCAGCTCTACTCCAGTGACTTCGATGCCCGTGTGGCAGGAGGATTGGTTGCTGAGCTAAAGTTCTTGGTGCATGTAAATTTCAATTGTTTCCAATGCATCTGTGTGCCTAGAGGGTGGCTCATGAAATAGCTGCTAGTGGGTACGAGTGTGATGGAGTCGAGCAAATCCTAAGCTCCCTCCCAGAACGTATCAATGTAATTGTTGCTGACGATCTATCAGCTCATGAGTAATACATCTAACCAGTTTCAAAAAAAAAAGAGCCCTAATTTAAGGACTCATATTAGAAATACTCTTAGAAGGGGAATGTAATAGAGCGCAAGAACACTACTCATTGATGCAAAAAGCAAAACAGCGGAGATTAGCATACACGCCACTAGGTGAGTCAAAAGCGTCTAAGGAAGTCATTAGACACCAAGTTTTAATTTTTGGGCTCTATGTTTGATTCCTTGTATCTGGTATATGAAAATGTAATGTTGTACCGAGCAAATTAACCTTTATATATCATGGAATGATGCTCGCTTATAAATTAAAATTACCTTTTTTCCATTCTAGACCTTAGCGACGACTTAGAGAAGGGAAAAACTAGAAGATGGGATGGAGAAAGTCCAAGTTACTCCCTCTAACTTTAGCCTGTATCTAGATAACCCCCTAAACTAACATCTTATTAAATTTACGCCCTCCTTTTAGTTGGTCTAGTTTACCTCTTAACAAGATTGTTATTTTGTTTCTCCATATATATAAGTTGACTTTTAATATGAAATTTGGTGAAGTGATAGATGACATCATAAGCTAAGTTAGAAAAATATCTTATATATTTTTTTGCCATTATATTGATAGCTCAGGAAATTTAATAATAAATTAACACTAGAGATACATTATCGTACAAAACATAATGAGAATAATTCATAATGTACTTTGTAACACAAAATATGATGTCTTCTGTCACCTTGAAAAATAGAACAAAAGTTGTACATAGAGAAACAAAAGCAAAAAAAACTTTTAAAGGTGTAAATTGGACAAATTGAAATAGTTTACCCCTTATAACTTGTTTGGATGTAGTCGGATTCGCTTCAATCCACATATGTTGGGTGGATGCAAGGCCTACGAGATACAAATCACAGAACTGAGATCCATGCATATGCAAAATAAGAGAAGTAGGAGAGATAAAACCAGCATAGTATTTTTCACTCGCAGCTAATCGGGGATCGACAACCCCACGAGAGAAGGACAGGTGAGTAGAGTGGGGAGCTGCTTTTTTTTTTTGAGTGGAGCGGGGAGCTGCTATTGGGTACGGGATTGGGATCAAAAGGTGACAATCTTTTTTTACTGTCGTGGACTGGCCATTAGCCTAGCTAATACCAACTGATGGAAAACAAAAGGAAAAGGGACTGCAGAGAGTAGCTAGCTCTAGCTTTATGCACGCGTGCCGCGCGGGACACACACGCTTTGCTTGCATGATCGACAGTAGATAGAGGTACTAACAGTATATATATAGTTTCAAATTAAAAAAAATATCTTCAGTGTGTATATATATAGTTTCAAAAAAAATAGAGGCTGCTGCTGGTAAAAAAAAAAAAACGATCCAGTATACATGAGCATGACGTTCTCTCCACTCACTAACTAGCTAGCTCGTGCACGTCCGCACTACGGTTTTAAATACAATAACAGCATGTATCCATTGCATGCAAATCTCTGTCAAATTAAGTTAGGTCGTCTGATCTGTCGCACGATCATCCAATCTACAGTGATTTGTGTGGCAAGCGCTAAAGTTGCACACATCCGATCCAAAAGCTGCTACGATATTATACCTAGTGCCATGGCAAAAATCACGCACAGGGCCGGGAGATGCATGGACGCCGATTGGCTTTCCATGCCTATAAATCACCCATGACGCTCATACCATCTATGCACAAGCTGGCGCCCACAGCTTGCACTGGAGACCGAGAAGAGATAGCGATTAGAGTGAGATAGATCAAACGCGCGTCTTGGAGGACTAGTGGCGATCGACTATGAGGTCCGCCCTCCTCTCACTATGTTTCCACTTAGCCCTAGCCATTACACTGGCTGCAAGTGTTCTTGATCTTGCTCATAGTAGGGTGATTGACGTAAAGCCACCACAACCTAGACCAATACCGCACCGTAAACCAAAACCCACACCACGACCGGACCCAAAGCCGGATCCCAAGCCTACACCACAGCCTCAACCAGAACCCACACCACGGCCGGACCCAGAGCCGGAACCCAAGCCAATGCCACAGCCTGAACCCAAACCCACACCACAACCAGATCCAAATCCACTACCAGAACCAACACCACAGCCGGACCCAAACCCAGAACCCAAGCCAATGCCACAGCCTGAACCCATACCCACACCACAACCACTTCCAAATCCTGAACCAGAACCAACACCACAGCCCGACCCAGAGCCAGAACCCAAGCCAATGCCACAGCCTGAACCTATACCCACACCACAACCGGAACCAATACCACAACCGGACCCAGAGCCAGAACCCAAGCCAATGCCACAGCCTGAACCCATACCCACACCACAACCACTTCCAAATCCTGAACCAGAACCAACACCACAACCGGACCCAGAGCCAGAACCCAAGCCAATGCCACAGCCTGAACCCATACCCACACCACAACCACTTCCAAATCCTGAACCAGAACCAATACCACAACCGAACCCAGAGCCAGAACCCAAGCCAAACCCACAGCCTGAACCCATACCCACACCATAACCACTTCCAAATCCTGAACCAGAACCAACACCACAGCTTCGCCATGAGCAAGTAATACCTTTTGTGTAATAGTGAACTATATATACGTCGTACCACTATGTATGAACTTATATGTGTACCCACTTGTTCTCGTGTATGTTTCCATTAGCATGGCTTCATGTATATGCTTTACTAAGTTTGTGTATCATCAGTGTTGAATAAAAGGAACAAGTCTTATATGTCTTGTTTGTGTACTTAAGCATTTGTATGAGCCAGACATCTGTTGCTGATAGCAAAAATTAACCAAACCATATTCTAGCAAATAGGTTCATAAATAAGGGGATGGATTAAAAAACCATTATCCAAAAATTAAACTAGAAATTTTATACAATGCTACTAAAGTTACTCTGACCACTTCTGAGTTAATAAAGTGACTACAATAGATACTCAAGGCCATATAACGAAGACAATAGTTACAAGCAGTGAGTACGACAGAGCATACAATAGAACTCGCTATACTGACATCAAGAGAATCCAACTCCAAACAGCACACGCTGCTGTGTCCGATCGATCGATCGATCGACCGTCGTGATCGATGGGAATCGCACCGAGCAGCTTGCCCCCGCAAGACGACGGACCGTGCAACGCCGCGACTGTGGCTGCGCGCGGAGGCCGGAGGACCGGGCGTCCCTGTGGACCGACTACGTCTTGTTCGAGCTCGAACACGGCGCCGTGCCCCACTGCCCCGGGAACGCCGAGGTGCGTCCCTGGCGGAGGTGAGGTTCGGCGATGAGAACCGTGCGCCGACTTTGCTGGTGACGATGAGTCCACGAGACAGTTCAAGCATCAGCAGGTGCGCGCGGCGAGGAGGTGCCTACCTGAGCGACGGCTCGGATTGTCTAACTGACTGAAGCCAAGTCAGTCATGGGTAACTTGCGCCCCGATGCCATTCATTTGCTATCCAACGGTTGATATAAGAGCACCTTTTCACCTTCCAAATTACAGCCCAACTACGTTTCGTGGCTCAAATAAGGCCCAGCTCGGGTTAGGAATGACCTATGCCTAACTTGTTCCTGAGGCCGCTGGGAGAAATTGGCGCGATACGGACGGCGTACGGGATAATTTTGGGCGGGACTGGCGCGCCGCCGCTGCCCCAACCGCGTCCGCGTCCTCGCGGTCTGCTGCTGAGTTGAGCCCGTGTCCGTGCGATCTGCTGCTCTGCTTCGCCCGCGCCCACGCCGCCGCCTGCCTAGCTTTTTCTTGAGTCTGCACCGCCGCCGCCCTAGCTTCGGCCACATCTCAGCCGCTGACCTAGCTTTGCTCGTGTCTACGACGCCGTGTTCCCAGCTACGTCTGCGTTCGTGCGTCTGCTTCACCTTCGTCCGCTTCGGTCCGCTTCATGCTGTCGGCGTGGCTCCTCTCTCGTCGCTGGCTCGCTGGTGCTGATGTTCTGCTCAAAATCCAGTTAAGATTCAATGGCACAAGCACAACCCAACAAGTAAGTTATGATCACATTCCAAACTTGGATGATTCTTGTATTGTCTGTACTCATATGCGAGCAATGAGAATGCATTTTTTCGGTGAGATCTCGTTGTCATCGGCTGACTTGGCCCCGCGTCGCTCTGCTCAGGGCAGGAAACAGCCGTGGACGCCTCTGCTGGATTCGGAGGTTACAGAGCTTGAGCTATTGAGACGTAGCCGTGGATCATCGATTGACGGTGAAGGCCACAACGCTCAATCTCCATCGGCCGAGGTGTCCCTGTTGACACAATTGGAGGCGTGGCTATGCATCCCGCTCGAGACCCCGTTGCTCAGCAAGCCGAGGCTAAGAAGGTCCAGGACACCTTCAATGGTGATGAAGGTGCGTCAGAGTGGGAGGCTGGCTGATAAGACCAAGGCCTCCAACCCAACTGTCCAAGCATAAAATGTGCTCAAGCAAAAGTTGGGGATCGCAGATATGCCGCAGGGTCCGGACCCTGTGGCTTTGGACAGTATCAAGGCCTTCTTCGCTGCGCCGTTGTCGCCCTCCAGACTAGAGGCCCTTCAGGCGCTCTTCGCTCCAGACTTCGATCCGGTTGCCATGGAGCTGAACCTCACTAGCTTCGAGCACGACACTCTTTAGCCGCTGAGCTCAGGGACTGCTGGGTTTTGTCCCTATGCTTGATCCTTCTCTTGATCGCTAAGTATTTTCTTTTGTAAATCACAACTATGTGATCTCGGTCAGTGTTTGGCTCGGTAATCACAAATTATAGTCCCAGCTTTAATTTGTAAAACTCTCCTTCTGCTTAATGAATACCGTGCCAATGGCACGTTCGAGAAAAAAAGAGAATGCATTTTTTCATGTACAGAGAGAATGTGAATCCTAGCTGGGTACCTCAAGTTGGTCAGAAATTTAGAAACTTGGATGATGCTTGGTCATTTTGGGTAAACTATGGAGGTGATGCAGGTTTTGAGGTTAGAAAAAGGTACACAAATGAAAGTAGATTTGATGAAAAGGTAACTTCACGTAGATATGTGTGTGCCGAGGGTTTTTGAGCACGAGACAAAGAGAGATCACATCACAAAGAATCCTCGAGCAGAAACAAGAACAGGTTGTCCGGTTCGTACGACTCTTACATTAAATTGAGTTGCAGAGAATTATGAAGCGCTTGATCTAATTGTTGTGCACAATTATGTTCTTCACTTGCCACAAACCTTCCATTTGATGCTATCACAAAGAAAGATTTCAGAAGTGCAGGCTTTTGAAATTTAGGCTGCCGATGATTCAGGAATTAGGCCAAAAGCTACGCATGAGTTGGCTAGTCGCCAAGTTGGAGGACCAAAGAATCTCAGCTACACTTGTCATGATAAAAAAAATTACTTGCAGGGGAGACGTCAAAGAGAGTTGGCATATGGTCAGGCAGGAAGCATGCTGAAGTATTTTCAAGACAAGATCTCTGAGAACCCTTCTTTCCACTATGCTCTACAATTAGATGTGGAAGAACATATAACTAATATTTTCTGGGCTGATGCTAAAATGATAATTGATTATGCTCACTTTGGTGATGTGGTGACTTTTTACACTACTTTTGGCACAAACAAAGAATATAGGCCTTTTGGTGTTTATGTATGGAGGCGTTAAAAACCGCTATTCATATTCTTAATCGAGTGCCAAGTAAGTCGGTGCCTAAAACACCATATGAGTTGTGGACAGGAAGAAAACCCTCACTTAACTATTTACGTGTGTGAGGTTGTCCAGCTGAGACTAAAGTCTTTAACCCAAACATAGTGAAGCTAGACTCCAAGACAGTCAGTTGTCATTTCATTGGCTATCCAGAAAAGTCAAAATGTTATCGCTTCTATTGTCCTGACAGACATACGAAATTTGTAGAAACAAAACATGTTGTGTTCTTGGAGGATATGGTCAGGAGGAGCATGATAGCGCGAGAAATTAATTTTGAAGAGAAGCGGGTATACGTGCCCACTTCGATGGTTTAGGAATCATTCTTCACGCTACCCGTTGTTGTTGTACCAACAGTGCATGACACTATAGTAACAACATCTGTTATTAGTTCTCATATGGTAACAATGAATGAACATGAAGAACCTGTCGTTCAGGATCCCATAGAACCCGTGGTCACACATGAAGAAGAGCAACAATAGCCCCATATAGAACAAGCGTCAACTAACGAGACCCCTAGAAGGTCTCAAAGAGTCAAGAGTTCAGTCATTCTTGATGACTACGAAGTCTATGAATGTTAAGAATTTTAAATGGAGGGTGATCCCACCTTATTTGAAGAAGTCATAAGAAGCGCTCACTCATCAAAGTGGCTTGAAGCCATGCAAGATGAAATGAAATCAATGAATACCAACGGTGTTTGGGACTTAGAAATAATTCCTAAAGGAGCCAAGACAGTAGGCTGTAAATGGATCTACAAAACTAAACATGACTCCAAAGGAAACGTAAAAAGATTTAAAGCGTGACTTGTGGCGAAAGGCTTCACGCAAAGAGAAGGCATATGTTACAATGAGGCATTTTTACCAGTCTCATGTAAGGATTCTTTTAGAATTATAATGGCGCTTGTAGCATATTACGATTTAGAATTACATCAGATGAATATAAAGACGGCGTTCCTAAACGGGGATTTGGAGGAAAATATTTACATGGCACAACCAAAAGGTTTGTTGTGGAAGAAAAAGAATGTATGGGATGCCGCCTGAAGAAATCCATTTACGAATTAAAACAAGCATCAAGACAGTGGTATTTAAAGTTTGATAGTACAATAAGAAAGTTTGGGTTTCAAGAAAATATAGAGAACAATTGCGTTTATGCAAAGTTCAAGAATGGAAAATACATTTTTCCTAATCTTGTATGTGGATGACATCTTACTTGCTAGTAGTGATGTTAATCTACTACTAGAAACAAAGAAGTTCTTGTCCTCGAAGTTTGATATGAAGGATTTCGGTGAAGCTTCGTTCGTTCTAGGAATAGAGATTCACCGAGATAGAGAAAATGAGTTTTAGGACTATCACAAAAAGTATACTTATAAAAGGTTCTAAAGAAATACAATATGCAAAATTGTAAGTCTTCACCTGCTCCCATAGTCAAGGATGATAGATTTAGGGAATTTTAATGTCCTAGGAACCAATATGAGATCGATCAAATGAAAGTGGTTTCATATGCTTCAGCTATCGGAAGTTTACAGTATGCTCTAGTGTGTACACGCCCTGACTTAGCATTTGTTACTGGGTTACTTGGCAGATATCAGAGTAATCTAGGAATATAATACTGGAGACTAGTAAAGAAAGTTTTACGTTACTTGCAAGGCACAAAAGGTCTCATGCTAACATACAAAAGATCTGATTCCCTACACATAGATGGGTATATAGATTCAGATTATGCGGGAGATGATAGAAAATCCACGTCATGATATATATTCAGTCTCACAGGAGGAGCTATATTATGGAAAAGCTCAAAGCAAACCGTCACTATATCGTCTACGATGTATGCCGAGTTTGTAGCGTGTTATGAGGCTACAGGACAGGTAAATTGGCTGAAGAAGTTCATGCCCGGGTTGAAAGTGGTAGACGACATACATAAGCCACTTAAGTTATATTACGGTAATAATTCAGCAGTATGTTATGCTCACAACAATAAGTCAAGTGGTGCTCACACTTTTCTTTACTTGTTGGAGCCCATCGCAAGGATGTCAGGGCCAACCTCCATGGTCGGGTAACTCTACTATAACTCACGGGCCATTCCCATTCGCAAGGGAGTCTCCGCCAAACCTCTCTTGAACTGCTCCATGTCGTATTCACCATGGAGACATTGTTCGGCCCAACACACTAGTTTGCTCCATGACACTAGGCGCGCGTGCTATCGTGGCCACTATGCCCACACACGGATGGCTTCACCGTGTAGCCACACTCGTGCCACCAACAACACATTAAATTATTCTCCCGCTGCAACGCACAGGCATATTTGTTAGTTAAGATATAATCTAAACTTATGTATTTATAAGCTAGTTTTGTTATCCATCGGTATTTTAACTCGATGCAAGCGCTATATATGAGCGGCCCTAGGCGTTAAAATTGAAGAGCTCCGCCGCTCGTATCCAGTATCCCTCTTTGTTCTTCTCGTGTGCATGCAAGATTCGTCGGAATGCAATGCACGCACGAGTGGAATCCTTGTGAAACTGTTCCACAAACTAGTGTCAGCTGTCAGGGCGCCAAACTTGAATGGGCTAACAATTTGGTCTTGGTTTTAAATATCAATAAAGAAAACTAAATATAAGCTAATTATATGGACTAGTAAAAGTCAACGCGAGACTAACGGACTACCGATTTTAGATTTTTAGTTAAAAAAATGCTAATATCGGCTAAGCAACTGTTACACTTTGTAGCTGCCTCAATGTACGTGTAAAACCAGAGAACCAGCCGCTGCTGAGGAGCAGCCGCAAGAATCTCCTGAATTAACAAAGATTTATATCCGTAATAAAAACAATGCTAATTCCTGTCGATTAATTAAATTAATTCCAGTCGATTAATAATTAAATTAATTAATGGGACATTATCGTATTGGAGTGGAGCTCATGATTTCGGGTCTGTTCGGCTGGTATTAAAGTCGGCTGATAAGCCGATCTTGATTAATTTATTATGAGAGAAAAATATAGTAGGCCTTCTTCGCCAAGTGGCCACGAGCCGAGCTCCCATTGGCTCTCCGCTCTCCCGTCCACCTCATGTGTCCCCACCCCGCCACCTCACGTTCTCCGCTCCCCTACACCAGGTCCACCAGCACCACAAGCTCCCGCGACCGAGCACTGCACCGACAGACCAGCCACACACACACACGTCCATGCCGCCGCCGCCGCCGCCTCCTCCTCCACCGCCGCTGGTGGATGATCTCGTGGAGGAGGTGCTCCTCCGCTTCCCGCCGGACGACCCCGCGGCGCTCGTCCGCGCCGCGCTCGTTTGCAAGCGCTGGCGCCGCCTCGTCTCCGGCCCCGGCTTTCGCCGCCGCTTCAGCGAGTTCCACCGCACCCCGCCGATGCTGGGGATGTTCTGCAACCGAGAGCTCATCCGCGTGTCGCACTTCCTGCCCACGACCGCCTTCCGCCCGCATCATGCCGAGCGTGTCCCGATCGCGCTGGATGCCCGACACGGCCGTGTCCTCCTCCGTGGGGAAGACTGGGCCCTCGTCGTCTGGGATCCCATCACGGATGAGGAGTGGAAGGTGCCCTTCCCGCCGAAGTGCACAGGGGTGCCGTACTGGACCGCGGCGGTTCTCTGCTCTGCTGATGGCACCGGCGGCTGTGATCACCTTGATTGCCACCGTCGACCCTTCATCTGTTAAAAAGTAGCACAGTATTTTCGTGGTTTTTGTGGAGTCTGACCCTTCAAGTACAACATGCAATTGCGTCAAATGTCGTGGATTCAACTACCATCTTCAGTGCCTTTTTGTCGTCTGTCTGCTCTCACAACAACACAGGACGGTGGACTGCGGTTCGCTATTGAACATTTGAACATGAGTACAAACTCTACATTTGGTCGACGAAGGATGCTGATGAAGTAGATACTAGATGGGAACAAAATAGAGTCATTGAACTTAACACGCTGCTCCCTGTTGATGCCGACTTAACCAAACTAGATGTGGTTGACTCCATGGATGATCTCTGTACCATTTTCGTGAGCATGGATAATGCGGCCTATGCAATTGATCTGTGACTATGGGCTCCAGAATTCCTGCTTGTGATGAAATCCTGAAATGCACATTCCTTTCCTTGTTAAAAGATGTAGTCGAGAAAAGGAGCATTGTGAAATCAGATCATGGCAACTTCACATGTTCCATGTCCTTCCTACATTAATTAATTAATTGATTTATTGTGTTTCAACATCTTATTGCTTCTATAGCCAGGAACTTGTTAATTTATTGCTGCCATATTTTTTGCTTGTGTGGCCAACCTGGTAGAAATCCAAAGACAGAGACAGCTTATTCATGTGTGAATCTTGAAACCACAATGCAGTGGCGACAAAACCATGCGACACAATTTAGTTTGTGTGCAGTGCAGGTGAACACCAAGGGAAAGAAAAGGTAACATGATCAAAGAATAACAGCAGTACCAGTACATGAGTGCAGCAGGTGCTGACGCTGAATCATGGTTGGTCTTGCCTGTCGAATGCAGATCACGAAGCATGAGCATTGTCCACCAGGCTTCTGTTTTGACATGCTGAAGCTGAACCAAACCTATTGTTCACTGTGTTTGCTTGATACTGATAGCCACCCCGCCCCTTCTCGTTCTGGGAGTGATGAAGTGTGTGATGTGATGCTGAACTGAACTGAACTGAACTTGCCCATATTCCCATCGTGGAAAAGGCCTCTTTCAGTAAACTAGTCTAGACTAGCATCTGGGGTAAATAAACTGAAGAGATCCTGAAGAAGTGAATCTTTGGTTCAGTTTCTGTAGCTTATTAACAAGGTAAAAGATGATGCCTCATCTAATACCTTGGACCAAGAAGCATTAGCAGCGTTTTCATTAACGAGGTACTCTGCCTCGTAGTTGAACTCTGTAGCTTCCTTCAGTCGAACTGGATCGGAACTGCTGAAATGAAGCAACACATGGTACTAGTTATCTGCATGCTTTATAATATATCTGTATTTTGTTTCTGGGTAGATCGATGAAGAAGAAAAAATATCAACGATTATAAACTTTATGGATTTATTACTTTACTCTTTTTTTTGAGAAAGATTTATTACTTTACTTTTTTTTAGTGGAATTTATTACTTTACTGAACGAGCTATTTTATCTGCTGGGCATATAAGCTAGCTGGGCCGATCTCACCAGTTTGGAGATGGGCCTGCCGATGCCATCAGGCCCCATTCGGATTCGGATGCTGAGCCCACCTGGCAGTGACGATCGACGAACGCTCTTCCCCTGCCCATGAGTGAGTGATGTCTTGGGCACGTGGCGACCGGCAGGTGCAGTCAGCTCTGCTTTTTTTTTTCTTCTTCTTCTGATAAATCTGCTTTTTGGGCTTTGGCACGAGTGCAAGTGGCTAGGCGCAGTATGTGCCCAAAAACTAAAGCACCTGGTAGCATGCACAAGTTTGTTGTTATCCCTTGCCGCCTTGCGTCAGGCAACGAATTTGTTCTCCTATGTGTACAAGTTTCTCCAGGGTTCTTCTCCTACGTGTGCAAGTTTCCTCCGCGTTTCAACATCAGGCAACCGCTAGTCAACTAGCCTCAGCTCTCCATGCATAACCTTTCAGCCTGTTCGGCATGACTGAAAAATACTGTTCTGGCTGATTGTTGTGAGAGGAAAATACTGTTCTGTTAGAATATGAACAGTAATTTCGTGAGTGAATAAGTCAGCCAGCCAGCCGGCAATAAGACAACCGAACAACCCCTTTGTTTTTGGAAGCACAATATTCTGTTCTGTTTTGTTTTTATAACTTTATTTTATATTAGGTTGAAAAGGGACATTCGGACGTCTCACTGCTTATGCGTGTTGCTTTGATCGGGGTTTATCATTCGTGATCGTTTTTCTCTCACAATAAACCAAAGATCACTGGATTTATCACCCCGTAAAAACCAACCAAATGAATGTGACCGACTACGACGTTAAACACACAATATCACTTTAATCCCAGTTTCATCAAAATTAAAATAAACAATTGAATTGCCGTACCCAACTGTTTGGAGCCTTGTTGTCAAAAAAAAAAAAAAACTGTTTGGAGCCTAGCGCTCGTGTAGTCGCCACTGGCTCACGTGCCCAGCCACGTCTGGCCCCACGCCCTGACACACCTCACATTCTCCGCTCCCCTGCACCTGGTCCACCAGCACCGCAAGCTCCAGGCAAACCAGCCAGTCCGTGTCCGTCCGTGCGCGCGGTCCACGGCAACGCTTCGTGCTCCTCCGCTCCGCTTTATGCGCCGCGGCTGCCACGGCCCCCACCCATACCTCTCCTCGCTCTGTCGCTCCCCTCCCTCGCCGTCCCTCCCTCGGAAGCGTCCAAACCCTAGGCCATGGCGAATGCGGGCTCCTCCGCGTCGTCGCCGGGGGCCGGGCCCTCCTCCTCGTCGCCGCAGGCCGGCGGGGACGCGCACACGCCGCTGCAGCGGCAGGGACGGCCGCCCGTGCGCGCCGGCTCCGACCCGCTCCTCATCGTCTGCCGCTGCCTCAGCGTCGTCACGGCCGCCACCGCGCTCCTGTGCGTCGCCGTCAACGTCGTCTCCGCCGTCCAGTCCTTCCGCGCCGGCTCCGACGTGCGTGGCCCGCACGCCCCAGTGGGACTTTCCCCTTCTCGTCGTCGCCCGACGCCCGCCCTGGGGGGCTGCTGATTCGTTTGTTGAATTGCTCCTCCGCAGATATTCGGGGGCATATTCCGGTGCTACGCGGTCGTCTTCTTGCTCTTCGTCGCCGTCCTCGAGACCGAGTGGGGGTTCATCATCCGCTTCTGGAAGGTTGGTTGGTTGCTCCGCTTTCTATCTCCGCCGTACAACCTACCTTTGGCTTGGTTTGGATTGTGAGAGGCCGCAAATTCCTTGTGATGTTGTTACCGACACGACGGGATTATTCAATTGGAGCCTGCTTGGTCGCTATCTGACTGATTGTGAAACTTTAGGTGATGTATACAATGCTACACAATTTAGTCAGTTGGGGCACTTGGTACTGGTAGACTGCAACTATTGTGTTTACCATTTATCAAAAACAAAAAAAAAAAAAACTGTTGTGTTTACCAGGAAAGATATTTATAAGTTTATTAGGTACCGGTTTCTTCTGTTATGATGTTTTCATAATCGGCTTATACTGTTTCAGTCAATAAATGCATTTTGGTCCTTAGGTTCTGCAAGTTAGTGAGGCTAGCTTAATATTTTCTTGATTTTACTGCCTCGTTGATTTAGTGACGCCTTTAATTGTTATGCGATCAGATATTTGAATACTGGCCTGCACGGGGAATGCTCCAGATCTTGTAAGTATTCTTTTGTGACCATATGTTTCTATTTCCTCGAATTTTGTTTCCAAAACTCTGCAATCAATCTGTGTATATTCATTTGAATGCATAATTGAGTAAACCACTTATGCTTGGTGCTCATCCAGATATAGGAAGTGTTTGTTATCCTTTTTTTGCAAATAATACAATAAAATATGAAAATAGACATCAGAGAAAGTTGCAGATGTGACAACGAGGCATTGATTTGTATTGTTCGGTATAATTGTTTTGTGAAATAAAACAATTATCTGCTTCCAATGTCAACCCAAAACTTGGTTTCTCCATAAATCTGGACCAAGATTTGATGAGCAACAATAATCTTCATACATTAGTTTGGTATTAAGGCCATAGTAGTGCTGCGTTAATGTCAGTTATGAGCAATTCCAACCTTCATACAGTAAATAATCTTCCTACATTAGTTTGGTATTAAGGCCATCATAGTGCTGTGTTAATGTTAGTTATGAGCAATTCCAACCTTCATACAGTATTTCAACATTCTCTTATGCCATATAATTGCTATATCAATCTCAGTTTTATTCTTCTGTCGATGCATTGTTGTCCTCATGTGTTCAGACCTCTCCTATCTATATTAGCGTGCACTGTTGTGAGAATACTTTTCTGGTTAATTGAATGTGGCATATCATCTTAGCTTTGCCTGAACCCTGAAATGTATTTCCTTTTAATCTAGGTTTTCCAAAACATAACATAGTTTTCGACCTGGGTGATTACAAATGAAAGAATAATGTTACATATGCACACTTGGTTCGATGTGAGAATACTGGGATGAAAATTTTGGCAATTCAGTGTCTGGACCATAAATTCAGAGTAATACTCTTGTTGTCCAGCTGGTGTTAACCGGATTGGCCTCTTCACATTCACATTACGTGCACCAAGTACTTGTGTCAATTATATGCAACTGCACTATAACTGTTGAGATCATGAGCATTTTAGATTTTAAATTCCTTGCCTGCAAGCAGTGTCATGAATTCTGAGACTTGTTCTTGCACATGCTGAATTGTATCACATGCCTATTCCTTTGTTGATCTCCATATTTTTGGTTCCTGGCAGCGTTGCTGTCATGACGAAGGCATACCCAAGTATTGAAAGGAATGATCTGATTTTGCTCCAGGAGATTGCCAGCTACATGCTTCTTGCATGTGGAGCTGTCTATGTGATCTCGGTAAGAGAGAATTTTGGATGTTCATGTGTTGAAAGACTGTAACTGCATTAATAGTTCCGAAATTTTGGACACCACACTGTAAAATGGCTAAGCACTAAAGCTCTTAGGACATTGCTGCCTTTATAATTTTGAAATTTTCAGTCATTTTTGTTGGGGAAAAGTAGTACAGGTACCCAACCTTATTTCATAGGCTGCATAGCATTATGAACCAGTTGAATGCTTGTAGCACAGACTGACAAATTTCATACAAACACTCCCCGAAATATTATCATGATTATTCATGAAGTCCCTACCAGCTGTGTCTATCATAGGTTCATCATACCACAGTATGATCTTATAATGTGTGATGAAACAAATGGTCAACATTGACTTCTTTTATTGCATCTTCACAAATGTAGTTAACTGAAAAACTTTGAATATATGTAGGGGATATTGTGCATTGGTGTGCTAAAACGGTCAAGGCAGCAGAAAGCGACATCACGGGAGCAAGCAGCCAAGGATCTGCAGGTAAGTACTTGATTCTTTTAAATCTGACAGCATGGAATCCAGTGATTGGATATTTCTTTGTTTTGACCCATTGTCTTTCGGTCTGTAAGACACCCTTTCTGCAGCTTATGCCCAAATTTACTTAGTGTGGCTTAGTTTGATCTTCACTATTTCAGTTACTCCACTTCTCAGTGACTGTGTGATAAGATTATTCTTTTCCTGCAGTCCTGCTTGTTTTGCTTCCCATGGATAGTTCAGGAGAATCTGTAGCTGTAGCTGAAAACCAAGTGTAGCTCGTTAGAAATATAAAAACCTGTTTTATATAAAGATGGTGCCCCCTTTTCCCCCTCAGAGTAGCTGATCGCCTGTTTTGCAGTGTTTTACTAGAATACTATGTTATAATTATCCCAAGCCATATGATATCAAGTAAAATATGTGTTCACGAGAGAATTGCATCTGAGAATTTTCTTAAAGAATGTATACGCAGCCTCAGCCTGCAAAAAGGAAAATGAGGCTATATACGACTATTCTTTGTTGATCATAGCCAGGCAACTGTCTATTGGATAGTGTATTGCCAAAATCGCTCCACTTAGTTTTGAAGTTAAGGGTACAGCCTAAATGGTACAAGCATAATTTTTGTTCTGTACACCATCACTGCCAGCTCATCTTTCCTCATTTCCTCATTCTGTATGGTGTTTCTTTTTTCTTTTTTTTTTGATGCCTGAATACGTATCTTTATGGTGTTTCAGGAGCTGGAGAAACGGAGAGAAGAACTTGAGGCGTTGTTACTTGCTGAGCGGTCGGAGTTGGTCTGAACTCTGAAGGTTGACCACAGTGATGTAACAATTTCTCGTCCAGTGTAGATAAATGTTTTTTTCTCCTGATGATAGCATACTGCTTGGTCCTGGCCATGAGTCATTCATCAGAAGTCACTTCGTTGAAGCGTATTCTTATGTTTGTACCGAAATAGATTCGAAACTTATTATCTCTATTCTATTTTGCAGTTGCATGTGCCTCATATTTGACACTTTGCATTATACTGATATCTATCTTTTTTTGATTACAGATACAGGATCACAGATGTTTCTGTTGTTAATTAACGTCATGCTTTTAAAGGACAGGCCATGTAGCTATCCTCATGGTTTCAGCTGAATTGTGGGCTTTTGGTTTCAGAGCATTGTATTGATTCATCGTCTGGGAATATGTTGTTTTTCAGTTAAATTTGATGGCAACCATGCGGACCCTGTGAACTTGATCCAACGGCACATGATCTCACCCTCTGCCTTTCTCTGGTTTAGTGTAGGTATCTAGATACAGTGTATATCTAATGCATAGCAAAAAACTATTATGTATTTAGAAAAACAAAAAATATGTTATAATTTGGAATGTAGTACATTCAATGGTGATCTTTATTCAAGAAAGTCTTACAAAGTGCTAGCAAATGAATTTATGGCAGTAACGTTTGTGTGGATTGATGAGTTGCTCGTAAGAATTGGATTTATATGATCAAGTATCGTCGTCTCTACCGAAGTATAAATACTAAGAAGTCAAAGGTACGAAGAGTGACAATTTTTTAATAATAAGGGGAGAGAGTAGCATGAGAGCTTTTTGGAAGACGCAAAGGAATGAATTATCTTGTATTTATGTTCCAAAAACACTACGCGGGTGCAAAAAAAAAATGCCGTTTCCTTACAAATATTAGTAGAGATAGTAAGAAATTTATGGAAACAAATGTGGTGACCACAATCAACTAGGTGCAAAATAGACATTGTAGAATTCAGCTCAAAACGCCATGAGCTATGATATGGTATTCAAAAGTTAGGTTGCCCAACAAAAAAAAGTCACATCCTTTTATAATATTTTTGAAAAAAGTAGCTCCCACCGTACTAAAAAATGAAGTTGTTCAGCGACAGAGTCTCCAAAGCATAACTTTTACTATTTATTTTTATAAAGATATTTATCAAAAGTGATATATGTAAATTTTTATGAAAGTATTTTTGAAGACAAATCTATACATATAGTTTTCACATTTCCAAACTCAACAAATTAAAAATTATTCATGATTTATATTCCCAATATTTAACCCAAGTTTTGTCTAAAACAACTTAATTTTTAAGTACAGAGGGAATACATTTCAGGAGTCAAAAGCCAAAATTCATTTTTGAATGGCTCTACTATAAAACAAACAAATCATTGGCTTAGGGAGTGTTCGGCTGGCCGGTTAATAAGCTAAAATACTATTCCGGCTGGATTGTTGTGAGAAAAAAATACTGTTGTGGTGGAAAGACACTGTTCATGTGAAGACGATCCTGCCGGAGATGCGGCGCTCGGCGACGCGGAGCCATGCCGCCACGGGCTCGGGGGCCGCGCGCGTCCTGGCCTCCTGGGTCGTCACCGGTCATCTTCAGGTGCCTGAGCTCCGCTTCGTGGCCGGCCAGCGCTGATGCGATGAGACCGGGATCGGGGGAGAGAGGGACGACGCGGAGCTCCGGGAGCAGCGTCAGCTGCTGGAGCCTGGAGGGCACGTTGGTCCGACCAGCAGCGGCGGCGTCGCCGAGACCCGCGAGGATGCTGAGCAGGACGCTGTTGGGGAGCGCGCTCAGACAGTCCACGCAGGCTTCGTCGTCGTCGGAGGGCTTGGCGCCGAGGTTGCGCCGGCCGCTGCCGCTCAGGCTTGTCTCCGTCGTCTTAATCGGACGAAGGCAAGGCATGCTCCAAGCAGCTTGGCGAGAGTGCAACTACTGAGGCTGAAGCTGACGAGACCAACTGCAAAGCAGAGGAACATGTGGGGCCCACATAAAATAAAGAATCCAGTGCATGAATTTTTGCTAAAATAATATCATTTTAATATTTAATTGTAGATCTAGAAGCCGTAGTGAAATTGTAAGGTTGGAATCCAGTCGGCAAACCAGAAGCCGACAGGGAACTAGTCGGCTAACCAGCAGCCGATAGGATACTAATCGGCAAACCAGAAGCCGATAGGCTCCAATTCGGCATATGTATTGCTGATGTCTGGTACGTGAGCGTTATTGGAGCCGATAGGTCCTCTCCTAACGTCACGTCAGAACACCTTTTTTTTCCTTTTTTTTGTATGCTCAGCTTTTGACTGATTTAGATCCAAAAATTAGTATATACTTTAGGTATTTTGATACTTAGGTAATATTTACGTAGTTAGAAGATGTAGACTTAGTTAGTTAGTAATTTTGCAAAATTACTTTAGTTGTTTTGTTTTTACATTCTTATACGTGTTGCGTCCGTTCTGTTCTTCCTTTTTGCATATTTTTTACTTCGGTCGTCCATCCGTTTTTACTTTTTTCGTTTTTTCTTATACCAGCAAAACATGTTCGTGCGTTGTAACAGAACCACAGTTTATTATTCAACTAGCAGCACGAGCCTGGCAGCACGGTAGAGCCGTGCACAGGAACAACGATTATGACGAGACAGCTTGAACCGGCAGTACGGCGGCCAAGGTAGCACGCGCGTACGGTGTCACCAGCCACGACCAGACAGTCTAGGATAATTGTGCAGCAACCACCATGTGGACCTCATCAGCAACATGAGGCAACACGGTGGGGCGGCAGAGTGTTGAAACGGAGGGCATTTGGAAGAAAAACAACACAAGAACCATATTACGAAAGACACAAACGGAAGCGGAAAAAAGAAAAAACAAACAAACAACGTGATTGTCCATGCAAGACTCCTGCGGTGATGTGGACATAGTCCGACAGCCGCAGTGGAGCGAGTGAGCAACCTTAACGGTGCCCTTAGCGATCGAAAAGAGTGGTTCACATTTGATTGTCCACTGTTTTGGAGTTGATTATTGGATTCGGCATATGGATTACACTCTGGCTTCGGTGTTCGACAATACTTTATTCATCTAGAGCAACGACAGCATCGAGGAAAGCCACTACGAAAGAAGACGATGGAGGAATCTAGATAGAATATTGTACCTTGTTTATTTTTGATTTTTTCTTAGTTTAATTTTGGGATGTACTATGTTTAGTTTTAATATAATTCCTTATTACCTTAAAAAATGATGCGAGACGCAAATAAAATAGGTTGTGCTTGACTTTTAGCATCTACTTAGAAATTTACAATATCTTTTGAGGTCTTTAGATATTTTGTTCTGGGTAGGTTGAAAGAAATATTAAAATCTAAATAGTAAAGAAACATGATCAATAAAACAAATTCTAAAAGGGACGTGGCTTGCAGGTTGTGGGTGCCGTCTGTCTCCCAATGCCCGATAGACCCATCGGTTGGCCAACTGCCGAGTGCAGATATCGGCTCCCAGATTGCCGATAGCTCTCCAGTCGGCTACCTGATTGCCAATAGGACCATGCACTGTGATTTTTGCCTGCCATGTAGGCTGCCGGCAATTGAGTGGCCGATAGGTTCCCTATCGGCTACTGGATAGCCGACAGAATACCAGTTTTACAATTTTATGAAAATAACACCCAGATCTGCTATTATTTATTAAAATAATATTATTTTAAAAAAAGCTCCGGTGCACCCGATAGCATCCAAAATGTCTGACATTTTGGTTTTCTTTTTTCCATTTCTATGCGACCTACTCTAGCTTTAATCTAGCTAGTTTTGGAAATATCATTAAAACAAGAATCTCTTAGTGAGCATCTCGAAGAGATTATCCAAAAGACTAGCCAAATTTTCTGATTTAGCTACTCTCTAAAATATATTCGACAAAAGTATCCAACAGATTCTATAAAACTAAGAGGCCGGATGGCTAGTGAGGTAGGCTATCTAAATGTAGAGAGCGAATGAGGTGGGATGGAGAGCTACTAAATTTAGAGAGTCATTTACAGAGTCCGTAGGAGACATTTTTTTTAATAATAGCCAAAGTTATCTTTAGAAAATGATTTGGCTAATCTCTTAAAGACGCTCTTACCATCCAAAGTGTCCACCGTTAGGTTTTTTGTTGTACTCCCTCCTCTGTCGGCTCGTCAATTCTAGACAATACCAGTAAAGGAATCTTAGTCTCCCTCTAATATCATCCTCACGTGACACATCTACCATTTAGTTATGCTTTATGGTAAAATGACTTTGTTGTAGTCGAGGCTTTTTTAAAAGTTGGTTTTGGCTTTTGACTCTAGAGACACCACTTTTCTCAAAAGTTGTGATTTTTGTTATGTAATCTTGCTTTGGGATGGCGACTTATGGCTTTTTAGTTGTAATGACATGGCTTGTTAATTTCAAACAATACCACCAAAAGCATCGAGGTGCGCCTTACCAACGGCCTACTGCTTGCTTATGCTGTATGGTTAAATAACTTATCTGTTTTAATGAAGATTTTTTTAAAGTTGGTTTTTAACTTTTGACTCTTAATTAAAGAGACCACTTTTTTCTCCAAAAGTTCTTTTTTTACAATGTTGCTTTGGGAAGCGTGCTCAACCAGTCTACGCCGACATTGTCATCGTCATCGGACGAAGGCAAGGCGCATGTTTGGTGTGAGTGCAACTACTGAGGCTGAGGGGACCAACTTCGGAGATGGTGGGAGGCGGGCGTAGAAACTCTACCACAACAGTGGAGACGGGAGACCGATGCCGTGTTGGCAGCTGACAAGGCGTGGGGCCAAACGTTCATTCTCTCCGCCTCTCTCTGTTAGGGCATGTACAACCCACAAACAAGGGGCCGTCTGTAAGCGTATCGAATTTATCATACAGACCGGTAAAAAGACAGATTATACAACCCATAGCCTATTTCGTTGTCTACACGCTGTTTAATGTTTTGCATGTAAGCGTGATCAACGATAAATAAATATTTGTATACTATTGTGTTGCTATTTGATAGAAAATGTATATCGCATAAATAAGAGCAACGTGATTACAACAATTTCTCCCGTAGCTCCTCTCTCACTCTCTTACATGTGGACCCATCACCCATGGTCCATGAACCCAGTTCATATGCTGTTCCAATGACTCCTCCTGTCTTATCCGTTTTTATCGAGGCTTCTCTCTCTCATATTTTCGCTGTGTGGTAGCCAGCCAAGCCCATGTGCTGCAAGCTTCTCTCCTTCCTTTTGCTTCTTGACCAAAACCACGACGACAACGGCGGAGTAGGGCGGATCACGCGTGTCGGCCCGGTGTGGCTAACGCTGGGCGGGCGACAGCGGCGCGTGCAGGGTGGCCGGCGGTGGCTAGCTGTGGCGGAGCAGGGCGGCCGGTGGTGACACGCGCGCGGCTGCCAGCTAGCCGGAGTAGGGCGTCGCAACAGCGGTTCGCGCGCAGCGGCCGTGCCTCACGCTTTGATTAATCTTGCGCCGCATCAGATCAAGTATTGGCGATGAAGCCTGTACAGCGCGGCTGTCCTCGTCGCTTCGAGTCTTGGAGCACGAGATGACGTGCTCGGCACCCTCCCGGCTCGCGATGGACCTTTGCACAAAAAACACCACACGCAGAAAGGCTAAAAAGACGTGCTGTACATGCCCTTAGTAGTTTGGATGTCATGAGGATGATTCCGTGGCAGGAGAATGGGCCCTTAAGATTCACTATCTAAATAGGTCTATTGGTCGATCAATAATGGACATTTCATGCTTTTAGCTTGTAAAAGCAGGATTTAAGGACCACATGTAAACCATCACAGAAGGAAAAATAAAAGTAAAACAAAAGGCACCATAGGTGAACAAACACACGGAGCATAATGTACTTAATAATAGCCTAGAGATGGGCATTGCAAAAGGATATAATGACATATGCAAACATTCCATTGTAGGGTGCCAACATACTAAGCCATTCACAGAAGAAATTTACAAATAATATGAGTTCTGCCATATGATGCACGTAAGTATAACACAATAACCAATTATGACTTATGAGTCACACATAGCCTTGGTCTTATGGTGCTGGTAAGTATAACCAGTTAACCACCTCTTGCCCACATAGTGATAACATGCAAAATTCCACATGCCTTAAGTATGGAGAAGCTTGACAAGGCTCAACACAACTCCTTGACCATGCTTTCAGTAATTGAAGCGCCGAATGTTATTTTCATCTGCTCTAGAACTGCCACCCAACTGAATAACATTATACATGTAAAATTCCATGCATGTTTCTGGCCTAGAGAAGTTTCAGAACATCTGGCACAACTCCTTAGCCATGCTTTCAGTCATCAAAGGATCGAAAGTCACTGCAATCTTTTTTAGCACTGTTGCCCAGCTTAATAGTTGCTTCAACAAAGTAACTTTTTTTTTCGCGATCGGGCATTTAACCTGTTTTTCATTAAGAGGAAATAGAAGTTGTTAAACAGTTACAACAAAAGGCATCCCGGTAATCCCAAGATTACCAAGACCCCCAAGCCCCTGATACAAGAAAACAAGCAAGAGAGGCGGAAGGGAGAGGACCCTTCAACACTGACCTAACCGACTGGACCTGCACAAAAAAAATTCAACACAAAGGCTGCCCACATAGAAGACGAAGCCGCAGTGGCAAAGCATCCACCAATAAGAGCCGAGATTACGGCGAAGATAGCGACGACAAAGCATCCGTCGAAGAAAAATGGTAGCGGCAAAGCATCCGCTACAAACGATCGAGCAGTAATGGCGACAAAGCATCCGCTAAGAGAGCAACAACGACCAGGTAGCCGTTGTGAACACCCGAGCGACTGCAGCGGCAACATCAACAGCGACCAGGTAGCCGCTGTGAACAGAGCGAGTGCAGCGGTAACATCAACAGTGGCCCGGTAGCCGCTGTGAACAACCGAGCTACTGCAGTGGCAACAACAATACTACAGCAACAACATCAACAGCGACCAGATAGCTGCTGTGAACCGAGCGACTACAACGGCCACATCAACAGCGACTAGGTAGCTGCTATGAACAGCCGAGCGACTGCAGCAACAACATCAACTGAGGCAGGGTAGACCAATGCGAAGAGTAGAATGAAACACACGCAGATACACAGTAAGGAGCGACTCCGACGAATGGCGTGGGGGGAGCAAGCATAGTGCATCAATGAAGCCTTCAAGAAGGGGATGACATCCGCGGACGCCAACTTCGTTGGGAGAAGCACCCAAAAGGGACTTTCGTCCCCAAACTTGCCCCAGTAACCCCCAATGACGAACTGAGCATTTGATGACGCCTCCAAGAAGGTGATGACGCTGGCGCGCCACCGACGTCGGCCCAAGGTAAGAAGCCTGGCGGGGTATTCACCCCAAGTCTGCTCACTGACCACTTCAGGCCAGATCCGGCGCCTAGTCGGCCTAAGGAAGACCAGGGGAGGAGGCCAGATCTGGCACAGGTGCTGCAACATCCTCCACACCACTGCAGCACAGGCATGCAACCCGCCGGCCACCGGGTCTGGACGTCGTGGGCCGGTAGGGAATAGGGCTTGGAGGGCGTGCCCAGCGAAGCTCCGGGTTCAGCGCGTAAGCCGTGTCGCTCGTGACCTCTGAGAGCTCCATCGGCAACTTGAGGAAGAACTGCACGCGCTGCTCCTCCAGCTGCCAGGCGGAGCAGAAGCGCTCCCGCACCGACACTCCTGGTCCTTGAAGGCGCCCTCCACGCGCTCGAAGCGGAGGTGCGAGCGCCACAACCCACGACCGCCACACAAGCTGTAGATCCGGCGGGTAGCGATCCGGCCTGGGGGCTCGGATTTGGTCCGCCGGCCGTCCGGCTCACCGGAGAAGCCGAGGAAGGTCACGAGACCGACCGCCGGTGGGCTCCTGTGCGGGCGTGGAAGGGTGGAGGCGCCGGATCCGGCTACCGGGACCCTAAAGCGCCACCCGGCCGGTGCACGTCCACGCCGGAGATTGTGACGATTGGTAGTGGTGGGGGGTGGAGAAGAGAGGGGTAGGAAGGGGGAGGAGCTGCGGCCGAGCTCCCTTTTTTCGGGGCCACCGCCGCCGCACGCCAGAGGGCGGCGTAGATACAGGGGCCTAGGGCGCAGGCGGGGTCGCCCCCAAGTCGCCCGATGGGGGCGCTAGGGGGAATGGGGACAGGGAGGAGACCAAAATATATGCTTCAACAATGTAACTTCATGTTGAGATCCTCTCAACCCAGTGATCTCTACTTCTTGGATGTGATCCAACAAGAGTTCCTCAGTTTTTCCAGTGTTCTTGCTCATTACATTTGCGACCAGGTAGACAAGCAACTTGTACCTGAAACAAGGGTTTATACTGACTTAGTAAATACTAATAACTGATAAAGAATTGAACTGGACAATATTGCCATGAATATGTTATCAAGACATCATCAACATTTACAAAAGGGGTCCTAGATATATAGACATTAGTCTAAAGCAATCAGGTTGCAGTAACGTAATTATTCTGAGCTAGCAGCCTATGTGAAAGTGATATAATAAAATTATAGCCATGATGTTTTATAAAATTCCACAAATTCTCTAGCAACATCACAAACTAAAGAAGATTTTCTGTTAACCTTAGGGACTAAATTATCTAATAGAGATATGGACACACTGAATAATCATGTACACGAAGCTTGCTGTTGGTGTCTCCTAACACCTTGCTGATCATGCCTACCCTACAACAACAGTCAATTCACTACCATCTATTTCAAAGAGGGTCACAAAAAATAAAAAAGTAACACATATTTGCAACCCACGCGGCATTACTATTCATTCAGAACTCAATACAGAGCAAAGTGTAGACATATAGTTACCAGAGAAACTCTGCAACACAAATTATAAGCATGCAACCAACACCTATGGGCACTAGCAGATGAGGACTTGGTGAACCAAGAAATGCAAATGAATATTATATAAATTAAAGGGATAACAATTACCTCCAAACTGGGGGGAGAAAGGTCCAGGGTCAGCTTTTTGATACCAGAACACAGCCTGAGAACATGGAATAAGCTGGCTCCAAAGGCATGTTCGTTTGCGATTACTCTCACATCCAAAGTCATATTGTCTGGGAGAATTGTCATGTCTTCCATCAAGTATTCTGTGTCATCAATATTCTGTGCATCCATAGGAAGTCACCATAGAAAAAAGGAGATCATATATCAGTTTGGAAATAGAGAGTTAGAGTGAAGATTGAGAGTGCTAAGAAATGTTGTTGGGACAGGAGCAAAGCAAAAAACTGGAATATACCATGGCTGAATTTCTCAAAAACGATCATCAGCGATACATTTGTGTATACACCCTGAATTGGACAAGTCCAATGACAAATCCATTCTTTTTTTTTCATTAGGGCACTTCTCTGAATTACAGAGCAAAGCTAATCTGTTTTCTAAATATAAACTATCATAAATAGTGTAGTTCATGGCAATTTCTTAATTCTGTCGGTTCTGTCTAGATTAGGAAATTATGTGAAATGTTTATTGATCCAACTAGTATGGATGTCAGCGTCCAGCTCTCAAATATGTGCCCAGGTAAAGTCGTCAATAAACATAGTAGAGAAAAAAAATCTTGCCATGACAACATGATTCCAAATAAGAGAGGAGCTATAACTAAGTGAACTCACCGGCAGGTAGGCTAGTGTGAGGTGGAGATGTTGGATGGTCTTAAAACACCGCAACAGCCCTAGACAGTCTTGATCGGGATCGGGCGCAATGGCCGGAGATCCATACGCAAGAAGTATGATGGGGCACACGCTCTCCTGATGCATCATGGTACCAAGGTGGACAGAGATCGGATCAAACAGATCCCCCCACCTGAGCACCTTCAGCGCAGGCGCTGAGATGTCGGCGACCGGCTGAACCCAACCAAAAATGAAGCGCAGCCAAACACGCTCAGGTACTCAAGCGCCGGCGAAGCCCGGCCGAGCTGTTCCAGGTCGCGCACCTTGTCCAGCGTCATCTCCCGGAGAGAATCCGAACAGATCGTGAGGTTGTCCTGGCCCCGGGCGCCGTGGACCGTGAGTTTGACCAGGCAGGGGCACCACGGGGACGAGACGGCGTCGCTGAGCGCGCACGGGCCGCGGAACAGGACGCGGGTCAGGGAGATGTCGGTGAGCCGAGCGAAGACGCCGACGGGCGCGACGACGAGGCCCAGGCCGCACCCGAGGTCGAGGGTCACGCTGGTGGCGCTCGCCAGGCAGGGAAGCTCAAGGGAGCCCCTTTCCTCACCGCCGCCGCCGCCGTCGTCATCGTCGATGTCTCTCCCCAGCGCGTGCTTCGTGAAGCTGAGGTGGCCTGTGAGGCGGCGCGCCATGGCGGGGAGCCAGGCCGCCACGGACTCGGCGTCGGCGTCCAGTGTCCCGACGCTGAGGTAGCTGAGCGCCGCCTCATGAGTGGCTAGCGTTGCGGCGACGAGGCGGGGCTCGGAGCAGAGAGGGAACCGGAGCTCCGGGAGGAGCAGCCAGAGGCGGAGCCAGCGGCTGGACAACACGCTGGTCCGACAGGCGGCGGCGGCGGCGGCGTCATCAAGGAGTCACTTGATAGCAATAGCACGAAGAATGGTTTAGGCTGTGTTTAGTTCGCGAATTTTGGGAATTTGACTACTGTAGTACTTTCATTTTTGTTTGGCAATTAGTGTTCAATCATGAACTAATTAGGCTCAAAACGTTCGTCTCGCGATTTCCAACCAAACTGTGCAATTAGTTTTTTTTCCGTCTACATTTAATGCTCTATGCACGTATAGTAAGATTCGATGTGATGGCTACTGTAGCACTTTTTGGGAAAGTTTTTGGAACTAAACACAGCCTTAGTTAGGGCGTCTCCAGGAACACTACCTAACTGACCTCCTCTTCCTAATTTGGATAGTGGAGGCTAAAAATTCTGCTCCAACTTCCTCTTCCATGACCCAATCCTGTTGGGCTCTCAAATTTGTTGGCCTCCTATTGTTCCCCTCTCACAACTCATTCCTGTTGCCTCCCTACTGGAGTAGGCAAATTTTTCCTTCGCCTGTTTCCTCTTTGTGCAAGCTCGTGACCTGCCCGCCCCGCCAGCGTCCCTGCCCTAGCGCGGTGACACGCCCTACCCGACGCTACGAATCTTCCTCCCCGCCCGCCGCAACCTCCTGCTGTCGTCGACGCCTCCTCTCCCCTGTCTGGCGCAGCTGGCCCTCCCGGCTCGACGTTTCCCTAGCGCGACAGCCCTGGCCTCCCGGTCGCTCCAGGCTCGGCTCTTCGCCGGTGCGGGCCCTGCCTCCCTGCATGCCTTGCCCGGTGCGCTGCCTCCCACTGTCGCACAGGCCTCCGCGCCACCGGCTCTCGTCTATTCAGCGTCGGCGGACCTCTCGTAGCGGGGCGCGGCTCTGCTATTTTTATAAAGATATTTATCAAAAAGTGATATATGTAAATTTTTGTGAAAGTATTTTTCAAGACAAATCTATACATATGGTTTTCACATTTCCAAACTCAACAAATTAAAAATTATTCATGATTTATATTCCGAATGTTTGATTCAAGTCTTGTCCAAAACGACTTTATTTTTGAGTACGGAGGGAGTACATTTCAAGAGTCAAAAGCCAAAATTCATTTTTAAATGGCTCTACTATAAAACAAACAAGTCATTGGCTTACTTGTGAAGCATAATCATACGGTGGACGACGCTTTGGACGGTAAAACGCACTTTGATTCTTTCGATGATATGCCGTGTTGTTGCCTGTTGGGACTTGGGACACTCAAAATTCTTGTTTGAGCGGTAATTTCCAAAACTCGCTGGTATCCTAAAAGTAGATTTGTGAGTTTGTGACATAAAAAAAACAAATGGCGGGTATTTCCGTATGAAATACGAGTACGATACTGGTATTTTGGTCTCTGCCTCGGTAGCTGCGCCAAACTTTTCCCCAACCTCAGTTCAGTTTCGCGGCTTCCCCCGCTTTCGTCCGATGGAGCCGCCCAGCTTCACGAACCACCTGCTTCAATTGCTCCCGCATGCCACCACGGGCTCGGGGTCAACAGTCAAATTTTAAAACCCTTGAACAATAACCACCACGGGCTCGGGGGCCGCGCGCGTCCTGGCCTCCTGGGTCGTCACCGGTCATCTTCAGGTGCCTGAGCTCCGCTTCGTGGCCGGCCAGCGCTGACGCGATGAGACCGGGATCGGGGGAGAGAGGGACGACGCGGAGGTCCGGGAGCAGCGTCAGCTGCTGGAGCCTGGAGGGCACGTTGGTCCGACCAGCGGCGGCGGCGTCGCCGAGACCCGCGAGGATGCTGAGCAGGACGCTGTTGGGGAGCGCGCTCAGACAGTCCACGCAGGCTTCGTCGTCGTCGGAGGGCTTGGCGCCGAGGTCGCGCCGGCCGCTGCCGCTCAGGCTTGTCTCCGTCGTCTTCATCGGACGAAGGCAAGGCATGCTCCAAGCAGCTTGGCGAGAGTGCAACTGCTGAGGCTGAGGCTGACTGGACCAACTGCAAAGCAGAGGAACATGTGGGGCCCACATAAAATAAAGAATCCAGTGCATGAATTTTTGCTAAAATAATATTATTTTAATATTTAATTGTAGAGCTAGAAGCCGTAATAGTGAAACTGTACGTTCGGAATCCAGTCGGCAACTCAGGAGCCGACAGGGCACTAGTCGGCTAACCAGCAGCCGATAGGATACTAATCGGCAAACCAGAAGCCAACAGGGCACAAGTCGGCTAACCAGAAGCCGATAGGATACTAATCGGCATATGTATTGCTGATGTCTGGTATGTGAGCGTTACTGGAGCCGATAGGTCCTCTCCTAACGTCAGAACACCTTTTTTGTTCCTTTTTTTTTGTATGTTCAGCTTTTTACTGATTTAGATAAAAAAATTAGTATATACTTTAGGTATTTTGATACTTAGGTAATATTTACGTAGTTAGATGATGTAGACTCTAGTTAGTTAGTAATTTTGCTAAATTACTTTAGTTGTTTTGTTTTTACATTCTTATACGTGTTGCGTCCGTTCTGTCCTGCCCTTTTGCATTTTTTTATTTCGGTCGTCCATCCGTTTTTACTTTTTTTGTATACCAGCAAAACATGTTCGTGCGATGTAACAGAACCACAGTTTATTATGCAACTAGCAGCACGAGCCCGACAGCACGGCAGAGCCGTGCACAGGAATAGCGATTATGACAAGACGGCTTGAACCGGCAGTACTACGGCCAAGGTAGCACACGCGTACGGTGTCACCAGCCACGACCAGACAGTCTAGGATAATTGTGCAGCAACCACCATGTGGACCTCATCAGCAACATGAGGCAACATGGTGGGGCGGCACGGTGTTGAAACAGATGGCATTTGGAAGAAAAACAACACAAGAACCATATTACGAAAGACACAAACAGAAGCGGAAAAAAAAGAAAAAAACAAAGAAACAGCGTGATTGTCCATGCAAGACTCATGCGGTGATGTGGACATAGTCCGACAGTCGTAGTGGAGCAAGTGAGCAACCTTAACGGTGCCCTTAGCGATCGAAAAGAGTGGTTCACATTTGATTGTCCACTGTTTTTGAGTTGATTATTGGATTCGGCATATGGATTACACTCTGGCTTCGGTGTTCGACAATACTTTATTCATCTAGAGCAACGATAGCATCGAGGAAAGCCACTACGAAAGAAGACGACGGAGGAATCTAGATAGAATATTGTACCTTGTTTATTTTTGATTTTTTCTTAGTTTAATTTTGGGATGTACTATGTTGAGTTTTAATATAATTCCTTATTACCTTAAAAAATGATGCGAGACGCAAGTAAAATAGGTTGTGCTTGATTTTTAGCATCTACTTAGAAATTTACAATATCTTTTGAGGTCTTTAGATGTTTTGTTCTGGGTAGGTTGAAAGAAATATTAAAATCTAAATAGTAAAGAAACATGATCAATAAAACAAATTCTAAAAGGGACGTAGCTTGCAGGTTGTGGGTGCCGTCTGTCTCCCAATGCCCGATAGACCCATCGGCTGGCCAACTGACGAGTGCAGATATCGGCTCGCAGATTGCCGATAGCTCTCCAGTCGGCTACCTGATTGCCAATAGGACCCTGCACTGTGATTTTTGCCTGCCATGTAGGCTGCCGGCAATTGACTGGCCGATAGGTTCCCTATTGGCTACTAGAAAGCCGACAGGATACCAGTTTTGCAATTTTATGAAAATAACACCCAGATCTGCTATTATTTATTAAAAAAATATTATTTAAAAAAAAGCTCCGGTGCATCCGATAGCATCCAAAATGTCCGACAATTTAGATTTCTTTTTCCATTTCTATGCGATCTACTCTAGTTTTAATCTAGCTAGTTTTGGAAATATCAACAATAATCTCTTAGTGAGCGTCTCGAAGAGATTAGCCAAAAGACTAGCCAAATTTACTGATTTAGCTACTCTCTAAAATATATTCGACAAAAGTATCCAACAGATTCTATAAAACTAAGAGGCTGGATGGCTAGTGAGGTAGGCTATCTAAAAGTAGAGAGCGAATGAGGTGGGATGGAGAGCTACTAAATTTAGAGAGTCATTTACATAGTCTGTTGGAGACGTTCTTCTTTTAATAATAGCCAAAGTTATCTTTGAAAAACAATTTGGCTAATCTCTTGAAGACGCTCTTACCATCCAAAGTGTCCACCGTTAGGTTTTTTTGTTGTACTCCCTCCTCTGTCGGCTCGTCAATTCCAGACAATACCAGTAAAGGAATCTTAGTCTCCCTCTAATATCATCCTCACGTGACACGTCTACCGTTTAGTTATGCTTTATGGTTAAATGACTTTGTTGTAGTCGAGGTTTTTTTAAAAGTTGGTTTTGGCTTTTGACTCTAGAGACACCACTTTTCTCAAAAGTTGTGATTTTTGTTATGTAATCTTGCTTTGGGATGGCGACTTATGGCTTTTTAGTTGTAATGACATGGCTTGTTAATTTCAAACAATACCACTGAAAGCATCGAGGTGCGCTTTACCAACGGCCTACTGCTTGCTTATGCTGTATGGTTAAATAACTTATCTGTTTTAATGAAGATTTTTTTTTCAAAGTTGGTTTTTAACTTTTGACTCTTAATTAAAGAGACAACTTTTTTTTCTCCAAAAGTTCTTTTTTTACAATGTTGCTTCGGGAAGCGTGCTCAACCAGTCTACGCCGACATTGTCATCGTCATCGGACGAAGGCAAGGCGCATGTTTGGCGTGAGTGCAACTACTGAGGCTGAGGAGATCAACTTTGGAGATGGTGGGAGGCGGGCGTAGAAACTCTGCCACAAAAGTGGAGATGGGAGACCGACGCCGTGTTGGCAGCTGTGAACAACCAAATGACTGCAGCGGCAACAACAATACTGCAGTGGCAACATCAACAGCGACCAGGTAGCCGCTGTGAACCGAGCGACTGCAGCGGCCACATCAACAGCGACTAGGTAGCCGTTGTGAATAGCCGAGCGACTGTAGCAGCAACATCAACTTAGGCAGGGCAGACCGATGCGAAGAGTAGAATGAAACACACGCAGATACACAGTATGGAGCGACTCCGGCGAATGGCGCAGGGGGAGCAAGCGGAGTGCATCAACGAAGCCTTCAAGAAGGGGATGACATCCGCGGATGCCAACTTCGTTGGGAGAAGCGCCCCAAAAGGGACTCTCGTCCCCAAACTTGCCCCAGCAACCCCCAATGACGAACTGAGCATTTGATGATGCCTCCAAGAAGGTGATGATGCTGGCGCGCCACCGACGTCGGCCCAAGGTAAGAAGCCTGGCGGGGTATTCACCCCAAGTCTACTCACTAACCACGGTAGGCTAGATCCGACCCCCAGTCGGCCTGAGGAAGACTAGGGCAGGAGGCTAGATCTGGCACAGGTGCTGCAGCAGCCTCCACACCACTGTAGCACAGGCATGCAACCCATCGGCCACCGGGTCTGGACGTCGTGCGCCGGTAGGGAATAGGGCTTGGAGGGCGTGCCTAGCGAAGCTCCGGGTTCAGCGTGTAAGCCGTGTCGCTCGTGACCCTTGAGAGCTCCATCGGCAACTTGAGGAAGAACTGCACGCGCTGCTCCTCTAGCTACCAGGCGGAGCCGAAGCGCTCCCGCACTGACACTCCTGGTCCCTGAAGGCGTCCTCCACACCCTCGAAGTGGAGGAGCGAGCGCCAGAACCCATGACCGCCACACAAGCTGCAGATCGGGGAGGGGGGGCGGAGCCAGATCTGCCAAGGGGGGCCGGGATCTGGTCCGCCGGTTGGCCGGTTCACCGGAGAAGCCGAGGAAGGTCACGAGACCGACCGCCGGTGGGCTCCTGTGCGGGCGTGGAAGGGTGGAGGCGCCGGATCCGGCTACCGGGACCCTAAAACACCACCCGGCCGGCCGCACGTCCACGCCGGAGATAGTGATGATTGGTGGTGGTGGGGGGTGGAGAAGAGAGGGTTAGGAAGGGGGAGGAGCTGCAGCCGAGCTCCCTTTTTTCAGGGCCGCCGCCGCCGCACGCCAGAGGGCGGCGACGGTGGCCGAAGGGGAGGCGTAGATACAGGGGCCTAGGGCATAGGCAAGGTCGCCCCCAAGTCACCCGACGGGGGCGCTCGAGGGAAGGGGGACAGGGAGGAGACCAAAATATATGCTTCAACATTGTAACTTCATGTTGAGCACGTCCTCTCAACCCAGTGATCTCTACTTCTTGGATGTGATCCAACAAGAGCTCCTCAGTTTTTCCAGTGTTCTTGCTCATTACATTTGCGACCAGATAGACAAGCAACTTGTACCTGAAACAAGGGTTCATACGGACTTAGTAAATACTAATAACTGATAAAGAATTGAACTGGACAAGATTGCCATGAATATGTTATCAAGACATCATCAACATTTACAAAAGGGGTCCTAGATATATAGACATTAGTCTAAAGCAATCAGGTTGCAGTAACGTAATTATTCTGAGCTAGCAGCCTATGTGAAAGTGATATAATAAAATTATAGCCATGATGTTTTATAAAATTCCACAAATTCTCTAGCAACATCACAAACTAAAGAAGATTTTCCATTAACCTTAGGGACTAAATTATCTAATAGAGATATGGAGACACTGAATAATCATGTACACGAAGCTTGCTGTTGGTGTCTCCTAACACCTAGCTGATCATGCCTACCCTACAACAACAGTCAATTCACTACCATCTATTTCAAAGAGGGTCACAAAAAATAAAAAAGTAACACATATTTGCAACCCACGCGGCATTACTATTCATTCAGAACTCAATACAGAGCAAAGTTAGACATATAGTTACCAGAGAAACTCTGCAACACAAATTATAAGCATGCAACCAACACCTATGGGCACTAGCAGATCAGGACTTGGTGAACCAAGAAATGCAAATGAATATTATATAAATTAAAGGGATAACAATTACCTCCAAACTGGGGGGAGAAAGGTCCAGGGTCAGCTTTTTGATACCAGAAAGCAGCCTGAGAACATGGAATAAGCTGGCTCCAAAGGCATGTTCGTTTGCGATTACTCTCACATCCAAAGTCATAATGTCTGGGAGAATTGTCATGTCTTCCATCAAGTATTCTGTGTCATCAATATTCTGTGCATCCATAGGAAGTCACCATAGAAAAAAGGAGATCATATATCAGTTTGGAAATAGAGAGTTAGAGTGAAGATTGAGAGTGCTAAGAAATGTTGCTGGGACAAGAGCAAAGCAAAAGACTGGAATATACCATGGCTGAATTTCTCAAAAACGATCATCAGCGATACATTTGTGTATACACCCTATATTGGACAAGTCCAATGACATATCCATTCTTTTTTTTTTCATTAGGGCACTTCTCTGAATTACAGAGCAAAGCTAATCTGTTTTCTAAATATAAACTATCATAAATAGTGTAGTTCATGGCAATTTCTTAATTCTGTCGGATCTGTCTTGATTAGGAAATTATGTGAAATGTTTATTGATCCAACTAGTATGGATGTCAGCGTCCAGCTCTCAAATATGTGCCCAGGTAAAGTCATCAATAAACATAGCTGAGATGTCGGCGACCGGCTGAACCCAATAAAAAATGAAGCGCAGCCAAACACGCTCAGGTACTCAAGCGCCGGTGAAGCCACGCCAAGCTGTTCCAGGTCGCGCACCTTGTCCAGCGTCATCTCCCGGAGAGAATCCGAACGGATCGTGAGGTTGTCCAGGCCCCGGGCGCCGCGGACCGTGAGTTTCACCAGGCAGGAGCACCGCGGGGAAGAGACGGTGTCGCTGAGCGCGCATGGGCCGCGGAACAGGACGCGGGTCAGGGAGATGTCGGTGAGCCGAGCGTAGATGCCGACGGGCACGACCGCGAGGCCCAGGCCGCACCCAAGGTCGAGGGTCACGCTGGTGGCGCTCGCCAGCCAGGGCAGCTCAAGGGAGCCCCTTTCCTCACCGCCGCCGCCGCCGTCGTCGTCGTCGATGTCTCTCCCCGGCGCGTGGTTCGTGAAGCTGAGGTGGCTGGTGTGGCGGCGCGCCACGGCGAGGAGCCAGGCCGCCAAGGACTCGGTGTCGGCGTCCAGTGTCCCGACGCTGAGGTAGCGGAGCGCCGCCTCGTGAGCAGCTAGCGCTGCGGCGACGAGGCGGGGCTCGGAGCAGAGAGGGAACCGGAGCTCCGGGAGGAGCAGCCAGAGGCAGTGCCAGCGGCTGGACAGCACGCTGGTCCGATAGGCGGCGGCGGCGTCATTGAGGAGTTACTTGATAGCAATAGCATGAAGAATGGTTTAGTTAGGGCGTCTCCAGTAACACTACCTAAATGACCTCCTATTCCTAATTTGGATAGTGGAGGCTAAAAATTCTGCTCCAACTTCCTCTTCCACAACCCAATCCTGTTGGGCTCTCAAATTTGTTGGCCTCGTACTGTCCCCCTCTCACAACTCATTCCTGTTGCCTCCCTACTGGAGTAGGCAAATTTTTCCTTCGCCTGTTTCCTCTTCGTGCGAGCTCGCGACCTGCCCGCCCCGCCAGCGTCCCTGCCTTAGCGCGGTGACACGCCCTACCCGATGCGACGGATCTTCCTCCCCGCCCGCCGCAGCCTCCTGCTGTCGTCAACGCCACCTCTCTCGTGTCTGGCGCAGCTGGCCCTCCCGGCTCGACGTTTCCCTAGCGCGACAGCCTTGGCCTCCCGGTCGGTCTAGGCTCGGCTCTTCGCCGGTGCGGGCCCTGCCTCCGTGCATGCCTTGCCCGGTGCGCTGCCTCCCACTGTCGCATAGGCCTCCGCGCCACCGGTTCTCGTCTATTCAGCGTGGGCGGACCTCTCCTAGTGGGGCACGGCTCTACTATTTTTATAAAGATATTTATCAAAAAGTGATATATGTAATTTTTTTGAAAGTATTTTTCAAGATAAATCTATACATATGGTTTTCACATTTCCAAACTCAACAAATTAAAAATTATTCATGATTTATATTCCGAATGTTTGATCCAAGTCTTCTCCAAAACGACTTTATTTTTGAGTACGGAGGGAGTACATTTCAAGAGTCAAAAGCCAAAATTCATTTTTAAATGGCTCTACTATAAAACAAACAAGTCATTGGCTTACTTGTGAAGCATAATCATACGGTGGACGACGCTTTGGACGGTAAAACGCACTTTGATTCTTTCGATGATATGCCGTGTTGTTGCCTGTTGGGACTTGGGACACTCAAAATTCTTGTTTGAGCGGTAATTTCCAAAACTCGCTGGTATCCTAAAAGTAGATTTGTGAGTTTGTGACATAAAAAAAACAAATGGCGGGTATTTCCGTATGAAATACGAGTACGATACTGGTATTTTGGTCTCTGCCTCGGTAGCTGCGCCAAACTTTTCCCCAACCTCAGTTCAGTTTCGCGGCTTCCCCCCGCTTTCGTCCGATGGAGCCGCCCAGCTTGTGCGGCGGCGCCAGCGGCCAGCTCGCCGCCAAGGCCTCGGAGGACGGCCCCGGCGCGGACCGGCTCAGCGCGCGCTCCTCGACGACGTCCTGCTCCGCGGCCTCGACGCCGCGGTCCGGATCTCCCCTCGCCGTCGGCGTCGGCGTCTCTCCCTGTCCCGGGCGCCTGGTGGGTGAAGACGATCCTGCTGGAGATGCGGCGCTCGGCGACGCGGAGCCATGCCGCCACGGGCTCAGGGGCCGCGCGCGTCCTGGCCTCCTGGGTCGTCACCGGTCATCTTCAGGTGCCTGAGCTCCGCTTCGTGGCCTGACCACCTGCCGGAGCCACGCCGTCACCGACTCTCCTCGCCAGAGATCGGCTCCAACACTTTGGCATCAGAGCCCGGTTGATGTTCTACGGTGGCTCGGTGAGCCCACCGCGTGAACCGGCGAAGAAGAAGCGGGTGATTCCTCGACGTACATCGACGGAGAAGAAGATGGGCGACAACGGGGCGTCGGGAAGTGGCAACCATGGCGTGCGTGAGAGCTCGCTGGTCTGGCCGATGCTGGACCAGGCGAACTATGCGGAGTGGGCGATGCTCGTCCAGTGCAATCTGGAGGCGTTGGAGATCTGGCATGTGATTGATCCGGGCACCAATGTCAAGAGGTCGCAAGATCGCCAAGCCATGAGCGCGCTCCTGCGCTCGGTGCCGAAGGAGATGTGGCAGATGCTCGGCAACCACAAGACGGTGAAGGAGGCATGGGAGGCGGTGCAAACCATGCACCTTGGCGCAGATCGGGTGAAGGAGGTGAACGCCCAAAAGCTGCTCCAGGAGTTCGAGAACATCGCCTTCAGAGATGGCGAGACCATTGATCAATTCGGCATGCGCATCACCAATCTTGTTGCCAACCTCCGCACGCTGGGTGAAACGGTGGAGGACGCCTGCGTCGTCAAGAAGTTCTTGCGCGTGGTGCCTTCACGTTTCACGCCGGTGGTCGTGTCGATCGAGATGTTCTGCGACATTAAAACCATGAAGGTGGAGGAGCTCGTGGGGCGCCTGCGTGCGGCGGAGGACCGGCTCGACGTCAAGGTCGAGCACATCATCGACAAGACGGGACGACTCCTGATGGCCGAGGAGGAGTGGATGGAGAAGCACAAACATCGGTTCCATTCGGGGCCGAAAGATGGCGGCGGCGGCGGGTCTAGTGGCGGCCAGTCAAAGGGCAAGGCGGTGGCGCGCTCAGATGGCCGTGCCTCGGCTCTGGTCAAATTGACATCCGAGGGCACGCCCAGACGGAAGGGGCGCTGCCGTAACTGCGGGATATATGGTCATTGGGCACAAGACTGCAAGCGCCCGAAGAAGGAGAAGAAAGAGCCGAAGAACGCGGAGGCGAACGTCGCCGTGGACGGCGGTGATCCGGCTCTCATGTTGGCGACGTGCGACGTCGCGGTGGCGGGCAGAACGACGCAGATCATGCACCTGGCGGAGAACGTGGTGCCGGCGGACGTTCCGGACGGCTTGTGGGTGCTAGACACTGGTGCCGGCAACCACATGACTGGCACCAGGTCAGCTCTAACACAGCTGGACGAGGGAGTCCGGGGCACGGTGCGTTTTGGCGACGGGTCTCACGTTGAGATTCATGGCGTCGGCTCAGTGGTGATGAGAGCTCGTCATCAACAGCACAAGGTATTGACCCACGTCTACTACATTCCTAAACTGAAAAGTAACATAGTAAGTCTGGGGTCAATTGGAAGAAAAGGTTTCAAAGTCACGTTAGAGGATGGAAAACGTGTGTGTTTTGATCAAGAACGCTCTCTGTTGATTGCTGCTCCAAGAACTGCTAATAGGTTGTACACTGTGAAACTTGGGTTAGTGTCACCTGTATGTCTGCTAGCAAATTCAGATAACTTGGCTTGGCAATGGCATGCTAGGTTTGGCCATTTGAATTTCAGAGCTTTGCATGATTTGAGTGGCAAGAACATGGTAGATGGTATGCCAAAGAGTCAAAAAAGAATTGAGCAAGTGTGTGATGGGTGTGTCTTTGGCAAACAACACGTAAAAGCCTTTTCCATCGGTGTCAAGTTTTAGAGCGTAAAAAGTCTTGGAACTTGTTCATGCAGACTTATGTGGGCATATTACTCCTAAAACCTTGGGAGGTGCATCCTATTTCCTACTGGTGGTAGATGATCATAGTAGGTATATGTGGATTGAAATGCTCAAAACAAAAGATCGTGCTTTGGATTACTTCAAAAGAATCAAGGTCAAGGCTGAACTCGAGTCCGTGACAAGTTGAAGGCCATGAGAACAGAGAGAGAGAGGGAATTCACCTCAAATATGTTTTCAATCTTTTGCAATGAGAGTGGAATCAAGCACTACACCACTACTCCCTATTCCCCCCAGCAAAATGGAGTAGTTGAAAGAAGAAATCAGACAGTGATTGAGATGGCAAGGTGTATGCTGAAATCAATGAAGGTTCCACCTAAATTTTGGGGAGAAGCAGTCTGCACTGCAGTCTATGTGCTGAACAGATCACCTACAAAGGCACTAGATAGTAGAACCCCATTTGAAGCTTGGCATGGCAAGAAACCTAGAGTCAGTCATATGAAAATCTTTGGATGTTTGGCTCATGTAAAGGTGGTTGGTCCTGGTCAGAACAAGCTCTCTGATAGATCAAGCAAAATGATCTTTATTGGGTATGAAACAGGAACAAAAGGCTACAGATTCTTTAACCCTGCTACTAGCAAATTGGTTGTGAGCAGGGATGTCATTTTTGAAGAAAACAAGCCTTGGGATTGGACCAATGCACAGAGCAGTACAGTTCAACAGCCTTCAGAAACTTTCGTTGTGCATTATAAGGAAACTGACACAAATCCGACAATGGGAAATGACACTGAAAATGCAGTGCTTCCTGAACCAGATGCAGTTGGGCATGGACCAGCTGATCAAGGGGGTGTTGTGGGTCCAGAAGAAGCAGCACCGAATTCTCCAATCACTCCAAACTCCAGTGCAGCACCAAACTTTGGGTGGGCAACACCACAGATTCACTTGACAAAGTCAAGGTTCGGACCACCAGATTCGTAACAACGATGACTGTTTGACTCAACCGAAGAGGTGCAAGATTTTGAATATAGTGGAGTATGCATGTTAGCAGCTGATGAACCACTTAGTGTGGAGCAGGCTCTTGATGAACTGTGCTGGAAAAGGGCAATGCAAGCCGAAATGGAGTCCATCACTCAGAACAAAACTTGGGAATTCTCAGATTTGCCAAGAGATCACAAGGCCATAGGGCTTAAATGGGTGTTCAAAGTGAAGAGAGATCCAGCTGGCAATGTAGTAAAACACAAGGCTAGATTGGTAGCTAAGGGCTATGCACAGATTCAGGGGGTGGACTATGATGAAGTCTTTGCACCTGTTGCAAGGTTGGAGACAGTGAGAATATTACTGGCTCTAGCAGCACAAGGAGAATGGGAAGTTCATCACATGGATGTTAAGTCTGCCTTCTTGAATGGTGATTTGCAGGAAGAAGTCTATGTGCACCAGCCACCTGGGTTCTCTAATCCAAAGTCACCTGGGAAAGTTTTGAGACTCAAGAAAGCATTGTATGGACTAAAACAGGCCCCAAGGGCATGGAATGCCAGATTAGATCAGGAGCTGTACAAGTTGAGTTTTGTCAGGAGCACTGAAGAACATGCTGTGTATAGGAGGGGATCTGGTAGTTCACTACTCCTAGTTGGGGTGTATGTGGATGATTTAATCATATGTGGGCCAGATAGCAGTGGTATTACTACATTCAAACAGCAGATGAGTAAAAGTTTCAACATGAGTGACCTTGGCTTGCTTAGTTACTATTTGAGCATAGAAGTAAAGCAAGAGCCAGGACATATCACTATTTGCCAGAGTGCATATGCTCAAAAGATTGTTGAAATCTCAAGTATGAAAGGGTGCAACCCAGTTGACACACCAATGGAGCAGCATGTAAAGCTGCTGCCGGGCAAGCCTGAGTTAGTGGTCAATGCAACAAAATACAGAAGCATTGTTGGGAGCCTCAGATATCTGGTGAACTCTAGACCAGATTTAGCCTTTTCTGTGGGGATGGTCAGCGGGTTTATGGAGACACCTAACTCTGAACATTGGACTGCCATCAAGAGGATTATCAGATATGTTGCAGGGACAACTGAATTTGGCTGCAAATTTGTCAAGGGGAAGCATGCAGAGCTATTTGGGTACACTGACAGTGACCATGCAGGTGACATAGAGAAGAGAAAAAGCACAACCGGTGTAGTCTTCTTTATGGGAGAAAACTTGGTTACTTGGAGTTCATAGAAACAAAGGGTGGTGTCTTTATCATCATGTGAATCCGAGTACATTGCTGCAGCAACTGGTGCTTGTCAGGGAGTATGGCTAAGCAGTTTACTAGCTGATCTAACTGAAACTGAAGTGAAAAAGTTCAGACTTTACATTGATAGCAGATCTGCTCAAGAGCTTTGCAAGAATCCTGTATACCATGAGAGAACCAAGCATATAGACACTCGCTATCACTACATCAGGGAGTGTGTAGCAAATGGTGTGGTTGATGTTGAGCATGTAAGCACTGATGAACAGCTGGCAGACATCTTGACAAAACCTCTCGGGAGAATCAGGTTCATTGAGATGAGGAAGCAGCTGGGGATAATCAGAGTTTGACAAGATTAAGGGGGTGAAATGTTGCATGTTTCATATTGTAATCGTGTCAAACAATTGTGTCAGCATGTAGTTGCATTAGCTATTTTGTTACAGGTCAAACATGTTTATGTAACAGCGTAGAATCGCGGGCATGACGGGAGATTGCACACGCCAGCGCGCCGTGACCCGCGTCCTAAGGCCAGCTCCCGCCGTGGCGTTCATGCCGTGCATGTCGTGCGGGCATCCAAGAAAGTGGTGCACCGTGCAGCTGTGCGTCATGGCGGGGAATGCGGATCGAAGGCCATGAAAAGGTATGAGCAATGCATCGAAAAAGGCTGCGCCAGATTCACGGTGAATATCGCGATCTCTCGCTATGCGCTCGCGTTTTCTCTCTCTCTCTCTCGCGTTCGTTGTTAGTCGCCGCGGTCACCACCTGCCGGAGCCGCGCCGTCACCGACTCTCCTCGCCGGAGATCGGCTCCAACACTTGGCGCCGAGGTCGCGCCGGCCGCTGCCGCTCAGGCTTGTCTCCGTCGTCTTCATCGGACGAAGGCAAGGCATGCTCCAAGCAGCTTGGCGAGAGTGCAAGCTACTGAGGCCGAGGTCGATCGGACCAATCTGCAAGCAGAGAACATGTGGGGCCCACATAAAATAAAGAATCCAGTGCATGAATTTTTGCTAAAATAATATTATTTTAATATTTAATTGTAGAGCTAGAAGCCGTAATAGTGAAACTGTACGTTTGGAATCCAGTCGGCAACTCAGGAGCCGACAGGGCACTAGTCGGCTAACCAGCAGCCGATAGGATACTAATCGGCAAACCAGAAGCCGATAGGCTCCAATCGGCATATGTATTGCTCATGTCTGGTAAGTGAGCGTTACTGGAGCCGATAGGTCCTCTCCTAACGTCAGAACACCTTTTTTTCCCCCCTTTTTTGTATGCTCAACTTTTTACTGATTTAGATCCAAAAATTAGTATATACTTTAGGTATTTTGATACTTAGGTAATATTTACGTAGTTTGATGATGTAGACTCTAGTTGGTTAGTAATTTTGTAAAATTACTTTAGTTGTTTTGTTTTTACATTCTTATACGTGTTGCGTCCGTTCTGTTCTGCCCTTTTGCATTTTTTTTATTTCGGTCGTCGATCCGTTTTTACTTTTTTTCGTATACCAGCAAAACATATTCGTGCGATGTAACAGAACCACAGTTTATTATGCAACTAGCACCACGAGCCCGGCAGCACGGCAGAGCCGTGCATAGGAACAGCGATTATGACGAGACGGCTTGAACCGGCAGTACTACGGCCAAGGCAGCACACGCGTACGGTGTAACCAGCCACGACCAGACAGTCTAGGATAATTGTGCAGCAACCACCATGTGGACCTCACCAGCAACATGAGGCAACACGGTGGGGCGGCACGGTGTTGAAACAGATGGCATTTGGAAGAAAAACAACACAAGAACCATATTATGAAAGACACAAACGGAAGCGGAAAAAAAAGAAAAAACAAACAAACAGCGTGATTGTCCATGCAAGACTCCTGCGGTGATGTGGACATAGTCCGACAGCTGCAGTGGAGCGAGTGAGCAACCTTAACAGTGCCCTTAGCGATCGAAAAGAGTGGTTCACATTTGATTGTCCACTGTTTTGGAGTTGATTATTGGATTCGGCATATGGATTACACTCTGGCTTCGGTGTTCGACAATACTTTATTCATCTAGAGCAACGATAGCATCGAGGAAAGCCACTACGAAAGAAGACGACGGAGGAATCTAGATAGAATATTGTACCTTGTTTATTTTTGATTTTTTCTTAGTTTAATTTTGGGATGTACTATGTTGAGTTTTAATATGATTCCTTATTACCTTAAAAAATGATGGGAGACGCAAATAAAATAGGTTGTGCTTGACTTTTAGCATCTACTTAGAAATTTACAATATCTTTTGAGGTCTTTAGATGTTTTGTTCTGGGTAGGTTGAAAGAAATATTAAAATCTAAACAGTAAAGAAACATGATCAATAAAACAAATTCTAAAAGGGACGTAGCTTGCAGGATGTGGGTGCGGTCTGTCTCCCAATGCCCGATAGACCCATCGGCTGGCCAACTGATGAGTGCAGATATCGGCTCGCAGATTGCCGATAGCTCTCCAGTCGGCTACCTGATTGCCAATAGGACCCTGCACTGTGATTTTTACCTGCCATGTAGGCTGCCGGCAATTGACTGGCCGATAGGTTCCCTATTGGCTACTAGAAAGCCGACAGGATACCAGTTTTGCAATTTTATGAAAATAACACCCAGATCTGCTATTATTTATTAAAAAAATATTATTTAAAAAAAAGCTCCGGTGCATCCGATAGCATCCAAAATGTCCGACAATTTAGATTTCTTTTTCCATTTCTATGCGATCTACTCTAGTTTTAATCTAGCTAGTTTTGGAAATATCAACAATAATCTCTTAGTGAGCGTCTCGAAGAGATTAGCCAAAAGACTAGCCAAATTTACTGATTTAGCTACTCTCTAAAATATATTCGACAAAAGTATCCAACAGATTCTATAAAACTAAGAGGCTAGATGGCTAGTGAGGTAGGCTATCTAAAAGTAGAGAGCGAATGAGGTGGGATGGAGAGCTACTAAATTTAGAGAGTCATTTACATAGTCTGTTGGAGACGTTCTTCTTTTAATAATAGCCAAAGTTATCTTTGAAAAACAATTTGGCTAATCTCTTGAAGACGCTCTTACCATCCAAAGTGTCCACCGTTAGGTTTTTTTGTTGTACTCCCTCCTCTGTCGGCTCGTCAATTCCAGACAATACCAGTAAAGGAATCTTAGTCTCCCTCTAATATCATCCTCACGTGACACGTCTACCGTTTAGTTATGCTTTATGGTTAAATGACTTTGTTGTAGTCGAGGTTTTTTTAAAAGTTGGTTTTGGCTTTTGACTCTAGAGACACCACTTTTCTCAAAAGTTGTGATTTTTGTTATGTAATCTTGCTTTGGGATGGCGACTTATGGCTTTTTAGTTGTTATGACATGGCTTGTTAATTTCAAACAATACCACCAAAAGCATCGAGGTGCGCCTTACCAACGGCCTACTGCTTGCTTATGCTGTATGGTTAAATAACTTATCTGTTTTAATGAAGATTTGTTTTTAAAAGTTAGTTTTTAACTTTTGACTCTTAACTAAAGAGACCACTTTTTTTCTCCAAAAGTTCTTTTTTACAACGTTGCTTTGCGAAGCGTGCTCAACCAGTCTACAACGACATTGTCATTGTCATCGGACGAAGGCAATGCGCATGTTTGGCGTGAGTGCAACTACTGAGACTGAGGAGACCAACTTCGGAGATGGTGGGAGGCGGGCGTAGAAACTCCGCCACAACAGTGGAGACAGGAGACCGACGCTGTGTTGGCAGCTGACAGGGCGTGGGGCCAAACGTTCATTCTCTCCGCCTCTCTCTGTTAGGGCATGTACAACCCACAAACAAGGGGCCATCTGTAAGCGTATCGAATTTATCATACAGACCGGTAAAAAGACAGATTATACAACCCGTAGCCTATTTCGTTGTCTACACACTGTTTAATGTTTTGCATGTAAGCGTGATCAATGATAAATAAATATTTGTATAATATTGTGTTGCTATTTGATAGAAAATGTATATCACATAAATAAGAGCAACGTGATTACAACAATTTCTCCCATAGCTCCTCTCTCACTCTCTTACATGTGGACCCATCACCCATGGTCCATGAACCCAGTTCATATGCTGTTCCAATGACTCCTCCTGTCTTATCTGTTTTTCTTGAAGCTTCTCTCTCTCATCTTTTCGCTGTGTGGTAGCCAGCCAAGCCCATGTGCTGCAAGCTTCTCTCCTTCCTTTTGCTTGTTGACCAAAACCACGACGACGGCGGCGGAGTAGGGTGGCTCGCGCGTGTTGGCCCGATGTGGCTTACGCTGGGCTAGCGCCGGCGGCGCGTGCAGGGTGGCCGGCGGTGGCTAGCTATGGCGGAGCAGGGCGGCCGGTGATGACACGCGCACGGCTACCAGCTAGCCGGAGCAGGGCATCGCAACAGCGGTTTGCGCGTAGCGGCCATGCCTCACGCTTTGATTAATCTCGCGCCGCATCAGATCAAGTCTTAGCGACGAAGCCTGTACAGCGCGGCTGTCCTCGTCGCTTCGAGTCTTGGAGCCGAGATGACGTGCACGGCCACCACACAAGCCGCAGATCCGGCGGGGGGGGGGATCGATCCAGCCGGGGGCCCTAGATCTGGTCCGCCGGCCCGGCCGCTCACCGGAGAAGCCGAGGAAGGTCATGGGACCGACCGCCGGTGGGCTCCTATGCGGGCGTGGAAGGGTGGAGGCACCGGATCCGGCTACCGGGACCCTAAAGCGCCACCCGGCCGGCCGCACGTCCACGCCGGAGATAGTGACGATTGGTGGTGGTGGGGGGGTGGAGAAGAGAGGGCGGGAAGGGGGAGGAGCTACGGCCGAGCTCCCTTTTTTCTGGGCCACCGCCGCCGTATGCCAGAGGGCGACGGCGGCGGCCGAAAGGGAGGTCACTACTACTGTAATGATTTTATGCAGCGGGCGAAATTAGTTTTCCGCGGCGGGCAAAGCTGTCCGCCGTGGTTCAGAGGCCACGGGAAATCATGGCTTTACCGCAGCGGGCCAACTTGCCCGCCACGGTTAATCGATTAACCGTGGCGGGCAGGTTAGGATGCCCGCCACGGTTAATGGTTTGGAAAAAAACAAAAAAAAACCCTAGTGAGCCCAATTGAGCCCATCGCCAGGCCCAATTGAGGCCGCTGCCAGGTGCATCGGATCTGCTGCGGACGCGCTCGCTGTCGTCGTCCTTGTGTGTGGATCTCGCCGGCCTCCGCCTCCTCGTGCCGATGGAGCTCGCAGACCCGCTTGTGGTCGTCGTCCTCGTGCGTATGGATCTCGTCGGCCTCCGCCTCCTCGCGCCGCCAGAGCTCGTGGACCCGCCTGGACCAGCCGCCGTGGTGGACGGGATATCCTTGCACTGGATCTGGGTGGCCCAAGGGAAGGCGGCGACGCTCCTGGACCGGACCTGCATGCATATACAAGGGAGAGAGTGAGGGAGTGGAAGAGAGGGAGATGAGGAGCGAGGGCAACCTACCTGAGTTGGGGGAGGCGCGATGCAGAGGATGGGGAATGGCCGCCGCCGTGCCGCCGTCTGCTTCGTGAGGGAGGGGAGGGGAGGGGAGTGGGGGAGGCGCCATCGGTGGAGGGAGAGGTGGAGGCCCGCCGCCGTCTGGAGAGTGGAGGGAGAGGGGAGAGGAGCGCCGCCGTCTGGAGAGTGAAGGGAGTCGGGCGAGTGCGGTGGGTGAGTGGAGGGAGCAGAGTGGGAGTCAGAGTGGAGATGACCTAAGTCTGCTTTATATACTAGCCCGGTAGGAAAACATATATGGGCTTTCACCTGGGCTCTGAGCTGGGCCGAATTTACCGTGGCAGGCCTTATACTGTGCCCGCCGCGGTAAATCGATTTACCGCGGCGAGCAAAAGTGCCCGCCGCGATAAATAAAAAATGTCCGCCATTATAAATCATGGGATTTACCGCGGCGGGAAAAATTTGAGCCCACCACGGAGGCCTCTGGGACACCGTCGCGGTTAATCAATCCTATAGTAGTGGGTGTAGATACAGGGGCCTAGGGCGCAGGCGGGGTCGCCCCCAAGTCGCCCGATGGGGGCGCTAGGGGGAAGGGGGACAGGGAGGAGACCAAAATATATGCTTCAACAATGTAACTTCATGTTGAGATCCTCTCAACCCAATGATCTCTACTTCTTGGATGTGATCCAACAAGAGTTCCTCAGTTTTTCCAGTGTTCTTGCTCATTACATTTGCGACCAGGTAGACAAGCAACTTGTACCTGAAACAAGGGTTTATACTGACTTAGTAAATACTAATAACTGATAAAGAATTGAACTGGACAATATTGCCATGAATATGTTATCAAGACATCATCAACATTTACAAAAGGGGTCCTAGATATATAGACATTAGTCTAAAGCAATCATGTTGCAGTAACGTAATTATTCTGAGCTAGCAGCCTATGTGAAAGTGATATAATAAAATTATAGCCATGATGTTTTATAAAATTCCACAAATTCTCTAGCAACATCACAAACTAAAGAAGATTTTCCGTTAACCTTAGGGACTAATAAATTATCTAATAGAGATATGGAAACACTGAATAATCATGTACACGAAGCTTGCTGTTGGTGTCTCCTAACACCTTGCTGATCATGCCTACCCTACAACAACAGTCAATTCACTACCATCTATTTCAAAGAGGGTCACAAAAAATAAAAAAGCAACACATATTTGCAGCCCACGCGGCATTACTATTCATTCAGAACTCAATACAGGGCAAAGTGTAGACATATAGTTACCAGAGAAACTCTGCAACACAAATTATAAGCATGCAACCAACACCTATGGGCACTAGCAGATCAGGACTTGGTGAACCAAGAAATGCAAATGAATATTATGAATATTATATAAATTAAAGGGATAACAATTACCTCCAAACTGGGGGGAGAAAGGTCCAGGGTCAGCTTTTTGATACCAGAACACAGCCTGAGAACTTGGAATAAGCTGGCTCCAAAGGCATGTTCGTTTGCGATTACTCTCACATCCAAAGTCATAATGTCTGGGAGAATTGTCATGTCTTCCATCAAGTATTCTGTGTCATCAATATTCTGCGCATCCATAGGAAGTCACCATAGAAAAAAGGAGATCATATATCAGTTTGGAAATAGAGAGTTAGAGTGAAGATTGAGAGTGCTAAGAAATGTTGCTGGGACAAGAGCAAAGCAAAAAACTGGAATATACCATGGCTGAATTTCTCAAAAACGATCATCAGCGATACATTTGTGTATACACCCTGAATTGGACAAGTCCAATGACAAATCCATTCTTTTTTTTCATTAGGGCACTTCTCTGAATTACAGAGCAAAGCTAATCTGTTTTCTAAATATAAACTGTCATAAATAGTGTAGTTCATGGCAATTTCTTAATTCTGTCGGTTCTGTCTAGATTAGGAAATTATGTGAAATGTTTATTGATCCAACTAGTATGGATGTCAGCGTCCAGCTCTCAAATATGTGCCCAGGTAAAGTCATCAATAAACATAGTAGAGAAAAAAAATCTTGCCATAACAACATGATTCCAAATAAGAGAGGAACTATAACTAAGTGAACTCACCGGCAGGTAGGCTAGTGTGAGGTGGAGATGTTGGATGGTCTTAAAACACCGCAACAGCCCTAGACAGTCTTGATCGGGATCGGGCGCAATGACCGGAGATCCATACACAAGAAGTATGATGGGGCACACGCTCTCCAGATGCATCATGGTACCAAGGTGGACAGAGATCGGATCAAACAGATCCCCCCACCTGAGCACCTTTAGCGCAGGCGCTGAGATGTCGGCGACCGGCTGAACCCAATCAAAAATGAAGCGCAGCCAAACACGCTCAAGTACTCAAGCGCCGACGAAGCCACGCCGAGCTGTTCCAGGTCGCGCCACCGCGATGACGAGACGGCGTTGCTGAGCGTGCACGGGCCGCGGAACAGGACGCGGGTCAGGGAGATGTCGGTGAGCCGAGCGAAGACGCCGACGGGCGCGACGGCGAGGCCCAGGCCGCACCCGAGGTCAAGGGTCACGCTGGTGGCGCTCTGCAGGCAGGGCAGCTCAAGGGAGACCGTTTCCTCACCGGCGCCGCCGCCGCCGTCGTCGTCGATGTCTCTCCCCGGCGCGTGGTTCGTGAAGCTGAGGTGGCCGGTGAGGCGGCGCGCCACGGCGGGGAGCCAGGCCACCACGGACTCGGTGTCGGCGTCTAGTGTCCCGACGCTGAGGTAGCTGAGCGCTGCCTCGTGAGCGGCTAGCGCTGCAGCGACGAGGCGGGGCTCGGAGCAGAGAGGAAACCGGAGCTCCGGGAGGAGCAGCCAGAGGCGGAGCCAGCGGCTGGACAGCACGCTGGTCCGACAGGCGGCGGCGGCGTCATCGAGGAGTCACTTGATAGCAATAGCACGAAGAATGGTTTAGTTAGGCCGTCTCCAGTAACACTACGTAAATGACCTATTCCTAATTTGGATAGTGGAGGCTAAAAATTCTGCTCCAACTTCCTCTTCCACGACCCAATCCTGTTGGGCTCTCAAATTTTTTGGCCTCCTATTGTCCCCCTCTCACAACTCATTCCTGTTGCCTCCCTACTGGAGTAGGCAAAATTTTCCTTCGCCTGTTTCCTCTTCGTGCGAGCTCGCGACCTGCCCGTCCCGCCAGCGTCTCTGCCCTAGCGCGGTGACACGCCCTACCCGACGCGACGGATCTTCATCCGCGCCTGCCGCAGCCTCCTGCTGTCGTCGACGCCACCTCTCCCCTGTCTGGCGCAGCTGGCCCTCCTGGCTCGATGTTTCCCTGGCGCGACAGCCCTGGCCTCCCGGTCGCTCCAGGCTCGGCTCTTCGCCGGTGCGCGCCTTGCCTCCCTACATGCCTTGCCCGATGCACTGCCTCCCACTGTCGCACAGGCCTCCGCGCCACCGGCTCTCGTCTATTCAGCGTGGGTGGACCTCTCCCAGTGGGGCGCGGCTCTGCCCAGCACGACGTAGTGGCCCTACCTGAGTGGACCTCTCGACACCGCCGACCTCCCTGTAACTAGGTAGCCGGCCGAGTTCATCCGAGTTCGTTTGTGATGGAGAGAAGACAGAGAGGATGACTATGGGTCCCACATGTCATTCTCTCATATAATGGATTTGGGTGGCTCGTTTTAGATAGTGCTGCCGGAGAAAACATCAAAAAATTGGTATTATCATAATGGGTGGCTACCTAAACAAAAGAGTAGGGGTCTATTTTAGGTAGCGTTGTTAGAGATGCTCTTACGCCTTATGTTGATGGGGTGTTTATTTTGGCCAACCTTATAGCTTTTTCAAAAGGCCTTTCTTCCATGATTTTGTCATGTCAGGATCTGTCAATCCCAAGAGAAAAAAAAACACATCTAGAAATATCTAGGCGTGCATCTTTAGTACCATCCAAAATGTCAACCTATTTGGTTGTGCTTCACAATAAATGGTTGACTTGGTTCAGCCATCTCAATAACTGCCTTTTGGCTTTTGACTATGAAGAGGTTTATATAAACCTTGAAAAGTAATTATGCACTTTATACGGAATTTCCCATTGTTATTAGACCCCAACAAATAGATCAGCTGAGAACAAAGACTCATAACAATTTCAGTTCATCAGAGATTGAGTTACACGGTAAGACTTTAGGGTGCTCACCAAGCATCCACAGGATTGTCAGCCACATTGGTCAAGTTCTGTAGTATGATTGAGCGAGGGCTCTAGGAAATGCCAGGTGCTCTGCATAACAAACCACTTGAGTTTAACATCACAATTTCAGTCGATGTTCCTTGTTTTTGCACAACAACCAAATGGTCATTTTCAGAGCATGCAGGTAGCATCAGACAACTATGCCGCAACTGTTACTGCTGCTTGCCTGCTTCGTTTGGAGTTTCCTGTGGCGAAGAAAGCAACACTCCACCACTGTTCTCGAACCGCCAAACCCTTAGCAGTGAATAATGTGAAATGATTCCTCAGGCAGAGAATAGCAAGAACACCTTATTAGTGTCGTCACCAGCAGGAAGAAACTCACTTTCACTATGAATGGATGGCCGTAGAGGTTTTGTCGTAAGCTCAAGAGGGAGGGACCCACGCACTGTCTCTACCCAACTAACTGCTAATGTGCATCTCCTTCGAACACCTGTTGCGCAGCACTATGCCCACCAACTGTTCAGTGCAATACCTATGCATGCATATATGGCAGCCAGCAACAGCCAAGATCACCTATGCAAACAGGCCTACTAGTCAAATTAACCTCCTGAATTTACAGAAACAACACTGTTTTCCCCTCATCAAAGCAACAGCCAAATAAGTAGACCATAGACATTTCAAGCTTGCATTTCAAAAGAAAAATTAAAGAACCAAATCAAATGTAAACATTCACAAAATGAAGAAAGCACGATATACATATGTGATCAATGAACACAAGAGCATATGTAATGTAATAGCCTAGGAATAGGAGCATTGCAATAGCTTGCATTATTAATTTACAAGCTAAAAGTGCTGATGTAACAACAATAAAAACAGTCCGCTCTTAGTCACACCCTGATCCTTGGACTTCTGATGCAATATTAACGTAAATCAATACACGAAAACTTCTAGACATTTCCCCATTCTAAAGAACCAAACTCGAAACAGCCCCTTGGCTTTTGCCGATGTCTAGCGCTTAAACTGATTTCAAGTAGTAGCGGAGCTAGCTAGTGCTTTAGTCTTTGGGCACATACAGCACCATCACCGTGTCCTTATCCATGTAAAATTCCATGCATATTTCTCGCCTAGAAAACCTTCGTAGTATCTGGTACGACTTCCTGGCCATGCTTTCAGTCACCAAAGAATTGAAAAGTATTGTCATCTTCTTTAGCTCTATAGCCCAGCTGAGTAGATGCTTCACAAAGATAACTTCATGTTCAGATCCTCTCAACTCAGTGATTTCAACTTCTTGGAGGTGGCTCAACAAGAGTTCCTTGAATTTCCAGTCTTGTTGCTCATCACAGATGCAACCAGGTGGACATGCAGTTTGTTCCTGGCAATATTCGGTTGCAAATATGTGTTAGTATGTTTCAAATGCTATGTAGCTTAGTAAGGCTAACCCGTTAAGAGTTGAACTTGAAAATTATCATATTGCCCAAATATGTTATCAAGGCATCATCAAAAAGGATTATATGCACCTAGACATATTAGCCTGAGGCCATCAGATTCCAGTAGTATATGTGTTCTGATGAGCTAAGATAGACTGGCATAAAGTGATTCTTATTAAATTTCAAAATCCTCTAGTATCGTGCTATCAACAATTCAACATCACATATTCAAGAAGATTTTCAATGGACCTTACAAACTAGGTTAAGCTTACTATTATCTCCTAACTCCTAGTTGTATCAACAATAACAGGCCTACCATGCATGCAAGAACTCTGTCAATTTTTTTTGAACGCAATGACTGTTAATTTACTCCCACTATTTCAAAGCTACTGACAATAACTAAAATATATATACTAAGTTACTAACACATACTTGCAAACCAAATGTTATTAACACAGTGAAAACCCAAATGTAGAGCAAAGTGCCATCATTATAGGACATAAATAAGCCACATAGTTAGAACAGACGAACATATATCGCAGCAAAAATATAAGCATGCAACCAACAAGGAGAAATGCAAATGCATAATATAAACAACAGATAACTTTACCTCCAGGCTGTTGCTTGAAATATGCAGAGTCAACTTTCTTGTACCAGAACACAACCTGAGGACATGGAATAAGCTGGCCCCAAAGGCATGTCCGTTTGAAATTAGATTCAAGTTCAAAACTGTAACGCCCGGGAGCATTTTCATGTCTTTCAGTAAGCATGGTTTGTTGTTAATCTCCTGTGTCCATTGAAAGTCCGTATGAAACACTTGAAACATACATCTGAAATAACTGAAAAACTTGAAACAAAGGCTTGCAACATGTCTGAAAACACCTGAAACAGTTAAAACACAGCGTTGCCGGTGGCCACGGCCTACCTGATGGGGAACTGCAGTGGCGCAAGCCTCCCCTCCAACCGATGGAGCGAGGTGGATGGGGGCGTAGGCGCAGGCCTCTTCTGCCTCCTCTTTCACGAAGGCGAGGAGGATGGTGGCGTGGCGTGGGCGCTTGGAGTAGCATGGGAATGGGCCTGGTGTGGCGCCGCCGTGCTAGAGAAGGCCGCGGCGGGTGGCCCCTTCTATGGAGAAGGCAAGGGGCGTTGTTTTTTTAGAAGCCGAGAAGCACTGTATCGCACGGAGCGGAGGGGGGCGAGCGGTGTCCGGGCGGACAGGCGCCCCGCTTCCCAGCATTACTGAAACGACATATGATGGCTTACAGCTCATGACACCACAGTCATCATGCTTCCTTCTACTGTGTGAAATAAATGTGAAATGGTTCCGTGTGTGAGAGATTGAGTTGTGAGCCCCCGATCCAGATTGCCCTCCCAGTTACCTGCCGGGCACAAATTTGAGAATTATTATTGGGCACAGTATGCATGTGATACAATACACCACTAGCAGAGTCCCTTCTTAGTTGGTGGTATTGGAGAATCATCAACTGAAGAATTCTCACCTGTTCCTTTGCTTGAGTCCTTTGCTAGCTATCACTACTTCCCAAGATATATATGCATATATATGGTCAATTTAGCCTATATATTTTGGCCCTTTTTTTCTGAAAAAAACATGTTCCATCAAGGAACCATATACATGAAAAAAACAATTGCTGGACTTGACATTGAGGGGCCAATTTTATGGACCCAAATGCTAAGCCACCAATACCTTGGCACCAATACTGCATCCACAACCAAAGCACGCCAATCATATATAGGCATATTTCTAGAAATAGTTCTTGGCGATATAAAACCTTTCTTGAAATTTTATGATCTCTCTTTTTGTTCTGATTTCCTATGCACACACAGGACATAGAGAACCATCAATACCTGATGGAAGACGTGAGGACGCTTCCAAAAGTTACAACTCTGCACCTCATTGTGATGTCAATTGGGCATTCCTATGGGGCCAGCTTGTTCCATATTCTCAGGGTATGCACTGGTGTAAGAAAGCTGGTGCTAGAATTACCTGCTGCTCCCGAGGTAAAACTATGTTTTTTCATATAATAGGCTCTTTAATTAGAACTTAAAAGAAGAGAAAATAGCACCAGATGTACAACCTTGTATGGTGTTGGTGGGTGCTAAGCTAATAGATCACCGGTTTTGTAAAATGCTCAACTTGGCCACTTAAGTTTCTTTAGGGTGTATTGATAACATGCATTGATCCAGCGTGGATAACAAAGGATGCTTTTCATGGTGGCGAGCAGCCTCCATATATAATATATTGTGTGCTTGCTTAGCTCATGCTCTGCCTATTTCTTTTATTTTGCCATGGCCTTATTATTGCTTCTTAATTGAGTGCAAATTGAATGTGTGCAATCGTTGATAGACCCTTCAATGAGTGATCAAAGGGGGAGGTTAATTAGAAAGGTAATCTATGGGGATGAAATCTCCACTTGGACTTTTCTTTTCTGCCAAAGCCATGAGTTCATGCTTATGTTATGTTCCGATGTTTAAATATGATAATGGTATTCAATACATGTCTCCTTATTGAAACACTTTTATCTCTAGTACTTGGGCTAGAAGCATGTGTAGTTTTTGAGTTTGTTTGCACTATATGGTAATGTACAAGTAGTCTAAGTTCTTGCAGTAAAGGGCAATCTTGATAGCACAATGGCCTTTCAATCTTGAGTTTGTAAATTTTAATATTTGTATGTAATCTGTAGAGAAATATTTTTATTAATATCACCATTTGAGGTGAACTTTTAATCTATACCATTAGCTTCTGCCAGTGAAAAGTAGGACCTTACACCACATGGCACATGCCTTTGACTATAACTTTGTACTTTAAATGAAGATTTCCCATCAAGTGATGTTATGGACGAATTTTCCATTGATAATCTATGCCCTAAGGTCAAATTTAGCATTGTTTTGAATGGGATATTATCTATTGATACAACAATAAGTCAGGCTCTGCGTACAATTCTATGACAATATTATGTCCGTCGCGCCAATTTAATTTACAACAATACTCATACTACTACAGTCAAATGAATTTCTAGGTAGAATTTTCCACAGATGTTGTTGATGACTTGATTTCTTGCTGACATAGCTTGAAGTATTTTCGCAGTCTGATAATTTTTTTTGGGTTCCTCTACTTTCACGGTATCCAATTTTTTAGTTGATCTCATCGTGTTGATATGGCATGTTGTGTCAGGAACCATTGAATGCATGTCCACCTGGATGTAAATTGTGAGCACCAATCAAACTGGCGATCTGAGAAACTTTTGTTGGTTGGCCTAGAAAAAATTCAAATCCAGCGGTTTGGATGAACTACTCGTGATCTTGATTTTGTGGAGCGATTATTTGGTTGGGCGACACCATTGACAAAGGCAACAATAATTTTTGATATATTAGTCAGAGAAGGCATGGCCAAGGAGTTGCGCAGGATGTTTGAACTCTTCTCCAGGCCAGAAATACACATAGAGTTCAGGTATCATAACCACTACCGGAAACTGGGTGTTTGCTGAGTGCTAAAATATTTGCCGAGTGCATGCTATCGGACACTCGGCAAATAAGCTATTTGCCGAGTGCTGTCACAAAAACACATGGCAAAATAATTGCACTCAACAAAAGAGGAAAAAAACACTCGGCAAAGTTTGGCACTCGGCAAACGAGAAAGAAAACACTCGGCAAAAGATAGGCAATCAGCAAAGATAAGTTTGCTGAGTGCAGACACTCGACAAAGATAAGTTTGCCGAGTGCCGTGATCTGACACTTGGCAAACTTAGCTTTGCTGAGTGTCCTAGATTCGACAATCGACAAACTCGACACATTATAAACTCGCGCGGCCGCTGCCCCCTCCCTCCCACTCTCCCTCGCGCCACCCCTCCCTCTCTCCCTCTCTACCCCGGCGCTGCCCCTCCCTCCCTCCCCTCCCTCCCTAAGCACGGCACCCCTCCCTCCCCTCCCTCCCGGATCCAACGGCCGCGGGTGAGGAGGAGCCCAGATCCGGCAGCGCGGGCGTGGCCGAGGCAATACGGGCGGCGTGGGTGCAGCGGCGCTCCTCCTCCGGCCTCAGCTTGCTGCAGTGGCATTACTCCTCGACATCTGCGTCAACTCCGGTGGTGGGGGAGACCATCTGGCGTCACGGGCGTCAACTCCGGCGTCACGGCGGCGGGTGAAGCCAGATCCGGCGTCGGGCGACCGGATCCAGCGGCGGGCGGTTGGATCCTAGCGGTCCGGCTAGGATGCTGTCACCAGCGAGCAGCTACGGCGGGCGTGGTGGTGGCGGTGGCGGCGTGGTGGTGGCGGCAGGGTGGTGGTGGCGGCGGGCGTGCACTACACCACAACACCGCTTCACCGTCAGACATCTGACGCTAACAATTATATTTGGTGATGGATGATCTGACGCTAAAGATAACTCAGAGACCATCTGACCCTAAATCCTCATTTAGCGATTCAATGTCTGTCGGTATACGTATTCACAATCACCGTTTGGTTGTCTGTCGCTAAAGTGACTTATATCGTCATACAGTTCACTACTAACTTCTAACCCTTATACCACGCTTTTTTGTCGCAACGGCATGGTTTCGTTACAATGATGATTTATTAAACCAAAATTAAATGTTACTAGCGTTGCAATAAAAGTTATACCTACGAGCCGTGATGCGTGGCAATATGCTGTATGGCAACAGACTTATTTACGTTGCAAATAATACTATTGCCACGACATGACTATTGTTGCAATAACAATTAATCTTCCGCAACGAATAAAATTGCGTGGCAAATTCTACTGTTGCAACGGCACCGAGGTCATGGCAATAATGAAAGGTATATTGCAACGAATAAAATTGCGTGGAAAATGATATTGTTGCAACGGCAACACGGCCGTGGCAATAATGAACGGTATCTCGCAACGGATAAATTTGCGTGGCAAATGATACTATTGCCACGCCAAGACAAGCGTGGCAATAATGTATACTCTCTCGCAACGATTACATTTGCGTGGCAAATGATTTACTTGCCACGGCACAACGGTCGTGGCAACAACACCTTAAGCCACAAAATTATAGCGTGGCAACAAAAATCTATTGCCACGCTATCGCTCGTTGTATTTACCACCTCTCGCTACGAAGACAAACGTGGCAAGTGCTCGTATTGCCACGCCAATGAATGTTGTGATAACGTCCTATTGCAATGCTTGGCAATGTTGCAAGAAAAGCTAACTCTTGCAACGCCAATCTAGCAACGGTTGCAAGTTCTTATTGCAACGTGACTTTTTGCAACCATTGCCAATGAACACGATTTCGTGGTATGAACTACCTTTTGCAACAAAATTGGCCCTATTGCAACGTTTTCTCGTCGTTGCGCAAGGGTTAGAAGTTTGTAGTGGTCTGTCGCTAAAAAATGGTCCCACCTGAGCCCAGCTCGAGCGTGAATTTTAGCCCGGCCCATAGAGTACAGAGGCAAACGTTTCTACCCTAAATCAGCGCCGCCACTGCTCTTCTCCCTCCCAATTCTCTCCCAAATCACCCCTCCATCGGCTAGCACTAGCTCCAGCCTCACGCGACCCACCTCGCCCCAAGCGCCGGCGCCCCATCCACCACTTCGCGGCCCTCCGCATCTCTCTCCCTCAGATTCGACTCCTCCCTCTCCGCTCTTCTCGCTCCCTGCTTCCTATCCTCTCTCAGATCCAGAGGCCAAGCATGGCGGTGGCAAGCTCCATGGCGGCGACAGGATGCTAGCTGGTACTCCATGGCGGCTCGAGGGGCGGTGACGTGAGCTATCGCCTCCTGTCTTCGACCCGTCACGCACGCAGAGGAGCCCGGCGGGCACGGCACCTCCGCGCCTTCAATCCAGTGAGCCGACCCCTTCCCAATCCCCTTCCCAATCTGGCAGCCGCTCTAGAGGTGGAACGTGGCCTGGGCCTTCCTACCAACGGCACGCTGGCCTCCACTCTCTAGCCTCTCCCTCAGCGAGTTCTTGTGTGTGGGTCAAATTACGGTGCCCACGGCCAGAGACATACAGGAGAGTGGGATTCGACAACCACGGCCGGATCCGTCAAGGTGGACGGCGACTATGGCAGCCTCCAATGGATCTAGGTGGTTTCTGGTAGTCCTCTTCACCTGTACATCCGTATCAGTCGCAATGCTCTACTCTCATCTCCTCCCCTCCCTTCTCTGCTGATCCATCCCAACAGCAGTAGCTTGGCTCACTTGTGCTCCTCACTGTTAGGTTGCAACACTTTGGTTGGATGAATTGTGTTCTCTTTGCTGGTACAGAAGCAATGTACTGTTTTTTTATCATTAAATTTCAGTTTGGTGTGCAGGTAAAGTGTAACTCGAACTGCAGGGGGGATTTTTAAATTCCGTTGCCTAATCATTGTTTAATAATTGCAGCTCTTATTAGTTCAATCTTTTTGCCTAATTAAGGTCCCGGCATGCCAATGTCTATATTGTAAATGTGTTGGCTGGCAACAATTTATTTTATTGTTGATTAAACTGTGGTTGTACGAGCCCAATAATAATGCAAACACCACTCTGAGTACCTTATTAGTATTCTGTGAAGTGCATTCAGTACTATGATATCTGGTTGTTTTTTCTTCCTTAGTTCTGACCTGTTCATGTCTTGTTTGATCTTGTCATAGGCTTACACGGTGTCATTTTATTGCTGCATTACTAAGAGAAGATGGAATTCTCACTGCAAACTTGAATGAGCCCCTGATTACACTTGACAAAGGTGAATTTAGTTTTTGTTCAATCAAGTTTAGAAAAAAAAACATGTTCAAATTGTTATCCGGTACTTGGACTTTCAGTATAACATATCCTTGATGGTAAATTAACTGAACAAAATTTGCAAATGTTTGCTCACTACAAGTTAATCTGTCATCATCTGTGTGGATTGATATGCTTTGCTCTTTTTATAGTCAAAATCAAACTTCATCTACGGTGGTTGGGGTTCACAGTTTGTGGATGCATATGTAGCATGTCTTTCTTTTTCCAATTGTTGTTTTGCCTATCAGAACTATTATGTCAGCATATGCCTCTATGGTAATGCTTGCCTTGATCCATTGCGTTAGTAGTAGTTGTCCTATAGATGTAGCTATAGGATCTTGTTATTCTTATGATAAAAAAATCTGACTTTGCACCTTTGGTTGGTCAGATTGGTGACGTCCGTGGCCGCGGTGAGCTAGGACTCTAGATCTGGTGGCATGTCTTTCACTAGCGTGGGTGCAAGAGTGAACATGGAGGCCTTCTGCATCCAAGCCGACCATGTCTTTCTCCCTCCCATGCATATCACTGGTAGAGAACAGAGCTTTACTCCCGGTGGGGAACCCCCTCTAGTCCCGGTTCCCCACCCGGGAGCAAGCATCCGGGACTAAAGGAGGACCTTTAGTCCCGGTTCGTATTACAAAAAGACTGTGCATATATTACAAAAAGATTGCATTACAGTTGTTGTGATATAACAAGTTTCCTCTCATCCTCTAGCTTGGCTTCCATGGCAGTGTTGGGTCGAAGTAGAACTCGCCCTTGGAATCGATGACCTGCTCATTAAAAAAATCCGGCTATAGACTCTTGAATTGCTTTGATTTGGTCTTGCCGTATGACCTTTTCCTCCAACCATCGAGTCTACATGTTTGAATTAAAGGAAAATAAATTAATATATGTACATATATATATATATATAAAGACATAGTAACACAATCAATAATAATAATTAAATGAATATATAGTGTATTTCTAACGTACTTTGAGTCTCTCTGTAGGAGTTCTTTGGGAGACCACCTTGATAAACTTGCAAACATAGTAACCACAGTAGTTGTTCCCCTGTTCCTGCCTCAGACACCACTTTACGAGAAAAAGATTTGTCATCCAATCTGGTGATCCGGTGAAAGCTATATGTTTAATTAATAAAGATGATGCAATTCAGGGGACTTACTTTCAAAGGGATTACATTCAGTGGCGTTTTGCATTTTTCCATGTGTTGCTTCTCAATAAAGGTTTTCCAAACACTGCCCAATAAAAAATTTGCCACGTCATCAGATATAGTTAATCATCATGTTTGTGTGTATATATAGTTGCTAGAGATACCGAAATTACCTCTGGATAATATCTACCATATCTTGGTAGTCTTGTTGTGGTTTTCTCATCGAGTCATAGATTATCAAGTGACTTTTCACTAGATCGATGTCCATCAATATCCAGTGATTGCTGCATGTGTTTATAGGATATAACGCATAACACTCATTAATTAACTAGAATCAACATATGAGCCATTAAGAATGATCGACATTATTAACACTCATTTGAAGTTGTAGGGAAAGAGTATATCCTTCTTGTGGCATTGGTTCACTAAGAAGTTCATGAGGTTACTCTCTGACTCAGACTTCCAATTAGTCTTTGGAGTAACTGGGTCTTTGAATACTATATGGGGATCAACAAAACCAATTTCATTGCAGCCTTCCTTTCTGAGCTCTATCATTGCAAATCTACATATATATAGTACTTGTTAGGATAATTTATATGCATATACACACATATGATGAGTTTAATAATAGATCAAAAGAATTATTACTTACAGGCAATAGTAGCTAATGATAACTTTGTCCAGAGAGGTCAGGTGGCATAGTTGATGAAATTCTGCAAAGTCAACATACATAACATCATCGCCACGGAACCAATGTTCGTCTCTAATTCTGACACCAACGCAGAAGTCTCCACCGGTAGACGCCTGCATGTACCACTTGTTTAGCAGGTACATTTGCGTCCCTAGATCAGATAAGGCTTGAGGGTTGTATAGACTCTGGCCTAGTACAAATTTTTTCTTCTAAATATCAACCTCCGCCGCACTCTCAATGTTTCCATCACCAAACATCTGGTAAATGTCGAGACCAGTCTCATCAATAAATTCACCAAGGTGATCCAAATCGACATCCGGAGGTATGTTTGCCTGATGCATTAATCCTAAATTTGAACCATATTCATTACCAACAAGTAGCAGGGGGACTGATTGGTGCGCTTGTTGTCCGAGTTGGGCAACTCCTTTCCCTGCCCGCTTCTTTTTCTGTGCCGCCTCAATTGACTTGGTGAGAGTGCGGTCATAGTCCGATAACGTTGATTTGGACGGCTTACGAGATTCCCGCTGTTGTTGCTGGTAAGAAGCCACCCTTTTTCTTAGAATATCTGGAGCTACAAAGAAGTACGGTTTCTCCGGGTTTCTCCTTGCTTCTTGATTCTTTTTAAGTTTGTCATAGAATCTAGACATATCTTTTTTATATGCATCAGTTCCTTCTTCCTTCTCTTCAGATATTATTTTGGGAATAGCCCTTGGTTTCACGGTGGCTTTCTTTGCCGGCGGGGGCTGGTTCTTCGTTTGCGGGGCTGGCTTCTTGCTAGGCTTCTTGGTAGGCGGGGGGGGGCGTTGGAGACCTCCTTGGAGGTGTTGGCGGCGGCGTTGGACACCTCCTTGGAGGTGGCGGGCTGCAGCGTTGGAGACCTCCTTGGAGATGGTGTGGATGCAGCCTCGCCTTCCAACACAATGTCATCGTCTGAGCACTATGATGATCTCGCGATTGAACAATTGGATTTAGGTTGGGGAGGATCTGCTACAAAAAAGGAATGACATATTATTATGAGCGATTGTTAATTATTGAAGCCAATACAAATTAATGATGTAGTGTTTTCATCCGCACGCATTCCTATGGTGAGGTAGTTCAGAGGAGGTGGAGTCGACATCCCGGAATGATGATGTAGCGCTTGCGCCATAGAATGAATGTCTTCTCCGCTTCTCCTAGAGTTTTCTCGCCATCACCTCCGAGAATGTCAAGAGGCAAATCACTAAAACCTTTTTCACTTTTATCTACCGAGATGGTAGCATATCCTTCTTGGATTATATTCCCATGAATCCTTGGTGTCTTGGTTCGGTCGATAGGATTAACAAGATCGATAGCCACCTTGATTGTGGAATTCCCCTTCGAATGTGTAGCTCACACGTTGTACAAGGTTCATGACGTCATCCACGAGGAAGCGCAATTCCTATGTCCCCTTGATTTGGTATCTCCGTGGAGCCGCAATACCTTTTCAACCCAACAGTTGGCTAATGTTGATTCCTCGGCTCGATGCCCGCTTGCTTGCACTCACCGCTATTTGCACTTGCCTTCCGATTTCCTCCCCGCATTCTCGCTTCAAGGTTTTTTCCCCGCTCCATGCTTCATGCATCGCTTCCTCCGACCTCTGGAGCCGCTGTGCCTCTTCTTCCTTCTTTCTCTGGTGGCTTCTGTAGGAAGGTCTGTCCTGAGGGAATCCATGCTCCCACGAGACACTTCCTTTGCCTCTAGTTCGGCCACCATGTTCAATAGTCCCGATGGCATATGTCAGCTCATCCTTCTCTCTCATTGGGCCTGAACGCACCACTAGCAGTAGCTCTCTCGAGCATAAAACAATCTTTCTGCTGCTTCTTGCGCCTTTGCGCCATAAACGCACTTCCCTGTCTCCTGGTCCAGTGTTCCCCCATGAGCGAAAAACCAATTCTTTGCACGTTCTCCCCACTCGAGTGATTCTAGTCTGATACCCTTGGCAAGAAGGTCTGCTTCCATTTTGTTCCACTTCTTAATGGCAATCGGGTAGCCACCTGATCCCAAGTTATGGTGGTATGTCTTTTGTTGGGCATTACGTTGGTTCTTTATCACCCGACTCACACCCTCTTCCAAGTCTTGTACTTGTACAAACTCATCCCAATAGGGCCTCTCGCTTTGAGATCGTGCCCGGACAAGTAAAATCTGGTGCTATGTTCTTCTTGACATACGTCGTGTATAGGTGTTTCTTCCAAGTCCAAACCGGGTGGCCATCTTCTTCATTGCCCAATCCCTAACTCGCTCCTTCAATTCATCACCATCTATTATATCATCATAACCATCTGCTTTGGAGCGTGAAATGTACCAAGACATCTTTCCAAATTAACGCCTTGTCACGATCGGAGACAAAACTGATATGAGGAGCATTGGTCTTCTTCTTCCATTCATGGTACTTGATCGGGAGCCGGTCCCGTATAAGGTAACCACATGTGGTGCACAAATTTCATTTTATTCGCCCCCGGTCTCTCCTCAGATCCACATTGAACTCCGAGATGATGAAGCGACCCTCCAATGGCTTTTTGGGACCTCGAACATTTTTACTCTTCGTTGTAGTTGTTGATGTCGATCCAGAGGGCTACAAAATGAAACATTATTTTTAATGTCATGAGCACACATAAGATATATGATAATATATATAGCTAATAATAAAAAATATATACTTGGCCAATATGTTGTTGTGCTCATTTTGTTCAAGAGCTAAATCATCGACTCCGTCATCTGCATCCTCTTGCACGTTATTTTTAGCACCATCATCGCCGGCAACATGAGTGCCAGTGTTGATCAAATTCATTATCAACTCCTCCTCATCCATGTTTCTCGGGTCGGCCATCTAGCTTCAAAAAACAAAACCAATATATAGTACGTCAAATCTTTGCTTACATGCGTAAAATCTATGAACAATATGCATTATTAAATCTTGCCCCTCGGTCACGGACGCAATTCGCCACACTAGGGCGAACTGTGTCGGTACTAGGGCGAATTAGGGCTATACATAAACGGTCGAGGGCAAATTGCGTTGGTGACTAGGGCGAACCACGTCGGTGACATCAACAACGCGGTTCGCCCTGGTGTGATTGTTTAGCGTTAACGATAATACGAATGTTGATCGACTAGGCCGCAAGAGAGGGCGGTGTGACAAGAGTGGCGGTGCTCCACTCCGCCTTATATATGTCTGTACACATGGGTAAACGAGGGCGGCGGTGCTCCGCCGTATACATAGAAACGCATGGGTGAATGAGGGCGGCGGTGCTCCACGACGTATATATACATGCATATGAATACAAATGACATATATATACGTGTCGGCGCGGTGGCCGGTGTGCTGACGACGATGACGTGAGGCGAGCCGGCGTGCTGACGACGACGACGTGAGGCGGGCCGGGGCGGTGTCGGTGCGTGATGTTGTGATCCTATGTACCATGTGAACCATGTAGTCATTCATCATATGAGAAAATTCTATGCTGATAATGTAAGTATAAGTCATTATGAAATGTAAGTATATGTGTCTTATTGCTAATATAACCATTACTATTTCCGAAATGATAAGTTTATTTTCTTCTTCTACAGGCACAGTACTTCGTCTCTTATGCTATGAAATAAAGTTTGAAGATAGTCTTCCCGGAAAAAATATGTAATGCTCATATTACTTTAGCAACATTAATATATTATATCTGTATATTCAAAGTTCACAAATGAAGAAACGTTGAAGTTTTCCTTCATTTTTATATGATATTTGCGTATATAAAATCTAGGACATTTGTAATTTACTTTAGAACATCTATATTCGGTATCACAGCAAAATTTAACATTTTTTGAAGTTTTTCGGCCATCGTCTGAGAATGTACAGAGAGATGAACTGATCACCTCGAGCTCGGCAGTGGAGGGCCTCGGACGCGCGCGGTGGAGGGCCACGGGCGCGCGCGGTGGAGGCCGCACGAGGAAGAAGAGGGCGGCGGTGTCACGGAAGGCGAACGGACGGTGGCGCAAGGAAGAAGAGGGCGGCGGTGTTCGACGAGGAAGAAGACGAGCGGATCGATCTGCGCCAGGCGCTGGCGGTTATATACCAGAGAGAATTACTCCTGGTGCCAGCCACCAGCCGGGAGTAAAAGTCCTTTACTCCCGGTGCGTATTACCAACCGGGAGTAAAGGTCTCTTTACTCCTGGTGCGTGTTACCAATAGGGAGTAAAGGTATACCTTTACTCCCGGTTGGTAACACGCACCGGGAGTAAAGGGTTTTTTTTGGCGGGCCACGAAACTGCAGCCCACCTTTACTCCCGGGTGGGCACCCGGGAGTAAAGGTGCCCTGCAGTTTCGTTTCCCGCCTGTTTTAAGCAATAGTCTTGTTAAATACAATAGAAATGCAATAGTTTTTGTTAAATACATAGTAAATTAAATAAAAGGCATAAAATTATTTTGTTAAAAATATGGATTTTCTTTTTCTTTATTGCACATAGGAAAAATCTATGACCTAACTTTTTTTTATTTTTTGTTACAATTATAAAACATAATGTAACTAATATTTATTATTTCGTTAATGCAAAAATGTAGTGTTTAATTAAAATTATTGAAACTATTGGTTTTGGATAGGAAATTTGTTTTCACATCATTTTAACGTTAATATTTTAAGTTTTCATCACTCAATATCCTAATTTACCTTTTTGAGAGAGAAATCCCACCAAATCAAACATTGATTTAATTTGAAACATGACATAATAAACATCTGAATTCACAATTATTACATAATATCTCAAACACACACTACATTAAATCACTATATCATCAAGTGGGCACAGCAGTGAACTTCTTCTTTACGTATGTCCTTTGGTTATGATCGCGTCGTAACCATGGAGTATCCTCATCATTTACCAAGATGCTAGGGTCTTTGTTCACTTTGAAGGGCGGAATTCGGTCATCCTTTTCATAATCTTTTGACATGTCCGACTTGTCCTCAATTCCCACGATGACTCTTTTCCCTAAAAGAACTATGTGGCGCTTTGGCTCTTTGGTTGAGTCATTATCGTTTTTCCCTCTTTTTGGTTTGGTAGACATATCATTGACATAGAACACCTGATTCACATCCTTGGCAAGGATGAATGGTTCGTCTTTGTACCCAATATTACTAAGGTCTACTGTTGTCATTCCATACTCGTTGTCTACTGTTACCCCGCCTCCGGTCACCTTGACCCATTGGCACTTGAACAATGGGATCTTCAAAGTAGGTGCATATTCTAGTTCCCATATTTCATCTATGCGTCCATAATATGTCTGCTTATTCCCATTCGGGTCTGTGGCATCTATGCGAACACCACTATTTTGGTTGGTACTCCTTTTATCTTGGGCTACTGTGTAGAATATGTTCCCATTTATCTCGTACCCTTTGTATGTGATGATATGCCATGATGGTTGCATAGCCAATAAATACAGTTGCTCATGGATGCTCTCATCACCTTGACATTTTTTTCGCAACCAACTGCCGAAAGTTTCCATGTGCTTACGCGTAATCCAAGCTTCAGTCTTCCCTGAAAACTCGGATCGTAAGAGATCCTTGTGTGTCTCAATATACGGATCTACCAAAGAGGAGTTCTGTAGAACTGTGTAGTGCGCTTTATTGAAATAATCATCATCCATACCAATATATGTTTTCCTCCCTATTGTCCCCTTTCCACTTAGTCTCCCCTCATGTCTCGATTCAGGAACACCAATCGAGTCAAGGTCAGGAATAAAGTCAACACAGAACTCAATGACCTCTTCTGTTCCATAGCCCTTGGCGATGCTTCCTTCTGGGCGAGCACGGTTGTGAACATATTTCTTCAGGACTCCCATGAATCTCTCTAAGGGGAACATGTTGTGTAGGAACACAGGACCGAGAGTGAAAATCTCCTTGACTATGTGAACTAGGAAGTGTGTTATAATATCAAAGAAGGAAGGAGGGAACACCAACTCAAAGCTGACAAGACATTGAACCACATCATTCTGTAGTTTAGCTAGATCAGTTGGATCAATTGCCTTCTGAGAAATTACATTGAGGAATGCACATAGCTTCACGGTGGCTAGACATACATTTGGAGGTAGAATTCCTCTTAATACAACTGGAAGTAATTGCGTCATGAGAACCTGACAGTCATGGGACTTTAAGTTTCAGAATTTCTTCTCTGGCAAATTTATAATACCCTTTATATTCGAGGAGAATCCAGATGGTACCTTGATGTTGTTTAAGCATTCAAACATGATTTCCTTCTCCTCTTTGCTTAGAGTGTAGCTAGCAGGACGTAAGTAATGGCGTAAATCATCTGTCTTCTCTGGATGCAGGTTGTCTCTTTCTCTCAAACAACGCAGGTCCTGTCGTGCTTCAAATGTGTCCTTAGGCTTTCCATACACACGCATAAAGCCTAGCAGGTTCACAAAAAGATTCTTCATCAGGTGCATCACGTCAATCGAGCTGCGGACCTCTAGGACTTGCCAATAGGGTAGGCCCCAAAATATGGACTTCTTCTTCCACATGGGTGTGTGACCGTTAGCGTCGTTCGGAACAGGTTGGCTTCCATGTCCTTTTCCAAAGACGACTTTCATATCATTGACCATATCGAGTACATCCTCACCGGTTCGGTTGCGAGGCTTGGTCATGTGGTCTGTCTTCCCTTTAAAATGCTTGCCTTTCTTTCTTACGGGGTGATTTGTAGGTAGAAATCGACGATGGCCAAGGTACACGACCTTTCGACATTTTTTCAAGAATACACCTCTAATATCACCGAAGTAGTGTGTGCATGCATTATATCCCTTGTTTGACTGTCCTGAAAGATTACTTAGAGCAGGCCAATCATTGATTGTTACGAACAACAATGCTCGTAGATCAAAGTGTTCCTGTTTGTACTCATCCCACACACGTACACCTTCTTTATTCCACAAAATGAGAAGTTCGTCAATAAGTGGTCTCAGGTACACATCGATGTCATTGCCAAGTTGCTTCGGGCTTTGGATGAGCACATGCATCATAATGAACTTCCGCTTCATGCATAACCAAGGAGGAATGTTGTAGATACTTAGAGTAACATGCCAAGTGCTATGACTACTGTTCTGCTCTCCAAAAGGATTGATACCATCTGTACTTAAAGCAAACCTTAAGTTTCTTGCGTCATTTGCAAACTCCGGGAATTCTCTATCGATTGCTCTCCACTGGGACCCATCAGCAGGGTGTCTCAACATATTGTCTACCTTATGGTCTTCTTTATGCCATCGCAACAATTTTGCATGTTCTTTATTTCTGAACAGACGTTTCAAGCGTGGTATTATAGGAGCATACCACATAACCTTGGCAGGGATTTTCTTCCACGGACGTTCGCCCTCAACATCACCAGGGTCATCTCGCCTGATCTTATATCGCGACGCATGGCATACCGGGCATGCATCCAATTTCTCGTACTCTTTGCCACGGTACAGGATGCAGTCATTAGAACATGCATGTATCTTCTCGATTTCTAGCCCCATAGGACAGACAACTTGTTTTGCTTCGTAGGTAGTGGCGGGCAATTCATTGTCCTTCGGAAGCATCTTCTTTTGGATTTTTAGTAACTCTACAAATCCCTTGTCAGATACACCATTCTTTGCCTTCCATTGCAGCAATTCTAGTGTGGTTCCCAACTTTTTCTGCCCTGCATCACAAGTTGGGTACAACAATTTCTTGTGATCTTCTAGCATCCGCTCGAACTTGATCTTCTCCTTTTCACTTTCACATTCTCTTTGTAAAGGCCACGAATGACTCGAGAAAGATCATCACCGGCTCATCTTCTACGGCTACCTCTTCTTCACTTCTCCTTTGTAGTATCATTGAAGCAACGCATCATCGGAATAATATCATTGTCGTCCCATTGTTCTTCACCTTCTTCCATTACAACACGGTTTCTCCGTGCTTCATCCAACAAATATAGTTTGGCATGAAACCCGACTTGAACAAGTGTGAATGAAGAGTCCTTGAGCAAGGATATTCCACCGTATTCTTACATATGGCACATGAGCAAAGACATGAAACCGTCATCGCGTTTGTTTGCCTCGGTCGCACGCGTAACAAAGAATGCACGCCCGTCAATGAACTCTTGGGAGCGGCGATTAGCATTATACATCCAATGCCGGCTCATCTGCATTACATGACATAAATACCATATTAAAACCTAGATCATAATTAATTATTTATACAACATGCGTGCCACCACAAAAGATACAAATTTATGAAAGCATCGCTACAATGTAGACAATCCCAACTACCACTAAAAGAACTAAAGCTAAAATACATTTCAGGAGCACAAGGATTTCATGACCAATCTCAACTAAAACAGATGGATCCCCGATTATGCAACATCTTTGGGCTTCTTCTTCGCTGGATCACTTGCCTCATTAGCCACCAGATCTGCTGTTGTGCAAGATATTTTTGCACGAGTTCAACATACTCTTCCTCCCAAAGAGAAGCCCGAACATCGTCCACTACCATCCCAATCGAAATGAAAACAAAAAAATTAGAACTTTAATCACAACCATCATGAAAATAGGTATAAACTAACCATAATCATTAAATACGATAAAATAACTCACATTGCGATCCGGACACTTGTAGAAGATACGATCCTTGTTGGGACCCTCCATCTTCACTCGGTACTCCATCACAATCTTCGTCTCATCACGACACTTGCCGCATGGGAATGAGAGGGAGGCCCGCCCTAAGTCGCTTTGGAAACCCATGAGAGGCCGAGGACCCGAAAGCGAGTTGCCATCTACTCTCTATACTCATTTTTAATACACAATAAATTTCTCCTTTTATAAACAAATAAAATTAAGAAACTATAAAATTATCTAGATCTCTATACTCATTTTTAATACATTATAGCTCAAAAACATGTTTTAATAAATATTATTAAGTACTAGTTGACCTTGCTTATGTGATCATCTCGTGAGCATTTCTCCACCGGACAACATCGTATTTGGTCAAGGAAGAGCTCCGATTCTACGAGGAAGGGAACACGGTCTTCCACGACCGTTGTCGCCTCCCTCGTAGAATCAAAGCTCCTCCTTGATATCCGCTTACCGCTTGGCGAGAATATGCTCGAGATGAGATGAACACGGTCCGCAAGTTCAACTAGTACGGATTTTCTATAATTTTCTAACTATTTTCTAAGTTTATATTTATATATACTATGTTTAGGTACGGTGATTGACAGACTACTGCGACGATATCGGGACATGTGAATAAATAACCATCCGTACTAGTTGACCTTGCTTACGTGATCATCTCGGCGAGCATTTCTCCACTGGACGGCACCGTACTTGGTCAAGGAAGAGCTCCGATTCTACGAGGAAGGGAACATGGTCTTCCACGACCGTTGTCGCTCTCCCTCGTAGAATCAAAGCTCCTCCTTGACGTCTGTTACCGCTCGGCAGAGAACATGCTCGCCGAGATGAACACGGTCCGTAAGTTGAACTAGTACGGATTTTCTATAATTTTCTAACTATTTTCTAAGTTTATATTTATATATATACTACGTTTGGGTACGGTGATTGACAGACTACTGCGACGATATCGGGACATGTGAATAAATAATCATCCATACTAGTTGAACTTGCTTACGTGATCATCTCGGCGAGCATTTCTCCACCGGATGGCATCGTACTTGGCCACGGAAGAGCTCTGATTCTACGAGGAAGGGAACACGATCTTCCACGACCGTTGCCGCTCTCCCTCGTAGAATCAAAGCTCCTCCTTGACATCCGTTACCGCTCGGCAGAGAACATGCTCGCCGAGCTGAACACGGTCCGCAAGTTCAACTAGTACGGATTTGCTATAATTTTCTAACTATTTTCTAAGTTTATATTTATATATACTTTAACCTTCTTTCATGTAAATATGCAAGCTTGAAGTGATTTTGAGCTCAAATTGCTTACAAATGAAAAAACCACAATAAAGAACCATATATATATAGTGAACAAAATGACATAAGACAATGGTGAAAAATAAGAGTATGAGATTGATAACCTTTACAACTGAAGAATCGACAGAGGAATCGAAGAAATCGACGGAGGAATCAAAGAATTGATGGAGGAACAATGGAGGGAGGGAGGAAGCAAGAACACTAGTGCAGTGAGCTTCAAAATGTGCTGAGCTCGGGCTCGGGGAGGAATAAGGAGACGACCGATATATAAAGGGAGGACATTTAGTCCCGGTTGGTGGCTCCAACCGGGACTAAAGGTAACTTTCCAACCCCGGGCGCAGCCACGGCTCGGGAGTAGACATTTACTCCCGGTTGGAGCCACCAACCAGGAGTAAAAGTATACCTTTAGTCCCGGTTGGTGGCTCCAACCGGGACTAAAGGTCCCTGCCACCTCTGTCTGGCGCAGTAGCCGTTGGGCAGGGACCTTTAGTCCCGGTTGGAGCCACCAACCGGGACTAGGTATTTCTAGTCCCGGGGGCAAAAAATTCCGGGACTAGAGCCCATTTTGGCCGATGATCAAAGGTCTGTTCTCTACTAGTGTATCTTTTAACTGTTCAGCAGCAAGCATAAGCATGCACCTCCAGTCGAATCATAGTTTCTGATGGAGCGTGTATTTGGATGTTGTAGTGATTACCTTAAGGAATCCCTTATAGTGCATCTCTGGTGTATTTTCTATGACTGGGCTGGCGTTTGTTATATATGTTTTAGCATAGGTGAGGTGAGCTCGTCCCAACCTCATATTTCAAAAATTAAGATAGCTTGTGATTTTGGTAAATTCAAATTTGCTATGAGATGTTAATTAGAACATCAACTATTTGTGTTAGATTGATTTTTGCTGCAGGATTGTTAGCCTGTTTATATGATTTGAACCTATTTATTTTTATATGATATATGAACTGAACCTGTGCTTTTTCATCTCTGCTCCACCATCCTTGATGGGCTACCTGTTCCTAAATCAGCTTCCTCGAACAATCCAGCATCCAATCGATCATCTGTCCAATTTTCCAAGCTCAAAGGATAAAGGTACATTATTTCCATGAACTTTGTCTAATAACATTGCACTTGCAGACTTGTATGCACAGTAGGTGTTAGAACTTGTGATACTTAAAACTCATCTGTAGATTCTTTTAGTGCTCATCAGTTATGCACAGTAGGTTTTAGCTCTATTATAACTTTGTAATGCACAGCACACAAGCCCTTTTCATTTGTAAAACATAAAAGATTAATTTTGTTGATGGTGATAGTGTTTCTGATGCATCATGTTTAGTCAATGGTGGATGTGGCATTAGTTAGCTCAGAAACATTGTTAGGCAACAATTTTGCTCCGACAAGTGGGATGTGGTGACTCGTGAAATGCTATGAAATTACTCTGAATATGGAGGCCAGGCTCTCTAATGAACCTGACACAATCTTCTACTTATATGAAAATTAACCATCTTCATCTTTGTTCAGGAATTGTGGTTCAGGTGCTACAGTTTGCTGCACGTGAAGCTGTGGTAAGTGTCCCTATGCTAATTAGGTGTCACATCATGTAATGTAACAGCACATATAAATTGTAAAAGAACACATTTTACTGGTGTGCTTCTCCATATATGGTAAAAAGATAAGTCTGATTGGGATTAAGGTGATATTGCCTTGCTCTCTTTATTGTAGGTTTACAAAGTGAAGTGCTTCATTGAAGGTTCCTTTTGTATGATTTTGGCAAGCTCATGAATAGAAACCGACCTGACATTATATGTTCCTGCTGTACAAAAAAAGCATTCTTCAATAACAATATGCCCTCCAGTACTCCTAGAACTTTTTATTTTTAATACATTTTCTAGTATTGCTGTTACTGCTATTATATGTTCCAACAGTCATAAATTCTGAGTTCCTGCCTTGTGTGTTCTCTTTGTTAGTACAGTACATTATTGGTACACTTTCGATCAGTTTAAAAGACTAATCTTTTCTCAATAGGTTTAGCTTACTAAATATTTCAGAGGCTGCTATTTATTTATGAGTGATTCAGTTCCTGTAATTTCTTTGATGGTTTATGCTAGAAGAAAGGACAAGTTTTTTTTGCTGTAAACTACAACTGAAAGTTTCTAAACAAAAACTGAAAGCCCATCTATTACTGTGCCCCTCCATTACCATCCATTTTGGATCATGTCGTGTTCCTGATCCCCTCTTGATCTGCCGGTCCTCCTTTTGCCTACCAAAATCTAATTGCACTCTTCCGATTTGCGTGCTACAGCTGCAGGTCAATGGGGCTGGGCACCAGCACCTCTGTCATCTCTTCCCGTTGCCGCTGAGGTGGAGTGGCCAAATCACAACATACGGCAGCGGCATTGCACCGCCCAACCCCAATTTTGAACTCACTACACCACAACACCGCAACACCGTCAGACATCTGACGCTAAAAATTTTGTTTATCGATGGACGATCTGACGCTAAAGATATCTCACAGATGATCTGTCGCTGAATCCTCATTTAGTGATTTACTATCTGACCCTATAGATAATCATGTATAGCGTCAATCTGTCTGTCCCTAAAAAAATATACAGCGTCAATCTATCTGACGCTAAAAAGAAGTGGCCCCCACCCAGCTCGCCCGCCGGCCTTACATTGAGCTCGCGCGCCTGATTGCTTTGAGTTCGCGTGCAAAATTTTAGCGTGGGCCCACAAATACAGTGACAATTGACAAACCCTAATGCTTCTCACCCCCACTCCCATCCCAAATCCAGCCGCCGCTGCCCTCTCCCTGCCCCCGCTCCCTCTCACTGCCTCCCGTCGATCCACCACGCCGCCCCGGATCCGCCGCCTCCCTTGTAACACCCTCTGTGTTACATGGTGTTATTCCTGCTAAACATTTCATAAGCATCTGAATTATGTGCATATGTGTATGACATGAATTATAATTCGATGTTTGGCACTTGAAACATTCATACGAAACATGAGTCCGTGGTTACGTTTCATATAATACCGTTCTAATCGAATTGTTCTGGAAACAAAAAGGCTAAAGAACGTTTTGTGAACGGCGATAGTTAGCTAATCAAGGGCAAGGATAGTTAGATAGTGTGTTCATAGGTCGAAATGGGGATTCGACGTGAAATCGTTCAGGGCGACGTCGTTTCGCGTAGGTTTACAAATGGTCGACGAAGCTGCCTTTGGCGATGGTTGTAGAGCGATCGGCTTGGGGTGTGGTGCGATATCTTGGCTCTGTCAGATAGTCCAACGTACCCTCTTGTGCATCGAATAGTTAGTTTGGCTTTTGGAGCATCATGTACGAGTTTTCTGCCTACTTTAAAAAGCATGCACGGCACTTGAGTTGGTGCCGGGCGCGGTCACCACGTGCTCAGCTCGCTGCTGGCTTGTCAGCGCACTGCCGCACCAGCCGCGTTCGCTGCCACGCTGGTCGCGTCTATACGAGGCGCCTGGGCGTGGGCACGCGCGCACGGCACTTGTGCTGCGAGTCTTGGCCGCCTGCCACCGCGCTGTCCGTGACCACCGCCACTGCCCGGCCTGCCGTCGCTGCTGACCCGCCCTGCGCGCCGAGGCACAGTCCTCGTCCTCATGCCGCTGTGACGCTGGCGCGCGCTGACCCTGCGTCTTTGGCCTTGGCTGTTTGCTGCCCCACTAGCGCGCGGGTCATCTCGCCGGCTGTTGCACTGCGGCCAGGCCGCCGACCAACTCTATCGCGTCATGCCTTGCTCTGCGCTGCCTTGGTCGGGAGTGCGCCAGGCCCACGCTACACGCCGCCCGTCGTCACGCCGGTTCTGTGCCCGTTGACATCGCTTTGGCTGCTCGTGTGCTGGACGACAGCCTTCCCCGCCGTCACCTCGGTGTCACAATCGCGATGTGTCCCTTGTCGGACGCTGCCCGCTGCGTCGCCGTGCCGTTGCCCCGTTGGCTTGCTGCCGCGCCGTGCTGACTGGCGCCTGGAGCCATGTCCTGCTGCTCCCCCATGGTTGTGCACGCTAGTAATTGCATTGACATCCACCACAGGTCCGAGCCAAGCCGCGCCAGAGCCCCGATCCTCGCTGTAGCCATGACCGGCGGGACCTCTTTCCCCTAATTCGCCGCAACCGCAGTACCATAATCAAATTGACCACGTGTTTGACTCCGCTAGATAGCCTGCAGCCCTGCTGACCCCACCTCACTGTCTGCAGTTCGGTCCTGTGCTCCAATTTCGAATCGCCGCTCGCTGGGCCCAAAAGACCATGGGGTCCTGTGTCGTCGGCTAACCAAGCAACCAAGGCAGCTCGGTCAAATTCCTCGCGCCACTAGCCTCCCTTTCAGTCGGTTGTCACCGTGCTCGCCACAGCCTAGGCCCTACCGCCGTAGAGCAGCCCCTGGCACAGCCGTGCCATTGCTGTGCTCCACCGCACCGCATCGCGCGCACGTGGCCGGCTCGGCCTGAGCCATCTCCGGTCGATTCATCGCGCCTTTCGGTCCCGTGGTGAGTCGCTGGTGCTCGTCTGCTACTTGCTTTGCCCCGGCCGTGCTGATGTTCACCGGAACGGCGTTGCCTTACTTGCAGGGTGCCCGCCGTCGTGGTCTGAGCCCGCTGCGATGTCCCGGTGCGTGTCTCCGCTCTGCACTTCGCGTTCGCTCATAGGTGAGTGTCGGCTCGTTATTCTGGGATGGGGAGGCCTGGGGTGGTCGGCGTGGGTCGCCGGTGCCAGCCCCGTCGCGCCGGTGTGCGCGGGTGGCTACGGGGGTGTCGCCAGTGAGAGGACAAGTAGTTCGGAGGGCGTATATGTAAAGCTATAGACTAGCGAAATAATACCATAGAGCTTGTAGCAAATACCGAATCATTCAGGGGTGCCCGTGCATAATTGCCTTCGCACGCCGGCTTTCCCCTGTCGCGGGCCGCTGGCCGGTTGGGCCGCGCCTCTGCGTGGGCCGCGCGGTGGTCCGCTGATGCGCGCGGGTGGGAAAGTGGGATGGGCCGAACCAGCGCGTGTTGGGCCGCGGGGCCAGGATTCGTTTTCTTCATTTTCAGTAAATTTGAATTGTTTATTCATTTTGGTTATGAACTGAACTTCGATAATTCATAGTAAATTGCGTAGTTGTGCAAAAATAGTGAAACAAAGTTTGTTAGGTTCACAAAAATACTGTCTATCTGTTAGTGTAGTTAGTTCACAGTTAGCTGTTATGATGATAGGCTCATAAAATCTAAGTAGAAAGCTTAGCGTTATATCGATCAATAATTGTAGGAATTATTGTGGCAAATCGGTGATAGCTATCGGCATGAAAATTGTACAGTAGGTTCCCTAGGTCATTATGTACTTGCTGTAAAATTGGTAGCCTTAGAACGAGTTGCTTAATAGCGTAGTTACTATCCTTGCTTTATTGTATATATCGTAAATTGGCATTAGGAGTAGGAATATCTGTAGTTGCTATAAGAATGTATGTCACGTTCATACTTGTTAGTGGTGGTGGTACGTTGCTTAGCCTTAGTGGGTAGACCTCACTTAGTAGTTTAATAGATGTACTTTTAGGTTAAGAGTTGATGTTGTCGTCTTATTAAACATTGCATCATCATTTCATGTAGATCACGAACTGGTAGACTTCGTACCCGTCGGCGAGCCAGAGTACGACGAGGTGATCGAGGAGTACGAGGAGGAGCTCTTCGCATAGGAGGAAGCCCAGGAGCCTGTTGGTACTGACCCTGCTGACCCAGCGCCTGCCCAAGGCAAGCCCCAGTGCATAACCCATATTTTTATGATCACTGAATATATATATATGATGTGCATTTAAGTTACAGGCATTTTATGGAAACTACATGCATAAATATATCTACCCATGAGTCCTACTAGTACAGGTCGAGTAGCTGCTATGCTCAGGATATAGGTAGCGTGAGTAACCTGCCGTTACTCGCAAATAGGTAATTAAATATGATCACTCATGATAAAATGTTGGAAAGGAAATGGTGACCGAGCTAGGATATGGATTGGGTACTGGTGGGTGTGAGGGGTTGTGTCCTGCGGCCAACAGGGCATAGCTCGGTTACACTTTTTCCCTGTCTGTGTCGATTAAGGACCGGTCGTTGCATATGACTCTAGGCAAGTCACAGATTATTGTCCCGAGCGCATACTTGGGTATGGGCGCAGGGAAGGCTTGCCACTCTCTTGTCGCGGATCCGGCTCTTTCCGGACCGACTGATAGAAAGAGGAGGTGGTGGAGGTCCTTTCACCGCACTGAGTCCGGGACTCAGGGGCGGGGGCTTGGAGTCCAAGTTTGGATGGGGACCTGGACACCCGGGATAGGAGAGTGGTGGGTTAGTCCTGCTTGTGCCTGGGGTACAAGCGGGGCGTGTGTTTTCGGGGCACCCAGCTAGGCACATTGACTCGCGAATCGCCGGGCGACCCGGTATGGCTTGTCTGTGGTTTAGCACCGTAGTAAGAACTGAAAGTGGAGAAAGGAGAAGAAATATAACTGATTGCTCAACCCTTGCTTGAAAGTAGACAGGTGCTTATATAGACTGGCTAGCTGATAACTTAATATGGCTGATAAAATAATAATACATAAATAAGGACTCACTATTAGTATTGCTTTCTGCTAAAGAAAACCAGTGAACCATAAAGCCTATCATATTCCTTGGAGTCGGGAAATTATTCCCACTACTCGGGTAAGTCTTGCGAGTACATTGTGTACTCAGGGTTTATTTACCCCTGTTGCAGGTGATGCTTGAAGAGTACCTTGTGTGGAGGATCCTTCTGGTGGGCTCAGACGGAATCCTCGCCCCTACCGCTAGATGTTATTTTTAAATTCCGTTGTCTATCATTCCGAACTCTGGTATTTGGTATTGTAATAATATACTTTTTAAGAAACTCTAAGGTATGAAATGTACTTGTGTTGTAACTCGTTCTCATTATTGGATCCTTGGGGAAAATGTGGATCTTTCGGGTTCTCCCTCGGGATGTGCCCGACGGACACCACTCGATGTAGCTTGCTTTAGGGGTGCTTAGTGTCTGGTGGAAGACGAGCGCCTCCGTAAGTGCGCTATTTCAAGCGGTTCTGCCACATCCCTCCTCCCGCCGGCGGTCGGCCCCTCCCCTCCTGTCCTCCCGCCGGCAGTCGGCCCCATCCCCTCCCCTCCTTGCCCCGCGCCACCCCGGATCCGCCGCCTCTCTCCTCTCATCGGCGCCGCCCCGGATCCGCCGCCTCCCTCCTCCGCATGGCAGATGGCGCATCGGCCTCCTCCGCGTGCAGCCCCATGATGGCAGCCAGGCGGATGGCGTGTCCGCCTCTGTTCTATCCGCCTCGAATTCGAGCGACGGCGACGACGGGAAGGGAGATGGAGGTGGCTGGAGGCGATGGGAGGTGGTGCGTGGTGACTAGCGGCCACGGGTTCACCGCGAGGCATCTGGTGATGATGCTGCTCTGCTCCGACGAGTGGTGGGTGCTCGTGGCCGACCTAGCCCATGCCATCACGCTCGACCGTGAAGAAGAAGAGGGTTTCCTGGGTGCTGCTCTCCGCGAAGGCTAGGCCGTCTACGCCTCCGCCGACCTCCGCGATAAGGCCCAGGTCGCCAGAGGTGTATGGTCTCCCATTTTGTTTTTCCTTCCCTGGTTGTTAGACAGGGTAGGATCTGTAGGTGATGCGGCAGCGGTACCCTTTTGGTTTTGTGTGGGTGTGGGATCGGAAGATCCCTTCTATTGGCTCTTGGGGTCTGCTTAAGAAATCGGATGAACTAGTGATGCTGGACATTGGGGACGCATAATTTGGTTCGCAATATTGCTAGGATCTGCATTATATAATCTTCACTTAGTTCCATATGATTAGGCTAATTTTAGGTAAACGCCTAGGTACATACTTGCATTGATAGATACTATAGTGCTCATCCCATTTTTTCGGAACTTCCTATTAGCTTCACATTGTATACATTTCTGGGTATGAGTTCTGTCTAGTTTGTCTAGTGGCCTAGTGCTTTTATTTCGTCCCAGACAATGCTCCCATGTTGATCTTGATCCTGTTGAAACTATTAAATTAATCCACAAAGGGTTCACTGCTGAAACCAATGAGATAATCCTGAGGGCCAAATTACTTGGAAGCTTTCATGATGAAACAGCCAAAGCATGGTGATTGGTAATGGCCTTCTCAGTTTGCTTTGGTACTTCTCAAATACATGTTTAGCTTGCATATGCCACATTCTTATGTAAATTTGTTTATTTGCTCGGAATTTACATTTTGAAATTCCAGTAGCAGTCCTCAATCTGTTTAGCAGCTTCTTCGTTCCAACTATTTGTTGAAAACCACAACAATAGTAAGTGACATAGCCACAATTAAATCTGAAAGACTGTAGTCCATTCGATGCAATCCTTGCCGTGCGGCCTCAGATGAAACTGCAAGTTTGTTTGGGTTAGTACTTTACTTGTGCTTACTTCACTGTGACCAAATATGTCCTACTGCCTTTGCTTTTCAATTTGTTTGTCTGGATCTCACCGTTCCCTGTTTGTTTTACCTTTAGGAAAGGATGCAATAGTGAGGCACCACGACCTTGTCGTGCTGCTGGAGTGAGAACAATCACAAGACAGCTAAGCCCTGCAATAATCCAACACATGAACAACGTTTACCCTGAATGCAAAGGATCAGGTATGCTGCTGTTATTATATCTTTCATCTAAAAATGTTGTTCCATTGAGTTTGTTCTTTAGGCTGTTTAGTGTTCAGGTGACATCATGGGTGACATGGATAAATGCCCAACCCTTTCCTTGCAATAGAACATATCTATTTGCTTATGGATGCTCCTGATAGACTGCATGCCGCTTCTATAATTTATTTATGCTTTTTTTCTCCTTCTATGGTCTGATCAAGCAGATGCCTTGGAAGCTGAAAACAATCAGCTGATCTTGCCTACATCTGTCTTCATATGAAGAAGAGGTATAACATGCAGGTGAATGCATACTCACGTGTTGTGTCTGTTTTTTTTGTGGTACCTGACCATGAAATTTAATTTGTAAGTGCAGTCTGTGGGTCATTGGAACACAGATCAGAAAGGGAAGATGTGAAGCCATCTCATGGATGAGCGAAACATCACAGCTAAACCCCACAAAGTACCAGGTATGCCACACCCATTTTACTCCCGGTGAGTAGCGATCTCTTCCTTCCTGGTAGTCCTGGCTCGCTTGAATGGGGGGACGGATTCCTTTGTTGGAAGCACGAGATTGGTTCCATTCCGAGTCAAATTTGGAACCTCCTTCCTCTCCATTTAGATTTATTGTTTCGGTGTGGATTTGTGTGGCACCGTAGTGTTTGTTGCCACTAATGTTCCAATCCGCCCATCCATGCGTGGCCCTGTTAGAGATTGTAGTATTCCACAAAATATTTTTCGTGCCCAACTGAAAACCACCCCTCTTTGCTGCCCCTTTTGTTTTGTGACACATTCTACCAGGGATCATTTGCTGCAGAGGTTTTGCTTGGGAAGATGGCAAACATACGTGCACTTCTAGCCGGGTAAGATTTTAGATGATTGACGCTGCCGACGAATTTGTGCAAATTTTGATGCTTTTCGAGACAGCTATTTGACGATGTGTAATGTTGATTGCCCACAGCTTGTCGTGGGCAAGGGGTTCCTTAGTAGAGGCGGGCAGATGTGCGTCCACGAGGTATATCATTGTAGACTTTACCTCAAGGGATTGTTCGGTTTTCTACTGTTGTGTTAGTTGTTTGTCACTCCATGGACTTATGCTGCCACCAATTTTAATTCTCGGGTTAACTGATAAATTGTGAACGTGGACCAACACGTGTCTAGCTTACATGCTTTATTTACTTGCAACTGATGATTGTTGGAATATGGTTTTATTTATGAAGTATATTGTTTTTCTGAAGTATGATTTCTTTCCAGGCCATCACTTCTAGCATCTCTGGGCGCACATTACAAGGTAGGGCCAAAATACTAATCCTTTTCATCCATTAACAAGTGAATGCATTATTAGAAGTTAACAAATATAACTTGGAAGTTCTAACTAACAACAAAGAATTTACAATCTATAGATTTAGCATGAGACATGGTACTCCCAATCAAGTTAGCCTAAGCTGTTTCATTCGGTAGAGCTGATGGAGTGTTGTATTGACCAAGTGTGCTCTTGATAGATTGACGTGGTCTGGTTTGAGTACTTGTGACATGGGTTTTTTGTTTGGTGCCATAGGGGGTAGTGTAGTTGTGTCACTTTGCACTACAGAAGGTATATGCTTTCATGAAATTGTTGTGGGCAGCAGTCAGCAGTCAGCAATCATAAAGTGTTGCTAAGTGCTGAAAAATAAGCTTCTTTAATTTCTTTTGGTGGCAATTGGTGATTCTGTGCAGCGGTTATGTTCCTAGCTATTTATTAGAGATTGTTAGTTCTGAATGTATGTATGTATGGTAGCAATTCTGAGGCTGCATCACATGTGCAGCTATGTGCAACTTTGGCTGGAATCAGTAGCTAGTTTGTGTGTTCTTTTGTTAAAAAATTCTTGTTGAAAATGTAATGATCACCAACTTTAGTTGGCTGCTATCTGTTTCTGTCAAGTTCAGTTCGGTCACTCTATGCATTGAATTGGCTTCTTTGTTGGTAGCAGTATGTTCTTTTGCATATGCAGTCCATAGTTATGATACTTCCCATTTTTTAACACATTACAAGAATTGTTGTTTTTGTCCTTTGGAGAAGGTAATTGCAATGCTAGTTTATGTAGCTTGTCAACTGTATTCTCAGTGCTTTTCTGTGCTTTCTTCACAGGATTTCTTACATGAGATGTCACATAAGGACGACAAAATTGATTCCTTAGTTAAAATGGGGTTTCCTGAAGACGAGGCTGCACTGGCTATTACTAGATGCGGTGTGCTCTCTGAACCTTTGTTCCATGCTCCTCTATTTGCCTTTAGATTTATTCTATAGTAGTTCAGAGAGCAAACTGAACCTTTCTATAGTAGATCGAGGACTCGCATCCGGATCCCGTGATTTCTTCCGGGTCACGGCGCACGTTGGTCAGACTCGGACCTTCTCTTCCGTCTTGTTTGGCAAAAAGCACATACAATAGGCAGCTGGTGGAGCGCTGCCAAACAAACCTATAATTAGAGTAAGTTTGATCAGTCTACTGGATATCTAGTTTGACCTATGGAAACAGCACTAACAGGCCATAAGGACTGACTTTAAAATCAAAATGGGTTGACAGAGCTAAAACACAACCTAGAGCTAAAACTTGTTGATCTAATAAGTTGGACCGACTCAATCATTACATACAAACTTTTATGTAATTATTAGCATCCAAAATGTCCTTTACTCTTTTTGGGTGCCAATTTGCCATCGGGAAGACTAAGACTGACTAAATGTTGACTTAGTTCAAATAGTGACTTACCTGTGCTTCTCTTTTATCGTTCGATGGAGCAATCAAACGAGTAGTTACTGGTGATCGAGATTACATCGCGGTGGCCAACTGCATTTCCCTTGTCCAATAGGACTCCTCCACTGGTGCACAAGATAAGGTAGGAGCCTGAGCCTCGCAGCTCTCGAACGTTCCTGTTCCAGCCCCTACACGCACCAAAGTTGGAAGAGCATGCCTCCAGCATTAACCTCTGTCTTGGACACCTACTGGAGTGTACAAAGGAGCAGGTTTTTGGAGAGCGTATACGTGATTGCTTGTGTTCTCGGTGACAGGAAAATATGCTTCCTAGCAGCAGTGAACGTCTATTTCTTGACGACATTTAGGTGAGTGAACTACTATTTGCTCTCTGAACTACTATAGAAAGGTTCAGTTTGCTCTCTGAACTACTATAGAATAAATCAGTCTCGTCTACTATAGAACCTTTCTAAATCAGTTTCCTGAAGACGAGGCTGCACTGGCTATTACTTGACGTCTGTTTGCTCTCTGAACTACTATAGAATAAATCAGTTGAATAATAGCATTGCCATTTTTAATTTTATGTCAAACTTTCTATTGGTTTATCTCTGGATTTTGAGAATTTTCCTCAAATACTGTATGTTGGAACTCGTAAATGGGCTGCAATCTTGAACTGAGATAACTTGGAATGGTTGATTCTTGCTGTCAAATAAAACTGTTTTTGCATTTTCATGCAACTTGTACCACTCAGATTCTGTCCTTGTCCCTGTTTTTATTTTAACTTATCTTCAGAGATTTATTATTCGAACTTGTCAAAGTATGCTCCAAATGCCTCTGTTCACTGATCATGCACTGTCGTCTGTGGTTTAAAATTACTCAGGGCTGGATGCATCTATTTATGTTCTGGTGGATTCAATATATGCTTCATAGACCGCAGGAGATGGTTACTGTGGCAATTTGTCTGACTATGAGGTTCGTCTTAGGTGAACTGTCCATACAAGTCTGCAATAAGATTTAGTTCTAATTTAATGGTCTGATAATGGAACTGTGTTTGCAATACTGCAGGATAATTCCTATGGAGGGATAAACAAGGGAAGGTTCATGGATGGGAACAAAAAAAAGAGAAGATATGGAGGTCAAGCACAGGGAAGTAGAGGCCCATTAGATGGTAGCGCTGGTGAACCCATGCCGCTCCCAAATCCAATGGTTGGATTTAGCTTGCCAGATCAGTGGCCAAGACCAGTGAACAGAGATCTACCTTCACAAGCTATGGGTCCACCATACTTCTACTACGAGAATGTTGCTCTTGCTCCAAAAGGTGTCTGGACTATCATATCAAGATTCTTGTATGATATTCGGCCGGAGTTTGTGGACTCGAAGTACTTCTGTGCTGCTACCAGGAAAAGAGGTTATATACACAATTTGCCACTTGAGAACAGGTCACCTCTCCTCCCTAAACCTCCAAGGACAATATCCGCAGCATCAGTACTCTAAACTGTATTACTTTAGATACAAGTAAAACAAGTAGTACCATCAATACCATGTGTAATATAAATATGCATGAGCTCTTTGGAAACATCAGCATGTGTAATATACTTATATATGTGTAGGCGCGCGATGGCGCGCCATTCACTAGTGTATGTTTGTTCTTAGTTGTGTAGTGACATTTGTATTATTGTGGACAATTGTTGATGGATTAATTTTTATTTTTTAACCATTTAAAATTGTCTCGTTGGACTGTCTGTCGCTAAAACCATATGTACCATCGCACAGTCTGTCGCTAAAAAGTAGCAATGGACTATCTGTCGCTAAAAAGTAGCAATGGACTATCTGTCGCTATAAATATTCAGGGCAGCAGACTGTCTGACGCTAAAAGTACTGTCTGACGCTAAAGATTTTTAGCGACAGGACTTACAGCGTCTGCAGAAGTCTGACGCTATAACTTTTTAGCGTCAGATTGTTTGTCGATGTAGCCGCTTTTAGCGTCAGACCGTCCATCGCTAATCTTGGTGTTGTGGTGTAGTGACTTCCCAAGGCCAAGCCCAAGGTATGTAAACTACACTGGACTTGCAATACCTGTCCAAGTATTTCTTTGGTCGTGTTAGTGTGGCGACTAAAGAAACTAAATTGTAACAGTCTAAAGCAACTCAAACTTCACGTGCCAAAATAAACCTGAAAGGTGTCTAAAATTCTATTGTGACGGTTATTAATTTGTCCTACAGGACGGCCCAGCTGAGTTAGGGAGTAAAATTTCATAGAGTTCATTATTATCATGAACTCTGAACTTGTGGAGCCCTTTTCTATTATATGAACATACAAATGGAACACCAAATGCATGTTGACATGATGCTATTATTTGGCCACAGTAGTTATGAATGCAGAAATTTGAAATTTACAAATTAAGCTTTCTAATTTCCACAGTTCCTGCAGAACTCCCATATTCTGTATCTTTTATTTTTTTTCATCCATGTTAGTTTCTTCACTCTTCTATAGGAGGCTTTGAATCCTCCTGTGCACTCCAATGTGGCACTACGACCAACATGAGTCTTTGAGGACCAACAGGAAGCGCTCAAAGCCTCCGAAAAAGGGTCAGCCTGAGGGTGCCCTATCTGACTATGGGGACAATATCAACTTGGCTGTGTTCTCATCGCTCCAGGGGGAGCCTCACAATCACCAGATTGCTGCTCTAGCTGTAGCCTTGAAACAAGCCATGTCACCTGTATTCAAGGCCTATATCCAGCACGTCAAGGCAAATGCAGTTGCCCTTGGTAACCATTTGATGGGTAAGGGCTACAAGTTGGTTACTGATGGTGATGGAACAGAGAACCACCTTGTTCTCCGGGATTTCCATCCTCTTGGCTTGACTGGTATGCATAACATGAAGGTTATTCCATCTCCCAGATAGCATAGCATGATCCAAATCCCTTGCTCTACTCATTGGTTTCTTGCCACTAGAGTGTTCTTGCCCTGTAGACAGAATGGATGACACCGGAATTTCTTTGTTGTGAGCCATTCAAGGTCTGTGATGTAGCCATTTATAGTGTCACAATACTTATGTGGTCTATCTTAGGTGCTTTATTTCCTACATTTAATAATCTATATAATTTAATTAGATTATGTCAGACTGGATTATTTGTTCTAATTTCTTAGATTTTGTATTTTTATTTGTCTTGGTGTTTATTTTGTAGAGAAAGCAAGAAGTGATAGCTACTTCATTAGAAAGGTGAAAACATCCTGACCAGGAAAGTTCTTGTGTCACCAGATCAAGAGGTAAACCGCCGATGCCTTCTTTTGTTCTTTGTCACACCACCATGATTATTACAACAAATAATTTACCAGGCATAGAAGCAGATGAATACTCTATACTATACTGTGAACTTGTTTTCTTTATCAGAAATGTACCTATATAGTTCTAAGCTGCCCTTAAAATAAAAAGGAATAAAGAAATATATCAGTTATTTTGATTCTCTGGTAACTGAAATAGGCATCATAGCTTTTTGATAGGAAAAGTTGATGTTTGTTTGCAGGTGTGGTCTGTAAGCTTCAGCTGACTCTTGAGTAAATTGATAGAATTATGATGCAGCAGTGGGGATATTTAGGGGATAGTTCTTCGAAAACTTCAGAAGCAAACCATTTCAGAGTGATCATTATGCAAAACCCCTAACGAAAAGACAGAACAAAGTAATATATGTCCCTTGGGGTATTGATTTGTCATATGTAACTTTTGTGATAAACTTTTATTAATATTTATATCCTGTAGTGAAAGAGTATAGACTTGTCGATTGTGCAGGTTTATAATTTTTACAGGCATGTAACTTTGCTTCTTTTGAAAGCAGTGTTTATATGCATCTAAAATGGAGTGATTGTAATAATACATCATACCGAAGCATAGTAACTTTATCTAATTATGGATCTATGTTTCAGGTTCATGAATGAATCTATTTGTATGAGAAATGTGCACAATGATGTTACTTTTGTATTAATTTGCAACCAAATGGCCTTTTATTTTTTTTAAATGCATTTAAATGATCTCGTCAAACCATCAGTCGCTAAAAACATTTGTAACTTCAAATTGTCTGTCTCTATAGAGTACTGGCAGGCTATCTGTCGCTAAAGAGTAGCAGCAGACTATCTGTCGCTAAAAAAAATTCAGGGCAACGGACTGTCTGACGCTAAAAGTACTATCTGACCCTAAAGATTTTTAGCGACATGACTTACAGTGTCTGCAGAAGTCTGTCGCTATAACTTTTTAGCGTCAGATTGTCTATCGCTGTAGCCGCTTTTAGCGTCAGACCGTCCATCGCTAATCTTGGTGTAGTGGTGGTGGCAGCGGGCGTGGTGGTGTGGTGGTGGCGGCCTAGTGGCGACGGCGATGGGGCGAGCCGCGGGTGGGCGGCGTTGGGTTTTTTATATTTTTTGAAATATTTTTTGCCGAGTGTCGGGTTTAGCACTCGGCAACATCTTTACCGAGTGCTCGACAAAAAACACTCGGAGTCTGTGTTTGCCAAGTGCAGTTTGCCGAGTGCAACACTCGACAAAGACTTTGCCGAGTGTTTTTTTGCCTTCGCTATGTGCCCACGGCACACGGCAAACCTATGCATTCTGGTAGTGAACAACAGGAAGGTGCTTTATGCACCTGAAGACTAGGGCACCGTACGAGTTGTATGAGAACCTTATAATCTTTTGCTTGTAGTATATGGACCATGGAGTATGCATGTAATGAAACATCTATAAGACTTGTAGTGTAATTTATTTCATCTTGGTACCAGCTGCAGTGCGTGCGAACATTAAATTTCTAGTAGATCATTCATAAATATTTGAACCGTGCATTGTACTATACTTTGATTTTGATATGTAAGTTTAAGTGGTCTGCTTTACCTCTTTTGACAAGCTTCATGTCTAGAGGATTGTAATGTTGACATGCTGAATACTAGAAATCATTAATATTAATTTAAATGACCCCCATCTAGTTAAAAAATGAATTCTAAATCTGATTGGTTTTGATGGAAAAGAGATACTACTTGGGTTTTAGTATGTGTCCTTTCTGCATTCTTGCCAGTCTATTTGAACTTTGAAATATACAGTAACTTCGAAAGGGTGTTGCACATGGTAGCAGAAATATTGATGAGTCAGGACACAAGATTTGAGTTTTTTATATTGCTTCCAATGTAACCCAAGTCCCGATGGCAATCGAACATATTGCTAGAAGGCTCCCTGAAGATTTAGTAATTTTATTTAAACAGGAAGAAAAACATTATTCTAGCACAGAACATTATTCTGCAATCTATCGTTACATTTGGGTGACATATCTCAAGGTATCCAGTCAATCTGATAATAATCTTAGGGATGCATCTCTTATCTGATGGAAGAATCTCAGTTTATTTTCCAAAGAATTGATCCTTACTTTACGCACAAATTACATGCTCATCAGGTTGTACTTTTGAGCAGACACAAAATGGAAATCCATGGGACTCTATTTGAATATCCATGGATAAAGTACAAACCCATGATGATTTTAATTTGTACGAAGTGAGGGCCCAACAACAAAAAGTAAAATGGCGAATGCCTATCAAACCTTGACTATTAATACTCATCAAAAAGGAAAAACTTGATACACGAGCTAAGTTTGAATTAGATGGATGAAATGACCATGACCCCTTTGATGTATAAGAGATCTTTCTATGGAAGGTGGCTAGCCACCACCCTTGACATAAGATCACTCATGATATGGAACATGGTCAGCCGGCCATGCATCCCTAGACCATAAAACCCTCGACATAGTAGCAATTAATAGTATTACAACTTTACATGCTCCTACTAGCTAGTAATGGAATGACGATAACAAGAGCTATATCGAACAACCGTTTATGCCTGGCCACGCTGGCTTGACTAGACATGCTAGCATGCGGGCCATCTATAAGATGGGAGGGCCTAGGGGCTTGCAAAGGTGTGGGCATAGGCTAGATAGCCATGGGAGGAGAGCGAGAAGATCGGAGGATGTGACAGGGGACAGTGTGGGTGCAAGCATATGGTTTGTGACTTCAATACCTTCAAGGGCCATCGGGAGGTGGGGTAGCAGGCTGGAAAGAAAGAAGGGATAGGATGTGGAGGGGTGGTGAGGATGAGGGGTAAAAAGTTAATAGATAAAACAATGTATCCACATACAAATGCATATGCACAAGCATGGGTAATCAGGCCACCGTGGCGATTTGTTAGAAAAATTAACAGCCAAACAAAACCATCACGGGTCATTTGAACACTATTAGATACTTTAGGGCCTATAATATTGAGTTTTATAGTTGAGTGTGTTATCACTGGTAGAGAACCGAGCTTTACTCCCGGTGGGGAACCCCCTCTAGTCCCGGTTCCCCACCCGGGAGCAAGCATCCGGGACTAAAGGGGGGGTCATTTAGTCCCGGGTCAGGAACCGGGACTAGTGAGGACCTTTAGTCCCGGTGGGTAACACCAACCGGGACTAAAGGTGCCTCCCGACATGCCACGATGGTTTAAGACCTTTAGTCCCGGTTAGTAATACTGAACCGACTAAAGGTTTTTTCTTTTTCTTTTCTTTTCATTTTTTGTTTTCTTTTCAAAATAGGTTTTCGAAGTCGATTGTACGCTGCTAATTATACATTTATACGCCGCATATAGTATGTTTCGTTCAAGCACAATGAACGTATTAAATCACACAATTCAAGCATAGAAATATATATATATATATATATATATATATATATATATATATATATATATATATGAATGCATGCATCATATATATATTTACATGCATGCATGCATATGTGTATTTTTACATTATATTATTTCATGTGCATATATTACAAAAGATTGCATTACAGCTTGTTGTGACATAACAAGTTTCCTCTCATCCTCTAGCTTGGCTTCAATGGCGGTGTTGGGTCAAGTAGAACTCGCCCTTGGAATCGATGACTTGCTCATTAAAAAATCCGCTATAGACTCTTGAATTGCTTTGATTTGGTCTTGCCGTATGACCTTTTCCTCCAACCATCGAGTCTACAGTGTTTGAATTAAAGGAAAATAAATTAATATATGTACATATATATATATATAAAGACATAGTAACACAATCAATAATAATAATTAAATGAATATATAGTGTATTTTTAACGATTTTTGAGTCTCTCTCAGAGGAGTTCTTTGGGAGAGCACCTTGATAAACTTGCAAACATAGTAACCACAGTAGTTGTTCCCCTGTTCTCGCCTTAGACACCACTTTACGAGAAAAAAAGATTTGTCATCCAATCTGGTGATCCGTGAAAGCTATATGTTTAATTAATAAAGATGATGCGATTCTGGGGACTTACTTTCAAAGGGATTACATTCAAGTGGCGCTTTGCATTTTTCCATGTGTTGCTTCTCAATAAAGGTTTTCCAAACACCGCCTAATAAAAAATTTGCCACGCCATCGATATAGTTAATCATCATGTTTGTGTGTATATATAGTTGTTAGAGATCCCGAAATTACCTCTGGATAATATCTATCATATCTTGGTAGTCTTGTTGTGGTTTTCATCGAGTCATAGATTATCAAGTGACTTTTCACCGGATCGATGTCCATCAATATCCAAAGGATTGCTGCATGTGTTTATAGGATATAACGATAACACTCATTAATTAACTAGAATCAACATATGAGCCATTAAGGATATGATCGACATGATTAACACTCACTTGAAGTTATAGGGAAAGAGTATATCCTTCTTGTGGTGTTAGTTCACTAAGAAGTTCATGAGGTTACTCTCTGACTTAGACTTCCAATTAGTCTTTGGAGTAATTGGGTCTTTGAATACTATATGGGGATCAACAAAACCAATTTCATTGCAGCCTTCCTTTCTCGAGCTCTGTCATTGTAAATCTGCATATATATAGTACTTGTTAGGATAATTTATATGCATATACACACATATGATGAGTTTAATAATAGATCGAAAGAATTATTACTTACGGTGCAATAGCACCTAATGATAACTTTGTCCGTAGAGGTCGTGGCATAGTTGATGAAATTCGCAAAGTCAACATACATAACATCATCGCCACGGAACCAATGTTCGCCTCTCTAATTCGACACCAACGCAGAAGTCTCCATCGGTAGACGCTGCATGTACCACTTGTTTAGCGGTGTACATTTATGTCCCCGCATCGAGATAAGGCTTGAGGGTTGTATAGACTCGCCTAGTACAAATTTTTTCTTCCAAATATCAACCTCCGCCAAGACTCTCAATGTTTCCATCACCAAACATCTGGTAAAGGTCGAGACCAGGTCTCATCAAGAAATTCACCAAGGTGATCCAAATCGACATCCGGAGGTATGTTTGCTCGATGCATTAATCCTAAATTCGAACCATATTCATTACCAACAACTAGCGGGGGATTGATTGGTGCGCTTGTTGTCCGAGTTGGGCAATGCCTTTCCCCGCCCGCTTCTTTTTCTCTCCGCCTCAATTGACTTGGTGAGAGTGCGGTCATAGTCTCGATAACGTTGATTTGGACGGCTTACGAGATTCCCATTGTTGTTGCTTTGGTAAGAAGTCACCTTTTTTCTTAGAATATCTCGAGCTACTAAGAAGTACGGTTTCTCCGGTTTCTCCTTGCTTCTTGATTCATTTTAAGTTTGTCATAGAATCTAGAAATGTCTTTTTTTATATGCATCGGCCTCCTTCTTCCTTCTCTTCGAGATATTATTTTGGAAATAGCCCTTGGTTTCACGGTGGCTTTCTTTGCAAAGTGACCGGGTTCTTCGCTTGAGGGGCTGGCCTCTTGCTAGGCTTCTTGGTAGGCGGGGCGGGGGCGTTGGAGACCTCCTTGGAGGTGGCGGCCGTGGCGTTGGAGACCTCCTTGGAGATGGTGTAGATGCAGCCTCGCCTTCCAACAAAATGTCATCGTCTGAGCACTATGATGATCCGCAATTGAACAATTGGATTTAGGTTGGGGAGGATCTGCTACAAAAAAGGAATGACATATTATTATGAGCAAATTGTTAATTATTTAAGCCAATACAAATTAATGATGTAGTGTTTTCATCCGCATGTACCTATGGTGAGGTAGTTCAGAGGAGGTGGAGCCGACATCCCCGGAATGATGATGTAGCGCTTGCCCATAGAATGAATGTCTTCTCCGCTTCTCCTAGAGTCTTCTCGCCATCACCTCCGTGAAATGTCAAGAGGCAAATCACTAAAACCTTTTTCACTTTATCTACCGAGATGGTAGCATATCCTTCTTGGATTATATTCCCATGAATCCTTGGTGTCTTGGTTCGGTCGATAGGATTAACAAGACCGATAGCCACCTTGATTGTAGAATTCTCCTTCGAATGTGTAGCTCACACGTTGTACAAGGTTCGATGACGTCATCCACAGGAAGCGCAAATCTGTGTCCCCTTGATTTGGTATCTCCATGGAAGCGCAAATGCTTTTCAACTAAATGATTGGCTAATGTTGATTTCGCTCGATGCCTGCTTACTTGCACTCACCGCTATTTGCACTTGCCTTCCGATTTCCTCCTCATTCTCGCTTCAAGGTTTTTTCCGCCTCAGGCTTCACGCACCGCTTCCTCCAATCTCTGGAGCCATGTGCCTCTTCTTCCTTCTTTCTCTCGGCGACTTCAGAAGAAGGTCTCATCTGAGAAATCCATGCTCCCACGAGACACTTCCTTTGCCTCTAGTTCGCCACCATGTTCAATAGTCCCGATGGCGTATGTCACTCATCCTTCTCTCTGTTGGGCCCGAACGCACCACTAGCAATAGCTCTCCGAGCATAAAACAATCTTTCTGCTGCTTCTTGCGCCTTGCGCCATAAACGCACTTCCCCTCTCCTGGTCTAGTGTTCCCCATGACCGAAAAACCAATTCTTTGCACGCTCTCCCCCCACTCGAGTGATTCTCGTCTCGATACCCTTGGCAAGAAGGTATGCTTCCATTTTGTTCCACTTCTTAATGGCGTTCGGGTAGCCACCGATCCCAAGGTATGGTGGTATGTCTTCATTGGGCATTACGTTGGTTCTTTATCACCCGACTCACACCCTCTTCCGAAGTCTTGTACTGTACAAACTCATCCCAATAGGGCCTCTCGCTTTGAGATCGGGCCCGGGACAAGAAAATCTGGTGCTATGTTCTTCTTGACATACGTCGTGTATAGGTGTTTCTTCCAAGTCTCAAACCTGGTGGCCATCTTCTTCATTGCCCAATCCCTAACTCGCTCCTTCAATTCATCACCATCTATTATATCATCATAACCATCTGCTTGGAGCATGAAATGTACCAAGACATCATTCCAAATTAACGCCTTGTCACGATCGGAGACAAAACCGATATGAGGAGCATTGGTCTTCTTCTTCCATTCACGGGTACTAATCGGGAGCCGGTCCCGTACAAAGGTAACCACAAGGTGCACAAATTTCATTTTATTTGCCCCCCCGGTTCTCCTCAGATCCACATTGAACTCCGAGATGATGAAGCGGCCCTCAAATGGCTTTTTGGGACCTCGAACATTTTTACTCTTCGCTGTAGTTGTTGATGTCGATCCGAGGGCTACAAAACATAAACATTATTTTTAATGTCATGAGCACACATAAAGACATATGATAATATATATAGCTAATAATAAAAATATATACTTGGCCAATCTGTTGTTGCTCATTTTGTTCAAGAGCTAAGCAATCGACTCCGGTCATCTGCATCCTCTTGCACGTTATTTTTAGCACCATCATCGCCGCAACTTGAGTGCCAAAGTGTTGATCAAATTCATCATCAACTCCTCCTCATCCATGTTTCTCGGTCGGCCATCTAGCTTCAAAAACAAAAACAATATATAGTACATCAACAATAGCGGTTCGCCTCGGTGTGATTGTTTAGCATTAACGATAACGATAATAGAATGTTGATCAACTAGGCCACGAGAAAGGGCGGTGTGACAAGAGTGGTGGTGCTCCACTCACCGTGATATATGTCTGCATACACATGGGTGAACGAGGGCGGCGGTGCTCGCCGTATACATAGAAACGCATGGACGAACGAGGGCGGCGGTGCTCGCGACGATATATACATGCATATGAATACAAATGACGATATATACGTGTTTGGCGCGGTGGCAGGTGTCTTGACAACGACGACGTGAGGCGGGTCAAGCGTCTTGGTTTACGACGACGCACGACGACGTGAGGCGGGCGATGCGGTGTCGGTGCGTGATGTTGTGATCCTATGTACCATGTGAACCATGTAGTCATTCATCATATGAGAAAATTCTATGTTGATAATGTAAGTATAAGTCATTATGAAATGTAAGTATATGTGTCATTCATCATATTACTTTAGCAACATTAATATATTATATCTCAGATATTCAAAGTTCACAAATGAAGAAACGTTGAAGTTTTCCTTCATTTGTCTCAGAGCTATGCATGCAAGTCCAACCAAAACTGCTTACATCATCACATGTGATATTTTTATAAACTAAAAACGCTTAGTTTACAAACTGGGTATCAAAATTGAGTTCCTATTTGACCATTATATATCCTACAACAAATCCTTCAAAAAAAAGACCCTACATGAATATATTTGGATAAAATTTCGTTAACAAACATTGATCTATGAAGATAGAAAAATTCTTCTATTGAAACCGCATCTTGGAATAATGGCATATCATATAGTGATGAATATATGGCGGTTGATTGGTCGGATCATTTTCAAACTTTAGTGACAACGACAATGGTTTCCAAATAATATATAGCGTGTTTATTATACAAGCCATGGATTTACATCGATCTAATTAATTTCTAAAGTAATTTCATTGGTGGTCCTTAATTAAACTTGTCATGAGTTCAGTCCCAAAGGATCTTAAAATGTATTTTAGTACCATAAAATGCAGTTTTGACACTCTAAACTTGCTAATTTATCCATATAATATCCAAATATTCAAAACTTATGCTTAAGATATGGTTTTGAGATGTGAGCTTGACAACTCCATCTTTCTCTCTTTGGCCTCGCTTTCATGCATATATAGAGTTCCAAATATTCATTTTCGCCTCCTAGATTTTGTGATTCAAAATTTGGAATTTTCAATCGACCTCGAGCGCTGACATGGCTTCCACCAAAGTTGTAGTTTTCGACGTGATCTATAATTCGGCAAAGGGAGGGCTCGGGCGAATGTACAAAGAGATCGACGAACATATCACCTCGAGCTCGGTAGTGGAGGGCCTCGGGCGCGGTGGGGCCACGGGCGTGGTGGAGGGGCCTCGGGCGCGGAGGAGGGCGCGGTGGAGGGCCACGGGTCGCGCGGAGGAGGAGGCACGGCGCCAGCAAAGGAGGCCGCCTTAGGAAGAAGAGGGCGGCGCCGGTGTCACGGAAGGCTAACGGACGCGTGGAGGCGGGCGCGAGGAAGAAGAGGGCGGCGGTGTTCGACGAGGAAGAAGACGAGCGGATCGATCTGCGCCAAAGCGCTGGAGGTTATATATCGAGAGAATTACTCCCGTGCCGCCCACCAACCGAGTAAAAACCTTTACTCCTCGGTGCGTGACACCAACCGGGAGTAAGGTCTTTTACTCCCGGTGCGTGTTACCAACCGGGAGTAAAGTAAAATATACTCTTTTTACTCCCGGTTGGTAACACGCACCGGAGTAAGGATATTTTTGAGGGTTGAATGAATGCAGCCCACCTTTACTCCCCTGTGGGCTTCCCACCCGGGAGTAAAGGTGGCCTCGCAGCTTGCTTTCCCTACTGCTTTAAGCAAGTCTTGTTAAATACAATAGAAATGCAATAGTTTTTGTTAAATACATAGTAAATTAAATAAAAGGCATAAAATTATTTTGTTAAAAATATGAATTTTCTTTTGTTTATTGCACATAGGAAAAATCTATAACCTAACTTTTTTTTTTTTGTTAGAATTATAAAACATAATGTAACTAATATTTATTATTTCGTTAATGCAAAAATGTAGTGTTTAATTAAAATTATTAAAACTATTGGTTTTGGACAGAAATTTGTTTTCACGTCATTTTAACGTTAATATTTTAATTTTCATCACTCAAGATCCTAATTTACCTTTTTGAGAGAGAAATCCCACCAAATCAAACATTGATTTAATTTAAAACATGACATAATAAACATCCTAAATTCACAATTATTACATAATATCTCAAACACACACTATATTAAATCACTATATCATCAAGTGGGCACAAAGATTGAACTTCTTCTTTACGTATGTCCCTTGGTTATGATCGCTTCAGAACCATGGAGTGTCCTCATCATTTACCAAGATGCTAGGGTCTTTGTTCACTTTGAAGGGCGGAATTCGGTCATCCTTTTCATATTCTTCTGACATGTCCGACTTGTCCTCAATTCCCACGATGACTCTTTTCCCTGAAAGAACTATGTGGCGCTTTGGCTCTTTGGTTGAGTCATTATCGCTTTTCCCTCTTTTTGGTTTGGTAGACATATCATTGACATAGAACACCGATTCACATCCTTGGCAAGGACGAATGGTTCGCCTTTGTACCCAACATTACTAAGGTCTCACCGTTGTCATTCCATACTGTTGTTCATCGTTACCCCGCCCCGGTCACCTCGACCCATTGGCACTTGAACAATGGGATCTTCAAAGTAGGTGCATATTCTAGTTCCCATATTTCATCTATGCGCATATAATATGTCCGCTTATTCTCATTCGGTCTGTGGCATCTATGCGACACCACTGCTTTGGTTGGTACTCCTTTTATCTTGGGCTACATGTGTAGAATATGTTCCCATTTATCTCATACCCTTTGTATGTGACGATATGCCATGATGGTTGCATAGCCAATAAATACAGCTTGCTCATGGATGCTCTCATCACCTTGACATTTTTTCGCAACCAACCGCCGAAAGTTTTCATGTGTGCTTATGCGTAATCCAAGCTTCAGTCTTCCCTAGAAACTCGGATCGTAAGAGATCCTTGTGTGTCTCAATATACGGATCTACCAAAGAGGAGTTCAGAGAACTGTAGTGCGCTTTATTGAAATAATCATCATCCGTACCAATATATGTTTTCCTCCCTAGTGTCCCTTTCCCGCTTAGTCTCCCTCATGTCTCGATTCAGAACACCAATCGAGTCAAGGTCGGGAATAAAGTCAACACAGTAACTCAATGACCTCTTCTGCTCCATAGCCCTTGGCGATGCTTCCTTCTCAGGCGAAACACGGTTGTGAACATATTTCTTCAGACTCCCATGAATCTCTCTAAAGGGAACATGTTGTGTAGGAACACAGGACCGAGAGTGAAAATCTCCTTGACTAGGTGAACTAGGAGGTGTGTCATAATATCAAAGAAGGAAGGAGGGAACACCAACTCAAAACTGACGAGACATTGAACCACATCATTCTCAGTAGTTTAGCTAGATCAGCTTGGATCAATTGCCTTCGAGAAATTGCATTGAGGAATGCACATAGCTTCACGGTGGCTAGACGATATTTGGAGGTAGAATTCTCTTAATGCAATCTGGAAGTAATTGCGTCATGAGAACGTGATAGTCATGGGACTTTAAGTTACTGAAATTTCTTCTCTCGCACATTTATAATACCCTTTATATTCGAGGAGAATCCAGATGGTACCTTGATGTTGTTTAAGCATTCAAACATGATTTCCTTCTCCTCTTTGCTTAGAGTGTAGCTAGCAGGACGTAAGTAATGGCGTCCATCATCTGCCTTTCTCTCGGATGCAGTTGTCTCTTTCTCTCAAACAACGCAGTCCTGTCTGTGCTTCAAATGTGTCCTTAGGCTTTCCATACACACCCATAAAGCCTAGCAGTTCACACAAAGATTCTTCGTCAGTGCATCACGTCGATCGAAAGCTACGGACCTCCGTGACTTGCCAATAGGGTAGGTGCCAAAATATGGACTTCTTCTTCCACATGGGTGCGTGACCGTTAGCGCTTTTTGGAATAGGTTGGCTTCCATGTCCTTTTCCAAAGACGACTTTCACATCATTGACCATATCGAGTACATCCTCACCGGTTTGGTTATGAGGCTTGGTCGTGGTCCGCCTTCCCTTTAAAATGCTTGCCTTTCTTTCTTACGGGGTGATTTGCGTGAAGAAATCAACGATGGCCAAGGTACACGACCTTTCGACATTTTTTCAAGAATACACCTCTAATATCACCGGCTAAAGGTGTGCATGCATTATATCCCTTGTTTGACTGTCTCCGAAGATTACTTAGAGCAGGCCAATCATTGATTGTTACAAACAACAATGCTCGTAGATCAAAGTGTTCCTGTTTGTACTCATCCCACACACGCATACACTTCTTCTTTATTCCACAAAATGAGAAGTTCATCAATAAGTGGTCTCGTGTACACATCGATGTCATTGCCGGGTTGCTTCGGGCCTTGGATGAGCACAGCATCATAATAAACTTCCGCTTCATGCATAACCAAGGAGGAATGTTGTAGATACTTAGAGTAACAGTCAAGTGCTATGACTACTATTCTCGCTTCTCCAAAAGGATTGATACCATCTGTACTTAAAGCAAACCTTAAGTTTCTTGCATCATTTGCAAACTCCGGAATTTTCTCGTCGATTGCTCTCCACCGGGACCCATCGCCAGGTGTCTCAACATATTGTCTACCTTACGGTCTTCTTTGTGCCATCGCAATAATTTTGCATGTTCTTTGTTTCTGAACAGACGTTTCAAGCGTGGTATTATAGGAGCATACCACATAACCTTGGCGGGGGATTTTCTTACGTGGACGTTAGCCTCAACATCACCAGTGGTCATCTCGCCTTGATCTTATACAACGACGCATGGCATAACGGGCATGCATCCAATTTCTCGTACTCTTTGCCACGATGACAGATGCGCCATTAGGACATGCATGTATCTTCTCTATTTCTAGCCCCATAGGACGTATAACTTGTTTCGCTTCAGAGGTAGTGGCGGGCAATTCATTGTACTTCTAAGCATCTTCTTTTGGATTTTTAGTAACTCTCCAAATCCCTTGTCGATATACCATTCTTTGCCTTCCATTGCAGCAATTCTAGTGTGGTTCCCAACTTTTTCGCCTCGCATCACAAGTTGGGTACAACAATTTCTTGTGATCTTCTAGCATCCGCTCAACTTGATCTTCTCCTTTTCACTTTCACATTCTCTTTAAAGCGTCACGAATGACCCGCAAAGATCATCACCGCTCATCTTCTCATGGGCTACCTCTTCTTCACTTTTCTCCCATTGCAATATCATTGAAGCACGCACCATCAAGAATAATATCATTGTCGTCCCCATTGTTCTTCTTCACCTTCTTCCCTTACAACACCGGTTTCTCCGTGCTTTGTCCAACAAATATAGTTTGGCATGAAACCCGACTTGAACAAGTGTGAATGAAGAGTCCTTGAGTAAGGATATTCCACCGTATTCTTACATATGGCACATGGGCAAGACATGAAACCGTCAGCATTTGTTTGCCTCGGCCAAGACGTAACAAAGAATGCACGCCAAATGAACTCTTGGGAGCGGCGATCAAGATTATACATCCAATGACGGCTCATCTGCATTACATGACATAAATATTATATTAAAACCTAGATCATAATTAATTATTTATACAACATGCGTGCCACCACAAAAGATACAAATTTATGAAAGCATCGCTACAATGTAGACAATCCCAACTACCACTAAAAGAACTAAAGCTAAAATACATTTCAGAGCACAAGGATTTCACACCAATCTCAACTAAAACAGACATGATCCCCGATTGTGCAACATCTTTGGGCTTCTTCTACTGGATCATCGCCTCATTAGCCAACAGATTCACTCATGTTGTGCAAGATATTTTTGCACGAGTTCAACATACTCTTCCTCCCAAAGAGAAGCCCGAACATCGCCCACCGCCATCCCAATCAAATTAAAACAAAAAATTAGAACTTTAATCACAACCATCATGAAAATAGGTATAAACTAACCATAATCATTAAATACGATAAAATAACTCACATTGCGATCCTGGACACTTGTAGAAGATACGATCCTTGTTGGGACCCTCCTTCTTCACTCGGTACTCCATCACAATCTTCGCCTCATCACGACACTTGCCGCATGGAATGAGAGGAAGGCCCGCCTAAGTCGCTTTGGAAACCCATGAGAGGCCGAGGACCCTAAGCAATTGCCATCTACTCTCTATACTCATTTTTAATACACTATAAATTTCTCCTTTTATAAACAAATAAAATTGACAAACTATAAAATTATCTAGATCTCTAAACAATGATATTTTTAATGGTCATTGTCTTCTCGCCTTTTATCATGCAGGGTAAGTAATTCACATGATATTTCCGTAAATTAATGTAAGAATGGGAGTGTACACACAACAGACTATCATCGCGACGATATCGGGACGTGTGAATAAATAACCATCCGTATTAGTTGACCTTGCTTACGTGATCATCTCGGCGAGCATTTCTCCACCGGACGGCACCGTACTTGGTCAAGGAAGAGCTCGATTCTACGAGGAAGGGAACACGGTCTTCCACGACCATTGCCGCCTCCCTCATAGAATCAAAGCTCCTCCTTGACGTCCGCTACCGCTTCGGCAGAGAACATGCTCGCCGAGATGAACACAATCCGCAAGTTCAACTAGTACGGATTTTCTATAATTTTCTAAGTTTTTCATTTCATAAAAGTTAAAATAAAAAGTACGGTGATTGACAAACTACTGCGATTTATATCGGGATATGTGAATAAATAACCATCCAGATTAGTTGAACTTGTTTACGTGATCATCTCGGCGAGCATTTCTCCACCGGACGGCAAGATCAGCATTTGGTCAAGGAAGAGCTCCGATTCTACAAGGAAGGGAACACGGTCTTCCACGACCGCTGCCGCTCTCCCTCATAGAATCAAAGCTCCTCCTTGACGTCCGCTACTGCTTCGGCAGAGAACATGGTCGCCGAGATGAACACGGTCCGCAAGTTCAACTAGCTACTTTAACCTTCTTTCATGTAAATATGCAAGCTTGAAGTGATTTTGAGCTCAAATTGCTTACAAATGAAAAAAACCACAATAAAGAACCATATATATATATAGTGAACAAAATGAGATAAGACAATGGTGAAAAATGAGAGTATGAGATTGGTAACCTTTACAACTGAAGAATCGACGGAGAAATCAAAGAAATCGATGGAGGAATCGAAGAATAGATGGAGGAACAATGGAGGGAGGGAGGAAGCAAGAACACTACTGCAGTGAGCTTCAAAATACGCTGAGCTCGGGCTCGGGGAGGAAGAAGGAGACGGCCGGGATATAAAGGGGGACCTTTAGTCCCGGTTGGTGGCTCCAACCGGGACTAAAGGTAACTTTCCAACCCCGGGCGCAGCCACGGCCCGGGAGTAGACCTTTACTCCCGGTTGGAGCCACCAACCGGGAGTAAAAGTATACCTTTAGTCCCGGTTGGTGGCTCCAACCGGGACTAAAGGTCCCTGCCACCTCTGTCTGGCACAGTAGCCGTTGGGCAGGGACCTTTAGTCCCGGTTGGAGCCACGAACCAGGACTAAAGGTATTTCTAGTCCCGGGCGCAAAAAATTCCGGGACTAGAGCCCATTTTGACCGAGGATCAAAGGTCTGTTCTCTACTAGTGTATGTAGTTAGCCCTCAATATGTTAGGGGTTATATGTAGACTTTTTTGTTTTATTTGATGATGCACAACCATGTCATCATCCACCTAACGTGCCATGTTAGAAAAACCACCTTAAAATCATCTAGGGGTTACTTAGACGGTTTCTAATACTTTAAGTGGTAAAATACATGACGAACGCCAATATTTATGGGGGTTAAGTAGACCTTTGGCATCTTTTATTTGTCTTATATTCTCTCTACTTAAAAAAATTAAAAGGTTGCATTTTGGACATGGGCACAATATCCATAATATAACTTTGAATATTCATTTCAAATAGAATACACGCCCATAGCCTACTCAAATTATGGGTAGCTTACTCAAACATATGATTGGTTGACTGCACTGTAGTAAGTAATAGTCCACTTTTGTGTACTGGAGAGAGTATGGAATACTTAAGCTGCTAGGGGAGTAAAACGCACATCAATCACTGCATCGATTCGATTTGGACAAATGCAATCATAATGCTGCATTCAAATCAATTTATAGGTGATATTTTCCACATATATTGTTGGTGTCTAGTAAAAATTTTAGGTTCCACTATTTTGGTTCCACACACATCCTCAGTTAACCTTATGATGCTAATATGCTATTATTTTGTTGTGCACAAATTCCATGCTGATAGGCTTGTGTTTATGATTAAGCTTGAGGAATAGAAATCCAAGAGCCGTGAGGGTCTAAAAACATGAAGTTCCTTTTGTAAACCAACTATTCAATTGGGCAACAACAATGAACAAAATGACAGTAACTATAAATTCATCAATCACCGCAAGGAAGAGGCCAAAAGGAGTTGTTCTAGATGTTTAAAGGACTCTCTAGGGCAAGAGTATACATGGAATTGATGTATCATAACCATATAAGATGATAGTGATTACAAACCCAAGCCCATACAAACAAAATAACAGATAATAGTCTCATTACTACAAGACCAATGGAGAACACCCACTACGTACTACTGGTTATTACATGCCATGACAAAGTACGTGTAGTGCTAGTGTCGAAGCCTACAAACAAGTTATAACATAGCTGCAGAATACATGCCATGTACGGTTGAAGCGACATTCGAATACCACCTCGCGAACCTTCTTCTATCACATTGAACAGATTCTCAGAGGTCCCATAATATGGTAGAGGGGTGGTGGAGTCACTAGAGTTGCGAGCAGTGATGAGCCAATATAGTTGGCTCAAATTTCATGTGGCCCAACAATCAACAGGATCATACTAGCATTGCTCCCAATGTGCCCTGGCATTAGCGTGACTCCATCTTCATGAACCTTCTTCTAGTACCTATTGTGCACCATCTTAACTTCAATGGGAAGGTGTATGTCGATGACTTTCTCCTAGAAAGAGGGTTCTTTTCACTGAGAGGACATATTAAGACTACAAATGGTGAAGCAATGAGTTGTGTTACTAGATCCGTGTTGGACTACAACGATGGGACCTCAGATGTCCAAGTGGGGCGATCTACGTGTGTCTGGATGCATGATTTATAACCAAAAGCAATGGTGGTAGCTGGATACGATAGTGGAGAACCAATTATATCAGGTGGTAAGGAAGATTCAATGGCCTCTAACATTGTTTGGTTAACCCAAAAACCATCAGTGATGTCCTTATTGCCGTTGTAGTGTCAAGCCATGACTTGACATTGTTGGCATATAATTAACTGTCGTTTGGTGTTCCAAACCAACCGTGGTATCCCAAACTATCAGTGCCAGTTGGTGTATCTAACCAGTAGTGATATGTCATTGTTGGAATATTGCTTAAATCAGTAGTGCAGGGAGCTTTCACTACCGGGTCAGTTGAATCACAAACATTTCTCAAGACCCTAGGCTTATGACCTAGCATTGAAGTCGTATCACTACCGGCTCATGCACACCCGACACTGGTGTACTAACGGGGATTCTTTTCTATAGTAGTCCTCTAGGACTAGTATGGATTTTCATTATATGTGACCTTGACTATATAATAATACTAACTGAAAAGTTTCGCAAAAGATAGGTATAGAGAGAGGGGATGGTGACAAAAAATGGCAAAAAAGCCTATGCGAGAAATTGGACCATAAGAGTGACTATAACCTTAACAATTATGATAATGCGGCGTGTGCTCCTATCCTCTGCGCACCACTGCTGCCACCCCCACCCATCCTCTACGTCGTTGCAGCTCCCCATCCCGCCCTCTGTGTGTCGTCGCCCAACTCCATGCGGTGTCGCCTTCTGCGCGCCACCGAGCTCCATGTGCCGGCGAGCTCCATGCCGCTGAGATCCGCGCCACCAGCCAGCTCCACGCCTTTGAGCTCCACACCAAGGACCTCCATGCGCACCACCATCAAGCTCTATGTGTCGAGAAGCATTAGTTCACTCAAGCAGAAGGAGATGCTGCAGTGAAAGCCTATGTTGCAATGCAACGTTATCAAATGTTTCAGGTGTTGTGTTTACGGATGTTGCAGCAATGATATTGTATACATTTCAACATTAATCCATGAATGTTTCATTAATTAGTACATCGTTGATGTTGCAGACGTGGGTCCTAAGGGCGTCCGGACGAAAGCCAACATCCTCTGCGCATCACTGCCGCCGCCCCCACCCATCCTCTACATCGTCGCTGTCCCCCACCCCGCCCTCTACGTGCCTCTGCCGTGGCCCCCACCCATCCTCTGTGTCATCGCTGCGCCCAACCTGCCCACTGCGCATCGTCGCCTGGCTCCGTGCACCATTGCCTTCTGCACGCCGCCGAGTTCCTTGTTTCCCTTGAGCTTCATGCCGCTGAGATCCACGCCCGAACGCTCCGTCCCAAAACATGTGCGTCGTTGCCGCCGTCCATATACCCATCCTCTGCGTCATGCCCGGCCCCAAGGGCATCCGGATTGGAAGCCAACGTCGAGATGTCTGGGCACTAGTTCTTCCGTAAACATTAATAACGATTAAAAATGTAGTACTTGATAGTTGATATGCAGTATAGATGAAATGACCATGAAACCTTTGAGGTGTAAGCAATGTTTCAAATCTCCCGCTATAGCTGCCGCTATAGCCTTTTAATGCAGGGTGCCGTTATTTGTGTTCATGTACAATTTAGCTGCTATCACTACCGGATACAGGAGCTTTGCCGCGTGCCAGGGGCACTCAGCGAAGCCCCCAAAACACTCGGCAAACCCTTTTACGACAAACGCTACTTTGTCGAGTGTTTTTTGTCGGGCACTCGGCAAAGACGTTGCCGAGTGCCCAAAAAACACTCGGCAAACTTTTTTTTCAAAAAAAATAAAAAAGGCACTCCGATACCATGCCCGCACCACCAGCACCGCCGCCGTCGCCACCATCCACGCCTCGAGTTAATGCAAGTATCCAATCAGACCAAGTATGCAGGGGCACCAACCGAGGAGGCGGCGATTTTATGCCGCGGGACAGCGCGAGCCCTGGCCGCCCTCCCGCTCCCCACCGATGCCGTGCTCAGCCCTAGCCCGAGCCAGCCGTGGGGCGTCGTGGAAGCGACGACGAAGGAGAGGGATGCCGTCGGCCGCAACATGCAGGAGGGCCGGCTAGTGGACCCAGCGAGGGGCAGCACTGTCCTCACGAGCGCGGCTGTGGACTCCATCCCTTTCCACGAGTCCGTGCGAGGCGAGCAGAAGGGAGGGGCGGGATCCGGGAGAGGGAGGGCCGGATCCGGGGTGGCGGGTCGGGAGAGGGGGAGGGGCGGCGCCACGGAGAGAGGGGCGTCGCGATCTAGGAGAGGAGGGAGGGGCGCCGGGAGAGGAGGGGACGCCAGGCGAGGGGAGGGGCCGGGAGAGGAGGGAGGGCGCCACCAGGATTTGAGGGGAGGGGCGCCATGCAGGTGAGGCGAGGGGAGGGAGGGAGGAGGGAGGAGGCGCGCACAATGGCCGCCAGCCGGGAGGGGCAGGAGAGGGAGCTAGGAGGGAAGGAGGGAGGAGCCAGCAGTGCAAGGGGAGGGAGGGGCGGGTGTCTTGGCGGCAAAGGCAAGGGGAAAGGAGGAGGGAGACGGGGTTTTATTTCCACGAAAAAAAAATTTCTTTACCGAGTGTTGTAGATCTAGCACTCGGCAAAGTTTTTTTTATATATTTTTTTCTTCTCCTTTTTTCTAGAGAAAAGATTTTATTTCTTTACCGAGTGTTCTAGATGAGCACTCGGCAAAGTTTTTTTTTTCTTCTTCTTTTCTAGAAAAAAGATTTTCTTTCTTTGTCGAGTGTTTTTTTTTACACTCGGCAAACCCGCTCTTTGCCAAGTGTTTTTTTTTTGACACTCGGCAAACCCCCTATTTTGCCGAGTGTTTTTTTTTTTTGCCGAGTGTTTTTAGCGCAGGACTCGGCAAAGAACTTAGTCGCCGAGTGCCCGAGAGAATACACTCGGCAAATTTAAGGATTCCGGTAGTGTATATCCCACTATAGCCCGATTTAGCTCCGTTATCAATTGATCTAGAGGTATACCGCTAAACACCTTAGCCCGCTATTTAAAACTATGCGTGTAAGCGCTCATGCTATGGAAGGCGGCCAGTCGGCCATGCATCTCTAGGCCTCCTGCCTACTACTAGTACTAGCTATTAACGGAGTGACGACAGCAGCCAGATGGCTACAGCTCACTGCACAGATCAGGCTTGTACAGTGAAATAATGGTAACCCGCGTGACTGACATGTGAGCCCACCACACCCAGCCCTAGCCAGATGGCTCACACAGCTCACACACCATCTGTCGTCTGGCAGCTTCTACTGCCGTGTGTGAAATGTGAAGTTCGGCAGCGTGACTGACTTGCGAGCCCACCACTCCCAGCCCTAGCAGATCCAAATCGTCCCCACCTCTCCTGCTCTGGACCATGGACCCCAGCGGCGCCGGCAAGATCGCCGCCGCGAAGCCCCCGTCGGACACCGCCACGGGCGTCAATCGCCTCAGCACGCTGCCAGACGAAATCCTTGCCGAGATCCTCTTCTCCGTCAGCTCCCCCGACGCCGTGCGGACATGCGTCCACTCCAAGGGTTGGCGCTCCATGTGGAAGCACCTCCCGGATCTGCACTTCCCCTTCTTCCCCGAGCTAACCGGCAGCTTCCGCGAGGCCCTCGACGGCCATCAGGATCAGGTACCTCTCCGCCTCCGCGACCTCAAAGTCGAGGACCACGCTCCAGTCCCAGGTCCACCGGAGCTACAACATATAAGGCTTTTGGACCTTTCCAACCTAAAAGACTAGCCTGATAGGTGGGGGCTTCTTACGCCTTATATGTTGTGCTCCCCCACCATCGCTACACGATGTGGGACTAAACCCCAACACTCGCGACCTGGCTCCCCGACACCGCGCGCTGCGTCTCCGGCTGCTTCACGCTGCTCATCAACGAGGCTCCAACGAGAAACGCGCCGCGTGAGGATGAGGCGGTGGCGATTGAGCTGCCCTGCTTCGAGCAGGCCACCTCGATCTCGATTGGCCTATGGTTCCGCGGCAAACTCGCCTTTCTTCAACCAGCCGTCGCCGGCGTATTCTCCCGCCTCACCGACCTCTGGCTGGAAGGCATCCGGTTCCAAGACCCGTCTGCGCTCGGCGACGCCATCTCCTCGGCGCGGTGCCCGTGCCTGAAAACATGTCACATCTGCCATGGCCGTGGCCTGGAGAAGCTCGCTGTGAGCTCCAATTCTCTAGTAAAGCTAGACCTTCAGCGACTCCATGGCTTGCGGGAGCTCACCGTGGAGGCGCCGGAGCTCAAGGAGTTACAAGTGGTGGACTGCTTCACTCCGCCAGGGGCGAGGCAACTACCACCGCCGGTTATGTCCATTACAGCGCGTGGGCTGGTGGTGCTGGATTGGAAAGACTCGATTACTCAAGACGCTATTGGCCACCAGTTGCCGCATCTCCGCCACTGGGAACCTTCTTATTCTTTGTCTATGGAGATGATGACGCTGATAGTTACAACCGTGATTGTCGTCTGAGGATCTTGCAGGGCTTTTGGTCCATCAAAACTTTGACATTGATCCTGGCTGTGCTGGTGAGTTCACAAATTAATCTTTTATTTGTTGGGATTGTGTTAATTTGTTATTATATATATAGTACGCCAAACATGATAGCATGATATAGCATTCTGGTGCACAGGTTTGAAAGAATTATTGGATGCATGTGATACAAATATACAATACAACTAGAGCAAGCAGAATCCAAACTATAGGGGGGAGTGGGCACGGCTATATATAGCTATTGAATAATGTGTCCTCGCTTTCCTGCAGTCCCCTGCTGCTATCATATTACTTACCAATGCAAGATGAGACCCAAAGCATGCATGTTTTAGTTAGAGAATTACAGTACAGTTTATATGCCTTGAGATGGTTAGGGTTTTGTGGAAGCAAGTGGGCTACTGTTTCCTCAGCTAACGACAACGGCGTCTGTGAATTTAGCTTGTGTAGTTTGTTCTTTTTGTAAAACAATATTCCAGAAATAATAAACACATGTTTAAAAAAAATCTGTTTCTGGAATTGACCACTATACGGTATTATTGAGCTGCCCATTTTTATGAACCCAATGCAATGATAAGCCGCCAATGCTTTTGGCACCAATACAACGTTCAACCTATGCACCCATCATATATTGAGCCTGCACTAACGCTGTGTGGTGTCAAAAATTAGTAGTAGTTCTAGGGTGGTATATGTATTCTTCTAGAAACATTTCTTGTTGGTACTATAAGTTGTTTCTTGAAATATATATGAGTCCGCTTTTTATTCTGATTCATATGGACACAGGACATAGACGACGACTATGAATATTTGATGGAAGGAATAACCGTGCTCCCGGACCTTACAACTCTGCACCTCATTTTAATGTCAAGTGGACATTGCTTTGGGGATAGCTCATTACATGTTCTCAGGATTTGTACTGGTATAAGAAAGCTGGTCCTGGAATTATCATGTTTTCCTGAATTGAAGGTAAAGATGTGCTTTGCTTATCTATGACTCTCTCTAGTTAGTTAAAAGAAGAGAAATATAGCCCCAGATGTACAACTTGTGTGGTGGGTGCTAGTAGGTCACAGATATCGTAAAATGCTCAGCTTGGTCAATTAAGTTTCTTTAGATTGTATGTATTGATGACATGGATTGATTCAGCGTGACTAATAATCTTGAAGTAATTTGGTTGTCTCATAATTTGTTTTTAGATTCCTCTACTTTCATGGCATCCAAATTTTTAGTTGATCTCATCATGTTAATATGCTTTGTTGTTGTGTCAGGAACCATGCCCATCAGGCTGTATTTGTGGGCAGCAGTACGTCAAACTGGCAAACTGAGGAGGTTGTGTTGATTTCCCTACAAGAAATAGAAATCCAAGGATTTGGACGATCTGAACATGATATTGGATTTGTGGAGCAGCTATTTGGTTGGGCGATATCACTGACAAAGGCGATAATATTTTTTGATGAATCGGTCACTGAAGGCATGGCCAAAGAGTTGTGCTGGATGTTTCAGTTCTTCCGTATGCCTAAATTACATATAGACTTTAGGTATCATAACAACAAGAAGGTGCCTGAAGAATAGGGAAAAGCCCGACCTATATGGACCATGGAGTATGCATGCAACGACTTATGTATAATACCTGCTGTAGTGTAATTTTATTTCATCTTGGTACCAGCTGCAATGAATGCGAACAATGTAAGCAGTGTTCCCTCGACAAACTTGATCTGTACAAGGTTGTAATGTCGATGCGTTGAGACTAGACAAACTTTGACAATGTAATCAGTATTATTTGAAATGATTCCCATCCAGGAAAGAATCTATTCTACAATCTGTTAGCTTTTGGGAGCCGGACATGGATACTACTTGGGCTGTAAATATGTATCTTAGTTATCAGTCTGTTTGAACTTTGAAATATACGGAGGTGGAAATATACAATCCCTGAAGCTTCAGTAGTTTTATTTGTATACTAAAAACACAAATCATTTTAGCATAGAACAGTCATAATTACTACCTCCATTCCAAACTACAAGACGTTTTGGCTTTTCTAAATACATAGATTTTGTTATGCACTTAGATATATACTATGTTTTGATACATAGTAAAAGCAATGTATAAAAAAGTCAAAATGTTTTATAATTTCGAATGGATGTAGTATATGTTCTGCGACATACTCCCTCTGTCCCTAAATAATTGTCGTTCTCGCTTCCGGAGAAGTCAACTCTTTCAACTTTGACCAAATATATACAAGAAAAATATTAATATTTATAGTACATAATTAGTATCGTTACATAGATCGTTGAATTGATTTTTATAATAAACTTTTTTGAAGATAAAAATATTTTTAATATTTTTTACAAATCTAGTTAAATATAAGAAACTATGACAGGAGGGAGTAGTGTGTTAGCTTTTGATGATATATCTCAGGGTATTTAGGCAACAACATAATCCGATAATCTTAGGCCTGCTGCTCATCTTATCAGATTGAATAACATCAGTTAGTATTTGCAAGGATTTGGTCCTTGTTTCAGGCGCAAACACTGCATGCTCATCAGACACAGAGGTCCAGGGAGCTCAGTGGGGGAGGGTGAACCAAATTATAGGGGGGCGAATTTTAAAAACAAGAACAAGTGAACTGTATTTGACACAAGAAATTCACTCAGTCGCAGAGACGGAGAGCCGGAGACGCAAGTACGCCGTGACGGGAAGTCGCTCCGTCCGTTGTCTTGCTGCGTACGTGTAGGGATGAAAACGGTACGGATATTTTCCGACCGTATTCGAAACCGAATCCGTTTAGAGGAGTTGAGATCTGTCCGTACCCGAGTCCGGATATCCAACATCCGATACCGTATCCGTATCCGAATACTCAAATCGCATATTTATGATGTCGATATCCAATCGTATCATATCCGACATAGTTGACACTATCCGTATTCGAATCCGAATCCGGACAGAAATATGAAAACAAATGTAATATCGGTGATATCCGTCCGTATCCGATCCGTTTTCATCCCTACGTACGTGAGTGGGCAATGGGCTAATGGCTGGTGCTTTGCTGGCTCCTTGACTAAGCAGGCCAAAAGACTATTGGGCCATGAGAAATTGACTCGAGCCAAGTGGGGGCGGGAGACCAGTTTCGCCTCCACTGGGCTCTGCCCTTGAGGGAGCTCTATAGTTGAATCTCCTTAGACAAAGTAGAAATCCATGATGAGTTTTGAGGATCTGAACTTGAAGTTTATTTTGTGACGTGACTGTCCAATTGGGTGACAGTGCAAAAAGAATTTTACAATAAACATTGTCAAGGAACTAGCCACTACCAGTACCTTGTTATCAGATGCTCTCTGTACATCATCGTGCACTACATATATAGCGTCCATGTCTTCACTGGAAAAATGAAATTTCCTACAAATCTGATGGGGACGACACCAACAACAACGTCCTGTTCGCCATGCATGCAAAACATCAACATAGCTACGTGGCGCCTATTTTGCAGTACCAACAGAGCACCGGCGCGCCGCTGCTCACCAACTTCTACCCTCACTTAGCTTCTCCTACGTCGCACTATGCCAGAACAGACAATCACTGCCGTGTTGGAACCTCACATCAGTGCTGGAATTCATGCCGGCAGAGGATAATCAACAGTTATGAGGGTGGCCTATCAGTGCCGATTTGGTGACCCAAAAGTGACAATAGTCTATCACCACTACTACACCGAAATTTGTAGTTGCGGTGGTGAGCCACTACGGGCGTGTTTTGGACTGCTTCACAAACTCTGCTCCACAAACTCCACCGTAGAATAGCTCCACAAAAAATTTGGAGTTTATGGAGCACCCCTTTAGGTGCTCTCACAGCTCCACCTTTTTTTCTCGAGCATAGTGCGTGGAGCTGAACCTATTTGGGGATGCTCTCACAACTCCATCTTTTTTTCTCGAGCATAGAGCGTGGAGCTGAACCTGTTTAGCTAAAAAATATGGAGCGAAGCTGAAAACATGGAGTGGAGCAGTCCCAAACACCCGTATAGAGGTGATTGGGCCAACCACCCTTGCGAAGCTGCCTCTAGAAATCTAGTACTATATGTGGCTAGTAATCGAGATACCCTTTTGCATCATATAGTATACTGTATACTTACTAGTGCGAAACAGTAGTGTATAGCCTACTATAGCCATGCTTGATTCTGTCATTACATGCATCGCACGTACCAAGCTTTGTATGTATGTACTCATTTCCGAAAATGAAAAAAGGAAGAAGTTGAGTGTGAACGTGTGTGTGTCATATATATATATATATATATATATATATATATATGTATATATATATATATATATATATATATATATATATATATATATATATATATATATATATATATATATATGTGTATGATCAGTGCAAATACCAAGCAAAATGTGCAAATCATAAACCAAGCTGTGGGGAGAGGGGGAGGGGGATTTGCAAAAGTGTAATTAGGAGCGGGCGTAATTACACTTTTGCAAATCCCCCCTCCCACCTCTCCTCCGTAGTTGGTTTGCACGGTTTGCACGGAGGGGTTGGTTTGCACTAGATATGTTCCCTATATATATATATAGAACTACTGCTCTGTAGCCAGTTTGAGTTACGATAATTACTATGTTAATTTACAAGATTATAGTAACTCCTTCCTAAATGGTTTACTATAACATTATAGTAAATATCCCCATGTGTTATAGTAACCCAACTATCATAAATATGTATTGACATTATCATAAATTAGTATATAAAATTATTGTAAATAGAGGTGGCTATAAAATAACTTATTTTAGCTGGCTACCGAATATACTCTCCATATATATATATATATATATATATATATATATATATATATATATATATATATATGACAAGTATGCTAAACCCAATGATTAATACAGTACTATATGTTCTATACGCGTGTTACATACGTGCAGTTATTATGTGGCACTATCAGCGACCCTGTTTAACTGCATGGTAACCAGTCAATTCATCAACGCAGCGCGTCCGTCCGTATGTCAGTATGTGATCGAAGCCGCTGTACGTACAAGTAGCACGTGTGGACGACATTTCTGCGTACACTGGCCGGGTGCTGCGCCGTGTCACTGATGTATGCCCTTTCGGCAACACGCGCCCAGATACACGACACCGTGGTGTATACGTCGCGATGGTTACACTCCACCAAGCCTACACAGTAGGACAGCCCGGCCCGGCCGGCGTGCGCTTGCGCTGGCCAGCGACGTGTAGGAGTAGGAGCCAACGACGACGGCGTCGCTGCCGGCTGCCCGGCCGTGGAAGCTAGGGACAACCAAGTCACTTGTCATCTTGCCATGGAGCCGCAATCACGAAACAGGGCCACAGATTATATATATTAGTGTTTAAATGCTCGCATGCATGCATTGTATGTCCTTAGAGTAAGGATCGATGATGAATCATGTTATTAGGACGACACGTGATGATAAACTACGGCTGGTCTCACTAGCTAGGTTAAATATTAGAGCATTTTTAAGTGACTCTGTAAAACAAATATCTTTTAGCTAGCCGTGTGTCCCTGATTCCATATTACACGTGGCGCACTGGCATCCACAACACGCACTCCAACGCTTATTATTACAGATGCTGATTCTGTTTCACGGGTGAAGGAGAAATAATCAGATACTCCAACACGTCAATCAATTATGGGATTCAGATTTTCTTTTTACAACATAATCTTTTATTTATGTAATTAGGCCCTATTTGGTACGGCTCCACCTCACATCCATGATCGAGCAACTCCATTGGTGGAGTTGGAGTCGTTTTATTAAACCGTTTGGCAAAATAGCTCCATATGTAGAGCTACTTAAAACATGCTATCACAAAACCCATGCAGGACCCACCAGGGTGAGGTGAAGCTAGGTGAAACCACTAGTTTTGGCTCTACCCTCCATATATCCTATGTGAGAGCACGATTTATGAAGCTCTTTGGGTGAAGTTGTTTGGTTTTAGCTCCTTAAACTGCTTTAGAACTCGTGGAGAAGCCGTGCCAGCAGGACCTTAATATATACCCGCAGCTATACGTGCCTAGCTAGCTACCTATTGCGTTGTCTCTCTCACAATTCACATACGTAACACCTTTCTCTCTACCTCTCTCTAAGTCTCTATAAACAATATGTAGATACATATATACACCATGGGTAGCAGTGAGCAGACTAGCAGTTGAAGGCTAAACAATTACGGTCGTAAAGCAAGAAAGCGAACTGCACCTGAACCCTGAGTTCATCGATCATTCATCGCATCGGCATCAGCGCACGCGGCGCGCGGTGACGACGGCGCTGAATGGCGTTGTCTAGCCGCCGGAGCCTGAGCTCGGGCGGCTCCTCCTCCATCTCGCTCTCGCAGTCCTTCCGGCAGATGGACGCGGCAGACGACCCCTTCGGGCGCGCGCAGTCGGCGCACGACCACCGCGACGAGGAGGAGGAGGACCTGCGCTGGGCGGCGCTGGAGAAGCTGCCCACCTACGACCGCATGCGGCAGGGCATCCTCCGGCGGGCAGCGCTCGCCGGCGACGACCAACAGAGCGGCGGCGGTGGCTTCGAGGTCGTCAATATCCAGGAGCTCGCCGACGGTGACGCGGCTCGTGCCCTCTTGGAGCGCCTCTGCTTCCAGGACGACAGCGAGCAGTTCCTGCGCCGGCTCAGGGACCGAATCGACAAGTACGTATATGCATGCATCACAACAATGAAGCTAGAGCTAGAGGCTAGAGCTAGCTGCTACATCATCGATAAGCATATGCATGCAGGGTTGGCATGGAGCTCCCGACCATCGAGGTTCGGTACGAGCACCTGACGGTGGAGGCGGAAGTCATCGCCGCCGGTCGCGCCCTCCCCACGCTCTGGAACGCCGCCACCAATTTTCTCCAGGTTGATTAGCAGCTGCTTTTTCCTGATGAGCACTCTCCATTGCACCCAATAGAGACTACTAGCTTATTATTATTCCAGTACAGTATCTTTATCAAATCAACGTGCCTTAGGCCATGTTTGGTTGGGAGACACTAATGGATGGGATGGTTTCCCGTCTCCTATCTGGTGTTTGATTGAGAGAGGACGAGACTATTCTGTTTTTTTTTTGTTTGGTCTTGAGATACCAAAAGTAGAATCAGGCACCAAACGTGTGGGAGTCATGCCAGTCAGTCTCATTTCTTTTTCTTTCTTTCTTTTTTCTTCCTCTCCCATCTTCCTTTCCTACGCACACGCGTGGAACCGAGGGCAGAGCTCCCTCGCACGGCCACACACGGCGAGGCCGGTGGCGAAGCTCACCCACACGTCTGCACACGATGGGGCCAGGAGTGGAGCTCACCAGCACAGCAGCGTGCGATGAAGTCAGCGGAGGAGCTCGCGCTCCGTCACTGAAACCAAACACTACCAGTGTTTGACGGACATACCCGTTTTCAGAGGAAAATGGTATTTAGAATACATATTATATACATACATATATCATCATACATACATACATGTACATAATTTGCAATACTACAGAATCATTTTTTTCAATGCTTTTACACCACTGTTAAAATCTATGATGATGCATTATCATCATCGGTTTGTAAAAATGCTTTACACACAGCTAGTTCGTAATAAAATCAGCAGTGATAATGGTTTTCACCACCTGCCTATGCCGGCCTTAAACCGGCGGTAAAAACCAGGGTTTTTGCTGTCACTTCAAGGCACGGGTCAGCGACGAAAATTAGGGTCAAGTATATAAACGTCGAACCCCAGTCGCCGTCTTGGCACGTGTTCGCTTCGCTGAAAAGCCAGACTGAAAAGTACTATTCGCTGATTTATTATGAGAGAAAAACACTGTACCATGGCTGATAAGCCAGGCTGATAAGTTCAAGCAAACAGGGAAGTATGATTTGTTGTAAGAAAAAAACACTGTACCATCGCTGACAGCGTTTTCCATGTTAAAATCGCCGTCTAACGTCGTAGATGTTGCCGCGCCAATACATGTGGTGCGACAACGTTATTTGGTCCCGCCAGAGGCACTGGCACGACCAAAAGGGTCATATCCGCAAATTTTTAAGGTGCGATTATTACTAAAATATTGAATAAACAGAAAGGGCAAAAGAGTTCGTTGAGGTCTCCAAATACATGTACACAACTTATAAAAGAGATGAAATATGCATGATGGCAAGGAAATCAAATGTGCAACGTTTGGAGGCCCATTTTTGCAAAGTCGATGTTTGGAGTCTTAAATCTACGAAGCGCATTATTTGGAGTGCCAAATATCCAATTTTCTCGTTCTGAAAGAGTCTCCTATCAGTTTCAGTTACTACCAGTACGATTTGTTGATGTGTATGATCGATGCATCATGACTTGCTTGCAATTATGACATGCTGACAGTAACTGATGTGATGCGTTGTAGGGTCTCGTTGGAGGGTTTGTTTCTTCAAACAAGAGGAACATCACCGTACTTAAGAATGTCAATGGTATCCTCAAGCCATCCAGGTACCTGCACGTACCATTCGATACTTTTGTTAGTGCTGTGCTAGGTCGCCATATATCCAATCCAACGGCTCCCTGGACTTCTAACCTAACCGACCTGCTTTCGTCAGCTAACCAAAAGTGATTATATTGGTCTAACTAGGAGTACCATTTTCTTAATACATATTGTTTATCCTTTTGTTTTATTTATTACTATTATTATAAAAAAGTCGTAAGGAAGAATTTGGTACTGTCATACCGACTAAGATGCCATGATGTATCTTTCTCATTCTTCTCCTTTAAAGAAAATAGATGTGCTTTCGTGTACTTGGTGTCAGTCAGAGTACCGTGCAAATGAATCATCCTAGAAGAAAATCCCATCCATGCATGAGTTTTATTGCTTAGCATCCATGTAATCTGATAAGTGCATCCATCACTTGCTTCTTGCACTTATAAAAGCAGAGCAAGTGCTGAACAAGTTTTTTTTTCCAGGATGACGCTTCTTCTTGGGCCACCATCCTCAGGAAAGAGCACGCTCATGCGTGCACTCACTGGCCAGCTTGACAAAAATCTCAAGGTTTAATCTGAATCGACCATCCTGTGCCACTCTGTCCATTGCACTAGCTTATGCCATTATGCCACATGGATGCTAAACCCTTGTACCGCAATAAAACAGGTCTCTGGCAGCATCACGTATTGTGGCCATCCAATTTCAGAGTTCTATCCTGAGAGGACCAGCGCGTATGTTGGTCAATATGATCTCCACAATGAGGAGATGACTGTAAGAGAGACGTTGGATTTCTCCAGGCGGTGCCTAGGCATTGGTGCCAGATATGAGATGCTCGCAGAACTTGCTAGAAGGGAGCGGGATGCAGGCATTAAGCCAGATCCTGATATTGATGCTTTCATGAAAGCTACTGCAGTACAAGGACAGGAGACTAATATTATTACAGATGCCATTCTCTTGGTATGATTCTAATTTTACTGATATGCTGAAAAAACGTGCTTATTGAGTTTATTAAAGCATCTCTCGATCAGGTGCTTGGGCTGGACATTTGTGCTGATATTATTATTGGCGATGAGATGATCAGAGGAATTTCTGGCGGGCAAAAGAAACGTGTGACAACTGGTATGCATTCAAAGCCACCCCTTATATAGACCTGTGATCGAGTCATCAATTTACAGTTGGATTAATCCTAATCCATTGCAGATTATCTCAGGATCTGTCTATTCTTTTTTTCCGTTTGTGTAGGGGAGATGTTAACGGGACCAGCAAGGGCTTTATTTATGGACGAAATATCCACTGGTCTGGATAGCTCGAGCACATTTCAGATTGTAAAGCTTATGAGACAATTAGCCCATGTAATGGATGAAACTGTCATGATCTCTCTGCTCCAGCCACCGCCAGAGACCTACAATCTTTTTGATGATGTAATCTTACTGTCAGAAGGATACATAGTCTACCATGGGCCACGCGAGAACATCTTGCAATTCTTTGAGTCTGCTGGTTTCCGGTGCCCTGACAGGAAAGGTGTTGCAGACTTTCTTCAAGAGGTTACCTCCAAGAAAGACCAGCAGCAATACTGGTGCCTTGATCAGGACCAGTATCATTATGTATCTGTACCAGACTTTGCAGAATGTTTCAAGTCATTCCATGCAGGCCAGCAGATGCAGAAGGAGCTGCAAATTCCTTTTGACAAGTCCAAAACCCATCCTGCTGCGCTGGCCACCAGAAAGTATGGGCTTTCCAGCTGGGAATCACTCAAGGCGGTGATGTCGAGAGAGCAGCTGTTGATGAAGCGCAACTCCTTCATCTACATTTTCAAGGTCACCCAGCTGATCATCATTGCACTCATGTCCATGACTGTGTTCCTCAGAACAAAGATGCCCCATGGGCAGATTTCTGATGGCACCAAATTCTTTGGGGCTCTGTCTTATGGTTTAATAACGATAATGTTCAATGGGTTTGCTGAGATACAATTGACCATAAAGAAGCTTCCTGTATTCTACAAACACAGGGATTTCTTATTCTTCCCTGCATGGACCTTAGGAGTGGCAAACATAATCTTAAAAGTTCCTCTCTCACTCGTGGAAGCAGCAGTATGGGTTGTTCTCACATACTATGTGATGGGCTTTGCACCTGCTGCAGGAAGGTATCCATATATAATCCTTGAACCAACTTTCATCATTTATTTACATAGTCGGATTTTGTCATTTTGATATTTTGGGACACTGCAGTAGCTTCATGAGTCATCTCTCTGTTGGTATATAGGTTCTTTCGTCAGTTTATAGCTTTCTTTGCGACACACCAAATGGCAATGGCTTTATTCCGGTTTCTTGGTGTTATTTCGAAAACAATGGTTGTGGCCAATACTTTTGGGTCGCTTGCGCTGATCATTATTTTCATCTTTGGAGGATTTGTCATCCGTAGAGGTAAGTATGTTTTCATTCATTTTTTTTGTTTCTGTAGGCACGCGAAATCATTGGCTATGTATATCCATGTGTGGATATAGAGGCCGGATTTCTATCCATTATCTAAAAAAAGGCACGCGAAATCAGCAAAATCCTGTCATTTATATGGATGGAAGTAACCTTTGACCTCTGATTATGATATCAACAGATGACATCAAACCTTGGTGGATCTGGGGTTACTGGGCATCACCTATGATGTATAGCCAAAATGCAATATCTATCAACGAATTCCTTGCTAGTAGGTGGGCTATTGTAAGTTTTTTCTGTGAACCTACTCGTTTTCTTCTTGTTGAGGCTCAGATGACAACAGGACTCTATATACTAATCTTGAAAAGGTGATTTTAATTTTGGATTAATGATTGCCTTTTTTACTACAGCCAAACAATGACACGACTATTGACGCACCAACAGTAGGCAAAGCAATTCTAAAATCCAAAGGCTTGTTTACTGGAGAATGGGGATTTTGGCTTTCCGTCGGAGCCCTTATAGGATTCATTATTTTATTCAACATGCTCTACCTTTGGGCCCTTACATATTCAAGTCATAAGCACTATTATTTTTTCTTCTTGTATTTATGGTGGACACTTTGGTAAGCCAGGAACTTATTCTTTATATGTTTCGTTCCTTCCAGCTAGTAGTGGCTCCAATGCCATAGTTTCAGAAGGTGAAGACAGTGTAAATGAAATGGTACTGAAAGGAAGAAGCAAAGAGGCAAGAAACAAAGATGAAATATCCCAAGCTGTATACAGTGATCCAGGTGCCAATGCATGTAGCTTTCATGTTTTAATCTCTTTTACTTGTACATGCATATATATTAGACTGCTACAACCTCTAAAACGTTCTTTTGTCTAGTCTGTTGTTGGACTTTTCTTGTTTCAATTTACAAGCATTAATGCTTTATGCATATCTTCATATCCTATTTTTGCAGGCGCTAATGGATCAACAAACACACTAGCTCAGTCACGTGTCAATTTGCCTTTCCAGCCTCTTTCACTTTGCTTTAACCATGTAAACTATTATGTTGACATGCCTTCAGTAAGTAAATATATAAAAACTTAAAGGCAGACATGAATTAGAAAATAGATTCTATCTAAAACCAAAATATCTGATATTCAGATCTTGTTTTTCAGGAAATGAAGGAACAAGGATTCACAGAAAGCCGTCTACAGCTGCTCTCTGATATCAGTGGTGCTTTTAGGCCAGGGGTTCTGACAGCATTAGTTGGTGTGAGTGGAGCTGGAAAGACCACTTTAATGGATGTCCTGGCAGGAAGGAAAACTAGTGGAGCTATTGAAGGAGATATTACCCTGTCTGGTTACCCCAAAAAACAAGAAACTTTTGCCCGGATTAGTGGTTATTGTGAACAGACTGATATCCATTCTCCAAATGTTACTGTATTTGAATCCATCACCTACTCTGCCTGGCTGCGTCTTTCCTCAGATATTGATGATGGTACGAAAAAGGTAAAGGCAACCAGCAACCTCTTCTCACTGAATTAAATATACTCTGTTTTATATATATTTGAAATTCCAAACAGCAATTGTGTCTGACCAAGTTATTTAAAATTCAACCACTTAGATGTTTGTGGAGGAAATGATGGCCATTGTAGAGCTTGATGTGTTGCATGATGCACTTGTGGGCCTCCCTGGAGTTAGTGGGTTATCGAGTGAGCAAAGAAAAAGGCTGACAATTGCTGTGGAGCTGGTAGCGAACCCTTCAATCATCTTCATGGATGAGCCAACTTCTGGTCTTGATGCTCGAGCTGCAGCAATCGTCATGCGTACAGTGAGAAAGACGGTTAACACTGGGCGTACTGTGGTTTGCACAATTCATCAGCCCAGCATCGACATATTTGAGTCTTTTGATGAGGTCCTCTCTCTCAAAACTCTCTATGTGTGCATCTAGAAACCATTTAATTTTTTAGTTTTTACCAATGTGATATCATCACAACTAACTGGTTTGTTTCCCAGCTTCTGCTTTTGAAACGTGGAGGTCAAGTTATTTATGCTGGTGAACTTGGTCGCCACTCTAACAAACTAGTTGAATATTTTGAGGTCAGATCTTTGTTCTTACATGTTTGAGTTTGGGGATCGAGAAGTTTTTAGATGTTTCTCAAGTGGAATGCATAACTTGCTCACAAATATGACCAGTTCTGCAAAGACAAAATAAGGCATGAACTCCATGCTGGTGTACCAAAAGTGGGCATTTTAACCTTTGTTGATCTCATTTCCTGCAGGCGATTCCAGGTGTTCCAAAGATCACGGAAGGATATAATCCTGCTACATGGGTGCTGGAAGTTAGCTCTCCTCTGTCTGAGTCTCGACTGAACATGAATTTTGCTGAAATTTATGCTAACTCTGTGCTTTATAGGTAACAACCCTCAATTTTTCGAAAAGGCCATTCTTTATCGCTGATTTGTTCTACCAATCCTTGTTTTTCAAAGGAAAAAAATCACTGAAAGATAGTGAAAAATGGGCTCTGTTGTCATTTTACTTCCCACATTCATATTATTGTTTGTTTTCTTGGGGAGCATGGTTTTGCAATGCTTGTCCATTGAGGGATAAAAAAATTGGTTCCTATGGCATCAAACTATGATATGTTTGGTTATCTGCTACCAACTTCCTAGATTAAATGATTCATTGGTTTGTGCTAGTAATGGGCTTGGACAAAAATTGTGAAATGCAGTGATATAGTTTAATTTTTATACTATTGACACATATTTCTTCCTTCTAACTATGACCAGGAAAAATCAAGAGCTTATCAAGGAGTTGAGTATTCCCCCACCAGACTACCAAGATCTGTCATTTCCTACAAAATATTCGCAGAAGTTCTATGGTCAATGCGTTGCAAACTTTTGGAAGCAATACCGTTCCTATTGGAAGAATCCACACTACAATGCCTTGCGCTATCTGATGACATTTCTCTTGGGCCTTCTATTTGGTACAGTATTTTGGCAAAAAGGAAAGAACATGTACGGCCCTAGCTACTTTGATGCTGTAGTTGAAACTAAAATTGTTGGAATGATTCAATGTTAGCTTTTATGGTGGCAATAATACTTTTATGTTTTTGATTTATGATACACAGAGATTCACAACAAGATTTGTATAATCTACTTGGAGTGACTTTCACTGCTACCTTCTTTCTTGGGGCTTCAAATTGCATCACGGTTCAGCCTGTTGTATCGATTGAGCGAGCAGTTTTCTACCGTGAAAAGGCAGCGGGGATGTACTCTCCATTGTCCTATGCATTTGCTCAGGTAACCTTTAACCGTCTTGGTAATATGATAGTCACTTAGAGTGAAATATAATCACTTTGGATGCATTGAACTTGTTTCAAATAAGTCTTGGAGCCCATGCTTATAATAGTGTCCCTCGCAGTTTTTATACTGTTATAATATATATAATATTCAAATGTGGCCAACAATTATTAAAGAAAAAAGTGGGACTATAAAATTCAGTAATGGACAGCAGGGTGTACTTGCTAAATGAAGAATAATTTTATTGACTTTCAGAGAGTAAAAGGGAATGAAATTTCCTTTGTTTAGTTTTAATGAAATAGCCCCTTTTACCTCATTATGACATAACATAGGTCGCACAACAATGTGGATGTGAGCATCTTATCTGTGAGCTATCACTAAATCCATCCATTTACGACTTTATTTGGCATTTGGTTTTGGCAGGCATGTGTGGAGGTCATCTACAACATCTTCCAGGGGATCTTGTACACAGTCCTCATATATGCGATGATCGGATATGATTGGAAAGCGGATAAATTCTTCTATTTCCTGTTTTTCATCACTGCAAGCTTCAACTACTTCACATTGTTTGGCATGATGATGGTAGCATCCACTCCCTCAGCATTGCTCGCAAACATTCTCGCCACGTTTGCACTACCCCTTTGGAACCTCTTTGCTGGAATCTTCATCTTTAGACCGGTGAGCAAGCTACTCGTCTAGGCTAAGCTGTTTGCGTTTGCTGTCCAAATTGAATGAGACGCTAATCTTATGAGCTATGCGACTGTTGCAGGCAATACCGATTTGGTGGAGGTGGTACTACTGGGCGAACCCTCTCTCGTGGACTATCTATGGCGTTATTGCGTCTCAGTTTGGGGAGAACGATGGTGAACTTTTGGTTCCGGGTGGGAGCCCCGTGGTGGTGAAGCAGTTCTTAAAGGATAATCTCGGCATCCGGCATGACTTCCTCGGCTATGTTGTGCTCGTCCATTTCGCCTACATCATTGCATTCTTGTTCGTCTTCGGTTATTCCATCATGTTCTTCAACTTCCAGAAACGCTAGCTCCACGGGCCATGGAATCATTAGTAGCAGGTGTCATAAATTCTAGTTCTACTCAAAACAAGTGCAGTTGAAATAGTGTCATTATGAGGCTTTAGGAGTTACCACTGTTTGGGAAGCCTATATGGAAGTAGCAATATATTCCTCTTGTTTTTCCACAGGTACTACATGGAAAATATAAAAAACTGACTATAAGTGATTAAGATTTGGGCATGTATCCTTTTTTGATAGATTCCATACTTGGACTGGTGACCAATGGTGAGCAAGCCCTAATTAAGTCTAAGAAAAAATCAATCTTAATGAGGTGGGGCATGTAATAAGATTTGGTCACTTTTTTCATAGAATGATACCAGGACGTACATTTTGTAGTTTAACATTTTATATACATAATAAAAAGAAGAAATCATGCATATTAGCACAGAGCAATAGAATTCTGCAATCGGCTAGCTTTTGTATAAAGTATCGAGTTGAGTTTCCTCTCGTCTTACCTGACTGAACAATGTCAGTTAGCTATGGTTATGATTTCGTACACTGCAGCAGGCTCTAATTGGGCTGACCCAGTTAATGGGCTGGACTGGGCTGGATACTGCCTGATGGATACAATACCACATGACCATTTCGAGTCGACTGAATGAACACCCTGTTCCGATTCCAACTCTCCCTCGCCGGCCGCCACCACGCCGCCGCCCGCCATGGAAGAAGATGACCACATCAGCTGCCTCCCGGACGCCGTCCTCGGCGAGATCGTCTCCCTCCTGCGCACCAAGGAAGGCGGCCACACAGCCCATCGCCTCCCGGTAGCGCCACATCTGGCGCTCCGCCCCCCTAAACCTCGATCGCCACGACCGGCCGCCTATCAAACGCCGCATCCTGCTGGCTCAGGTCTCCGGCATCTTCTCCTCACACTGGGGCCCTCGGCCGACGCTTCTCCATCCCCAGGCACTACTTCGAGAATGAAGCCCACCCGGCCGCCAAACTGGACGGTGGACGCCTGGCTCTGCTCCCCCGCCCTCGACGGCCTCTAGGAGCTAGACTTCCACTACGGCTCTATGTGGTACTCACGTAAGAGGAGGAGATCAACGTCTCCGCTACCGTCGCTGCCATCGCCGCCGCTGCCTGCATCGGTGCGACGCTTCTCGAGTTCTCATCCACCCTTCGTGTCGCCAGCTTCGGCGGCTGAGGTTTCGCACACGAAAACAACGTTAGCGGCCTTCACTTCCCACTTCTCAAGCAATTAAGCCTTATGAGTGTCCAAATTCCCGAGTGCTCTCTGTATGCCTTGCTCGCTGCTTGCCCTGTCTTTCAGAGCTTGATGCTAACTCAGAGCATCGGCTGCTCTCGCATCCGGATTGTGTCGCGCACCCGTAGGAGCATCGGTTTGGATGCTTCTTGGGGAGACGTCATGTTAGACCGCCTCATCATCGAAGATACACCCTTTCTAGAAAGATTGCTTCTTCTTGGACATGGGTTTCGTGAAGAAATGGTCATCTCAGTAATCTCGGCTCCAAAGCTGAAGGTTTTGGGGCAGCTGCCTGTTGTAAACCCCATGCTGAAGTTTGACACCTCTGTTTTTAAGGTACGGTCTCTCTAAATCCTTGGTTCTCTCACATTCCTTATTGAGGGGATCCAGTTAGCTTTGCCCTTAGTATTTATTTTGTGCTTACTAATCAATGCAGGGATCGTGTGTTGTTAACTCGACAATGGTGCTGCCCAGTGTCAAAGTTCTAGCTTTAACGCATATCAACCTTAGTTTGGATAAGGTCATTGCCTTCATGAAATGCTTTCCCTGACTGGAGAACCAATACATCAAGATGTCAACAATTTACTCTCAGGTGATTAAACATACTCTATAATAGAGTGTCCATCTGCATTCTTTTTCCAATTACTACTATTGCATCGATGCTTTTTCTAAAGTTAGGTTGTCACCATTTTTATATTCCTTCTGCCTTTTTCAGTTAACGCCAGAGGTAACAAATGAATGGCGTCACAAATACCAGAGCCTTATTGGTACCCTTGACATCCATCTAAAGAAAATTGTGTTGTCAACCTATCTAGGCAATCAGGCACATGTGAACTCTGCTGGGTTCTTTGTATCGAACGCGAGAGTCCTCGAATCAATGGTGCTTGAAGTAGATGTTAGTAATTATTATAACAAAGCATGGATTGAAAGGCAACATACATTGCTCAAGACTAAAGATAGAGCTTCAAGGGGTGCTCGGTTTGATTTTGTGTCTGATCCTTGTCGGCCTGTATCTTGTGACTATATCTGGTATGAACAATCACATGATTTGTCAACAGCTGACCCATTTGTAGGGTTTGACTACTGGGCCACCGGTTAGGCTATACTGTTTTACAGAAACCTGATTAGCCACTTGTTTGCTGTCTTTTCACATTTAGCATGTCTGTTCCTAATATTGTAATTTGTCAACAGACTAAGTGCTATATTTTTGGTTTACCATCGGTATGAACATTTGTTGTATTATTGGTAACATTTGTTGGTTAAAGAGAAGTTTGTTATAAGAACATGAGAATATTATTCAGAACCTAGTCATGTTCCATGCATTGTATCAAGTTGAGTATTTGTGGTATTTAGTAAATAATCCCTCACAAGTATACTTGCTTTGCATTTTTATGTAACATGAGGGGTCTCAACTATTTATGCATATCTCTCCTTTCCTTTCTTCTATTTCCAAATGGAGAGTAGTGGTTATATACTGATGTTACATATTGAACAATACCTTTGTTAGGTTACATGTTGAATTCACATGCTCTGTTTTTCATGTCCAGATTTCTGTGCATGTGTTTTCACATAAAGAGATAGAAAGTCATTGACTGGGTTTAGGAGTAGGGTGGGAATGATCGCCACTTGCAGTCACAGGGTGAGGAACTCACCTTCATAACAAGTCTCAGATAATCTCAGATTCTTGGCGGTATCAGATGAGGCAATTCTGTGGGTTAGTTATATGTAGTTTTCTAGGATAATTTTGAGTTGTTGGGTCAGTCTTAGTTTGATTATCTTTTTTTGTTTCTTTTTTTCATGAAAGATAAAGTGTTATGAGACACGAATTAGTTTGAGATTATTTGTATGTCAGAGCAAGTAGATGGGGAGGGGGCAGATTGAGTCACATATGCATGCTGTTTGGTTCATTCACCAGTAACACAAATGTAAATGAACTTAGTTCAATTCGTATATCCTGCCGTAACGTCCGCAGGCTTAATCTATTTACGTTTGCGTTAACAAACAGACATCCAAACAGCCCCATGGTTTTAGTGCTGCTTTGGCTTTTGGCACTGATGCTGAGTGGGATTTCCATCTGTATCACAGTAGCAGTGCGCACTTAGTTCAATTTATTTGTACTGCCCCGAAACTTAGGACAACTTATTAGACTATATGTACAAAGTACAATGGTTGTCCTTTTAAGTTTCATTTTCCTACGATGGTTGTCCTTTTAAGTTTCATTTTCCGACGTGGAAAACGCTGTCACGCCACTTCCGCTGGTGTGACAGTATTGTTATGTCACGCCACCGAGAGTGGCTTGATAAGACCAAATCTTTGAAAAATCATAACTCTTTGATATGATGTTGGATGAAGACGAAATTTATATAAAAATTGTAGCTCTAGATGAGATCTACATCTTTGTAGTTTTAAGTTTTTTCATTCGAGGACGTTAAGATGCTCAAAAAAAATAATATCAAATTTCAGGAGCATAATAATCGCGTACTAGTACTTGTCGTATTAGAAAAATAATATCATTTTTGTATGTTGTCAAATGAAGATACTTTTTACATAAAAGTTGTAGTTCTCAATGTGTTTACACCAAAATTTGAGAAGAATTGCAGGAACTCGAAAGCCCCAAGATCGTGTCATTGAGGAATCGATTGCATAAAGGTCGGTATCAGCTGATTCGAATGCAGTACTGGAATTGGCTCTCTGCAGATAGCGCCAGCAGATAATGATAAAAGCTACGGTTGGCGTCAGGAAAAAACATGTTTGGACTCTATAAAAAGGGAAAGATTAGGGTCCAAGTTATCTTAAATTAGGAATATTTTCTCTTATGCCAAAGATTGTAATGAGTCGTGCTTAAGCAGGATTCATGCGTAGGTTCCGGGTATAAATATTGGACCCCGGCTATTGTAAAGGACACACAATCAATCAAATATAAGTTACTTACTTTTTCGGCTTTGGCCACCCCTTAGGAGTAGGAGTAGTGTAGATCTCGGCGAGTTCTTCAGCGAGCAGGGCTGCATCGGTCCGGCCGACCTCCGGCTTGTCTGTAAGTGCCGTCATGGCTTATACTTCTGTTCGTACGGTTGCATCGATCCGGTCGACCTCCACTGCGACTTTGCTATAAACTAGTTATCGACTCTTGTCTAGTTCAAGTACAGCTGCATCAATCTGGTCGACCTCCACTGCTCGAATTAGATTAAGGTCAAGTTATCGGCTCTACCTAAGAGTGGCAATCTTTGGTAGATTCATTAAGTTATCGATCTTGCTGATGTTCTTATTGTCATTAGTTTGCAGCAACATCAATCTGCCCGGTCGAGATCGATTTAGATTGGCCTCATATCCTTTGGATTCGTTGTTGGCTTTGTCACAACACAATACTTCTTACAATGAACGACGGATTATGTCTTGTCGGCTGTTCTATTTCGATCTTGGTCGCGCATAGTACACAATTAAGGCACGTATGATCTTGGAGAGGTTTGCTGGTTAGTTAAATCTTTTCTACGGTTTACAATTATGGCTGCAATGATCCGGTCGATCCCCACTGATAGCACTGTAGATCGGAGGATGCTAGTTAGTAGATTTGTTCTTGATTAGGCATGACCTTAACTGTTTACTATGCCTGCATCAGCTAAATAGCCAATCACTTGCGCGTTAACGCCTACAGCTTGTTTACATGATTCTGTTAAGCGTGAATAGATCTGTGTACTTTAAAAGTTTGATTCATTGTCTTTTTCACGGCTGCATCGATCCGGTCAAACCCCACTATTAGAGATTGCAGGTTGAGTCTGAGGAGTCCATAGGCTTGTTCATGTGAAATAGTCGATTGTTCACATGTTGTAGTTCTCTTCACATGAATCGGCTAGCCGATTCATCCGAGCCTTCACGTATAGCATGTCTTTTGGAAAGTCTATCGAAGTGTAGATGGTTTTACGGATTCTTCTATTTTAGTTTGTTATTATCATCATAGCTGCCATCGATCCGGTCAAACCTTACTATTGATGATAACAGATTAGATTTAGAGCGTCTTTAGATCCATTTGTATTAGATAGTTGATTTTTTCGCATGTTATATCTTTTCTCGTTAGATTCATCGGCTCAATGATTTATACGGGTAATATCCACCTAGCTGATGATCTTATTTACATATACATGTACTGTACCTGTCAACATAAAATCAATTGCTACCTACAAGCTTTACAGGCTATTTAACCGTTCTTCCCATATGGCTGCTCCCGAAGCGGCACACTTGGAACTGTCTGGGCACAGACCGGCACGTTCCACCTTAAATTACTGATAAACTTTCTCTCCTTATCAATTGCAGGGTCAAATTGACTGGTACGTCTCGGGAGAAATACGTAGGATCGATTATCCCTGCGTTGAAGCCAAGCGGATCTCTAGCTCCATCGAGCAGACCCTTCCGGCTTGCTCATGTGTTGACATGAGTTCTGGCATGCCCGGTGGGACCCCACAATCATCATGGCGGCTTACAACAACAACGACATCTTTATGGTACGTTGTGAAGACCTACCTGATAGAGATAAAGATATCATCAGCAAAGCTATTGAAGAATTTCAGAACAAGTATTTATTGTCCTACACCAAGACACGTGACAATACAATTGTTCAGAAATATCTACTACCAAGAGTTCTGTTGCATGGACAGACAGATGCAGATGAAGCTGAAGACAGACGTTTCTTCGTGGAAGCTATAAACAAATCTGTTCATGATGCCATATCGAACCATAATGAAGTTTTCTTGAACACGTTCCATAACACCATGAAAGAGGTGTTTCATGGGTTTTCAGTTGATCAGGTTGGGCCGGCTTATTACAACATTCCACATCCGTTGACTCAAGGGACTAATCAAGCCGGTACTAGCCATCAAGAAGCGACACCTGTTGGTAATGATGATGTCCAGGTAGTTCAGAGTTCATTTGAGCAAGTTCAAAGTGCTACTACGAATCAGATACAGTATAATCCTGGATCGTCAGTATAGCATGTGCAACAGCCGACGGGGCAAGGTCAGAACCAGATGGTTAATTTTGGCACATCAGGCCACATACCGTTGTCGGCTCAAAAAATAGCGCCATCAGTTTAAAGGATTCGTAGAGATATAGACCCTAATATTTACAACCAGAGACTTCAAGCAGCAAACCAGTAGAGGACCCAGTAGATAGAGATTCCGCAATAATATCATTATGGCACAAATTATAATACTCTTCACATGATTCTAAATCTAGGATACCAAGGTACCCAGAATTTTAATTCACGGACGGGTCAGCAGTTGCAGAGAAATCCAAATTCAAATACTGATGAGTTGTTGCTGAAAGTAACCGAGATGATGAAGAATCAGTTCGGTTTGAAGCCAAAAAGGCAGACCTTCTCGTACAAACGCCCATATCTAGAATGGTATGATTTAGTCGCTCTCCCTACAAATTACAGGCTCCCAGAGTTTGCTAAGTTCACTGGCCAAGACAGCACAAGCACAATAGAACATGTCAGTCGATATCTTACATAGTTGGGCGAAGCATCCATTGATGAGGCCCATCGAGTTCGTTTCTTCTCCTTGTCCCTGTCAGGGCCAGCCTTCACTTGGTTCTCATCACTACCAGTTAACTCCATTGCCAATTGGGCTGACCTAGAGAAAAAGTTTCATACATATTTTTACATTGGGACAGGAGAAAAGAAGATTACTAATTTGACAACTATAAGGCAGAGAACTAATGAATCGGGCATCGAGTTTCTTCAGAGATTCCGAGAGACTAGAAATTTGTGCTTCTCATTAAACTTGGCTGATGATCAGCTAGCTGCGTTGGCCGCTCAAGGAATGTTGCCAACATGGAGAGAGAAGCTACTGGGACAAGAGTTTGACAACTTGGGTCAATTAGCTCAACGAGTGGCAACGCTCAATAGCCAATTCCAGAATATGCATAGGGATACCCGATTCCAGAAAAGTACCACAATGGCCAAAGCCTATAACCCATATTCAGTCGATGACTGCTATGAGGATGATGAGGAAGAAGAAGTTGCAGCGGCCGAATGGAATTGGGGTAAGAAGACAGTAATGGTGTCAAATCCTTAGGGAAGAAGAGTCAAAGAAAGGTATGACTTCGACGTCACCAAATCAGACAAGCTCTTCGATTTCTTGCTCAAGAAAGGACAGATCAAGTTGCTCGATAATCATGTTATGTTGCCCCCTAATCAGTTGAAGAATAAGAAGTTCTGCAAGTTTCATAACACTACATCTCATTCTACTAATGAATGCAGAGTTTTCGGGCAGCATATACAGAGGGCTATTCAGCAAGGAAGGCTCAAATTTGATACGCCTCGAAAGATGAAAGTTGATGATAATCCTTTCCTAGGAGATCAGAACATAGTCGATGCTAGGTTGCTCAAAGGGAAAACTAAGGTCCTAACATCAACCAGATCAAGAAAAACTGGAACAGTCGATACCGAGATGCAAATATCTGCTAATGAATACATAGAAATTAGAAGGCGTCGCGACCAACAAAAGAGCCAATATGAGTAGGGAGAAACATCAAAGGATGGGATGACAAAGCCGCGTGTTATCTCTCGAATTTTGTTGAATAAATGGCAGCGGCAGAAGAAAAAAGGATTATCAGCAACCAGCGTCAACAGGAAAAAGAGAAGTATGAAAGAAAGCAAGTTGAATCACATTGGAATTGTCCTTTCTTCATACATTGCTGGAACAAAGGTTTGAAATTGCCTACCAGAAATAACTGTCCAGAGTGCAGCGAACAATATTAGGAGTTTAGGCAATCTCAAGCCAACCGTCGATCTATCCATGCTCAAGATGCATATCATCATAATAACATGGATCGACGCTTAAAAAATAGAAGTGTTCATGATCGGCTTGGAAAATGAGTTATTGATCAAAACTAGGTTGATTATGAAGAAGAAAGTCATGAGGAAGAATATGTTTGGCAGGAAGGCCAATGGTGTCTAGGAGGTCTTACAAGAAGTCAGAAAAGAAGGGTGCAACGCCTAAGGAACAGAGAGTTAGAACGGGTTCAGGCATTCGGTAAACTTCAAGTATGGCATGCTAAGCAAACAACCGATAGAAGACAACCATCGGCTAATATTCAAATGACTTTTCTGTTGCCATCAGAATTCAGAGCTCTAGTGGATCAAGAAGTTTATTTAGATTTTAATGAATCAGAGTATGAAGAAATAGTTGCCAAGTTGACAGTTATACAATAGGCTATATTCGATAAGCCAGTCAAGCATTGGCACTTAAAGGCTTTATATGTAAGAGGTTTTGTTGATGGAAAGCCGATGAACAAGATGTTGGTGGATGGAGGTGCTTCTATCAATCTTATGCCTTATACTACTTTTCATAAACTTGGCAAGGGACCAGGAGATTTGATTGAGACTGACATGATGCTTAAGGATTTTGGGGGTAATGCGTCTAAGACCCGGGGGGCAATGAATGTTGAACTGACAATCGGGAGTAAGACTCTACTCACCACATTCTTCATCATCGATGGAAAAGGGTCATACAATTTACTCCTTGGTCATGATTAGATTCATGCAAACTGTTGTGTGACATCAACCATGCATCAGTGTTTGATTCAATGGCATGGAGATGATGTCAAGCTGGTTCGTGCTGATGAATCTATGAGTATCGCAACAGCCGATCCAGTATTTTGGGAGCTAGAAGACTTTGAGTGTTTTTCTGGCAAGTTATGAGAAGGAGGCTTCATTAGAATCAATAATGAAAGGCAACAGCCGATCCAAGCATTCAGCTTTGAAATTTTGTTTTAATAGATATTCCAATAGATGGTACAGATGGCAAACTAGGACATGGCTTCACGTCGGCCGATGAATTAGAAGAGGTGGATATTGGTTCTGGAGATAGGCCTAGGCCAACGTATGTAAGTGCCAAGTTGGATCCTTAGTATAAGCAAGAGTTAGTCGATTTATTAAAGGAATTTAAAGACTGTTTTGCTTGGGAAAACTATGAGATGCCTGGTCTAGACCGATCGATTGTTGAACATCGATTGCCAATCAAACCTGGATATCGACCGTGTAAACAAGCTCCGAGGAGATTCAACCCAAACGTACTTGATGATATCAAAAAGGAGACTGAAAGGTTACTGGAAGCAAAGTTTATCCGACCGTGTCGATATGCAGAGTGGATATCGAATGTTGTTCCTGTGTATAAGAAGAATGGAAAATTAAGAGTTTGTATCGATTTCAGAGATCTAAACAAGGCCACACCCATGGATGGTTATCCGATGCCGATAGCCGATATGTTGGTAGACGCAGCAGCCGGGCACAAGGTTATTAGTTTCATGGACGACAATGCAGGATATAACCAAATTTTCATGACTGAGGAAGACATAGCAAAGACCGCTTTCAGATGCCCTGGCGCAATCGGTTTATTTGAGTGGGTTGTGATGACCTTTGGTCTGAAGAATGATGGTGCAACTTATCAGAGGGCAATGAATTATATTTTTCATAAGTTGATCGGCAGGATTGTTGAAATCTACATTGATGATGTGATGATAAAATCCAAGGGATACAAGGAGCATCTAGCTGATTTGCGGGAGACCCTGGAATGCACAAGAAAACATGGTCTAAAGATGAACCTTAATAAGTGTGCCTTTGGAGTATCAGCTGGACAATTCTTGGGTTTCATGGTCCACGAGAGAGAAATCGAAGTTGGTCAAAAAAGCATAAAAGCGATTGATGAGGCAGTGCCTCCGACTATTAAAACAGAGTTACAATCTTTGCTTGACAAAATTAATTTTATCAGGAGGTTTATTTCGAATTTGCCAGAGAGAGTTCTATCATTTTCTCCCTTGTTGAAGTTGAAAAATGATCAAGAATTTAAATGGGGGTGATGTACAACAAAAGGCATTTGAGGAGATAAAAGAATATATGAAATGTCTGCCCGTGCTGGTCCCTCCTCAGCAAGGTAAGCCTTTTAAGTTGTATATATCGGCCGATAACCAGACAATTGGATCGGCCCTGATGCAAGAGTTAGAAGGGAAAGAGCGAGTTGTTTTCTATCTCAGTAGGAGGCTTCTGGATCTAGAGACAAGATATTCTCCCGTTGAAAAGATATGCTTATGCTTATATTTCTCTTGCACTAAGTTACGACATTACTTGTTGTCGACTGAGTGTACAGTTGTCTCCAAGACTGATGTGATCAAGCACATGCTATCAATGCCAATATTGAATGGAAGAATGGGAAAGTGGATTCTTGCGTTGTCAGAATTTGACTTGAGGTATGAATCGACTAAAGCAGTCAAAGGGCAAATAATAGCCGATTTTGTCACTCAGCATCATAAGCCAATTGTTGGCTATGTGGAACCGGTATCCTGGACGTTGTTCTTTGATGGGTCATCATGCAAGCAAGGTGGTGGCATTGGTATTGTTACTATTTCACCTCGGGGGGCAAGTTTCGAGTTTGCTTTTTCAACTGAACCGACGATTACCAACAACCAAGCGGAATATGAGGCTATTCTTAAGGGGCTTCAACTTCTTCATGAAGTAAAGGTCGAAGCAATTGAAGTATTTGGAGATTCATAGTTAATTATTAATCAGTTGATCGGCCTATATGAGTGCAAAGATGATACTCTAAGGGGATATTATGATGAGTGCCAAAGGTTGCTCAAGGAATTTCCTCATGTCTCTTTTCAACATATTCCGAGGGCATAGAATCAAGAGGCTAATCGTTTAGCTCAAAGTGCATCAGGTTATCGAGTGTTTCAAGAAGTCTTAAGTAGTGAAACCTCGAATAATGATTGGAGAGTTGAAATAGCCGATTACCTTAGGAATCTATCACAGAAAGTTACCAGAAAGCTAAGTTATAAATCAACTAAGTATGTTTTACTGGATGATAAGCTATATTACAAAACAGTCGATAGGATGTTGCTCAAGTGCTTAAGCCAAGAGGAAGCTAAGGTGTTGATGGGCGAAGTGCATGAAGAGATATGTGGAGCTCATCAATCGGCTTATAAGATGAAGTGGATTATTCGTAGAACTAGATATTTTTGGCCAACAATATTGGAAGACTGTTTTGAATATTATAAGGGGTGCCAAGACTGTCAACGTTTTGGTAATGTCCAGAAATCGCATGCATCGGCTATGAATCCAATAATCAAACCATGGCTGTTTCGAGGCTGGGGAATTGATTTAATTGGCCAGCTTTTTCCGCCCTCAAGTAAAGAACATAAGTTCATATTGCTAGCAACGAATTACTTCACTAAGTGGGTTGAGGCAATTCCTTTGAAGATGGTAACCTCAAAGAACATGGTTGATTTTGTCAAGGAACATATTGTGTATCGTTTTGGGATTCCTCAAACTATCACTACCGATCAAGGGACAATGTTCACATCAGAAGAGTTCGGAGATTTTGCTGCCAGTATGGGAATTAAGCTACTAAATTCTTCTCCTTACTATGCCCAGACTAATGGTCAGGCAGAGGCATCCAATCAGATTATGATTAAGCTGATCAAAAAAAAGATTGAGGAACAACCAAGGAAGTGGCATTCGACACTTAATAAGGCACTATGGGCAATAGGATGGCCTGCCATGGATGGATTAAAATGTCCCTTATGAACCTGTGTATGGTCACAATGCAGTCCTTTCTTGGGAGATTCAAACTAGATCGAGGCGTATCTCGTTGCAAAATGATTTGTCAGCCGAAGTCTACAAGAATCTTATGATAGACGACTTGGAGGACTTAAGTTGCCATCGGCTGCGTACTCTTGAGAATATCAAAGCCAATAAACTGAGGGTTGCAAAATATTACAATAAAAGGGTCGTCCCGTCAGCGAGAGAAGGGAGAAGGGGAGAGGGACGCGGCCTGTAGCCGTGCCAAGTGGGCCAGCCCAAGCAGAGAGAAGGGGGAGGTCTGGGCCTAGTCGACAGTGTGGGGAGGAAAGAAGGGGAAGGAATGGGCCGCGGCTGCGGGCCTAAGAGGAGGGAGGGAAGGAGATTGAGCCCGAGGAGTTTTCCCATTTATGAATTCCTTTTCTATTTCCCATATTAAACTAGATGCACAAATGAATGATATGAATTGACTTCAAGGGAATTTGAAAAGGTGGAGAGCTTGGAAAACCAAGGGAGAGTTCAAGGAGATTATTTGGATGGAGAAAAAGGAAATTGCCAAGGAGAATTATTTAGTGCCAAATAAATTCTAGGGCAAACATACAAGCATTTCAAGCAACAAGCATTCAAACAATCATTTCATCACTCCACACATTCTAACCTAAAAGTATATGGTGAATTGTGATGCAGGGTTTTGGAAAACATTTTACTTTAAAAGTGGTTTCGTAGGGAATAAACTAATCATGTTTTAATTGTTTGTAAAGTTTTTAAAAAGTCAAAATTTTAGTGGATTTAATCATGATGCAAAAACACGGGTGTTACACTTAGCTAGTCCACTCAGCCTGGACAACCTCGTCCACAGCAAAATACAAACTAACCGACTGTAACCCCAACCGTGGTCCCTTTATAGAAGTCTTATTATTTTTTATTTATTTTATGTATATATTCTTTTGAAAAAAAAAATCAGACAAAAATACAATGAAGAAAATAATACACGTTACACATTGAAACATTTACTGTGTTATAGTTCAGGTAGATTAGACATGTTCTAATTAGGTCAAGTTTTGATTTCCATGGTCAGTTCTTGTGTTCAAGTGAGTGAGTAGTTTTTTTGACAAAACTGAATGAAAAGAGGAAGTGTCGTACTGACGAAACTGAATAATCTAATCAGATTGCTGTGGGTCCAACCCAACATGCGCAGCGAAGCAGAAGCCCTATCTATCTATCTATGTATGGGCGTTGGGCACTCGAGGCCAGAGCGATTGATCGCGAATTCGCGACGCCTACAATTCACAATCCTCAACTCCACCGGCCGCCGCGCCGCGCCGCCATGGGGGTGGTCACGATAGCCAAGCGGAGGCTGGAAGAGGAAGAGCTCCTGGCCGACCGGATCAGCACCCTCCCGGACGGCGTCCTCGGCGACATCGCGTCCCTCCTCCCCACCGATGACGGCGCCCGCACGCAGGTGCTCTCCTCCCGCTGGCGTGGCTCTCCGCTCCTCTCAATCTCGACCTCCACAACGACCCAGCTGGCCGCGGCATCCTCCCCAGCGATATCTCTCATGTCCTCTCTGCGCACCCTGGCCTTGGCCGCCGTTTCGTCATGCCACCACACCGCTACGGCATGGGGTATCACTACCGGAAACCGGCACTTTGCCAAGTGCCGGAAGCTTTGCCGAGTGTATTTTATCGGGCACTCGGCAAAGATGGCTTTGCCAAATGTTTTTTCGGCACTCGGCAAAGATGGCTTTGCCGAGTGTTTTTTTTTTTGCACTCGGCAAAGATGTATTTTGCCGAGTGCCATTTTTCGGCACTCGGCAAAATTCGTCTTTGCCGAGTGCCTTTTTTTGGCACTCGGCAAAGAGGTATTTTGCCGTGTGCATTTTTTTTGGCCCTCGGCAAATTATTTTTTTGAAGCAATTTTTGAGGCTCGAAATGAATTTAAATGAAAAACTTTTCAACTACAAAGTTGCATAACTTCTCGAGATTTACAAAGTTTATTTTGATCATTTCTTCATTTGACAAAACGACAATAACGTTGTTCATAAAATCTACATCTCTCTTATATGTCTCATATTAGTTTCATGAAAGTAGAAAAGGGATATATAAGATTTGTGAATAATGTTACTACCACTATGTCGGATGAATAAATGACCAAAATAAACTTTGTAGATCTTGAGAAGTTATGAAATTTTGTAGTTGGCAATATTTTGATTTGAAATCATCTTGTCATGCAAAAACGACGTTTGAATTTGAAAATTTTAAAATTTGAATTTTTCAAAAGACCTCGGATGGAAAAACTTCCTAAATGAAAATTGTAGATCTCCAAAAGTTATGAAACTATGTAGTTGACAACCTTTTGATTTGAAATCATCTTATCATGCAAAACTACGTTTGAATCTCTCAAATTTAAAATTCGAATTTTTCAAACGACCTCGGATGGAAAAACTTCCTAAATAAAAATTGTAGATCTCGAAAAGTTATGAAACTTTATAGTTGACCACTTTTTGATTTAAATTCATTTAGAGCCTCAAACAAGTAATTTACTCTCGGTTTAGTATAATATATGAGGATAGATAACGGAATTTAGACACAAAGTGATAGTGTAGTGCAGTGGTAGAGCAGCAGTCACGCGAGTGAGGATTCGTGAGTTCGAATCCCACCGACCGCGTTAGCCGCGAAATTTGCGCAAAAAATGCAGCGACTTCGATGGCTGGTGGCGCTGGACGGACGGGCGTTGGCCGGTGGCGGCCTTCCCCGAAAAAAACTTTTGCTATTATTTTTGGGTTTTTTTCACATTTTTATTTTGCCGAGTGTAAATCTTTGCCGAGTACTTTTCCGACACTCGGCAAAGGCTTTGCCGAATGTCCGACAAAAAGCACTCGGCAAAGGCTTTTTTGCCGATTAATTCTTTGCTGAGTGCCCTTTGCCAAGTGCGGCACTCGGCAAAGCCTTTGCCGAGTGTATTTCGGGCTTTGCCGAGTGCTGCAGACACTCGGCAAAGTGCCAGTTTCCGGCCCACCATGACGATCCTGGATGGCTGGCTCCAATCCCCCGCCCTCGGCAACCTCCAGGAGCTCGAGTTCCGCGACTCTATGCTACCGCCATCAGTACACCGCCTTTCGCGCACCCTTTGCGTCGCTCTCTTCAGTGGCATCAGTTTCGCACCAGGTAGTTTCCCGCTCCATTGGCCGCTTCTCAAGCAGCTGACTCTTTCCAACGTCGGCATCTTGGAGAGCTCTCTGCACGCCATGCTCGCTGGCTGCCCTGTCCTGGAGAGCTTGCTGCTACTTCGCAACGGCTGCTTCCGTCGACTGCAAATTCTGTCTTCTAGTCTCAGGAGTATCGGCGTGCGTTCTGGTGATTCTGGAAACAACTTACGGGAGCTCGTCATCGAGGATGCCCCGTGTCTAGAAAGATTACTGTATTTTGGAGGGAATGTGAACATCTCGGTAATCTCTGCACCAAGATTGGCTATTTTGGGTAATTTCTTTGAAGGCTTTCCCAGGCTTCAGTTCGGGGCCACGGTTTTTCAGGTACATACATGTATCATTGGCATCCTCACTTCCAGCCTCACGAGGGATCCAAACTAAACCCTTTTTGCTTATCAATCATGCATGAGGTGTTAATTCTATGCTTAAAACTCAGGGATCAACCATTGTTACCATGTCAGCGGTGGTGCGCAGTGTAAAGGTTCTTGCCTTATGTGATGCCAAACTTTGCCTGGATGCGGTTCTTAACTTAATGCAGTGCTTTCCCCACTTGCAGAAGTTGTACATTAAGGTGACTGACTCCTGTGCCAGAGCGTGCATCCGCATTCTTTTGTCGCTTCTAACATCAATACTGTTCTAAAGTTAGGTTGACCACTGAAGCTGTTTCTCTGTCCACTTTGCCTTTTCAGATAACACGAGTTTGGGGAAAAGGTTGGTGTACATACCGAAAACTTAATAGTACCCTTGACATTGGTCTGAGAAAAATTGTGCTAAGAAATTATAGAGGCAACAAGTCATATATTAACTTGGCTAGGTTCTTTGTATCAAATGCAAGAGAGCTGGAGTCAATGAGGTTTGAGATAGAAGGCGCTATGTTAGCACCACATGGATTCGAAGGCAACAGAGGCTGCTCCGTATCAAAAATAACGCTAGTGGTGCTCAGTTGGACTTTGTATCTCCTAATATATTGACTGGGTCTCTTGAAGACCAACATGCTGAACAAGTACACGATCTATCAGCCGACCCTTTTCACAGGTTTCAATAGTTTTTTCTAATCACACCAATGGAACATTTTTCTGGTGATCCAGCAAGGTCTAGTCATTTTGCAGTGTGTTGACATTTGTTATCTTCTCAAGGCATACTGTAATTAATCAACCAATTTGGTGTTATATTTCATTTGAAAAGAGAAGTCTTGAGATTTCCATTGTTTCTTTCCACAGGGTTCATTGGGGTTTTTTTTTTTTTTTTTGCATATATCTGCGTCAAATCATATTACTGTCTAATCCATTCAGTTTCGTCAAAAAGACCTTTTTGGTAAGCCATGAGTTGCACGATTATTGTGTCAAATCCAGTCTTGTTCCATGCATAGTACCAAGTTAATTAGTTGTGGAACATGGTGATAATCTATGTGAATGTATTTGATCTTCTATATATATATTTAATGTAAGAACGCTCTCTTATTTTTACATTTTCATTAGACTCTACCTCTCCCTTAACTCATTTTCACCTCATTTGTAAATGAACTGCCCAAGACTAAGGCACTAGGCTGTTTTCTTCTTGGTACCTATTGCAGTATATAAGGATATCAAGATACTTAAAAATATAGAATCCATCGTTGTCCTATATATTACTTCCTGTTTTTTTTTTACACCTGAAACTGTAAGGTTCATAATACAATGTCCTAGGTCACATGAAAATATGCTTATTAGCAATACTCATTCATGTGTTTTTTTGGTGTGGGAACATTCCTTGTATTATGCATGATAGGGAAGGATGAGATAAGGCGATGTCGTGATGTTTACAAAAATTTGGTTATGTGTTGTCTTGCCTTACTGGTCTTGTTTGTAAGCAGAAAAGACCTGCTTTTCTACTACTGAACTTCAACACGTAATGGAAGTGAAGAAGGGATGTGGTTCTGTTTTATAAAAGAAGCAAATGAGCATTTCAATTCAAAGCACTAGAAACTGCTACGTGATTTCTGTTAGCCCACAGGATCACCGGCTCAGGTGAGTCGACCACTCACCAATCTTGCCGACCATGACAAACGTTGTCCGACCACACACTATGGCTAGAAGTAGAAGAAGTGAGGGAGAACAGAGCATACACACACAACAGAGACACCAAGCGTTTGGCCGGAGCCCTGTATAGGAGATGACAAATCTGAACTCTCTATCTTTACTGAGTTGCAGTGGCAAACTATATATACAACTCTATCCATCTAGTCCTAGTACAGCTGTCATGCTGCAATAGTGACCGGATGAGACAGCAGGGCTGACTCTAGCGCCTGCTCCTGTTGTGGCTACAGTGCGGCAGGTGAGCCGTTCGGCGCCTGCCCCTACAGCGGCTACAATACCACAACAGGGTACCTTTTCGGCGCCGCCTTCCCCTGACGTGTGTTCACACAAGGGAGCAGTAGATTATCTAAACATTCTTCCTCTAATCCTACTGCTAACCCTTGAACCCTCTCCATGCCGATCATCTCCTTCAGCTCCGTGAGTCAAAGACGGCCGAGCGGCTTGGTGAGAACGTCCGCGAGTTGCCGACCAGTTTCGACGAACTCGTTGATGATCTGCCCTCCATCGACACAGTCCCTGAGGAAGTGGAACTTCACGTCGATGTGCTTGCTCCGGTCATGGAGAACCGAATTCTTCGTGAGGGCGATGGTGGGCTGGTTGTCCACCATCAGTGCTGGTGGGTGAGCTTCGACACAGGTCAGCTCTCTCAGCAGCCGGCGCAGCCACACAACTTGGCACACCGCTGTGGCCGCTGCTACGTACTCTACCTCACACATAGATAGCGCCACCACCTTCTGTTTTAGTGACAGCCATGAAATTAGAGCTGACCCGAGGAAGACGAGCACGCCAGAGGTGCTCCGTCGTCCGTCGATGTCCCCCGCCATGTCTGCATTGCTGAACACAGTGAGCTGCAGCCTACTTCCGCCAGTCTTGGGAAAGATGATCCCCTGATCCACCGTCCCCTTGATGTAGCGTAGTAGCCGCTTCACTGCAGCCCAATAATCCTCTCGAGGATCTTCCATGAAGCGACTGACATAGCCCACAACGAAAGCAATGTCCGGCCTCGTGTGGACTAGGTAGCGCAGACCGCCGATGATTCTCCAGTAGAGTGTTGCATCCACCTTCGTCGCGGTACTGGCCTTCGTTAGCTTCAGCCGCTCCTCCATTGGAGTCACGCATGGCTTGCACTCAGCCATGCCGCTCCGCTCCAACACCTTCGAGGCATATGCACTCTGACTGGGCGTGAGTGCCTCCTTCCCCTATCTCACCTCGATGCCGAGGTAGAAGGAGAGCGCGCCGAGATTGCTCATTCAAAAATGAGCCGCCATATCGTACTTGAAGCTGTCAATGTCCTCCGCACACGCGCCGGTGACGATCAAGTCGTCCACATACATGCCGACGACAAGCTCCTCCTTCCCCGTTGCCGCGTGTAGAGTGCGTGCTCGGTTGCGCACCTCGTGAACCCAAGCTCGCCCAGCGTGGCATCAAGCTTAGGGTTCCACGCTCGTGGGGCCTGCCAGAGCCCATAGAGCGCCTTGCGCAGTCGAAGCACCCTGTGCTCCGCTCCCTTGATGGCGAAACCTAGAGTTTGCCTGACGAAGACCGTCTCCGCCAGCTCGCCGTTGAGGAAGACCAATTTTACGTCCAGATGATGGACGCGCCAGTCCTTCGCTGCTGCCAAGGCTAGTAGCAAACGGACAGACTCCATGCGCGCTACTAGCACAAAGACTTCCTCAAAGTCGATGCCCTCATGCTAGACAAAGCCTCAGGCGATGAGGAGCGCCTTGTGCTTGACAATGGCCCCTTGCTCGTCCCGCTTAACTTTATACACCCACTTTAGTCTGATCGGATGACATCCTGGAGGTGGATCGACGAGCTTCCAAGTCTCATTTTCATCGATCGCCTTCATCTCCTCCATTATCACCCATCGCCGGTGTGTATCGCGCTCGGCCAGCGTGAATGTGGGTGGTTCCTCTGCACTAACGAGCAGTAGTTCTGGGTTATTGAGCAGCCTACCTGCCAAGCCTGAGGGCCCTATGGCGCCGATGATGTCGTCCAGCCTGTGGAACCGCACCTCTTCACCGTCGTGGAAGGCATCCACGAACTCAGTGATGTCACTTGGAGGTGAGGCGAACTCGATTAGTGTTGATGGAGTTCCCTGTTCTACCGAAGTGATCGGCGCAGCACCTGGAGTGCTCGGCACCCTGGATGTAGTGCCTGGCACTACTCCTGGACCGCTCGTCACCACTCCTGGAGTGGTCTACACCCCTCCCGAAGTGCTTGACACCCATCTTGCAGTGGTCGGCACCACTGCAAGACCGGGGCTCCGCTATGGGAGTGCTCGGCACTATCCTGGAGTGATCGCCACCACTGCAGGACCTCCCGACTCCACTCGTGGAGTGCTCGGCACCCCTCCTAGAGTGCTCCGCATCCCTCCTGGAGTGCTCGGCTCTATTGCTGGAGTGCTCGGCACCTCTTCCCTAATGTCTCCACCACCGTGGATGACCAAGTGCTCGACGACGAAGGTGCTGGTGAAGCCGCCAGCTTCCCCCATGCTTAGACTGTTCTAGTCCCAAGCCACCTTCTCGTCAAACAAAACATCACGTGAGACAAGCACCTTGTCTCCGCATGGGTCATAGAGCCAGTACGCCTTGGTACCCTCCACATAGCCCAAGAACACCATCGGTGTGCTCCAGTGCTCCAGCTTGGTCAGGACCGGCTTCGTCTTCCTAACGTGGCCGATGCAGCCGAATGTCTGGAGGAAGGACACGCTCAGCTTGTGTCCATGCCAAGCCTCAAATAGTGTCTTACCCTTCAGGGCCTTGGTGGGAGCACAGTTGAGGATGAACACCGCCGTGGTCATCGTCTCACCCTAGAACCTTGTCGGCATGCCCTTGGCCTTCATCATGGATCGAGCCATGCCGACCAACGTCTGGTTCCGCCGCCCCACCACGCCATTCTGCTATGGCCAGTATGGCGCGGTGTGGTGTCACACTACACCCTAATCCGCACAGTACGCAGTGAACTCCACTGAAGTGAATTTGCCACCGCGATCAGTCCTTAGCACGTGGAGCTTCTTGCCGCTCTCGGCCTCTGCGCGTATCTTGAACTTCTTGATTGCCGCCGCCACTTCCTCCTTGATCGTCAGGAGTTGCAGCCACATGTAGCGACTGCAATCATCCACAAGCAGGAGAAAGTACCACTGACCACCGTTTGTGGATGGTGTGATTGGCCCATAGAGATCGCCGTGGACGAGCTCGAGAGCGTCCATTGCGCGATACTTGGCCGCCTTTGGGAACGACAGCCTCCTCTTCTTCCTGGCTAGGTAGCTATCACACAGCTCGCCTCCATGCTCGATGTGGGGTAGCCCTTGGACCATCTTCTCTAGCTGACCAAGTGAGTCGAAGCTGAGATGTCCGAACCGGGCATGCCACAGCCACGGTTCCTCGATGTGCCTTGCCGCCAGGCACACTGGCTGCTCCACCTTCAAGTCGAGTAGGTACAACTAGTTCTGGGACCTCTTCACCTTGGCAAGAAGTCGTTGTTCCTGGTCCCTGATCCTGAGGACTCCGTCCTTGATCAGTCACTCGCTACCGTGCTCATCTAGCTGGCCAATGCTAATGATGCTGGAATGCAGCTGTGGGATGTAATATACATCTATTAACGCGTGGTGCTCGCCGTTCTGGCACCTGAAGATGATGGTGCCGCGCCCTCAGATAGCCACCCTTGAGCCATCACCAAACTTTACCGTACCGATAACATCGTCGTCGAGCTCGAAGAAGGCTGCCTTGGAGCCCGTCATGTGGTTGCTGGCACCAGAGTCTAGATACCACCGCTACTCCTGCTCACCGCCCACATGTTCGAGGTGCACTTGGGCGCGTGGTTCGTCGAGGTTGACAGCCTTCAGGGCCTTCCTAGGTCCTTCGCCCGCAATCACCTCTCCCTTCTCCTCGGCCTCGACATCGTGCAGTGCACAGAACATCGTCATCAGGATAGTAGCCTCATCATCATTGTCAGCTTGCACTAGATGAGCCTCGGCCTTCTTCTCCTGCTTGCGATTTGGGCACTCCCGTGCCCAATGGCCCGTATTCCCGCAGCGCCAGCAGACGTTGGGGTTGACCTGCTTTTTCTTCTCCGAAGAAGCCTTGCCGCGGCGCTTGCCATCGCCACCGTGGCTGGAGGAGGCTACCCTGGAGTTCCTCCGAGCAGCCCACTCCTCCTCTGTCAGCAACAGTTTGCCGCTGTCCTTCATTGCTGTCGCCTACTCCAGGCGCTCATCCACCGCCCACAGATGGCCTGTCACATCCTCAATGGTAAGGGTGGACAAGTCCAGCATCGTCTCTATGGAGAGAGCGATCTAGATGTACTTTACCGGCACGGAGGGGAGGTACATGGAGACCGCCTCCTCTTCATCGATGGTGACATCATGGCTCTTCAGCTTGCCGACGAGCGTCTACAAGTGGAGGGAGAAATCTTCCACCGATTCACCATCCTTGAACTTGTGGTTGGCATACTCCTGCTTCAGATGCTGGGCCGTCGCCTTCTTTGTGTGGTCGGAACCGACGCGCATCGCCGCAATGGCCTCCCACGCCTCCTTAGCAGAGCTTTTCGCCCCCAACGGCTCCCTATACTCTGCCGGTACAGCAGCGAGGATAGCCTCCAACGCTGACATGTCATCTTGTTCATTGTCGGTGCCCTTGTCAACAGCATTCCAGAGCCGTCAGGCTCTGAGCTTGACCTTCATGGTCACCAACCACTCTCCATAGTTGGTGCAAGTCAGCGTTGGCCAACTGATGCCACTGACCTCCCGCACCGTGTGAATAATGACCTTCTGTCGTGGCTGGGCAGCTACAGCAGTGCCACTGTTGTTGTCCATCTCCAAACCGTCCGTCATCGCCAGCGATTAGTCCGGCAACGGCGCTTGTACGGCTCCGATACCACTTGTTAGCCCACAGGATCACCGGCTCAGGTGAGTCGACCACTCACCAGTCTTGCCGACCACGACAAACGTTGTACGACCACACACTATGGCTAGAGGTAGAAGAAATGAGTGAGAACAGAGCATACACACACAGCAGAGACAACAGCTTTGGCCGGAGCCCTGTATAGGAGATGACAAATCTGAACTCTCTATCTTTACTGAGTTGCAGTGACAAACTATATATACAACTCTATACATCTAGTCCTAATATAGCTGCCATGCTGCAACAGTGACTGGATAAGACAACTGGGCTGACTCTGGCGTCTGCTCCTGCTGTGGCTACAGTGCGGCAGGTGAGCCGTTCGGCGTGTGCCCCTGCAGCGGCTACACTACCACAGCAGGGTAACTTTTCGGCGCCGCCTTTCCCTACCGTGTGTTCACATAAGGGAGCAGTAGATTATCTAACAATTTCTACCCAATTTTAGTTTGGTTCAACATCTTGTGGTTTGAAATTAAGTCACTTTAGCAGAAACTTGTTGACTTCTGATGTTTCTCTATCTTCTTGTACCGACAATCAGGTAAAAGATTCAAGTAAACCATATATATCTAGCCTTTCTATATATCTCCTTCAGTTGTCGGGACCTCTCCAGCGGTGGGCTTGGTGCCGTCGATCCCCTAGTTCATCGAATCACTTGTCTGCCGCTGGCGGAGCCGCTCATCGCACCTACGCCGATTCGTCGCATCGCTCGCCGCACCAGCCCAATCGTGCCGAGAAGGAGTGATCGCCTTGCCGCCAAGACGCACCTTCAGGACCCCAAGCCCGAAGCACAAGCGAAGAAGGTAATGTTCAACAAGTGGAACGCCAACAAAGGGACGGCACCAGCTGAAACCCCAGACGCATCGTTCGCTGAGAAGTTCCATGCAACCTTTCGCCGAGCCTCTGTCGTCCTCCAAGCGAGCGGCAATGAGGGAGCTCTTCCCTGCTGCAGGGGTGGGGGCTCGGGCCGCGGCTAGGTCAATCTTCGACAAGGATCATCGCTCTTTTCGGTCGCACATTAAGTTTCCTAGTTTGGCAAACAAGTTTACACTCCACTGTGGTGCCTTTTGTTTGTGTTCAACCCCATCACTTGTGGCATCTCGCCGTGATGTGATGTTGGGCGTGTATGACTCTTAACTTCTTCTTAATGAAACACGTGCTATGCATGTTTTCGAAAAAAAGAATATTGAATTAGAAATGAATTGGAAAGAAGATCACTGGACGGCTTTAGCCTGAGGTATTTCTTATCTCAAGAACGAAATTACTGACATCACCATCAAAGAATAGCAGGCCATAACATATGAGTTTTTGATATTACAAGAAAACATGTGTGCGCGCTTCATAGTGCTCACGATTCAGAGATTGTTCTTGAGCATCTCCAATGTTCAGTTCAGTTTTTTCAACAATGTCGAGAATTCAGAGCTTGTTGCTGAGGAGTCTACTTTGAGGTCATTGCCGAACTATATGTCTTGCCTGCGCGTTGAGCCGCCGCAGTTGACCAAGTTGTAGTAGGCTTGCCTCTGCATCTCAGTCCACTGGCCGATGTTGTAGCCGAATACTCCAGTGAGAAGTTGAGACTTGAGTACTGAGAGTGAGCTCTGTTCAAAATGCGAATGACAGAAATAAGGAGCAGGGGAGTTTGAGGCTGCAACAATGGTCGCTCACCCAGATCCTGGACTGCATCTCGTTCTCCGTATTCTGGAACATGACCTTGAGTCCTCGACGAACTCATGCAGGTTGTTGAGCTTGGGGATGCTGCCTCAGTCGGCCAGCCTGAGCGGCGTGTCGGGCATGACGAACGAGATGGCCGTGGTATTGCCCGGTGACATTAATTGCTGCTGACCTAGGTCCAGATGGTCGACCTCAGGTTCCACAATCTGCGACGATGGGCTCCCTCTGGCGTGACCACTGCAACGCGTGGCGCCGCGGTCATCGGGCTCGACTCGACCTCTGCGACCACAACCTCGGAAGGTGTCATTCCTCTGCTTCACTTTGCATCCAGCAGGCAGCAGCGATGGCAACAAGAACGAAAACCAGACCTCCAGCTCCACAAGACCAGCTCCATTCCACCGCTTTGCCTTCAGATGCACACGCAGGGTCTTCAGGTCCACAAGACCAGGTTCCTGGAGCTCTCAGAGCCGATGGTGTCGGCCTTTGTCGTGTTGAATTATGGAACCTCGCATTCTTGTCTGGGCTGGACTTGTCCTCCAATGATACAGAAGTGGTGAAAACTGAAACATATATAACCGATTGTGCCCGGACTGTACAACGAGACAAGAACATTTACTATATATAGGCTATCATGTACGATACAGGTGCTAGCTTTTTCATTTTTGTTTAGTCAGCATTCCGCTACTGAACAGTCCTCCACCTGGACATGCAAGAAAACCATTCTACTACTAACAGTCCTTTGATCATAAATATCATGCATTCAACAAAAAAGACTTATCTGAACATTTGTAAGCGTTAATCATACAATAAGATACATAGCCATTCTACTGTTCTTTGAACTAATTGAATAGCAGGCCCAAACTACTAACCAACTGCAAGCCTATTCTGGCCAATACACCAAACCATAACTTTAGTACTACTGTTCTAGAACACTGAAAATAAGCAGTCATTCTAAATTTTCTGCACTAGCAAGGATCTAGAACAAACAGAAGCATGTGGTCAGGATCTTACAAAGGAAATAAACGATTTTCAGTTAGCAACGAAACAGCAATTACTGCTGAAAAAGCTTCCAAATGAGTTATCATGGGCGTCTCCAATTTTTCATCGAAGACCTATCTTATCACCCTTTGCAAATATCGCCGCATTGCCTGTTAGGTCAGTTCAGGTGAAATAATGTCTAGCATCTTCCAACCAACGAAAAGTATTTCTTTTGAGTCTTAAAGCCCTGGATTCATATTTCATTATTCTTTTTACGGGTACCTATAAGTTGTGATCTGAATTTGGTCTTGGTGACATATTTGTTATCACTGTATCTTCAATTCGTGCTGCCTGTGCATCAAAGATCATAGAATTTACTTGAGTCGCAATATGGAACAAGGACTAGGATACATGCCAATTCAAAAAGGTTTTGCCCTTCTTTTTCCTATGAGAAGCTTACAAGAATTTGGCGCATGCAGAGGTGGTGCTCACTCAAGTACTCCAAGTCTCCAACAGAACTAGGGTTCTAGAAATTTGGCCCATTCTGGTTGAGGCATCGATGATTACATTATCTGATATGATAATCACTTATGAAAAGAATAAGAAAATTAACGTAGTATGTCACTGGAAACCGAGTGTTCAACGCTGGCTACCTTTCTGACAAAACTGAATGAATTGAAGAAGTGTCATTTATACTGACGAAACTGAACGATCTAATCAGATTGCAGTGGGCCCGCCCAGCACAACCCAACATGCACAGCCATCTTATGTATATATGGGCGTTCGAGATCGTAGGCCGTTATAAGCATCGAATTCCCGATCTTCACTCCACCGACCGCCGCCGCGCCGCCGTCCCTCTCCCGCCATTGGAGTCGTCACCACTGGTGAGTCGTTGGATGGCACTAAAGCAGATCTTATGTATATAAGAGTTAGAAAATAATACGGCAGTGAACAGAAAGTTGAAGAAGTAATTAGCCTAAGTATTTATTTTTTTTTAAAAAAAAGCAAGATAAAAATGTTCTGTTGATCTATTCAGAATCTATGCACTAGGATCGATTCAAAATCTCCTTAATTCTGAGCGATTAATAGCATGTTGCTGTGACATGAAATTTTCTGTGATTTTGTACACAGAAATTATGCTCTTGTGTGCTATCTTTTCTCTTGGTAGAAAATTATATTGCTGCAGCTAGTTACTAGGCTCAAAAGTGTTCAGGAATCTGACTATTTACTCTCTCTCCTTTTTATCATGCACTCACCAATTAATTTTATTAAGTTAATATACTTCCTTGTGTCAGGCCCAAACTGTATGCTCATCTGATTGCATATGCCTTCAGCGAGTAGATTGGGAAACGGAGGAACTCTTGTTGAATCACCTTAAAGAAGTAGAAATTACTGGATGGAGAGGAACTCAACATGAAGTTGCTTTTGTGAAACGACTTTTCGATTGGGGGACAAAGCTTAAAGAGATGACAGTAAATTTCCATCGTTCAATCTCTGAAGTCAAGGCCAAGGAGCTGTACCAAATATTTCAGAGTTTCTCTAGGCCAGGAATATGCACGAAATTTTACCTATATAATCAGAAGCACAGGAAGGTGTTATATGCACCTGAGTACTATAGCATACCAGTTTCTCACTGTAGGTACTTCTTTATGGTTTATGATTTTTTGTTATTAACGGTACTGTATGAGAGCATCAAAATGTTAGAAGATCTTAAAGGAAAATGTTGAGGTCCATTATATTTTGTATTTTGTTTATGGAAGTTGAAGCCATTTTTTTAACAAGCTGGAAGTGTTAAGAAGTTAAGAACCAAATATAGGCATGTTAAACATCAGCGATTGTATGACCCTGGTTGCTTTCCGCTGCCATTTTACCTTCGTAAACAAGCTAATGATATTTAGAACACGGATAATATCTCTATAACCCCCTTTATTTTACTTCCTTAAAAAACGCAGGATATAGGGAACTATCAATACATGATGGAAAAAATGACAGTGCTCCTTGACATTACATTTTTGCGCCTGATGGTAATGGCAAATGGACATGCCTTTGAGGCCGGCGTATTCCATGTTCTCAGATTGTCTACTGGTATAAGAAGGTTGATGCTGCAGTCAGTTGCTACTGGCTCAGAGGTAAAATTTCTTTGTTTGCCTAATACTCTCTCGAGACACAGAAAAAAGGCAGCGTTTTGGTTCCTAAAAGGCATTTTTGACAATTAATTTCTGTTATATAGTATATAATGAATGCCAAATTAAATTAAAGCATTATGAAACTATTTTTCAAGGTAGATCGATGCATGCTGTTTTTATGAAAAAAAAACATGTGTTTGTATTTAGGTCCTATTTGGATCCAAAGAGATAGTAGTTAGCTGCTAATAATTAGCTCCTTGGATCTAAACAGATCTAGCTAATAGTTTAGCTAATTGTTAACTGAGTATCCAACTAACAACTATTTTATTAGTTGGAGCAAACTAACTAATAGTAGCTAATATTAGTTGTGATCTATTTGCTAGCTAACTATTAGCAGCTAATTGATCCAAACAAACCCTTAGTTGGACATGGAACACAACTTGTTTTCTTACTGGAGTGAGTATTGAAGTTCCCAGGGAAGTAATGGGAAGAAACCTGCATTTTTTTTGGCGAATATATGGTTTATTTTATATCCTAATGAGCACTTTAATCTGTAGATTTAACTGTTGTTGGTATACTATTTGGGCTGTAAGTCGTAGCTCTCTTTCCTCGTTATTGTTAGCCTGTTTGAAATATATGGTTGTGGAGCTGTGGTGAGTCGTTGGATGGCACTAATGCAGATCAACCTTGGTAATGTATATAACAGTTAGAAAATAATACGGCAGTGGACAGAAAGTTGAAGGTGTAATTGGCCTAAGTATTTTTATTTTTTTAAGAAGGTTATGGGTCCATTCAGAACCTATGCACTAAGATTGATTCAAAATCTCCTTAATTTTCTGCAATTAATAGCATGTTGCTGTTACATGGAATTTTTTGTGATTTTATTAGAAAATTATATTGCTGCAACTACATACTAGGCTGAATTATATTTTAGTTGTTGATGTCAACACATTGGCACACTTCAAAAATGTTCAGGAATCTGACAATTTACTCTCCCCCCTCTCACTCTCACTCTCTCCTTTTTGTCATTCAATCATCAATCGATTATATTAAGTTGATACTTGTGTCAAGCCCAAGCTGTATGCCCATCCGATTGCATATGCGTTCAGCCAGTGGACTGGGAAACTGAATCATCTTGAAGAAGTAGAAATCAGTGGATGGAAAGGAACTCAACATGAAGTTTCTATGTGAAACGACTTTTCGATTGGGGGACAAAGCTTAAAGAGATGACATTAAATTTTGATCGTAAAGTCAAGGCCAAGGAGCTATACCAAATATTTCACAGTTTCTCTGGGCCAGGAGTATGCATGAAATTTTACCTATGTCAGAAGTTATATGAACCTAAGGACTAGCACACCAGGTTGTCACCTTAGACACTTTTTTATGGTTTATTTATGTTTTCTTGTTAAAAACCGTACTATACAAGAGCATCAAAATGCTAGCAGATCTTAAAAAGCAATGTTGAGATCTAGTATATTTTTTATTGTGTTTATGAAAGTTGAAGCCTTGTTTTTCTTTTCTGAACAAGATGGAAGTCCCCAAATATAGGCACGCCCTTCTTGCTAGCCGCTGCCATTTTACCTCAGTAAACAACCTGATGGTATTTAGGTATTTAGAAAAGGGATAAATATATCTCATTCCTATATTACTGTAAAAGTGCAAAGTTTGACATGTTCTACACACAGGCAAGCCAGTGGATGGACCTGTGACATATTGGCCAAAAAAGAATAATCAATAGGGAAAATTAGTCAGGTACCATTAAAAGATCGGATCTTTTGAAAACTATATACCATGGAAGGATTGAACTTCTGAAATATACCATGAAAAGATCCCTCCGTTGTACTAGCCTTTTAGCATTGCAGTTAACGTAACTGACGTTAACTGGAGGTAGGGCTAGCTCGGTCCAGCTCGAGCTAACTCGTTAGGCTAACGAGTTAGCTCGGCTCGGCTCGGCTCCTTAATATTACGAGCTAAAGGAACAGCTCAGCTTGGCTTGTTATCAAGCTTAAGCTGGCTCGTTTAGCTCGCGAGCTATAAAAAAAATAGGACACACATGTTTATAATGTTTATGCTACATTAATTTCAGAAAATGACGTTCACCATTATGCAACCATACATGATTAATATATATCAGGTTCATCAAAAGTATCAACAATGCAACATAGCTGGTCTATCTATGATCATGCTCCAGCGTACTAACTAGTTGCTTGCCACCACAAACTTAGAAAAGTCCACAAATTCAATGTCAGTATCATCATCTTCTCCCTAAAAAATAATCCATAAAATCAACATTTAAGTAACACAACAATTATAAAATTAAAATTCATATGAAATAGGCCCCGTTTGGCTGGCAGAATTTTGGCTGAAACTGGTTGAAAAACACTGTTCTGGCTGAATTGTTGTGAGAGAAAAATACTCTTCCAGCTGAAAAAAGAAACCGAACAAACCGAATATGGGGTAAGCCGAACGGGACCATACCTGGAAATAAGAATTATGTACCACTAGAATAGGTATACACTTCTAGGTCAGCATCATCATCTTCTGGATTCATGGTCGTGAGCTGATAGGCCTCAGCTCGTTTCAGCTCGTGAGCAGCTTGCGAGCTGGCTCGTTAAAATAGCGAGCTGGACTTCTAACTCAACTCATGAAAAAGTTAAAACGAGCCGAGTCGAACCGAGCTGAGCCGACCACAAGTCGGACGAGTTGACGAGCCACGAGTATTTTGTTCCGCACTAGCCGGAGGAATAAAAAAATTCAGCTGGAGGAATAAAAAAATTCCAAACCCAACTCAAGGCACGGACACATCTTGATTCCTGGCCCAACCCAACGCAAGAGTGACGCACCAGCCTGCTCCCCCTGCAGCGGCGCTTCTCCCCTCCGCGAGGACGGCAGCGACGCTCCTCCCCTGGGCGACGACGACAGTGGCGGCTCCTCAGGCCTATCCTCCATAGTGCGCCCCTCCCCACCTATTTTTCGTCTCGTTCTCCATTCTTCTTGTGCTCTTCTTGGTCTAAACCCTAGGTTTTGGGGATTCGGTAGTGACAAGACAAGGGATTGGGGATTTGAGTGAAGATGGACGCTACTGAAATTCTAGAAGGGTAATCTCCTTTGACACACTCATCCTTCCAATTTTGTATCTATTTTGCTGGTATTTTTCTGTGCACATGGCTAAAATTTCCAGAGAAACCTTGCTGAAATTTCTGTTATATATATGTGTATACTTTGATGAGAGTGTTATATCCTTGGGGCTTGGGTTAGACTGCAGCAGCATCAGGTCTGAAGGGCTATTCAGTGTTTGCTGCTAGAATAAGATGTGAAGGCTACTCAAATGAATCTACAATAGAAGTTAATGTGGAGTTAACGGATGTGTTAATAGGCTACTCCGTACAACGGAGGAACCTTTTCATGGTATTTTTCTGCAGTTCAATCTTTCAATGGTATTTTTTTAAAGACTAAATCTTTTAATTGTACAGGTCCTATAAGGAATGATTTTAGAATGGGATTCAATAGAAAATGAGAAAATACGCAAACAAAATAGAAGAAACAAATATATATGGGATTTTTTTATTCCTAAGTTAGATTCATTATCTAATCGGATATATAGAATTCCCTTCTATATGAAATCTTTCAATTTTTCTAAAGACGGAATCATTTAATATACAGGGCCAATTTTCCCTTGTGAAAATGATCGACGACTTTTCAAAGCCAACGGACGAGACCTAAATCCAGAGGAGCTCCCTTTTCCTCTCCATGGAGCCCTGCGGCGGCGATGGCGAGGTCTCCACCAAGCGTGCCAAGCTCCCCACTGGCGCCGGTAGTGAGGACCGCCTTAGTGCGCTCCCTGATGACATCCTGGTACTCATCCTTCACCACCTCAACACCTGCAGCGCCCGCCCGGGACCAGCGTGCTCTCCGCCACCGGGCGCCGTGTCCGGGCGCCTCCTTCCGACGCCTCTGCTTCCCTCACGCCCCCAGATCCCCACCAGATCGGCCCCGCCCCGAGGCTCACGAGGCGGCCCTCCTGCGCCTCTTCGTCTTGACCCGGACGCGCCCCGACTCAGTGTCGGCCTGGCTCCCCGTCGCCGCTCGCCGCCTCTCCCGCACCTTCTTCTTTCACAACAATGTTGTGCAGAGAGGCGCGCCAGAAGGCGATGAGGAGGAGGCTGCACCGAGCGGCTCCTTTGAGCTCCCTCGCTTGAGCGTGCCACGGAGCTCTCTCTTCACCTAGAGATTCCTCGGCCTCACCATGCCGCTTGTCGGCGTCTTTCGCCGCTCACCAAGTTTTTCCGGTGGCGTGCGGCTCCACGGCTCGGGGTTGCTAGGCGACGCTGTTTCTCGCTGCGATGCCCATGCTTGCGAAACTCACCATCCGTGGCGCCAGGGGCTGGACAACCTCGCCATCCATTCCGATTCTCTCGTGCAAGTGGAGCTCACCAATCTGCGCTGCTTGCAAAGAACTCAACATTGTGGCGCCGGCTCTTGAGGACTTGGAAGTTACACACTGTTTCTTCTATGATCGGAGCCAACCGTTTGCCCAAGATCACAGTCACTCACCTGGCAACACTTCGTGGATGGATCCATATGATCCAAGCTCTCATCCATCTTGGCGAGATGAGACATCTTCAATACTGAGGCCTTTCTTCTTTATTGTTTATGGGGATGACAGCACTACACATAATCAATCTTGTTTATGTCTCTTGCGGCGTTTCAAGGTCATCGAACATCTTATACTCACACTGACCTATCTATGGGTAAGTCCACTTCCCCAGTTACGTGAATTTTCAGTGCGTGCATGTTTTTCCTTGCCTGTGGATGGATTTGAAAACTAAGGCATCCAAGCAAACAGTGTCCTACGGTATCAGTGCAGTTAACATAACCTTGAAAAGGAAGGTAAAATTAACATATTTAAGTGTTTGCTATTAGAACTAGAAAAAAAAATGTAGCTTCACTTCAAGGCATGCCTAGTTGGCTGTTTGTCCGACATAAATTGTGGTGATCTGGTGATATCCAACTTGTTTGGCACTAAAAAGGATTTTTGTTGATAGTTTATTCTTCATAATCACAGTTAAGTTATATTAACCACTTCCTGCATGGTAATAGGCTTATAGCAAAGGTCACCTTAATACCTTATTAGAACTACTTAAGATGAGATGCTGCTGGCTCTTTGCAATTGTCATATATGACACTTTTTTTTGTGACCTCCCACGGACACGTAGGACATGGATGACTATCACTATGTGATGGAAGATATGACAGTGCTCCCGGACATCATGATTTTGCACCTGAATATATTGGCAAACAAACATGCTTTTGGGGCCAGCGCATTTCATGTTCTCAGGATGTGTTCTGGTATAAGGAAGCTGATGCTGGCATTTCTTGCTCCTACTGTGGTGGAGGTAAGGCTCTCATTTTTTATCCAATATGCATTTGTATTTCTTGGCTTACCATGGCCTGATCTGTTAGTGCCCCTAGGCATTTGTTCTTATATTTTGTCTGAAAGTTATGGCTCATATTTCTCGTAATGTATATGCATACACTTAGCTGTGTGATTACTGATTACTCCCTAGTATGGCAGATTTTTCTGCATCTGTACCTATACCTCTTCCCTTTGGGGACATGCAATATAATTGAGTTGCATCTGTAACACTAATGAAAACACTGTATTTTATGGTTTTGACTGAGCTAATGACCTTCAGTAGCGGACAACATTGTAGCCAAATTGACTTTGTCCTCGCAAGAAGAAAGGACAAACGAGCATGCTTGGATTGCAAGGTGATACCAGGGGAGTGTATTGTTTCTCAACATAAGCTTTTGGTGGCAGATTTTTGTTTTCAGGTGCGTGCCCGTAGGGATAAACAAGCTAAGATTGAAAGAACAAAGTGGTGAAAACTGAAAGGGGAGACGTCAGAGGTATTCAGGGAAAGGGTTATCAAAGAGGGCTCTTGGAAGAAAGAAGACGACATAAACAACATGTGGGACAAGATGGCAACCAACATTCGAAAGGTGGCCTCAGAGGTGTGTGGAGTAACCAAAGGAAGTGGACGCGAGGCTAAAGATACTTGGTGGTGGAACGAGAAAGTCCAAAGGGCTATTAAGGAGAAGAAAGAATGCTATAGACGCTTGTACCAAGACAGGAGTGTGGACAACATAGAGAAGTACAAGGTGGCAAAGAAGACTGCAAAGCGAGCTGTAAGTGTGGCAAAGGGTAGAGCGTACGAGGATCTTTACCAACATTTGAGTATGAAGGAAGGAGAGAAGGACATTTATAGGATGGCTAGGGTTCGTGAGAGAAAGATACGGGACTTCAACCAAGTTAAGTGCATTAAGGATGAAAGGGAGCATCTCTTGGTAAAGAAGGATGAGATCCGACATCGATGGCAAGAGTATTTTGACAAATTGTTCAATGGTAAGAATATGGACACAACCTTTCAGTTGGATGACTCTTTTAATGACACCAATAGGCGCTTTGTGCGGAGAATCCAAGAATCTGAGGTCAGAGAGGCGTTGAAAAGGATGAAAGGAGGTAAGGCGATGGGACCGGATGGTATCCCAATCGAGGTGTGGAGATGCCTCGGGGACATAGCTATAGTATGGCTAACCAAGCTGTTCAACCATATTTTTCGATCGAACAAGATGCCTGATGAGTGGAGAAGTATATTGGTACCGATCTACAAGAATAAAGGGGATATTCAAAGTTGTACGAATTACCGGGGAATTAAGTTGATGAGCCATACTATGAAGCTATGGGAGAGAGTTATCGAGCATCGCTTGAGAGCAATAACGCAGGTCTCTATGAACCAATTTGGTTTCATGCCCGGAAGGTCAACCATGGAAGCCATTTTCTTAGTAAGACAAGTTATGGAGCGGTATAGGGAGAAGAAGAAGGACCTACACATGGTTTTTATTGACTTGGAGAAGGCTTATGATAAAATACCAAGGAATGTTATGTGGTGGGCTTTGGACAAACATAAAGTCCCAACGAAGTACGTCGGGCTCATTAAGGACATGTACAACAATGTTGTGACTAGAGTTCGAACAAGTGATGGAGACACGGATGACTTCCCGATTAGGATAGGACTACATCAAGGGTCAACTTTGAGCCCTTATTTGTTTGCTTTAGTGATGGATGAGGTCACAAGGGACATACAAGGGGACATCCCTTGGTGTATGCTTTTCGCGGACGATGTAGTGCTAGTTGATGAAAGCCGGACAGGAGTGAATCAGAAACTGGAGCTATGGCGGGAGACTTTGGAGTCCAAAGGTTTTAGACTCAGTAGAACTAAAACTGAGTATATGAGATGTGACTTCGGCACTACTACTCGGGAGGAGGAAGATGTTAGTTTGGAAGGTCAAGTAGTACCTAGGAAGGATACCTTTCGATATTTAGGATCAATGCTACAGAGGGACGGGGATATTGATGAAGATGTTAGCCATAGAATCAAAGCAGGGTGGATGAAGTGGCGGCAAGCGTCTGGTGTCCTATGTGACAAAATGGTACCACAGAAGCTAAAAGGCAAGTTTTATAGGACGGCGATTAGACCTGCTATGTTGTATGGTGCAGAATGTTGGCCAACGAAAAGACGACATGTTCAACAGCTAAGTGTCGCGGAAATGCGTACGTTGCGTTGGATTTGCGGTCATACAAGAAGGGATCGAGTTCGGAACGATGATATACGTGATAGATTAGGGGTAGCGCCAATTGAAGAAAAGCTTGTCCAACACCGGTTGAGATGATTTGGACATGTGCAACGGAGACTTCCAGAGACAACGGTGCGTAGTGGAATCCTAAGTCAGGATAGTAACGTGAAGAGAGGCAGAGGAAGACCGAAGTTGACTTGGGTAGAGGCAATAAAAGGAGACTTGAAAGAATGGAATATACCCAAAGACTTAGCCTTAGATAGGAGTGCTTGGAAGACAGCTATTCACGTGCCTGAACCTTGATTGCTTCTGATGGGTTTCAACTCTAGCCTACCCCAACTTGTTTGGGACTTAAAGGCTTTGTTGTTGTTGTTGTTGTTGTTGTTCTACTATTTATATTGCAAAATATTTGTTTTATTTGAATTATTGTCCGTCTGGCAGTGTTTCATAAAAAAACATTTATATGGCAGTGAGCAGAAAGTTAACTGAGTTGTTGCATGGGAGGCTTGATCTTGACAGTTAGGAGTTAGGAGATATCAGTAAGTGTTGGTAAATAATATACCAGTGGCAGTTTTGCAATGCCCCTAATTTGTAAAATGTTCCATGCTTCCATTGGATAACCTGAGCCCTATGGTTGAATGAGAATCTTCTTGAACATTATTGACATCATAATCATGTTTGCTATACCACTTTCTCTTAGCTCACAATAGTCATGTTGCATCTGTTGGCTTCAGAGTAATGTGCGGGACACATTCATTTGCAAATCTTATGCTGCCTTTGATTGCATAATTGGGCATTCACACCATTTTCAATTCCTGTCTGTTTATTCCGTCCAACAATATTCTTACGTTGACAAGGCAGATAAAATTAAGTACTGAAGGCATACCATATTTAAGCCTTTATTGTTAGAACGAGGAAAAAAACGTAGCTTGGCATGCCTGGTTGGCTGTTTGTCCAACACAAAATGTGAGGCTATACAATTTGCTTGAGACTAATTTTTGCTGGCTTAGAACTAGCCATGTAATTTTATTCATGCTCGCAGTTAAGTTATAATGACCACTTCCTGCATGGTAACAGCAATGGCCACCTTATTAAAACAACTTAAGATGAGATGCTGTTGTCTCTTTCCAACTGTCTTGTATGACCCTTCTTTTCTTTTCTTTTCTTTTTTTGTGACTGTCCATGGTAGATTTTTCAGCACTTTTACATATACCTCTCATCCCCCTTGGGGCTATGCAATACAATTGAGTTGCATTCTGTAACACTAACAACAACACTGTGCTCTATAGTGACTGACTATTTACATTGGAACTTGACCTTGACAATTAGGGGTTAGGAGTGGGTATTGATACATAAAAAATAGTACCAATTTTGTAAATGCCCCCAATTTGTGAAAGGTTCCATACTTCCATTGGATAACATGAGTCCTGTGGTCAATAAAGATCTCTGTGGACATTTTTTACATCATAATCATGTCCGCTATACCACTCTATCTCAGCTCAAAACAGTTATATTGCTGCAATCTGTTGGCTTCAAAGTAATATCCAGAATGAATCTTTTTGCATATTTCAGTAATAAGACAATTTTGGAATTTTCTCTCTGAATATTCCACCCAACAGTATCAGTGAATCTTACATAATGTGTTTCTTGTTCTAGGCACAAACTACATGCCCACCGGGTTGCATTTGCGGTGAGCACCAAAACTGGGAAACCGAGCACCTGTTGTTGAATCAGCTCAAAGAAGTAGAAATCACTCGGATGAGAGGATCGGAACATGAAGTCACTTTTGTGAAGCAGCTGTTCATTTGGGGGACAGCCTTAGAAAAGATGACGGTGTTTTTTGACGAATCGGTTACTGAAAACGTGGCCAAGGAGTTGTCCCAGGTGCTACGAAGCTTTGCTAGGCCAGAAATACGCATGGAAATCCACACGTACAGGGCCATGCTGAAGATGATGTATATACCCGAAGACTAAGGCACCGGGTTATCGTGTAGTTTTCCTCTTTTGTTGTGTACTGCAGTGGTTGAAATCATCAGAAACCTACAGCACGGGGGGCATGCCGATTGCCGAGGAGTGATCAGTCTTGTTTGGATCTATCAGTCCCATGACTCTGACTCTGTAATGCACATTTACAAGACTTCTGTGAAAGAATGGCCAGGTTGATTCTTTCTTCTTTCACGACAAAGCGCCTGATTGGATTGCTGCAGTAGCAAATTTTCCCGACAGTAAACATTCACTGTTCGGATTGACCTGTATTTTTATTTGCGCAAGAGACAAATAAAATCTCCTCTTTTTTTCAGTTTGTTGAATGGGCTGGAGTGAGAAAATAAGCAGGTTGTACGGTGGGCCCAAAAAAACGGAATGGGCCAGAAACATGCTCAGATATATGTCTGGCCCGCCTGGCTGTTGGTGACCACCGCCGCGCACGACGCCGCGAACTGCCGATCCCGCACCGGCCGGCGCGCCGCCATGGGGGTGGCCACGAGAGCCAAGAAGAGGCGGCTGCAAGAGGAGCGCCTCGCGGACCGTATCAGCAGCCTCCCCGACGACGTCCTCGTCGACATCGTCTCCCTTCTCCCCACCAAAGACGGCGCCCGCACGCAGGTCCTCTCCTCCCGGTGGCGCCACGTATGGCGCGCCGCACCTCTCAACCTCTCGCCAGTTGGCCGCGGCATCCCTGTTGGCGAGGTGTCCCGCATCCTCTCCGCACACCCGGGCCCCGGCCGCCGCTTCTCCATGCCGGTGTGCTACCTCAGCTACGATGACGACGAGTACTCCGAAACAACACTGGACGGCTGGCTCCGGTCACGCTCCCTCGACGACCTCCAGGAGCTCGAGTTCCAGCCCTATCCGCGACTCCTGCTGCCGCCATCAGTACACCGCTTCTCGTCGACGCTCCGCATCGCTAGCTTCGGTGGCTGCACTTTCCCGGACGCAGACCATGGCGCCGCGCTGCTGCTCTTGCCGGTTCTCGAGAGTCTAACCCTCTCCGATGTCTGCATCTCGGGGAACTCTCTGCATGCCTTGCTCGCCGGCTGCCCTGTTCTTCAGAGCGTGCTGCTACACAACATCTATGGCTCGCCTCGACTGCAAATCATGTCCCCTAGCCTCATAAGCATCGGCGTGGGTTATGGATGGAGAAATCTCGGGTTACAACAGCTCGTGATCGAGGATGCCCCGTGTCTAAAAAGATTACTGTATTCCGGAACAATGATGATGGACATCTCGGTGATCTCTGCGCCAAGATTGGCTATTTTGGGGAAACTCTATGGCAACAGTCCCAGAATTCAGTTCAGCGATACAGTTTTTGAGGTACACGCGTCGTCATTCTCACTTTCAATTCACCAGCCTTCATGATGTGCTAATTCTATCTTATTAACTCAGGGATCGGATGCTGTTAGCATGATGAATGTGGTAGACAGTGTGAAGGTTCTATCTTTATCTGGTGTGAAACTTTGTTTGGATGTGGTTATTAATTTGCTGAAGTGCTTTCCCCACTTGGAGAAGTTATACATCAAGGTGAATCCTTGAGCCAAAGTGCTGCATGCATCTGCACGTTTGATCATTTATTTAATTACTATTATGTCGATGACTATTTTAAAGCTAAGTTGATTAGTATTGACACCATTCTCTGTTCACTTCGCTTCTCAGGCAACAAGTGATTGTGTGGAAAATGTGTGGTATCAAACAAACCCGGAACTTGTAGGCAACCTTGACATCCGTCTGAGAAAAATTGTGCTGGGGAACTATCAAGGAAGCAAATCACATGTCAACTTTGTCAGGTTCTTTTTGTCAAATGCGAGCATGTTGGAATCACTGATGCTCGAGTCAGGAGTTGAAGTCACCAACGTGTGGATTGCAAGACAACATAGGCTACTCCACATAAGAAAGAGTGCTTTGAGTGGTGCACGGGTTGCTTTTGTATCTCCTGAAAACTACATATTGACAGGTTCAGATGACTTTCTACTTGCTAGGCAAGTGCATGATCTGTCAAGCGACCCTTTTCAAAGGCTTCATAGTTCTAAATGATACCAATAAAGACATGTGGTTTTTAGGTGAGACAAATATCGTGTGAGGTTTAGTCATTCTGCATTGTGTTGGCATTTGTTATCTCTTTTCCTCTTGTGCTATGATTTGTCAACTGATTTGTTTGGTGCTATATTTCCTTTTTAATATAGAGAAAGGGCTCTTGAGATGTTCATTGTTTTTCCCCACCAGGTTGTCATTGCAACGATTGCTATTTGCATATGTCCTCCATCAAATAATATACTATTGTTTCCTTACTAAAGGAAAACCTCTTTTGTAAAGCCATAAAGCCATGAAGCCCATGAAACCTCTATTAGTGGAGATAACCATATATAGAGAGCCTTATGGTTCGGTGGGCCATATGGGTCTATAGTAGATGGGCCTTCATACACTTAACACCTCTCCTTAAACTCAAGGTGGAACTAGAGGATCTGAAACATTAAGTTTGAGGAAATAAAGCCAATGATGTTCTCTGTCAACTGCAGCTCTGAGAGCACATACTGAAGAGCAATGGCTTTCTAATGACAATAAGACTGAGTGAAGAAGGCATCAACCCCCAATATGCATTGTAACTTCATGCTTTACATGATCATTAGCATTATGTATGGCTCCTATATTATCATAGAGAGTGGTGTGAGGGCATCACAAGAAATACTAGAATCGACCAACAACATCGGAGCCATAGAATATCTGAAGTAGTAGTTCCAAGTGTTCGAAGTTCTACCTCCTGTACTACAACAAGATACACCTGCTTGCTTCTTAGACTTCTATGCAATAGAAGAGACAAGAAAGATGCGATAGCCTGAGATAGAATGACGATCCATTGGGTCACTCGCCCAAGTGGAGTCCGAGTAAAGCATGTACCTCAAGCAGGCTATCACAAGCATTCCCCTCTCACTATAATTCAGATCCTGCTTCGCCGCCGTCGTCACCATATTTGAGTGCAGGTGCACTATTGTGCTCTAAGCTAGTTGGGACGAAGAAGGATGAAGACAAAGAGGTTACCCCCATTAGATCAGGGAGAGAGTGAGACATCGGAAGGCAAGACAAAAAAAAAATAGTTAGATAATTCTCATGTATCATAAGGAAAGCAAGAGCTCTGATTTGAGGCTAATGTTGAAGTTTAGTCTAGGAAAATTAGACATTCAAAAATTAAAATAAACTCTAATTAAAATAAGAGACCTTATTTTGGGCTTCTGTGGAGATTGTTCTTACTCTTGCTTATAATTCAAAAAATAAAATAGTATATTCATGTATAGTGAAACGCCTGTATATTTGTGTGAAAATAAAATGGATAAATGGTAAATGACTTTTAATGTTCTCAACCCTCAAATCTAGGGGCGTGTTCGTCTGATATTAAAAGAGGCTGATAACCGGACTTGACTGATCTGTTGTTAGAAAAAAAAAATACCGTATTCAAGCGAACAGGCTCCGGGGCCCAGCTGCGACGGCGACGGCGACGGCGACGGTGAGGTCGCCGCCAAGCAAATCCAATCCCCACCGTTCCGCTCCATGGGACCCAGCTGCTGCGGCGGCGACGGTGAGGTCGGCACCAAGCGTGCCAAGCTCTCCTCTGACGCCTCCGCTGGCGCCGGTAGCGAGGACCACCTCAGCGCGCTCCACGACGACATCCTGGTACTCATCCTCCGCCACCTCGGCACCCTCGCCGCCGCGCGGACCAGCGTCCTCTCCCGCCGCTGGCGCGGCGTCTGGGCCCTCCTCCCAGAGCTCCACTTCGTCTTCTCCTCAGACCCCAACCAGATCGGCCCCGCCATCCAGGCCCACGAGGCCGCAATCCGGTGCCTCTTCGTCGGGACCCGGGACGCGGGACCCGAATCCGTGGCGGCCTGGCTCCCCATCGCCGCGCGCCGCCTCTACGGCTCCCTCTTCTTTCAGAATCTTAAGCGGGAGGGGAGCGCCCAGGAAGGCGACGACGAGGAGGGGCCCGGGCAGAGGGGCGCCTTTGAGCTCCCCTGCCTGGAGCGCGCCACCAATGTCTCGCTTCACCTAGGATTCCTCGGCCTCGCCGTGCCTCCTGCCGGCGTCTTCGCTCGGCTCACCGAGCTGTGCCTGGATCGCGTTCGGCTCTACGGCCCGGGGGATCTCGGTGACGCGGTTTCCTGGCCGAGATGCCCTTGCCTGCAGAAGCTCACCGTCCGTGACGCTAGGGGGCTGGACAACCTCGCCATCCATTCCGATTCTCTCCGTCAAGTGGAGCTCACTGATCTCCAAGGCTTGCGGCAGCTCAACATTGTGGCGCCGGCTCTTGAGGAGTTGAAAGTTACACACTGTTTCTTCTCCAATCGGAGCCAACCTGTTGCCAGCATCACAGCGCCTCAGCTGGCAACCCTTGCGTGGATGGATCCATATGATCCAAGCTCTGTCCATCTTGGTGAGATGAAACGTCTTCGATTACTGAGGCCTTTCTTCTTTATTGTTTATGGGCCTGACAGCTTTCCATACAACCAATCTTGTTTAAGTCTCTTGCGGCGTTTCAAGGTCATCGAATGTCTTACACTTGCACTGGCCTATCTGTGGGTAAGTCCAGTTCCTCTCTTACACGAATTTTCAGTGCGTACATGTTTTCCTTGCTTGTGCACAGTTTTGAAAGCTAAGGCATCGATGCAATGGACACCAGCACAATATTCTTACATGGACAAAGAAGATAAAATTAAGTAGGCATACTATATTTAAGTCTTTGCTATTAGAACTTGAAAAGAATTTGTAGCTTCACTTCAAGTCAGGCATGCTTGGTTGGATGTTTGTCCAACAAAATTGTGGTGACCTAGTGATATACAACTTGCTTGGGACTATAAAGGATTTATGTTGGTAGAGAACTAGCTATGCAATTTTATTCTTCATGCTCGCAGTTAAGTTATATTAACCACTTCCTGCTTGGTAACAATAATGGTCACCTTATTAGAACTACTTAAGATGAGATGCTGTTATCTCTTTGCAAATGTCATATATGACCCTTTTTTTTTTGGTGACTTCCCATGGACAAGCAGGACATAGATGACTATCACTATATGATGGAAGATATGACAATGCTACCGGACATCACGATTTTGCAGCTGAATGTATTGGCAAATGGACATGCTTTTGGGGCCAGCGCATTTCATGTTCTCAGGATGTGTTCTAGTATCGAAAAGCTGATGCTGTCATTTGTTCCTCCTGCTGAGGTGCAGGTAAGGCTATCATTTGTATTTCTTGGCTCACCATGGCTTTATCTGTTAGTGCCCCTAGTCATTTGTTCTATATTTTGTCCAGAAGTTATGGCTCATATATCTCGTAATGTATGTATTTATGCATACACATAGCTTGTGTGATTATTTCCTAGTATGGCAGATTTTTCTGCATTTGTGCCTATACCTCTTCCCTTTGGGGCTATGCAATATAATTGAGTTGCATTCTGTAACACTAATGCCAGCACTGTGCTCTATAGTTTACAGTTTTGACTGAGTGTTCTACTATTTAAGTTTCAAAATATTTGTTTTTTATTGAATTATTGTCTGTCTGCCGGTGTTTCACAAAAAATCTTCTTGAACATTATTGACATCATAATCATGTTTGCTATACCACTTTCTCTTAGCTAACAACAGTCATATTGCCCGAAATCTGTTGGCTTCAAAGTAATGTCTGGGACGAATTCATTTGCAAATCTTGTGCTTCCTTTGATTGCATAGACCATTTTTCCAATTTCCTGTCTATTTAATCCATCCAACAATATTCTTATATTGACAAAGAAGATAAAATTAAGTACTGAAGGCATACCATATTTAAGCCTGTCATATTCGAATTAGAAAAAACGGTAGCTTCACTTCAAGTATGGCATGCCTGGTTGGCTGTTTGTCCAACACAAAATGTGAGGATATACGACTTGCTTGGGACTAATTTTTGCTGGCTTAGAACTAGCCATGCAATTTTTTTATTCATGCTGGCAGTTAAGTTATAGCAACCACTTCCTGCATGGTAACAGCAATGGCCACCTTGTTAGAACTACTTAAGATGAGATGCTGTTGTGGGTTTCCAATTGTCATATATGACCCTTCTTTTATTTTCTGTGACTTTCCATAGCCACCTAGTATGACAGATTTTTCAGCATCTGTACTTGTACCTATACCTCCCATTCTAGTATGCAATACAATTGAGTTGCGTTTTGTAACACTAACAACACTGTGCTCTATAGTAACTGAATAGCTACATTGGAATTTGATCTTGACAATCAGGATATTAGCGATTATTGGTACATAAAAGAACAGTTGCAATTTTGCAAAGGCCCCAATTTGTAAAAGGTTCCATATTTCCATTGGATAACATAAGCCCTGTGGTCAGTAAAAATCTCGTGAACTTTTTTTGACATCATAATCATGTCTGCAGTTCCATTCTATCTTAGGTCAAAACAGTCATATTGTTGCAATCTGTTGGCTTCAAAGTGATGTCCACGATGAGTCCTTTTTGCAAATATTGTCGTCCTTGATTTGCATATTTGGGTAATCAGACAGTTTTTGGAATTTCCTGTCTGTCTGTTCCACCCTACAATATCAGTTAATCTTACAGTTACAGTTTAATGTGTTTCTTGCTCCAGGCACAAACAACATGCCCACTGGGTTGCATTTGCGGTGAGCACCAAAACTGGGAAACTGAGCACCTGTTGTTGAATCGCCTCAAAGAAGTAAAAGTCACTCGGATGAGAGGATCTGAACATGAAGTTACTTTTGTGAAGCAGCTGTTCAATTGGGCGACATCCTTAGAAAAGATGAGGGTAGTTTTCGACGAGTCCGTTACTGAAAGCGTGGCCAAGGAGTTGTCCCAGGTGCTACAAAGCTTTGCTAGGCCAGAAATACGCATGGAAATCCGCACGTATATGGAGGACATGCTGAAGAAGATGATGTGTGTACCCGAAGACTAAGGCACCGGGGTTGTCGTGTTGTCTATGTAGTTTTCCTGTTTGCCTCTTTGGTATGTACGAACTTCTCATTTGCTGGCATGCTGAGGAGTGGAGGTCAAGACAGTCTTGTTTGGATCATCAATACAATGACTCTGTAATGCACATTTACAAGCCTTTTATGAAGAATGGCCAGGATGATCTTTCTTCTATCACGATAAAGCGCCTAATTAGGCTGTTGCAGTAGCAAATTTTCCCGGCAGTAGAGTTTTACTGTGTAACCTAATTGTGTTTTTTATTTGCGCTGTAACAGATAATTTTTTTTTTCCCACTTCGTTCATTTTTTTTTGAGCAATTTCCCACTTCGTTCATGAGTTAATTTTCTTTTTTGAGAAACACTTCGTTCATGAGTGGTTTTGAATGACAGGGGATTAGCAGATCATCAGGCCTACAAACGGGCTGGGCCAGAAACATGGTCAGATGCCTCAGCGTGGAACAACGGATTGGGCCAGAAGCCTGGGCTTAAAAAAGCAGATGTATAACTGGACGTCCTGCCCGCTGGTGATCATCCCAGTGCACGACGCCTCGAAATCCCGAATCCCCCACCGCCACCGGCCGCCGTACCACGCCGCGCCGCGCCGCCATGGGGGTCCTCACGAGAGCCGAGAAAAGGAGAGCGAGAGAGGTCGACCGGATCAGCGGCCTCCCCGACGACGTCCTCGGCTGCATCGTCTCCCTTCTCCCCACCAAAGACGCGCCCGCACGCAGATCCTCTCCTCCCGGTGGCGCCACCTATGGCGCTCCACTCCTCTCAACCTCGACCTCCACGACGACGACCCTGTTGGTCGCAGCATCCGTGCCAGCGAGGTCTCCCACATCCTCTCTGCGCACCCTGGCCCTGGCCGCCGCTTCCTCATGGCTTCCCGCGGGTGCCCCTACGACGATTATCCCGACAAGACGACCCTGGATGGCTGGCTCCGCTCCCCCGCCCTCGACAACCTCCAGCAGCTCAGGTTCCAGCACTATCCTCGGCTTCTGCTGCCGCCATCAGTACGCCGCTTCTCGTCGACGCTCCGTATGGCTCGCTTATGTGACTGTACTTTCCGAGATGGAAACAATGGCGGCGCGCTGCTCTTGCCAGTTCTCGAGAGCCTGACCCTCTTCGACGTCAGGATCTCGGGGAGCGCTCTGCATGCATTGCTCGCCGGCTGTCCTGTCCTGCAGAGCTTGTTTCTATTTGACAACTATGCATGGCTTCCCTCGGCTGCATATCGTGTCCCCTAGCCTTACAAGCATCTGGGTGGGTTCTTATTGGAGAAGTCTCATGTCACATCATGAGCTCGTCATCGAGGACGCACCGTGTCTAGAAACAATACAGTGTTCAGAAAAATTGCAGATGAACATCTCGGTAATCTCCACGCCGAGGTTGGCGATTTTGGGAACACTCTTTGACGACACACCTAGGCTTCAGTTTGGCACCACAGTTCTTCAGGTCTGAGCACCTTCACCAGCCTTCATGAGGGATCCAATTAAGTCCCTTCCACACTTGATCATGATGTGCCAATTCTATCCTTATTTACTCAGGGATCGGCTGTTGTTAGCATGGCGGCTGTGGTAGACAATGTGAAGGTTCTATCTTTATCTGGTGTGAAACTCTGTTTGCATACGGTTATTAACTTACTCAAGTGTTTTTCCCAATTAGAGAACTTGTACATCAGGGTAATGACTCCCTGCACCATGACCAAAGTGTGTATATTTACTATTTATATCGATGATTGTTTTAAAGCTAGTTGACCATTGACACCATATCTCTGTTCACTTCCCTTTTCAGGCGACAAGTGTTTGTGTGGAAAATGCTTGGTATCATACGAACCCGGAAGGTATTGGCACCCTTAACATCCGTGTGAGGAAAATTGTGCTGGAAAACTATCAAGGAAGCAAATCACATGTTGGCTTTGTCAACTTCTTTTTATCAAATGCCAGAGCGTTGGAGTCACTCGAGTTACGAGTTAGAAACATTATTACCAAAAAGTGGATTGCAGGACAACCTCAGCAGAAAGAGTGCTTCGAGGGGTGCAGGGGTCAATTTTGTACCCTATAAAGATATCATAAAGAGTATTTCAAGGGGTGCATGGGTCATGTGAATATGGGGCTTCATCACATGACCTTCTGTATACTAAGCAAGTACATGATCTGTCAAACGACCATTTTTCAAAGGTTTCAGTAAGTAGGTCGAATGACATCAATAAAGACATTTGGCTTTTATTATGTGGCGTCGTAATATGCAGTGAGGTCTAGTGGCATTTGTTCTCTCTCTTGTTCTCAAATATTGTGATTTGTCAACTATTTGGTGCTATATTTTATTTCCTTTAAAATAGAGAAGAGCTCTTGAGATGCCCATTGTTTTTTTTTCCAACTGGTTCCCATTGCAATGATTGCAATTCGTATATATCTCCATCAAAAATATATTTTTTGTTTCCTCACTAAAGGAAAAACTTCGTAAAGCCATGAGGCCCCTGCCGATATTATGTCAAGGACAGTCTTGTTCCACGCTTAGTACCAAGGTGAGCACCTATGGAACTTGGTGATAATCTATGTGAACATATATATTTGATTTTGTATTAATTTACTGGAAGCAAATCTCGCCTGTTCCTGCATTCTCCTTCAACTCTTCTCCTGCCTACAGCTGTTTTTTATAGGCTTCGTGTTGGTATATAAATACTAGAGTGCTTATAAGAACATCAAGATGCAAATAGATCCTTCAAAAATTTAAAATCCCTTCATTTTTCTAAAAAAATTGACACCAGAAAATTTAAATGTTATTTTCACAAACTGAAAGCGCTTAACATCTTAATGCCTAGATAACATGAAAACATCATAGCAATTCATTCATTTGTTATGTATGCTATATTGCTATGAATGGATGAGATATGGTCCTCCAATTTTTTTTACTTTGATGATTGTTATCAGGGTTTATTGGGCTTGTATGTAAGCAGGAGCAGGTAAAACCTGTTCAACTCGAAATGGAAGTGAAGAATGGATTTGAAATCAGAATACTGCCAACCGCTACATTATTTCTGCCTAGCAAATTCTACTTTGGTTCACCATCTTGAGGCTTGAATTTTGGCTGCATAGGCTGAAACTTGTTTACTTATGATGTCTAGCTTTTTTTACTGACAATCACAATCTCATTAAAACATAAACATCTAAAGAAAAACCATAGCTTGTACATATTTGTGAATCTTTCATCAACAATGCATTGAGGAGAATATCATCGGACACCTTCAACATTCAGCAGCCTGAGGTATTTCTTATCCACAGGCAAACTACAAGGAACTAAAACCACTGACATCATCACCATCAAAGAATAGTGCAGTTCATATGAGTTCTCGCTACAACAAAACACTCCTGTGACCTATCAATCTTGATTTTCAGCTATATATGTAAGTAGTACTTAGTATGGTTTATTCTACTCAGACATATACCGGGCGACGAACGATCTGACGAACCAAAGCCTTGGATAATGCAGTACGCTGCTGAATCTTGTTCTGTCAGTGTGGAAGGCCGGCGGCCTTCCCACAGAGGATGGCGTCGGTCGGGATGGCGTACTCGTTGGAGAAGCTCTGCTCCGGCGTCCACACCCTGAGGTAGAGCTGCTGGCCGAGGTACTGCCGGTCCCAGATCGCCGACCGCAGGTTCCACATCCCCTGGTTGTCCAGCGACACCAGGATCGCTGACCATCCGTTCGGGTACACCTGATGCACTCATCGCAATTGGTTGCCATTGTTCAGTGCTTGTTCGTTCTTGATTGCGGAGGAATCTACTTTGAATCTGGAAGTTGTACATACCTGAACTGTGTGTCTTGCTTGTGCGTCGACCAAGTTGTATGTCTGCCGCTGCGTCTCATTCCACTGGCCATCGCCGTACCTGAGAACAAAATCCGGCGAGAAGTCGGCAATGGTGTTTGGGAGTGAGCTCTGTTCGTCAATGGTGGCAGACAGAAGAGAAGTGAAGAACAGAGAGCAGGGGAGTACGCACCCTACAACCCAGAAGTCATATCCGTCGAGGTGCCACGACTGTAGGTCGTCCTCCGTGTTCTGGAACACGACCTCGACGAACTCGTGCAGTCCGAGCCTAAGCACGGGCGTCCCAGCGCGCGGCGCCGCCCCCGCGCCGGCGGCGTCGGGCCGCGCGGGTAGGGTGTCCCAGTCGATGACGTCGGCGATGTTGTAGTTATCAGCGAGCTTGAGCGGCGTGTCGGGCACGACAAACGAGACGCCGTTCACGGCGCACCGCCTCGGGCCGCCGCCGGCGACGTCGACGGGCGCGGATGAGCTGCTGGCCAGCACCAGCGTCCTGGACGTCGGGATGGCGCCGTAGTGGAACGAGCCCTGCGGGTTGGGGCGCGCCGCGCTGGCCGTCAGGTTCCACCGGAACGAGCGCGCCTGGTTCAGGGACCAGCCGTAGTCGTCGAACGGCCCCGCCGCCGCCGGCGGCGGCGGCAGCGGCCCCGGTGCGCGGGCCGTGGCGCCGGCGTAGTGCAGCGTGGCGACGGCGTTGAGCTCGTTGGTGGCGGTGAAGCGGGTGGAGGCCACGACGGCGTAGTCGAGCGGCGGCTGGTCAAGCGTGACGAGGAAGGCGAGCGACTGGCCGGCGTGCACGTCGAGGGAGTCGTAGACGTTCTGCACCGGGTGGGTGCCCTCCACCTCCACCAGCCGCAGCGCGTGGCCCTGGATCCGGACGTTGACGGAGGCGCGGAGCCCGACGTTGGACACCCGGAACAGGTACGTCCCGCCTCCGTTCCCGACAAACGTGTTCCCGGACGGGGCGCCGTTGATGAGCAGGGCGTCCGGCGGCGGGAGGGCGCCAGTGGCATCCAGCGCGTTCCTGAGGTCAGCGTGGGGTGAGGCGGCGGCGTACCAGTCGCCAACGAGGAGCGTGAAGTCGCCGGCGGGGGGCGGGTAGGGGACGGGGATGGCGGGGCGCTGGTAGACGTTGAGCGCGCCGAACCCGCCGGCGGCGCGGTGGAGGGCGAGCGAGGGGAAGTAGAAGAAGGTGCCGATCTGGTCCTTGGTCTGGAAATGGTAGGTGTAGTTGCCCCCACGCGGCGGGATGGCGCAGTTGGTGCCCGCTACGCCGTCCTGCCACGAGTTCTTCCGCTGCTTGATGCCGTTCCACGTGAGGAGGAACGGCTCGTCGAGGGCGTTGATGACGGTGACGACGAGGTTGTCGTTGGTTACGCAGTCGATGCGTGGGCCTGGGAACTGCCCGTTGATCAGGATGCCCTGTGTGCAGAGTGAGAGTGAGGCAGAGGAAGCCTGAAATTTCTCGACAAAAAAAGAAAGAAAGAAAGAAAGAAAAAAACAGAGCAAATGTACTACTAGAAGAGAATGCAGGCAGCTTGGTATTTGAAAAGAAGATTCGGAAAATGGAAGAAGAAAAGGGAGCATTTTTGAAGCAGCTCGCGGACGAGTGACAGTGAGAGCGAGTGTGGGCATGGCAGATTTGGGGACCGAATTGAAACAAAACAAGAATGTGAGGGCGGACCTGCTGGGTGGTGCCGAGCGGGGTGATGGGGCCGTAGGCGACGGTCCAGGTGAAGTAGCGGTAGGGGTCGTCGGCGCCGGCGAGCGACGCCGCCACAGCGAGCAGCAGGAGGAGGAGGAACGGCGGGGGCGGGGGTGGTGCCATTGTTGGCGCCGCGGCCGCGGCCGGCCCGCAGAAGACTGGATCGTCTAGATCTGGAAGGAGGCAGTGGAGTGGACAGTGGGGGAGAGCAGGGCGAGGTGGCGAGGCCGTGGGGAAGATGATGAGGCAGCAGCCTTTATAGCTGGAGCCTGGAGCAGAGCTGCTTTCGTTTCTTTCGCGGGTGCTGGATTGGACTGTTGCAGTTAAACAAATGCGGAAAGGAAACGCGTATTCAGAGGCGAGCGCGAGGTGGTAAAGCAAAGCGGCGGCGAGGAGAAGAGCAGAGCAGGAGCAAGGCAATGGGCGTTTCCGCGTCCGGGAGGGCAGCGGGAGGAGCGGGACAGGGAGGGACAGCGCCGGACAACCTACCTGTCTCCCTGTCTCAGGAGAGGCCGGGCCCGCCTCAACACGGCCACTTTCTCGCTGGCCCCACCTACAGCCTCAGGTTCCAAATGAAAGTGGGCCCTCTTCTTCTTCTTCTTCTTTTGCACTAAGCTCGTTTTCTGTCTCCCCCTTGGAATCATCGGATATTCGGATGTATTTGAAAGGCGGGAGCGGAGCTTAATCACCTAGTAGGATAAAAACATTCATCGAGACGGATACATGTTGTAGCCAGCACGGAGATCCTCTTTTTATATTATCCTTACTCTCCCTACCCCTATTATTTTATTATAAGATAAACACAAAAGATTATTGCTCAAAGAAGTGGTGTCGTGGAGCACGTCGCACGACTCGCGCTGCGTTGCAGAGAAGGTGACGACAGTTGACAGTAGAAGAGAGGACGGGGAGAAAGTACGGTTCACCCAACACGTGAATCGGCACCGCCCGTACTGCGTACTACACATCCGTATCGACGTAGGCTCCGTTCGCGTGCTTTAAATCCGGTTTGAACCGCTTATTTTTTTTTATTTAGAATAATGTTTTTTTATTTAGAATAATGTTTTTCTCTCATAAATTTCTTCAGCATTACTCTAAACTATTGTACAAGCGAACAGGCCCGTATCTTCCCATCAACTCACACTGTGCACCTCTTTATTTATTATATTACTCTACTATGAATGCTGAAAACATAAGTCAATCTATACCACAAATTATATATGGATTCATTATGGAAAACATATTAATAAAAACTAAGACCATTGTTATTTTATAAATATTTTTTAGTCAAAGTGTTACCGTGTCAATATCCAAATGAGATTAAGGGCCTGTTTGGTTACTACACCTCCTCCTAAAATTTCTGTCACATCGAATGTTTGGATACATGCATAAAGTATTAAATATAGACTAATTACGAAACTAATTGCATAACTTATGACTAATTTGTGAGACGAATCTTTTAAGCCTAATTAGTCCATGATTTAACAACGTGGCGCTACAGTAAACATATGCTAATGACAAATTAATTAGACTTAAAAAATTCATCTTAGAAATTAGCCTCCATCTATGTAATTGGTTTTATAATTAATCTATATTTAATGCTCCTTATTAACATCTAAACATTCGATGTGATATAAATTTTAGAAGCAACTAAAGAACCAAACATCCCCTAAATGGCTCTGTTCGGCTTGCTGAATTTTGGCTGAAACTGGCTTAAAAATACTGTTCTGGCTGAATTGTTGTGAGAGAAAAATACTGATCCGGCTAAAAAAAAACCGAACAAATCAAATATGGGGTAAGCCGAACGGAGCCAAAGTAGTGTAGATGCATATTTTTCTCTCGTGGCTGTGGAAGAATGTTCTAGATACATCATTCCATTCTGGCCCATCGCTTCTCTTATAATCTGTACTTTTCAGCTTGTTTTTTAGCCGAAACAGTATTTTTCTCCCACAACAAATCAGCCGGAATAGTATTTTGGCTTTTTTTTCGACGAAACCAAGAGGCCTCTACAGCTAGCTAGGAGACTCCGAAAGAATGTACGTACGTTAGCTTAGCTCGAAAGACAATCGATTCACGTGTTCACAACCAATAACAACAGTGCAAAAGGCGTAAAGGGCAAAAATAAGGGGGGAGCTTCAGTACTGTTGGACCACGATTCCACGAATGATGAACAATTAACTAAGGAGCTTAGCTTGGAAGACAATCGATTCACGTGTTCACAACCAATAACAACAGAGCGGTGGCACCACACGGGACTCACTCTGATCTACGCTACCGAAATTTACCGAGTGTTTTTATGTTTGCTGGGTGTATTTTCTCAGGCACTCAGCAAACAAGCTCTTTGTCGAGTGTTGAGATAAAAACACTCGGCAAAAAAGGGAGTTTGTCGAGTGTAAAAAAAACACTCGGCAAAGATGAGGTTTGCCGAGTGTCAAAAAAAATACTCGGCAAAGAAATAAAATCATTTTTTGGAAAAGAAGGAGAAGAAAAAATGGGAACTTTGCCGAAAGTGCTCGGATCTAGAACACTCCTAAGAAAGAAATAAAATCTTTTTCTCGGAAAACAAGGAGAAAAAATGAAAAAAAAATTTGCCGAGTGCTCGATCTCGAACACTTTCGGAAAGAAATAAATAATCTTTTTCTCGGACAAGAAGGAGAAAAAAACTTTGCCGAAAGTACCCGATCTAGGGCACTCGACAAACAAAAAATCACGCCAAATACCCTCCCCCTCCCCAAATACCCTCCCGCTTGAACACCCGCCCCTCCCCTCCCGAGCAACCCACCCAGGCGCCCTCCCTCCCAAACCGCCGTCATTGGCCGACCACACCGGCGCCTCCCTCTTCTTCCCGACGCCCTCCCTCTTCCCTTCCCCCTTCTTCTTCCCCCCCGCCCTCCTTCTTCTTCCCTCGCCCTCCTTTCCGGCCAAATGCAGCCTCCTCTCTGGGGTGGCGGCCGGATCAAGGCGTGGCTTGCGTGGTGCATGGCAAATGACGGGCGCGTGAAAGCTCTAGTTTGGTTTTGGTTAATTGATGAAAACCTAAGTGTTAATCTAGTTTATCAAAGTGATTATGAGATAGGTAGCACTACTCCAAGTGATGAAGAAATGGCAAAGATCATGACGATGGTAATGGCATGGTGATGATCAAATGCTTAAACTTAGAAAAGAAGAAAGAGAAAAACAAAAGGCTCAAGGCAAAGGTATAAACTGTAAGAGCCATTTTGTTTTAGTGATCGAGACACTTAGCGAGTGTGATCACATTTAGGATAGATAACCGTACTATTAAGAGGAGTGAAACTCGTATCGAAATGCGGTTGTCAAAGTGCCACTAGATGTTCTAACTCATTGCATATGCATTTAAGATCTAGTGGATCACTAACACCCTTGAAAATGTTTGTGAAAATATGCTAACACATGTGCACAAGGTGATACACTTGGTGGCTAGCATATTTGAGCAAGAGTGAAGGAGATAGAGAAGAAAGGAACTCAGTCTCACTGTTTTCACTGTGACCGGACGCTGGTCTTGGGTGGACCGGCGCGTCCGGTCAGGCGTGGCAGAGAAGACGCCAGCGTCGGTCTCATCGACCGACGCTGGTCGCTAACGCACGGACGCTGGGTCGCTTCAGCGACGAACGTCAAAGGGTCAGGTCCGGGTCAAGTGGTCGGTCTGCACAGTGCTTAGGGTTAAGCACCGGACGCTGGGCTGTGTCCGGTCAAGATGACCGGACGCGTCCGGTCGATAAAAATCAGTTTTGGACCCTTACTGGAAACGACCAGACGTTGAGGGTCTCAGCGTCCGGTCAACTGACCGGAGCGTCCGATCGGTCAAGGCAGATGACCGTTGGAGTCAGACACGTGGCTGACTACGAGCAACCGGACACTGGGGCTCAATATGTTGGTCATTAACCGGACTGGAGCGTCCGGTCAGTCCGCGTTATGCCCAGTGAAGGGGTATAACGGCTATATTTTGTGGGGGCTTCTATTTAAGCCCCATGGCCGGCTATAGCTCATATCTTTGGCCATTTCCATTGACATAGCAACCTTGTGAGCTTAGCCAAAGCCCTCCCACTCATCTCCATCATTGATTCATCATCATAGTGAGATTGGGAGTGAATCCAAGTGCTTTGCTTGAGTGTTTGCATCTAGAGGCACTTGGTATTCGTGTTGCGCTGCGGATTTCGCTTGTTTCTCTTGGTGGTTGCCACCACCTAGACGGCTTGGAGTAGCGGTGGAGGATTGGCACGAGTTGGTGATTGTTCGTGGCCATCTCCGGTGATTGTAAGAAGAGTTGTACCTTCCCCGGTGGAGTGCCGAAAGGTAACTCTAGTAAATTGCTCGTGTCATTGAGTTACCTCACTTGTGGGTCGGTTCTTGCGGTGTCCTATCGTGTGGACGAGGTTTGTGAAATACCTCTTAGCCGCCGAACCACCAAGTGTTGGTCGACACAACGGGGATGTAGCGTGTTGGCAAGCACGTGAACCTCGGGAGAAAATCGAGTGTCTCTTGTCTTTGGCATTCTCCCGGTGATTGGATATATATTCATCTTGTGATTGGTTCATCCCCTACACGGCGGTATATTCACCCTACTCACTTATTTACTTTCTTGCAAACTAGTTGATACAAGCTCTTTAGTGTAATTAGAATTGAGAGCTTGCTTCATTATTTACATTCATCTAGTTAAACTCTTTAGAGTAGCAAGATTGAGAGCTCTTAGTGAGTAGTTACATAGCAAGTTTGTTTACCTAAGTAATCATTGCAACTAAAATTGTATATAGGTGGCTTGCAACCCTTGTAGAGCTAGAGTAAGTTTGCATTACGTTATTTGTCATACTAATCAAATTGCTCTAGTTGATTTGTAGTTTTTAAATAGGCTATTCATCCTCCTCTAGCCATATTAGGACCTTTCAAGTGGTATCAAAGCCGTGGTCACCGTGTGATTAAAGGCTTAACAACCTCGGTGTCAAATTATGGCTCAAGTTGTGTTCAACCATGTGGGGGGCAAACCACCTTTCTTTGATGGCACAAGCTATGGTTATTGGAAGAGAAAGATAAGGGTGTATCTTGGTTCCATCAATGATCAAGTATGGGATGTAACCGAGAATGATTATGCTATCATTGATCCCGACAATGCCACCAACTAAGATAAGTCCAACAAGCAATGCAATACAATGGCCCTCAACACCTTATACAATGCCATTGATCCAAAGGTGTTTGAGAAAATCAAGGATTGTGAAAGAGCAAATGAAGTGTGGAGGAGATTGGAGGAAACATATGAGGGCACACCGGCGGTGAAGAGTGCCAAGTTGTATATTCTCAAAGACAAGTTGACAAGCTTCAAGATGAAGGAAGATGAGAGCATTCCGAAGATGTTCCATCGATTATAAGTGATTGTCAATGACTTGAAGGCCTTGGGAGAGAAGATCAAGGATGATGATGTCTCTCATCGATTCTTGATGTGCCTACCTCCAAGGTTTGAGATGTTGAGATTGCTTATCATAAGAGGAGGATTAAAGGATATCACCCCCAACCAAGTACTAGGTGATGTCATGACACAAGAGACATACCATGTGGAAAGGGAAGGGGATGACAAGGAGGATAAGAAGGAAGAAGAAGACAAGAAGAAGAAAAGCATAGCATTCAAGGCTAGTTCATCATCATACAAAAACAAGGGTAAGTCAAAGAAAGAATCAAGTGATGATGAAGATCTAAATGATATTGATGATGAGGCTATGGCTCTCTTTATAAGCAAGATGGGCAAGTTCATGAAGAAGAAGGGCTATGGAGCAAGAAAAAAGAAGAGATCACATAAAGAGCAAAGAATATGTGAGAAGATGCTACAATTGCAAGAGCCCCGATCATGTTGTAGCAAATTGTCCTTACAATAGTGACAATGATGAAGATGAGAAGAACAAACACAAGAAGGACAAGAAAGAAAAGAAGGAGAAGAAGAAGAAGAGAATGACCTTTCAAAAGAAGAAGGGTGGAGGCTATGTGGTCACATGGGATAGTGATGGCTCATCGGATAGCGATAGCTCTAGTGATGATGACAAGAAATCTATCAAGAGAGCACTAGCAAGCATCGCCATCAACAACAAGCCCTCCATCTTCGACACTCCATCGACATGCCTCATGGCAAAGCCTACCAAGGTAAAATATGATGAGAGTGATGATGATGAATGTGAAAATGATTCTTATAGAAATGATAATAATGATGATGATGAGGATGAGGAGTACTCCAAGGAGGAGCTCTTGGACATGTGTGAGCAAGTGCACGCTTGCAATGAGATGAAGAGAAAGGAGTGCAAAGAATTACGCAAGAAAGTAAAATTTTTTGAGCAATCCTTTGATGAGCTCTTTTGCCACTCATGAGAGGCTAAGGGAAGCCCATGAGAAGCTTGGCAAATCTCACTCTAAGCTTGAAAAGGCTCACTCCTCTCTCATTGAGCAAGTCAAAGTGGAGGAAGCCAAGAAGGAGCAAGTGATAATTACATTTGATGTGGGACTAACATGTGATCTTATTGATGAATCTATTCATGAACCCATTATTGTTGCTCCTACTAACACTTCTTGTAGCACTACCATTTCCACTCCACCTATAAATGATGCATCACTAAAGGTGGAAAATGAGACCCTCAAGAAGGAGGTGAATGAGCTCACTCGTGCCTTAGGCAATGCCTATGGTGGAGATGCCCGCTTGCTAAAGTGCTTGGGTAGCCAAAGATTTTCTCTCAACAAAGAGGGATTGGGCTATACCCCCAAAAAAAGGCAAAGCGGCCTTTGTCACTCCCAAAGCTAGCTTTGTGAAGGGCAATGGTCGGTTTTGCAATAGATGCAAGCAAGTTGAGCATGTAGAGCAATATTGCAAGATTAACAAGAACAAGCTACCTAACGTATCCTCAATCAAATTTGATTCTTGTCACATGCTTCTTAAGGGTGCCAATGGTGTGAAGGCTAAGTTCATTGGTACACCAATTGTGGGCCCAAAGAAGAAGGCCATTTGGGTACCAAAGACCTTGGTAACTAACCTACAAGGACCCAAGCAAGTTTGGGTAACTAAAAAGAATTGATCTTCTTTTGTAGGTCAATTATAAAGCCAAAGAAAGGCATTGGGTACTTGATAGTGGGTGCACACAACACATGACCGGTGATCCAAGAATGTTCAATTCAATCAATGAAAACAAGAGCAATGGGATTGATAGTATCACATTTGGTGACAATGGAAAATGAAAGGTCAAAGGGCTTGGTAAGATTGCAATATCCAATGACTTGAGCATTTCCAATGTGCTACTAGTAGAGAGCTTGAACTTTAACCTTTTGTCGGTAGCTCAATTGTGTAATCTTAGTTTCAAGTGCATATTTGGTGTGGATGATGTAGAAATCATAAGTGTAGATGGCTCAAACTTGATATTCAAAGGGTTTAGATATGAGAATCTATACTTAGTGGATTTCAATGCTAGAGAAGCACAATTGTCAACATGTTTGATCACTAAGTCTAGCTTGGGTTGGTTATGGCATAGAAGGCTTGGTAATGTTGGAATGAAACAATTGAATAAGTTAATCAAGCATGACTTAGTTAGAAGCTTGAAAGATGTCACTTTTGAAAAGGATAAGCTATATAGTGCATGTCAAGCCGGAAAGCAAGTTGGTAATACACATCCTAAAAAGAGCATGATGAGCACATCTAAAGCATTTGAGTTGATGCACATGGACTTGTTTGGACCAACCACATACACTAGCATCGGTGGAAACAAGTATGAATTTGTGATTGTGGATGATTTCACTAGATACACATGGGTGTTATTTCTTGTTGATAAGAGTGATATGTTTGCAACCTTCAAATCATTTGTCAAAGGCATTCACAATGAGTTTGAAGTAACCATCAAGAAAGTAAGAAGTTACAATGGAAGTGAATTCAAGAATACAAGAATTGATGAGTTGTGTGATGAATTTGGAATCAAACATCAATTCTCGACCAAGTATACTCCTCAATCAAATGGCTTAGTTGAAAGAAAGAATAGAACCTTGATTGATATGGCAAGATCAATGTTGAGTGAGTACAATGTGAGTCATTCATTTTGGGTCAAGCAATCAACACGGCTTGCTACTATAGCAACCGACTCTATTGTCACCCCATGATGGAGAAGACACCATATGAGCTATTTAATGGAAGAAAGCCAAACATAGCATACTTTCGGGTCTTTGGATGCAAATGCTACATATTGAAGAAAGACACTAGATTGAGCAAGTTTAAAAAGAAATGTGATGAAGGATTCTTGCTTGGTTACTCCACTACTAGCAAAGCTTATAGAGTTTGAAATTTGGCTAGTGGTACCCTTGAGGAAGTTCATGATGTAGAGTTTGATGAAACTAATGGTTCCCAAGAGGAAGATGAGAATATAGATGATGTGAGAGGCACTCAATTGGTCAATGCAATAAAGAACATGGACATTGGTGAGATAAGGCCTAGAGAGGTGATTGATGTTGAAGATGACAAGAATCAAGTGCTCCCTAACTCAAATATGCAAGCTAGTGGTTCTCATGATAAAATCCAAGCAAGCACTAGTAATGGCAATGTGCAAGATCAACAAATGGTAGTTCATCATCTCAACCAAGTGATCAATCAAACGCTAGCAATCAAGTGCAAGTGCTCCAACCAACCAATGTTGCAAGAGATCATCCATTGGACACTATTATTGGTGATATTTCAAGGGGAGTGCAAATTAGATCAAGATTGGCTTCATTTTGTGAGCATTTCTCATTTGTGTCATCCATTGAACCTAAGAAGATAGATGAAGCTTTGAATGATGTTGATTGGGTCAATGCCATGCATGAAGAGCTAAACAACCTCACAAGAAACCAAGTATGGGAGTTAGTCGAGAGACCTAAGGGTCATAATATGATTGGAACCAAGTGGGTCTTTCGGAACAAGCAAGATCAAGATGAGATAGTAATAAGGAACAAAGCAAGATTAGTGGCTCAAGGTTACACTCAAGTTGAAGGTCTTGACTTTGGAGAAATATATGCCCCAATTGCAAGATTGGAAGCAATTAGGATCTTGTTAGCCTATGCTTGTGCCCACAACATCAAGTTGTACCAATTAGATGTGAAGAGTGCATTTCTCAATGGGTACATCAATGAGCTTGTGTATGTTGAGCAACCTCTCGGTTTTGAAGATGAGATGAAACCCAACCATGTGTACAAGTTGAGAAAGGCTTTGTATGGACTAAAACAAGCACCTAGAGCATGGTATGAGAGATTGAGGGATTTCCTACTCTCTAAGGGATTCAAGATGGGAAAGGTTGACACCACTCTCTTCACCAAGAAGCTTGGAAATGACTTGTTTGTGATACAAATCTATATTGATGATATCATCTTTGGGTCAACAAATCAAGAATTTTGTGAAGAGTTTGGTAAAATGATGGCAAGTGAGTTTGAGATGTCCATGATTGGAGAGCTTAGCAACTTCCTTGGTCTTCAAATCAAGCAAATGAAGTATGGCATATTTGTGAGTCAAGGCAAGTATATCAAGGACATGCTCAAGAAGTTTGGAATGGATGACGCTAAAGCTATTAGTACACCAATGGGGACAAGTGGAAGCTTGGATAGTGATGCTAGTGGCAACATGGTGGATCAAAAGATGTATCGGTCTATGATTGGAAGCCTACTCTATGTGACCGCATCAAGGCCGGATGTGATGTTTAGTGTATGCATGTGTGCTAGATTTCAAGCCTCACCAAGAGAAAGTCATTTGAAGGCAACAAAGAGAATATTGAGGTACTTGAAGCATACACAAAATGTTGGATTGTGGTATCCCAAAGGAGCAAGATTTGAGTTGATTGGATATTCGGACTCCGATTATGCGGGATGCAAAGTTGAAAGAAAGAGCACATCGGGCACATGTCAACTATTGGAAAGATCACTTGTATCTTGGTCATCAAAGAAGCAAAATAGTGTAGCACTTTCAACCGCCGAAGCGGAGTACATTTTGGCCGGTAGTTGTTGTGCTCAATTACTTTGGATGAAGGCTACTTTGAATGACGTCGAAATCAAGTTCAAGCAAGTGCCATTGCTATATGACAATGAGAGTGCCGTAAAGCTCACCAACAACACGGTTCAACACTCAAGAACAAAACATATTGATGTTCATCATCATTTCATAAGAGATCACCAACAAAAAGGGGACATTTGCATTAAGAGTGTGGGCATCGAAGATCAACTTGCCAATATCTTCACTAAGCCACTTGATGAGAAAAGATTTTGCAAGCTAAGGAATGAATTGAACATACTTGACTTCTCCAATATGTGTTGATGCACCCCCATTATATGACATGCCTCTCCTTCGAGCAATTCAAGGTAAAAGTTGATTGGCATGGCATACATTCTTGCTAAGGACATGTTTAGTGCATCTAGTCATATTTCACATTTAAATAGGCTCATTCATAAAAATCAAATGAATTTGATGCTTGTATGGTACCACTATTGCTTGTATGTTTGAAATGATCTAGTGGTAGCATATAACATGTTTATAGGCTTGTAAACCTAGTGTTTGATCTAAAAGACAAACTCTAAGTGTTTAACTCAACATGGTACAAGATAACCCTTATTGGAGGTGTGAAGAAGCTTGTCCTTGGATCAAACCGAGTTAAATATCTTTTCTAAGTAATCTAGATTGAACCAAATTGGAAAATGATCCTCATTTCACATGGTTTCACCCCAACCTATCTATAATTTGAGCTCACATTTGTGCTAATTGTTAACATCGATAATCCTACCCTATCTCTATTTTAAGCCTTTGTGGTCGACAAAGGGGGAGAGAGTTCACAAACATAGTAAGATAGGGGGAGAGAAATATGACAAAGAAAGGGGAACAATTAAAATTTTGAGCACACAAGTAGGGGGAACAAGCTCATGAACTTGTATGTTGCATTTGCATGTGCATTTCATATATTTGAATTGCATAGCACAAGTATTAAATTTCAATATCCATGCTTGTGTAATGTATGTTAATTGTAAGCTCGAATGATGAAATGAAAATCTAGCATGTATAGGCTACCTAGTGATTTCATTTTTAAAATAGCATGTCCAAGTGGTATCTAGCTAACCATGGTGCTTCAAGTATATCCAAGTGGTATCTAGCTAGCAATGGTGCTAAGGATGGTATATTGGTGCACTTTGATTGGTATCACGCTTTAAAGTTCCATCTCTTATACCTTAGCATCATTTGGTAGAAATTGACTCCTACACTTCCTATCAAAGCATATGTGAAAGCTACAATCCAAACTCTTAGCCCATATGTAGGGGGAGCAATTGCTACTATTTGGAGTTCATGAAACTTGTCCATATTCTTTCACACATTGTGAATATGCTTGGACAAGCAACATGGACTCAATTGAATTTCAATTCATATCTTTGTATAAGGATTGTCATCAATTACCAAAAAGGGGGAGATTGAAAGCTCTAGTTTAGTTTTGGTTAATTGATGAAAACCTAAGTGCTAACCTAGTTTATCAAAGTGATTATAAAATAGGTAGCACTACTCCAAGTGATGAAGAAATGGCGAAGATCATGACGATGGTAATGGCATGGTGATGATCAAATGCTTAAACTTAGAAAAGAAGAAAGAGAAAAACAAAAGGCTCAAGGCAAAGGTATAAACTGTAGGAGCCATTTTGTTTTAGTGATCGAGACACTTAGCGAGTGTGATCACATTTAGGATAGATAACTCAGACTATTAAGACGAGTGAAACTCAGTATCGAAATGCAGTTGTCAAAGTGCCACTAGATGTTCTAACTCATTGCATATGCATTTAGGATCTAGTGGATCACTAACACCCTTGAAAATGTTTGTGAAAATATGCTAACACATTTGCACAAGGTGATACACTTGGTGGCTAGCACATTTGAGCAAGGGTGAAGGAGATAGAGAAGAAAGGAACTCAGTCTCACTGTTTTCACTGTGACCGGACGCTGGTCTTGGGTGGACCGCGCCGCGTCCGGCCAGCGTGGCGAAGAAGACGCCATTGTCATCGACCGGCCTGGGTCGCTCGATGATTGGACGCCAAGGGCTGTGTCCGGCCAAGTGGTCGGTCCGCACAAAGGTTTAGGGTTAAGCACCGGACGCTTAGGTCAGGTCCGGTCAAGATGACCAGACGCGTCCGGCCGATAAAAATCGGTTTTGGACCCTTACTGGAAACGACCGGACGTTGAGGGTCTCAACGTCCGGTCAACTGACCGGAGCGTCCGATCGGTCAAGGCAGATGACCGTTGGTGTCAGACACGTGGCTGACTACGAGCGACCGGACGCTGGGGGCTCAGCTTCCGGTCAACTGACCGGAGCGTCCGATCAGTCCGCGTTATGCCCAGTGAAGGGGTATAACGGCTATATTCCGTGGGGGCTTCTATTTAAGCCCCATGGCCGGCTATAGCTCATATCTTTGGCCATTTCCATTGACATAGCAACCTTGTGAGCTTAGCCAAAGCCCTCCCACTCATCTCCATCATCGATTCATCATCATAGTGAGATTGGGAGTGAATCCAAGTGCTTTGCTTGAGTGTTTGCATCTAGAGGCACTTGGTATTCATGTTGCGCTATGGATTTTGCTTGTTTCTCTTGTGGTTGCCACCACCTAGACGGCTTGGAGCAGCGGTGGAGGATTGGCACGAGTTGGTGATTGTTCGTGGCCATCTCCGGTGATTGTAAGGGGAGTTGTACCTTCCCCGGCGGAGTGCCGAAAGGTAACTCTAGTAAATTGCTCGTGTCATTGAGTTACCTCACTTGTGGGTCGGTTCTCGTGGTGTCCTATCGTGTGGACGAGGTTTGTGAAACACCTCTTACCCGCCGAACCACCAAGTGTTGGTCGACACAACGGGGACGTAGCGTGTTGGCAAGCACATGAACCTCGGGAGAAAATCGAGTGTCTCTTGTCTTTGGCATTCTCCCAGTGATTGGATATATATTCATCTTGTGATTGGTTCATCCCCTACACGGCGGTACAATCACCCTACTCACTTATTTACTTTCTTGCAAACTAGTTGATACAAGCTCTTTAGTGTAATTAGAATTGAGAGCTTGCTTCATTATTTACATTCATCTAGTTGTGCTCTTTAGAGTAGCAAGATTGAGAGCTCTTAGTGAGTAGTTACATAGCAAGTTTGTGTGCCTAAGTAATCATTGCAACTAGAATTGTTGGATAGGTGGCTTGCAACCCTTGTAGAGCTAGAGCAAGTTTGCATTACGCCATTTGTCATACTAATCAAATTGCTCTAGTTGATTTGTAGTTTTCAAATAGGCTATTCACCCCCCTCTAGCCATATTAGGACCTTTCAGCGTTGCGGCCGGATCTGGCGGCGATGACGGCGACGGCATGGTGGCCATGGCCGACGAGCTAAGGTCCAACCAGATCCACGATGGGGACGACCGGATCCACATGTGGGCGGACGGCTGCTGACCCCGGTGGGCGACCACGCAAGCAAGACGGCCTACGATAGTGGCGGTCCTGGCCAACGAGCGTGCACGGGCGAGGCGGCCGGCGGTGGTAGCGTGGTGGTGGCTGGCCAAGCATTGGAGTGACCGGTGGTGGTGGCCCATGCGGCTACCAAGCGTTGGAGCGGCCGGTGGTGGTGGCCGGCCGGTGGTGGCGACCGGTGCTTGTTTTTTTTTATTTTCATGAAAAAATGTTTGAGAAAAAACACTCGGCAAAGAACGTTTGCCGATAAAATCTTTACTGGGTGTCGGTTGCCGAGTGTTTTTAGGGCTTTGCCGAGTGCCCCTGGCACTCGACAAAGCTCCCGTATCTCATAGTGCAATTTACGAGGTCGCCGCTCACCTAGGGTTCAACACGAGACGATGGGCGGCGGTTGCACGAGTTGGGACGCCGTAGAAGGACTTCTCCATGATGGCGGTCACCCTGCGGCAATGGCAAAGGCGTTCTGGTGAGCCGCAGCAACAACAAGGCGGTAGGGGTAGCCGGTGAGCAAAGACAACTCACCAGTGACCTTACCAAGAAGCCGGCTTGGCTGAGACGCACCAAAGCGAGGTCGGCCATGTGCTTACTTATGTGAACGGCGCAGTCGCGGACGTGACGGTAGCATAAGCTGCCGCAGACACGGCACCCAAGACGGCAAATAAGCGGCAGCGCAAAGAGGGGCGGGGCCAAGACTCATTGCGTCCGGCTTCGCCAAGCCCAAACGGCTCAATTGGCTGTTGTGTGGCGTAACCGCCTAATCTAATGCCTCACAGAGTGCTTATCTTCCATTAGACACTAAGCACTAGAGGGAGAACACTAGATTACTTCGGTTCCGCTCGGGCACACCCTGTGGGAGAACCCAAAAATCCACATTTTCGCCATCGATCATAAATGAGAGAATAAAGCAAACATCATTCTCGAACCATTTCTTACATCACTTTTAATACAACATCGAGTATAATATTTATTATTATAACAATGAATAAAATCATAGTATCAGGGTTATGAATAATTTAATTGAACAGCGGAATTTAAACATGTGAACAGAGTTACAGCGGAAATGAATATCTATTCATGACATGATAAAGTATTGACATATAACAACTATGACAACAGATTATAAAATTTCATTTATAAAAACATTTGGTGAGAGTTATAAATAACAACTACGATCGCAGCGTAAAGGAAATCCTCTCTGAGCCCACCAGGAGGAATCCAAACACAAAGGTCAGCTTTGGCATCCACCTGTCACCTGCAACAGGGGGAATAAAACCCTGAGTACTTAATTGTACTCAGCAAGACTTATCCGACAGGAGAAAAGAAAAGACTCCAAGGGTATGCAAGGCTATCTGGCTTGTGGGTTTATTACATTTGCAGGAAGCATTACTAAGTGTGCGTCCTTATTTTTGATTTTTATTAATAGCCGCATTGGTTCATCAACTAACCATTCTATGTAAGCACCTGTGCTACTTTCAAGCAGGTGGTAAGCAATCAGATTTCCTTTGTCCATCTTCTATCTTTTAGTTCTTACTACGATGCTAAACTATAGACAAGCCGTACTGGATCGCCCGGTGATTCGTGAATCAATGCCCCCAGCTGGGTACCCCAAAAACACACGTCCTGCTTGTACCCCAGGCACAAGTAGGACCAACCCATCACTTTCATGTCCCGGGTATCCAGGTCCCCGTCCAAACTGAGACTCCAAGCCCCCGCCCCTGAGTCCCGGACTCAGTGCGGTGCAAGGACCTCCTCCACCAAAAAGAAACCCTAACAGTCGGTCCGAAAAGAGCCGGATCCACGACAAGTGAGCAACAAGTCTTCCAAGCGCTCATACACAAGTATGTGCTCGGGATAATAAGTCTGTGACCTACCTAGAGTCATATGCAACGATCGGTCCTTAACCGACCATACAGGAAAAACAGTGTAACTAGGCCATGCCCCGTATCCACGGTGACACAACCTCTTACACCCACCAATACCCAAACCATATCCCTGCCCAGTCACCATTTTTCTTTTCCACCATTTATATTTTTCAAGTGATGATAATCCAATAATATATTTCCTATATCTCACGAATGAGAGGCAATCATTCGGCTTCTACCGGAGTCATGTAGCATAGCAATCTACACGATCATGTCATACTAGTAAGACTCATAGGATAAAGATATATATATGCAAGTGGGTTTCATTCAACTCCTTAAAACTTAATGCACAATCATAATTTAAACTGCAGAAAATATAGGTTATGCACCGGGGCTTGCCTAGGTAAGATATATTAAAAAGTTAGTATCAACATCTTCAGATCATCCACGTCATCTGAATAGAAAGCCCATTGCATCATCTCCTGAAGAGAATACCATTACACCATCTTCGGATTTCCAATCATCCTTTGATCGACCCGTTGATCCATCATCGTACCTATATGATATGCATACGATGCAATGCAAAGATATAATTAATCAACTGCAATCGTGACTCGTAAAATACGACGTACGCCTCTTGAGTTAACGGGCTAATTCTAACGACAACCGTACTTAGGCTACCTATACATGTTGTCGGATAAGGCGTTATTTCCCTACAATTATTTTAGTTATATAAACCAAGGTGTTTCTTTATTCTATTTTATCAATTTAATCTTTATTCGCAATCGGACATCATTATCTATTTAGCAAACTAATTATTATTGAGCTACAGAAATTACAGTGAGTAGATAATAATATTAGTAGTTTACTGTCAAATTTTTAGAGTCAACACTATTACCGATTTATCCCAGAAATTCCTACAAGTTCATCTTTTAACAATATTAAGCATGTTAAAATAATTAGAGAACTCCTAAAAACACACCGAACCTATACGAACAAAATACACTACAAGATAGACCACGATTTTATAAACTCAACAAAACTAGTTTGACATTTTTATGATTTTTCTATGATTTTCTACGAATTTTACAAGTTTACTTTTATAAGCTAATTTAGAAATTACCTCAAAATGAAAAGGGCCGATGGCCCTAAAGCGGCCCAAAGAACAAGGCAGCCCAAGCAGACAGACGGCCATGCCCAAAGGAGAGCGGCCCATGGCTGCCACAAGGTGAGCAAACGACTAGCCCAACGGGCAAAGTGCCCCAAGCAGACTCCACGACAGAGCCGCCCAAAGGCGGGCGCATGGCCCAAAGAAGCCGGCCGACACGATGGTAGCCTATCGGCCCAACAAGTGCCGCCTACTGCAGCACCGCCGGGCGATTTATGCGAAAATGACTCGCTTATTCGCTAATCAACCCGAGGTCTAGAGCACTATTTATATGAGTCTCATAATTTACACCTAGACCCTTGGACAATCTCGTATTTGCATTCCTACGTCCTCACCTTCTCACCTTCTCCTCTTCACAAGAACAGAGCACTGCCAGGAGATCCGGTCGGCGACCAAATCTGGCCGTGAGACCGTCGACAGCGATGAGGAGGAGGCATCGCGGCATGACCGCTGCCGGGCGTAGCCACAGGTGGGCACAGCACGGCCGGAGGCAGAGCGTGGAGCTCCGGCCACGTGCGTCGGCGCTCATGACCGGGTGGCTCCGTGGTGTGGCATGGTGGTGACGTGGGACGACGCTGGAGGGCCACTAAGGTAGCGCGGCCATGACGAGGACGGCGGACATCGCAGCCACGGTGGTTGCGGGCGTGCAGCGGCGTGGCCATAGCTAGGTGCGGGCGGTGAGGTGCTGTGGCTGGGAGCACGGGAGGGCGGCTCCGGAGGAAGGAAGAAGCGGCGGCGCTGACTGAGGGACGGCGCGGGTCCCGGCGGGACAGCAGGTGCCGCGGTGGCTCGACGCGCAGCCATGGCGCGACCGGAGGGAAGAGCCGCGGAGCAGCGGGCAAAGCTGCACGCGGTCGGGATCGGGACTCGCTCGCGGAGAAGGAAGAGGAAGGCGCTGGAGGCTCGGCGTATATGGCGTGGCGCAGGCGGGCGGCGTGGTGTACACCGACCGCGAGGCGGCGCGGGCACGGTGGTGACAGACGTGGAGCAGCAGGCCAACACGGTTCGTGGGCCTGCGCGCTCGCGCGCATACGCGAAGGAGGGGGAACAACGGGCGAACAGCGCAGCGACGACGGCTGCGACGCTGGCAGACTTCTCGGCACCGGCGCGGACGAGAAAGGGCGAGCAGGCAAGGGGTGCATGCGGCCGGAAACGGTGCGCAGCTGCGGGCAGCCGCAGAACCGAGGGGCACGCGTGGGGAGGAAATGAGGAGGAGCAGCACTTACGTCACAGTGGCCGGCGCAGGAAACACACACGCCAAATGACGACGGTGCAGACATGACGTGCTGGTGCTATGAAAACGCACTGGCTGCTGGTACTCCCGCTAATAAAATGCACTGGCTCATTGTGTGCGATAAGACCACACTGCATCACAGAGAGCGTCAGCAGCAGTACAAGCAAAGAAAAAAGAGAAGTTTGATGAGATAGTGTGTATGTGTATGTGCGTGTCTATATATATATATATATATATATATATATATATATATATATATATATATATATATATATATATATATATATATATATATATATATATATATAATAAATCCCTGAACCTAATCAGCTTGCTACTTCAGACATTGTTGAACTCGACATTGTTACAGGCATGAGGCATCATATATATGTGTGTGGAAAAGTGCTGGCCGCAGGACACTGGACGGGGTCACTTGCCGCAAGCAACGGGGACAAGAAGGACGGCGCTGCAGTAAGTTCGGCCAACTTTCATTAAAACAAGAACAACGCGATGAAATTGACACGAGTTAGACTCAGAAACAGGACCACGTGCTCCTGGCTCAGGCACTCTTATATATATATATCATCGTAACAGCACTTGGCTTTGGAGCACGTTTATTCGTCGTAACTTTTATAACGGTTTACTAATTTACACAAACTTCAGTTATCGCTTTCCATATATTTTAAATCAAAAATCCGAGAAACTCGTTCAAAAGTTTTACTTAGGCCTAAATCGCGGCGCTAAAAAGGATCGTAACACCGGGGTGTTACAGCGCGTTGGCATGGCTGACCACACGGGACGCAGCCACATGCGCGGTGTGGGGAGGCCACGCGGTGACCGTGCACCCGGCGCCAACCAACCCGAGACCGGTAACACGCACTAATTTCAAAGCGCTCAACACGACCAACCGGTTGCTCCTAAATCTAAACTGTCTACACCACATTCAAGATGGCATATGGAACTACCAAATCGAATCATAACACTACACCACTCCTTAACCCAATCTCTCACAATAAATTGCTAAACATAGCAATGTATAGCTGTCGGCAGACTTGAAAATTTCTAAGTTTTTGAGCTAGATTTGTTTTCAAGTTCCGTTTCTAGACTATTAAAAATACTAGCTAGTAACATTATTTTTCTACCGTAAGTATTTCACTGTCATCTATAAAGTTCATACTTCAAACTTTATTTAAGTATCACATACATGTTCTATAGCACTTTTGCTTGATAAAAATTGATTTTAAACCCTAAGTGATATAACATGACTATCGAATCAACTTTCGTTTCGCTTTTTAGTTGATCGTTTTGAGTTACGAAAATTGATCTACACACTTTATTACATGCATTAACACATAAACATGATGTTCATGACATGTTTTAGTAAATGATTTACGGTGTAACACCGAGGGTGTTACACAAGGTGACACAAGATCTTTTTCTGAGGTTCACTTGCTTGCCGGCAAGCTAGTCCTCGTTGTGGCGATTCACTCACTTGGATGTTCACGCGCTAATTGGCATCACACGGTAAACCCATAACCGGGTGCCGTACAACCAACATTCTGAGGTTCACTTGCTTGCCGGCAAGCTAGTCTTCGTTGTGGCGATTCACTCACTTGGATGTTCACGTGCTAATTGGCATCACACGGCAAACCCGTAACCGGGTGCCGTACAACCAACGCAAGATGAGGATGACACAAGCCACGAGCAATCCACTAGAGTTGCCTTTGGCGCTCCGCCAGATAAGGCACAAGAACCCCTCACAATCATAATGATCGGAGCCGGAGACAATCACCTTCCTCCACTCAACGATCCACCAATCACTGGGCTATCTAGGTGTCAGCAAACACCAAGAGTAACAACAACTCCACCAGCCCAAATCGTCCAAATAGTGCCACAAGATGCTAGAACACTAAGCAATGCACTAGAACCTCTGCAATCTCACTCAAGATGATGAAATCAAGTGTGCAAGTGAGTGGAGTGGTGTGTTCAGCTCTCAAAGGGTGTATGCAGCTATTAGAAGTGCCAAAAGAGTGGCTAAGATCGCCACTAGCTCTATTTATAAGCCCACAAGCAAATAGAGCCGTTACCCCCTTTGGAGCAGCTTTCTACGAGGGCACCGGACACGGCGGTGCCTGGCACCGGACACGGCGGTGCCCCTCCCAATGGTCGCTTTCCAACAGCTAAAAACTAGCCGTTGGGGCACCTTGACAGTGGTGGCGATGGCACCGCCTAGGGGTGAGGGTGACCACCCGATCATTTGCCCGAATACCCCATCTCTGGATTTTTGTGGCGGTGCCCACGACGGTGCACCATCGCGCCTGTGGCGGTGCACACCACCACTTCCGGTGCCAACCACTGCACTAGCTCACTTCGGCCACGTCTAGGTGGGCACCGCCCTAGAAGTGGCAGTGCCCCTAGGACAACTTGCTACTCTCAGCCTCCCAGCCGGTCACCGCCACAAGGGTGGCAGTGCACCAAACAGGGGGTGGCGGTGCCCCCGTGGCAGCACCCCAAGCCGAGTTTTGCCTCCTTCTCTCCACCTTTCTCACCACATTTGCAAATGTGCTAACAATCCAAGTGTTTCACTATCATGTGCAAGTGTGTTAGCATTTTCACAATTATTTTTCAAAGGTTAATCACTTCTCACCGATTGTGCACTTGGCCTAAAATGCAATGCAAGTATTTCAACACCTAGTGGCACTAGATGATCGAGTTGTCCGATAAGAGCTCCCCTCTTAATAGTACGACCATCTATCCTAAATGTGATCATACTCGCTAAGTGTCTCGATCACCAAACCAAAAAGCTCCTATCAAGTTTCACCTTTGCCTTGAGCTTTTTGTTTTTCTCTTTCTTCTTTTCCAAGCCGAGCACTTGATCATCATGGCCATCACCACCATCAACATGATCTTCATTTGCTCCACCACTTGGTATTGTGCTACCTATCTCATGATCAATAGAGCAAATAGATTAGCACATAGGGTTTCATCAATTCACCAAAACAAAACTAGAGCTTTCAATCTCCTCCTTTTTGGTAATTGATGACAACCCTTTCACAAAGATATGAATTGAAATTCATTTGAATTCATGTTGCTTGTCCAAGCATATTTACCATGTGTAAAAGGATATGGACAAGTTTTATGAACCCCAAATGGTAGCATTAGCTCCCCCTACATATGTGCTAAGAGAATGGATTGAAGCTTGCACATATGCATGGATTTGAGTTGTGGGAGAGTAATGTCTATCAAATGATGCTCAGGTATAAGAGATGGACCTTTGAAGTGTGATACCAATCGAAGTGCACCAAATATACCATCCTTAGCACCATTGGTAACTAGACATTCACAAAAACTAGAATACCCCATGAGATCAACATTAGAAGCAAGAGTCTAGTTTTCACAGTATAAACACAAGTCTAGTTACACAACCTATGCATGCTAGTTTTTCATTTCATCATTCAAACCTACAACTAGCGTACACCACACAAGCATGGAATTTTTAATTTAAAACTTGTGCCATGCAAGCAAACATATGAAATGCATCAATCAAGTTTATGAGCTTGCTCCCCCTACTTGTGTGCTCAAAATTTTAATTGATCCCCTTCCTTTTGTCATATTACTCCGCCTATGTCAAAGTTCTCACCTTTGTTATCTTTTCACTATCTTTGTGCGTTACTTCTCCCCCTTTGTCATCAATGACCACAAAGGTTCAATTTTAGATAGTTTAAGATTATCAATGTCAATCAATGGGGTGAGGATCATTTTCCCAAATTTAGTTCAATCTAGATCACTTGCCAAAAATATTTAACTCGGTTTGATCCAAAGACAAGCTTCTTCACACCTCATTTCAAGGGTTATCTTGTACCATATTGAGTTAAACACTTATAGCTCATTTTTAGATCAAACACTAGGTTCACAAGCCTACAAACATGTCATATGCTACCACTAGATCAAGTCAAGCATGGAAGCAATAGTGGTACCACACAATCATCAAATTCATTTGATTTTCATGAATGTGCCTATAAGACATGAGGAATGACTAGATACACTAAACATGTCCATAGCAAAGGATGTATGCATGCCAATCAACTTTTACCTTGGATTGCTCGAAGGAGAGGCATGTCATATAAGTGGGGGGTGCATCAACACATATTTGAGAAATCCAATATGTTCAAATCATTCCTTAGCTTACAAAATCTTTTCTCATCCAATGGCTTGGTGAATATGTGGGCAAGTTGATCTTCGGAGCCTACACTCTCAATGCAAATGTCCTCTTTTTGTTGATGATCTCTAATGAAATGGTGGCGAACATCAATGTGCTTTGTTCTTGCATGTTGAACCGGATTGTTGGTGAGCTTGATTGCACTCTCATTGTCACATAGCAATGGCACTTTCTTGAACTTGATTCCAAAGTCATTCAATGTGGCCATCATCCAAAGAGTTTGTGCACAACAACTACCGGTGGATATGTATTCGGCTTCGGCAGTTGATAATGCAACACTATTTTGCTTCTTTGATGACCATGAAACAAGTGATCTTCCCAACAATTGACATATGCCTGAGGTCCTCTTCCTTTCAACCTTGCATCCCGCATAATCCGAGTAGGAGTAACCAACTAACTCAAACTTTGCTCCTTTGGGATACCACAAACCAACATTTTGTGTATGCTTTAAGTACCTCAATATTCTCTTTGTAGCCTTCAAATGACTCTCTTGGTGAGGTGTCAGGCCCCTACTTTAGGATCCACTGTGCATCATGTATCAGTCCCTGGATCAGTAGCTGATACGCACAGATCGAACAAGATTGATATAAAAAACCATACTTTTTATTGATAATGGGGAAAAACACATTACAAAGTTCATATTTACATAGCTTGGGCCATTGGCCTTATAATATACATCGGAGTTCTAATACAACGGTTCTACTACGTCATGGTTCCATTCCTACATCAACTTGGAGTGCAGACGTAAACCTCATCCTTAAGCTCGATCCTATGTTCTAATCCTGGTAGCCCTTTGGTTGCTGCACGACTTTGTCCTTGCATGTACTCATGATGTCCCATCCTTGTGTAGACTTCGGTAGCTCTATCCTTTTACGTGCTCCTGTAGCTTCGCTCCTAAAAACATAGAGTGGAGTGGATTGAGTACATAAAAGTACTCAGCAAGCCCTAACTTTGGGGTAAGGTGAGGTGGATAGCGAAGGTGGTTTATGGTGGTGGAGGTGGTATATATGTTAGGTGTAGAGTTATTTATAATGGGGGTTCTGGGCCTTGTGAGAGCATTACCCTTTCTCACTAGTTCCCGGGGTTAATTACAACTTACCAGATCAGTAGAGTACGTCTTACTAGATTATCACTGTTTCATTTTTGTGAAAAGTCTAATCATAGGTGATATCATCCCAGCATCTGTCCATTCCAAGGACATGGCTATTCGAATAGATTTAATACACTCTGCCGAGGTTGTACAAATTTGCTCACACGATAGGCGTAGCCAACACTAGGGCCAGTGGTGCGACAGGCCTAACGAGATCTCGTACCCAGATGGACGCATCCTCTGATTTCCATATAATTCTACCACGGCTTCTCAGGAATTGGAAACACACTAAGCTAGGGAAGATACCAAATCATCCCATCTCAATGCTTCGGACACTACTAGAAATGTGTTCATCAATGACGATTTAGTCGTGACGCTTACAAATTTCGTCACAGAACAAGCGTTTTCTATGACGAAATTTCCAGCTTCGTCATAAGTAACAAGTGACGGAGCTTTGGCACGAAGAATAATGACGAAAACAAAAGAATCGTCATAAAACAACAAAACTAAATCGTCATAGATCGCTTGGCTCGTGTACCACCTCGAGGACGTGGCGCCGTGGTCCCACCAAAGAGGTCCCACCTCGAGGACGCGTGGCGATGTGGTCCCACCATTGGGTCCCAACCTCAAGAAGTGGCGATGCGGGTCCCACCAATGTGGTCTCACCGAGGACGTGGCGGCAAACAAGTGGGGCAGCGTGGCCCACACAGTCTAGGTGGACCTGCATCCTTCCGCCTCCCTTTTTTTGTCAAAAAAATAGCGCACGCAGGGAGATTCGAACCCGCAACCCTCATCGCTAGACATGTTGGTGCATTACCACCGAGCACTCTGCTGCTTTGTGATAAAGGCATGCATGTTTTTCTATTTGTAAACGTATAACATGATAATTGATGATTTTTTTCCTAAATTTTCTAAAATCATTCTCTATCAATTTATTTTGTTGGTTTTGTCAATATATACATATGAAAAGTTTGAGCAATTTAAATTTTGAATTTCAAAAAATGCAACTTCAGACAAGATTTTGGTTCCCCAAATGAATTCAAATTTGAAAAAAGTGATAAATACCAAAGTTGAATAACTCATCAAGATCTACAACTTTTGTATTGGTCATTTCTTCATATGATAAAGTAGTAACGACATTGTTCATTAAATGTGACACATCTCTCACAAGGTTTTATAAACTATATGAGACATGTGTAAGATTAGTGAACAATGTGTGCTAAGAATTTGTGAAATGAAGAAATGACCAAAATAAAAGTTGTATATATTCATGAGTTGAACAACTTTGGTATTCAGCGCTTTTTATGTTGAAATCAATTTGGGTCTCAAATTTTGGTTCGAACTTGTTGTTTTTCAAAATTTCAAATTTGAAAGGTTCAAATTTTGTCAAATGACAAGATGACTAAAATAAAAGTTGTAGATATTAATTAGTTGAACAACTTTGGTATTCATCACTTTTAATGTTGAAATCATTTTGGGTCTCAAATTTTGGTTCGAACTTGTTGTTTTTCAAAAATTCCAATTTGAAAGATTCAAATTTTGTCAAATGATAAGATGACTAAAATAAAAGTTGTAGATATTATTGAGTTGAACAACTTTGGTATTCTTCACTTTTTATGTTGAAATCATTTTGGGTCTCAAATTTTGGTTCGAACTTGTCATTTTTTAAAATTTCAAATTTGAAAGGTTCAAATTTTGTCAAATGATAAGATGACCAAAATAAAAGTTATAGATCTTAATGAGTTGAACAACTTTTGTATTCATCACTTTTACATTTGAAATCATTTAGGGTTTGAAAATTTGGTTTGAACTTGTCAAATTTCAAATTTCAAATTTTAAAATGTGTAAAACATTGTCACATCCAAGTTTGATCAAACTTAAATGCTGAAGCATGATTTTAGATTTTTTTAGAAAAAAAAGCCATCACATTTGGAGTTAGTACGAGGGAGAACAACTAGTTACAAAATTTACCCACAGATTAAAAAGAGAAATCACACTGTTCTAGATGATCCTTACTTGATCATAGTGAATAGTGTGATTTCTTTTTTTTAATCTGTGGGTCAACTTTGTAACTAGTTTTTCTTCCTCGTACTAACTCCAAATCTGATGATTTTTTTCCTAAAATTTTCTAAAATCATTCTCTATCAATTTATTTTGTTTGTTTTGTCAATATATACATATAAAAAGTTTAAACAATTGAAATTTTGAATTTAAAAAAAATGCAACTTTTAGACAAGATTTTGGTACCCAAAATGATTTCAGCTCAAAAAATGATAAATACCAAAGTTGAATAACTCATCAAGATCTACAACTTTTGTATTGGTTATTTTTTAATAAGACAAAGTGGTAATGATATTGTTCACAAATGTGACACATCTCTTATAAGGTTTTATAAAGTATATGAGACATGTGTAAGATTAGTGAACAATGTGTGCTAAGAATTTGTTAAATGAAGAAATGACCAAAATAAAAGTTGTAGATATTCATGAGTTGAACAACTTTGGTATTCATCACTTTTTATGTTGAAATCAATTTGGGTCTCAAATTTTGGTTCGAACTTGTCATTTTTCAAAATTTTAAATTTGAAATGTTCAAATTTTGTCAAATGAAGAAATGACCAAAATAAGTTGTAGATATTCATGAGTTGAACAACTTTGGTATTCATCACTTTTTATGTTGAAATCAATTTGGGTCTCAAATTTTGGTTCGAACTTGTCGTTTTTCAAAATTTCAAATTTCAAAGGTTCAAATTTTGTCAAATGACAAAATGACCAAAATAAAAGTTGTAGATAATAATGAGTTGAACAACTTTGGTATTCATCACTTTATATGTTGAAATCATTTTGGGTCTCAAATTTTTGTTCGAACTTGTCATTTTTTAAATTTTAAAATTTGAAAGGTTTAAATTTTGTCAAATGACAAGATGACCAAAATAAAAGTTGTAGATCTTAATGACCTCTACAACTTTGATGTTTATCAAATTTTTATTTGAGATTATTTGGTATCTCAAAATTATTTTAGTAGTTTTGATTTTAATTTTTTAAAATTTATTTTTTCTCATTTTTAAAGGTTCAATTTTGTAATTTTAAACTGTTGTAGTTGTTTTAGTTATTGTATATGTAAATATATCTATAAAAAAATTATAAATTTTTGTACTGTATTATTTATTATTTACATGTGAATAATTCATTTTGATTTAGAATTTTGAAAAAAAAATAACTGTAGGGGCGGCTTATAACCTCAGCCGCCCCTACAGTGAAAATAAAAGATTGAGGGTCATTCCCCTCCCCTCCCCTCCTTCCACTGCGTCGGCCCCGGAGGCGAATAGGGGCGACTAGGGTTTCAGCCCCCGGCGACACGTCGCCGCTAGACTACACCAAACCATCAGCCGCCGCCTCCCTCACCCCACCTGACCATCGCGGTCGTGGCTGCCTGGCGCAACACACCACACCTAATCCCGGCCAGTGCGCTCCACTCCCACCCCATTGGAGCAGGTCGAGGCTGGGGCATGGCGCATGGAGGAGGCAGGCGGTAGCACCCCACCCTAGCCAAGCGCTTGCCGTCCCACCGTCGCCCCCTCTGTCTTCTAGTCAGCTAGGGCCAGATCCGGCCAGAGCGCTGCGATTCTCACCGACAATTGCAGAGATTCAGGTAGTGGAGTATCTATTCCGGCCGGGGGCACGGCAGATCTGGCGGCGGCGCAACCCTGCTAATGCTCGTCCATGCGATGCAACTCGAGTCATGGCGCCGCCGACCTTCCTCCTGACGTCGATGCATCTCTCAGCGGTGAGGCAGGCCGCTGCTCATTCCAAAGTCGGGTGATGCCTTTGCCCAAAGAACCACAAAGTGCGCCGCTTGCCTTTGCCCGCCTACCCGGTCCATCTCAAGCTAGCTGCTCCTTCTCGTTGGTTCCTCTACTGTATTATACTGATGTGCTTGGGCTCGAGGATTTCTTACACGCGTTGCCTATCTCTGCACCCAGGTTACTTGTGGTGACGCCCTGCTTCAGGTTACTTTGCTTTAGATTCGATAATATTAAAAACATGCTTTGTTCTGATGCAGAGCCAGACTGACAGAGTGGCGCTACACTGGGTGACGGCAAGCACAGGCACATCAGGACGTATGTTGTAAAAAGGTACAGAAAACATGTGTAGTCCCTACATTCAGTTGCTATTTGCTATCCGATTTATTGAATACTTGAATTATATTGTGTTGGAAAAAGTGGGTGCAAAACGTTAGATTGCTCATCGGCCAATTGCGCATAATTTCTGACTGCATTAGATAAACATGATGGAAATAATTCTTGGTCGCAGCCAATATTTCTCATATTGGATAAATTTCATTTTTGTTGCATCTCACCAATCTTGTGGAAATTTAAATATTTGTGATACAGAATCATTGTACGCATGTGTCTATAATAGTTCATAAATAAAAAGTAAATCTACTACTAGTAGTACCTATATATTTTACTAATGTATTAAATATTTAACTGAGCCATAGCTCAAGCACTAGTTATGTAGTTTTGATCAGTTTTGATGTTCTGAAGCATTACACACATATATGTGATTCTGCATGTCACACAATCCTGCATGTTTACTTGTTTTTCAGTACATCAGCTAGTTTGTTCCTTATGCACATGTCCTTATGTGTTCTTGTGCTATTATAATAAGACTTAGAGAACGTGAACCTAGTATCTAAAGAAATTTGTTTCGTCGGATAACAATCCGTTTTCTTGCTATTGCCAAGAGAATTGACAATTCTACTTATTCATGCTCATATGTGCTGTGGAGGAAGCAAGCATGGCTTGAGCTGCAGCATGGACATGGAGACCCTTCGAAAAATTGAGAATGGGTCAGTTCCTTTTCTATTTGATTGTTGTTTTCTATTCGATCAATGTGAACCTGCACACTTAATCCTCTGTTTCGCCCTTTTCAAGATTTCATTATATTTGCCTCGAAACCTTAACTATTGATTCTGATTTAGAATCATTGTATGAATGTGCCTGTAATTATAAATTGCTACTACTACACAACTAGTAAACTATAAGTCTGTAAGCATTCTTTGCTTACAGTCTTGATTCAGCTAATTTACAAATGTGCATGTAATAATTTATAAATCAGCTACTGTTACACAGCAAGTGATTGTGATTCAGAATCTTTACCGTCTGTTTGTACAAATGTGCATGTAATAATTTAAATGTGGCAGCACTAGAAACCATTTAACTCGCTGATTACTAGGTAATCATGTTCTTTATAAAAAAACTGGAGTGCTCTAATACAATTTCCTGATCATCAGTACATCTGAAACAGCAGCCTTAAAGCTTTTAATTGCATCTAGTGAACCTCTCCAAACTACTGTACTGAATAAGACACTGTTAGCCAATTATAAACCTTGAACTGCCCTTCTTTGTTCACTTTACACAAGTCAGGTTTGCCTTGAACTGCCCTTCTTTGTTCGCTTTACACAAGTCAGGTTTACCTTGAACTGGCCTTCTTTGTTCAAAAAATGTCTTAATTGTAGTAGGTTTGCATTAGTACTCAATTATTATAGTGCCAACAACTATTCATTAATTGGATAATATGTCTTGTTTCAAACATTTTGTATTCTGTCTTTTGCTCAAAACTAGTCATAATCCAATATAGCTAGACATACTTGCTAAATAATAATCCTATGTTGTTGACTTCTACTTGTATTCAGTTACCTGACAACAAATAAATGACTCATGATTGCATACCTATTTGGCATCAGTTTCTGTCAATGCAGCATAGGTTTTTATTTTTTAAAATACATCTTGTGTGATATTTCCTCCTCAAATTAATGCAATAAGTATCAACTAATGATGGGTCATTGTTGTTTCAGTCAAATATGGAAGCTTTGAGGACAGAACCTGTTGCTGAAGGTGAGACAGCAGTGTCCAGTGTGCAGGTTGTGTCCTAGGTGCTCTCCCAGAACAGCTCAAACCTTTTCCTGAAGAGTGTTGGCATCAAACCAGTGCCATCCTCCAAATCATCATCATCAAATGAAAGCGAGCTTCGAGAGCAACTAGCAGCTGAAGCTACGGCTGCTGTACAAGGTGAAATCGATGAACTCAGGAAGAGAAATGAAGAAGCTGAGAAAAAACTGGCGAGGACACAAAAGGAGATGGAGGAGTACAAGAAGCTGACAGAGATAAGCAACAAGGCAATGGAGGAGAATAATGCGCTGCTCAAGCGTATCTTGGCCATCAACAATGCTTCTTCGACATAAGCGCCGTCAGAGTCAGCCGGGTTCATTAAGCAAAGGGTCCGGCTGGTGATTTTGTTTATGTAGTAACTTATGTTGCCGGGTGGTTGGCAACTTTTTATTATTTCCTGTGATGTTAATGTGAACTGAGATGAAACTAGTAGTTCAAATGTGATGTCTAGTGAGTTATGTGAACCGAGTTTAGAATTGTTGATTAAGTTGTTGGTCATTGGAATACTGGATCTGTTAATTTATGGAAGCTTTTGGTCATTCCAAAGATTATTTGCATTCTCAGTAATGAAATCAAGATGTGCACTTGTGATGAATTATCTGACCTTTCTGTGACGATTTGGTAATTGATTATGTGACGAATTTCTATTTACTTCAAAGTGATTTAAAATGAGAACCTATCACAAAGAAGCCTTGTGGCCCAATAAAATTGGACACGTGGACCATCCACATCATTGGCCACGCCACCTGCCACGTGGTCGGACATGTCACCTGCAATGTGGACGCGCCCACGTGGACAAGACACGCCACCGCTAGTGTGGTAGACGTCGTCCGCCGCCTAACAGACGGCAAGTCATGATGAAAAGGGCTATATCAATGACGAAAATAGATCGTCATAGAAAGAATACACTTCTATGACGACGACCATTTCGTCATAGAACAAATGCACATCTATGACGAAAATAGACGTTTCATCACGGTAGGTAAAATATGACGCGCATTCAATGACGAATACCATATCGTCACAAATTCGTCATAAAATAATATATGTGACGATTTTGGAGTCTTCAAAGACGAAAGAAGAGCATCATTGATGTACACATCCTAGTAGTGGGATGATACCAAATCATCCAGTTATTAATAATAAGTATGGGCTCGAACATGGCCAAAATCAAGGGGCTTTACATGGAGGATCACATAGCAACCACGCCAACCGGGCCACGAAAGATCACATAGCATCCGTGCCTTCTCCTGATATTCCGCTGCCAACACCGACCTCCTAATAGAATTTATACTTCAATCTAACGAGGTGTGAGATCAAGTCTACCCATATAGACATATGGTTGTACGAAATATCTCACTAGGCGAGATGGCCTACGAACCGGTCCTTATGTGACTGAGGCGAGTATCTCCCAATAGGAACCCTCACTAGGTGAACCTGCCAAGGTAACCTATACCGCACAAGTTACCCCTCACTCGCCCCCTGTCGTTGTTTAGTTCAGGTTTACCAGTTTTAAGTTTTACAGTTATTATCCTTAGGTTCATAGGGCTCATATCATATCAAGATAATCATTTACAATATCATCATTAATCATATTATCATAGTTAGGCTCATATCACAAGAGATAATCATTTATCATATTCACCATTAATCACATTATAGCAATCGAGCTCATATTCCAGGTTAATAATTTATAAACAGAGTATTTAAATAGCATAAGTTGAGTTATTTAATTTAATGGATGGAGATGGCGAGGGAGAGTATGGTGGGGTTAACAAGGTGGGATGGTGGAGGTAGGGAAAGTGGTTAAGGATAACATATTATGTGGAGGGGAAGGGATAGGTGGGGGTTAGGACTTGCCTCCGCTCGCTGACGATTATATCCTTATTCCAAAATCTCGATTCCTGTGCTTCTTGGTCGTATGTCTTCACATAACTGTGCCTCTAGGTTCCATCAGGTTCTCTCAACGTCTTCTATCCTACGCTGTCTAGCGTCGACAAGCAAGGAAAAACACCAAGCAAAGAATGCAAAATAGGCATAATCAATCAAAGAAGGGAAATGGTCCTAAATGGGTTGACTCTATCTAGGAGATGGGTTTACTTCTAAGACTATCATTATTATGTCAATTTGAAGTAAGGGTTGAATGGAGGGAATCCATCCAACAAGGTGTGGCTCCTCACGGGTTGGTTGGGATGGTAGGGTTATCATGCAAAACCGCACCACATTATTATATTTCACTATTATGTGAACCTGGAAGAAAGCCTGATGACTTGATTGACTCCTATAGGTGCACAAGGGTTAACTAGGTGAGTTCAATTATATGTGTTAGTATAAATTAATGAGGGTCTTGGATAGTTGGGTACGTGCATATACATTTATATACACATGCAGAAGGGTGTAGGTCAGTAGGTGTAGCGTTGGGTTAGCGTGGGTGATAGTTAGGTTAGTGGCACATACATGTATGTATATGCCTGGGTCAATTAGGGTGGAGAAGTGAATGTGTGGTTAGCCATGCGTGGGTATGATGCTCGGTATATATATATATATATATATATATATATATATATATATATATATATATATATATATATATATATATATATCTATCTATAGGAAAATTGGTTCTGTAGCATCGAAAGGTTGCGACTTCAGTAAAATACCATTGAAAGATTTAGGCCTCGTAAAATAGCAATCAAAATTGCCACCGTGAACTGAAAATACCACTCACAATTTTACACACAAAAGTGTTAATTTGACATAAACTCCAAAATTTTGGTGACCTTTTGCCCTTGCCTTATCCTCATATGTGAAAGGGACTCAGCACTGGGAAAGGGTTGCACGCACGGGAGCAGCCGGCCACGCCACCACGCCCGACACCGCTGGCTGCCGAGCTCCAAAGGCCTCCTATGCCGATAGACGCGGGTAGCTCCTCGCGAGCCTCTCCCCCGTGGAGGCCGCGCGATCCACCGTGGGGTGCTCCTTGCACAAAGGTCTGCGCCACCACCACCCGTCCATCACAGCCGCTCCTCGCGCCATGACTACGACGCCTCCACCGGCCGCCTCCTCCTACTCGATCAAGGCGTCGCACCGGCCATGACTCCTCCTCTAGTGCGCATGTGGTGGAACAATGCATCGATCTAAGATCCTCGACGGGTAAGAATGAAACCCTAGCTATCTACTTGTTCGCGGTTCGTAATAACCTGAAATTAGTTATGAATTACGATTGTTTCTATGTTATCCGTTCATTTGTGTGTGTGATTTCATCTGGTATGAGGATGGTCACCGATGAGAAAGGACATTTGGCAAGAAGGTTAATTTTTTTGCATCACTATTATTTTAGGATCGATCCAAACAATGCATGTCGAGTAGTGATTGATGTTTCTTCCTACTCAACTGTTGAGGATGGTCGATCTATGTACAAAAAGGGCGATGCTTGGACTAGTGGGTGGATGTAGAAGAGTACTCCATCATTGATATGGAGAAAGATGTGTTCAAGTACTTTACTTGGGCTAGTTATCGAGGAGGCAAACTTTTGGTTTGTGGGTCGAATAATCTAACAATTCGCCTTTGGTATGGACCAAGAGCTTCTAACTTTGTCATGAGCCTCAAAAATGGTGGAGTTTATCATGACCGTAGATAGATGTGAGCATGCTTGATATGGCTTTGATTGAGAATGAAGGACAAGTGACAGATGAAGAGAATGACCTACAACTTTAGGTCACAGAAAAGTTCAAGGAGATGCATGTGAGTGCAGAATTGGATGGTCTAGAATGGGCCATGGAACCTCAACTTGGTGTTACAGCTGATGGTCCTTCTAGAGTAGAGGAGGAGGAAGGTGACCAATATATGGAGCCAGGTGTTGACCATGAGGGAGATGATCCGGTTGGAGTGGATGAAGAGTGGAGGTATTTCAGGAAGGTACCTAAAGTAGGAAGCAATGAGAAAGTGCAGCAAGAAAAGAAGAAAACAGAGAGCAGCAAGAATGTAATTGAAGCTACAGATCCTGAGGCTGTGCCAAGTGATGAAGCCACCATGATGCGAGATGCTCCATATGTTGCACTCACTACATATAACAGAGACAACCCTGATATAAAGTAAGGTTCGACATTTACTGACAAAAAGGCCTTCGTACTGATGATTAAGCAATATGCCATAAAAAGGGAGTTTCAAACATTTGTAGAGCATAGTGATAAATCAAGATATAGGACAAGATGTGCAGATTCAGAATGTGGATGGAAAGTTCATGCAAAGAAACTTCTTGGTAAACTAATTTTATGCTCCTATCACTTAGTACAATACCAATTCTTTCTGAGTATAATTGTTGATTACCTTGCTGTTATGTAGGAAAAGGAAAGAAAAACCAAGTACTTCAAACTCCACCAAAGCTCCTAAGAAATCTAAGAAGGCATTTGCAGCAGCCTCTACTTCCTTAGTCACACAAACACTGGTTAGTCCACAACAAGGTTGATGGTAGCTTCTACTTCTAGTCCTCTCAGTCCAGGGCCTACAACAAGGAGTAGGGCAGCAGCAGAAACGTCACCAGGAGGTATTGCGATGCAACTTATCATAGGCTAGGATTGGATTTTGTAAGAGCAAAGCTTATGTGTGGTGCCACTGTTATTTTTCTAGCTAGTGTTGGTGTTATTAGACCTTTCTGTGCTGGCAGACTTATTAAGTGTTGGGTGCATGTTTTAAACTATGGAGTGTTTCCATGAATGTAATGTGCTACAATGACAGTTCTAATGTGCTGGAATGGTTGTCCTTGTGTATGTGTTAAATGGTAAAATGGTGTTGGATGAATCAGTATATATGTGCTTGTTAATATGTGGATGGACCCAGGTGCTTAATTATCTGCTCATATGTGTTGGGTTCATATATTCACGCTCCATTGATTTGGGGGTATTTTGGTCTCATTTAACGACTCAAATGTTGAAAACCCACGGAATGGTATTTTCAGTTCAGAGTGGCAACTTTCAAAGTGGTATTTTATGGGGCTGAAATCTTTCAATGGTATTTTACAGAGGTCGCAACCTTTCGATGCTATAGAACCAATTTTCCCATATCTATATAGGCGTGTTTACATTTATATATATACTTACCCACCACGCATGCATATGCATAGATGCTGCCCATTATTCTATGTGCGGAATGTGTGTGTATTCGCATACGTGTCATAATGTACACACATACACGAATATATAGTGCTAAGAGGTGCTAACGGATGGGTGCAACTACGGGTTAGCATTAACGCAATTAAAAGGAAAGGAAAACAAAACAAACTAGAATTTAAATGGGCACAAAAAATTATGAAAAAGGATATGAATATGCAAGGTTTGATTTTAGAAGACTCTTAGTGGAAGAATCAAGCGATTCGGAGTTGGGATGGTGGATATACGGATCATCAAAGGTTTATTGGAGAAAGGTGTACGGTAAGGATATTGGAAATTATTTCTGGAATTTTAGATGGTGGAGAAGGCGTGGGGAAAGGTCTGGTTAGGCTTTGGAGTGGCTCTAGTATTTTTACGAATTTTCTGGGAAATTTTCTAGAATGGGAAAGGGGCTTACTCAGGCTCGTGCATGCACCTTCCGGGTGCGTGTAGGATTTTCTACCCAACACAGTTGCTGGCGTACACTTCTCCCAGTCGGACGTAGGGCTTTGCATGGCACTGTTCCGTGAACCCGCTCGTTCATTTGTGCAGCAAACTCGCCTTCCTATGTGTGGTTCACGTATGCAGGTTCACGGAGAATGAGTGGGGCAGTTATGTCTCTTGCAGCCAGGTCCCACTTGGATGATGTGTCACGCGGTCATTGGCTCTTCGTGACGTGGCCATGTGCCCAGGCTGGTGGCGTCCTGGTCTCTGGTCCGAGAAAGGGAGAGAAAACAGAGTAGAGACGGGGGAAGACAGGGCAGCGGACGGCGGTGCTTGGCCGTGGCAACTGCCTTGGTGCCAGCGGCCTCGAGCTTCGGCGTGGAGGTGGCCGAGGCAGCGGGACGAGGAGGCTCAGCGCTCCTACGAGCCATGGTGGCGGCGGCGGTCCAGCGGAATTCTCGTTCGTTCGTACGGCCGTTGTGGCGAGTCAAGGCGGAAGCGGCTCCGGCGAGGTCCGGAAGCGGCTCCGGCGGCGTGGCTTGGAGTCCCGGCGCTGTAGTGGCTCAGGGCGCGAGCGCTCTGGAGTTCCCCTGTCCGACGTCGTCTTTGTAAGCCACTGCAACGTCGACGGGCCGAGGCGAGAGCGGCTCCATGCGTTGGCGACCTGTGTCGCCGAGCTTCCCCAGCGTGCTGTGCCCAGGCTCGGGGGGGTGAGGAGCAGCGGCAAACTCGTCGGTTTTTATAGCCGAGGTATGGCTGGCGGTGCTCTGTCGGAAAATATCTGGGGAGCAATGAAGATTTTTGCCGGCCGCGGTGATATTTTCCGGCAAAGGCGGCAGGCCGGCAGCGATGCGTCGTCCACGCGGAGCACTGGAGCCTGCACGGACGGGGCACACGCATGCCTGAGCTGTGGACGGTATTTGCGGGGAGGAAGACAGGCCCAGGCCGCTTCGGGACGACGCGATGCACGTATTGCTGGGTGGCTGCCGATATATTTTCCGCAACAAAGCGGAGTAACAGCCATGCCGCGACGAGCGTTCGGGGTGAGCTGGCTATGGCCGGGTATGACAGTGCGTCTTCGTGGCGCGCGCTCCGAGCCTGAGCTGGCTGGCGCCTGGCAAGCTCGACGGGACATGACGAGAGATCGATGAGGCGGTAGTCTCGGCTGCTCGCTCTGGCGTGCTGGTGTGCTTCACGTGCTCCGGCTGTGGAGGATATTTTCCGGCAGCCATGTCAGAGCAGTAGCTGATTCATACGATTGCCTCGAAATTTCAAGTTTTTTTATTCTCTCCATCACATCAATTTTTGGACGCATGTATGGAGCATTAAATGTAGGTAAAAAAAATTAATTACACAGTTTGGTTATAAATCACGAGACGAATCTTTTAAACCTAGTTAGTCTATGATCGGACAAAGTTTGTCAAATATAAACAAAACGTGCTACAGTGTCCAGATCACAAAAATTTGCAATCTAAACCAGGCGCTGGTGATGCGTTGTCGATGGAAATTGCGGAAGAAACACAACGTGCATCCGTGGGACACGAGCTAGGCGACATATGGGGACGTACGGCACGGCTGCGGCCTTTGCTGGGCTGAGCCCATGCAATTAGAGCGTATATAAGCCACGAAGGGATTTAATTAAGCCCGGAAAGGTTTTGTAGTTATTGAGGAGTCTTTTGTATTTTCCCAGAAAAATCAAGGAGAGGTTACGAAAGGTTTTCATGGGATTAGCAATTCTCGCAAAATAATGGGACTGGAAATATACAAGCAAAATATTTTTAGTGCCGCAAATAAATTCTAGAAAAGCACACTAACAATACACGAACACCCATAATTCAGAAGGTGAAATTTTTAATGCAGCGTTTCAGGAAAAAACATTTTTTAGAACGGTTTTGCAGGAAATAAACTACTCAAGAATTAATTTGTTGTAAAATTTTAATAAGTTCGAATTTTTAGTAAATTTTAATATGGTGAAAAACACAGGGTGTTACATGACGATTGAAATATTACACACATGCACACACTAAACATGACATCCGACCTTGATGTGGTCACATAGGGTAGGCTTCCAATTATAGACCGATACAACTTTTGATCCACCATGTTGCCACTTACATCACTATCAAAATTGTCATTTGTTCCCATTGATGTACTTATCGCCTTTGCTTCATTCATGCCAAACTTCTTGAGCATGTCTTTGATGTACTTGCCTTGATTCACAAATATATCATTCTTCAATTGCTTGATATAAAGACCAAGAAAGTAACTCAACTCTCCAATCATAAATATCTCAAACTCATTAGCCATCATCTTCCCAAATTTTTCATAAAAGTCTTGATTGGTTAATCCAAATATGATGTCATCAACATATATTTGCAACACAAACAAGTCTTTGCCAATCTTCTTGGTAAAAAGAGTGGTGTCAACCTTACCCATTATGAACCCTTTTGAGAGTAGAAAGTCTCTCAACCTCTCATACCATGTTCTAGGTGATTGCTTCAAGCCATACAATGCCTTCTTCAACTTATATACATGGTGAGGCTTCTTGTCATCTTTAAAACTGGGAGGTTGCTCAACATAAACTTCTTTATTGATGCAACCATTGAGAAATGCACTCTTGACATTCATTTGATAGAGCTTAATGTTGTGGGCACAAGCATAGGCTAGCAAGATTCTAATTGCTTTCAATCTAGCAACCCGGGCATATGTTTCTTCAAAGTCAAGACCTTCAACTTGTGTATAGCCTTGTCCTACTAATCTTGCTTTGTTCCTTACTACTATCCCATCTTGATCTTGCTTGTTTCTATAGGTTCATTTGGTTTCAATCACATTATGGTTCTTTGGTCTCTTAACTAGTTTCCATACTTGATTTCTTGTGAAGTTGTTCAATTCTTCATGCATAGCATTCACCCAATCGACATCCTTCAATGCTTCTTCTATCTTCTTTGGTTCAATGGATGACACAAATGAGAAATACTCACAAAATGAAATCAATTTTGATCTAGTTTGCGCACCTCTAGAAATATCTCCAATTATAGTGCCCAATGGATGATCTCTTGCAATATGAGTTGGTTGGAGTATTGGAACTTGATTGCTTGCACTTGCTTGATCATTGGGTTGAGATGATGTACTAGCCACTTGATCTTGCACATTGTCATGAGAGCCACTTGAACTTGCTTTATTAGTGTCAACTTGCATATTTGAGTTAGAGAATACTTGCACTTGATCATCTTCTTCATCATTCTCTTGCCTAGGCCTAAATTCACAAACATCCATGTTCTTCGTGGCATTTGAAAGTTGAATGCTTCTAACATCTTTCAAGTTCTCATCCTCATCTTGGGAACCCTTAGTTTTATCAAATTCAACATCATGCACCTCTTCAAGAGTACCACTTGTCAAAATCCAAACTCTATATGCTTTGCTAGTGGTTGAGTATCCAATCATGAATCCTTCATAACATTTCTTGTCAAACTTGTTCAATCTATTGCCTTTTCTTCAAGATATAGCATTTGCAATCAAAGACCCAAAAATATGCAATGTTGGGCTTTCTACCATTCAAGAGCTCATAAGTTGTCTTCTCTTTCAATGGGTGACAATAGAGGCGGTTGCTACAATAGCAAGCCGTGTTGATAGCTTCGGCCCAAAAGGATTGACTCACATTATACTCACTAAGCATAGACCTTGTCATATCAATGAGTGTTCTATTCTTCCTCTGAACAAGGCCATTTGATTGTGGAGTGTACTTGGCCGAGAATTGATGTCTAATTCCAAAATCATCACAACTCATCAATTCTAGTGTTCTTGAACTCACTACCATTATCACTTCTAACTCTCTTGATGGTCGTTTCAAACTCATTGTGAATGCCCTTGACAAATGATTTGAATGTTACAAACACATCACTCTTGTCCACTAGAAAGAACACCCAAGTATATCTTGTATAGGCATCCACTATCATAAAGCCATATTTGTTTCTACTGATGCTAGTTTATTGTGTTGGCCCAAACAAGTCCATGTGCAACAACTCAAATGCTTTCTTAGTGCTCATTATGCTCTTCTTAGGATGGGTGTTTTCAACTTGTTTGCCGGCTTGACAAGAGCTACAAAGCTTATCCTTCTCAAACACAACATCTTTCAAGCCTCTAACCAAGTCATGTTTAACTAATCTATTCAATTGTTTCATTCCAACATGACCAAGCCTTCTATGCCATAACCAACCTAAACTAGACTTAGTGAACAAGCATGTTGATAATTGAGCTTCACTAGCTTTGAAATCAACCAAGTATAGATTCTCATATCTAAAGCATTTGAAGATCAAGTTAGAGCCATCTACACTTATGATCTCTACATCATCGACCCCAAATATGCATTTGAATCCAAGATCATACAATTAAGCCACGGATAGCAAATTAAAGTCCAAGCTCTCAACTAACAACACATTAGAAATGCTCATGTCACCGGATATTGTAATCTTACCAAGTCCTTTGACCTTGCCTTTGTCATTATCACCAAATGTGATACTATCATAGCCATCATTGCCATTGGTATTGATTGAATTGAATATTCTTGTATCACCGATCATGTGTTGAGTGCACCCACTATCAAGAACTCAATGCCTTCCTCTGGCTTTGTAATTGACCAACAAAAGAAGATCAATTCTTTTTAGGTATCTAAACTTGCTTGGATCCTTGAAGGTTAGTTACTAAGCTCTTTGGCATCAAAATGGCTTTCTTCTTTGAGCCTATCCATGGTGCACCAATAAACTTAGCATTCACACCATTAGTACCCTTGGTAAGCACATAGAAAGAATCAAGCTTAATTGAGGATACATTGGCTTGAGACTTCTTGTTCATATATTTTTGCTCTATATGACCAACTTACTTGCAACTAGTGTAATACCGACCATTGTTCTTCACAAAACTAGTTTTGTGAGGACCAAAGGCCGCCTTGCCTTTCTTGGGGTTATAGCCCAATCCCTCTTTGTAGAGAGAAGCTCTTTGGCTACCCAAGCACATAAGCAAGCGGTCCTCACCACCATAGGCCTTAGCCAAGGTGTGATTGAGCTCTTTTACCTCCTTCTTGAGTGTCTCATTCTCAACCATTAGTGAGGCATCACAAGTGAAACCATCACTACTAGATGAGGTAGAAGTAAATGTGCTATAAGAAGGGTTAGTGGGAGCAACAATGATAGACTTATAGAATGATTCATCAATTATATCACAAGTTAAGCCTTTGTCACATGTTACAACATGCTCCTTCTCAGTTTGCTCATTAAGTAAAGAGGAATGAGCTTTTTCAAGCTTCTTGTGAGCCTTGCCAAGCTTCTCATGGGCTTCCTCTAGCCTCTCATGAGATGCATTGAGCTCATAAAAGGCTTGCTTAAGGGATTTTAGTTTCTTGCGCAAGTCTTTGCATTCTCTTCTCTTAATGTCAAAATGTTCTTTAGCGTCTTCTAACATGACAAGAAGAGCAAGAAGCATGATGGAGTGTCGAAAAGAGAAGGCTTCTCATTGATAGCAATGCTTGCAAGAGCCTTCTTCTTGGTGGTCTTATCATCATCACTATCATCATTATCACTTGAGGAAGCATCACTATCCCAAGTGACCACATATGAATCACCCTTCTTCTTCTTCTTTCTTAAATGTCATCTTGTCCTTCTTCTCTTTCTTTTTCTTCTTGTCCTTTTTCTTGCTCTTCTTGTCATCATCATCATTGTCGTTATTGTATGGACATTGAGCAATAAGATGATCCTTGCTTCTACACTTGAAGCACCTTCTTGCTTCTTGTTCTTGGATGAAGATTTCTTCCTTCCAGCACGATAGCCCTTCTTCACTATGAACTTGTCAAATCTCTTCACAAAGAGAGCCATCTTTTCATCATCATCATCATCATCCCAACAGAATGAACCTTCATCTTCACTTGATGTGTCTTGCTTGGCCTTGTCCTTGGATGATGTAGCTTTGAATGTCATACTCTTCTTCTTATCATCATTCTTCTCATCTATCTTCTCCTTTTCTTCCTTCTCATCATCATCTCTATATGCATCATCGGTCATGACATCTCCTAAGATTTGGTTTGGTGTCATTATGTCCAAACTGGTCCTCACTAGCAAGGTGACCAACATACCAAATTTTACGGGTAAGCATCTTAAGAACTTATGAGAGAAGTCCTTGTCCTCCACTTTCTCACCAAGTGCTTTAAGATCATTGACAAGCACCTCCATCCGATGGAACATGTTTGGCACACTCTCATCTTCCTTCAACTTGAAGCTTGCAAACTTCTTCTTGAGAATGTATACCTTTGCACCCTTTATTGTCTTGGTGCCCTCAAATGATTCCTCCAACTTCTTCCAAACCTCATGAGCCATCTCAATGTTCTTGATTTGCTCAAATGTCCTCTCATCAATAGCATCATGAATGGCACTAAGAGCGATGTCATTGTTTTGGAGAAGCACTTCTTCGGCCGTGGTGGGATTTTCCGGATCAGCTATCTCAATTTTGGTCTTCACCACCTTCCATACCTTTCTATTGATTGACTTGATGTGCGTGGTCATCTTAGACTTCCAATATGGATAATTTATGCCATCAAATTAGGGTGGCTTCTTGGTGTTGTTGATTTGAGCTATTTTGACACCGAAGGTTGTTAAGCCTTAAATCACAGTGACCATGGCTCCGATATCACTTGAAAGGTCCTAATGGCTAGAGGGGGGGTGAATAGCCTATTGAAAATTTCTACAACAATACTTAACAAAGATGTTAGACAATTAAATAGCGAAGCGAGTGTCACGCTAGCCTACTAAAAATGCAAGCCACCTACCATAATTCCAGTGACTACAATTTCTAAGCACATAATGGCTAAGTCACTACACCAAGTTAGTGTGCTCTCAAAGACTAACTACAGAGCCACACTAACCACTGGACCCGACACAAGGTTGCTCTCAAAACTAATTACACTAAAGAGTGAAGCAACACTAGAAATGTAAATACAAGGTACGGGATGTGATGATTATACCGCCGTGTCGAGGACAGAGCCAATCACAATATGATGGAGCCAATCAATCAATGAATAACAAGAAAACCTCGAACAAGGTGACACAAGATTTTTTACCGAGGTTCACTTGCTTGCCAGCAAGCTAGTCCTTGTTGTGGCAATTCACTCACTTGGAGGTTCACGCGCTAATTGGCATCACACGTCAAACCCGCAACCGGGTGCCGCACAACCAACACAAGATGAGGATCACACAAGCCATGAGCAATCCACTAGAGTTACCCTATGATGGTGGTTGGGGCACCGAACAGGGTGGTGGTGGTACCGCCCCTAGGGTGGTGGTGACCACCTGGCCATCTGCCCGAATACCCCCTCTCTAGATTTTTATGGTGGTGCACCGCCCTCAGGGCGGCGGTGCCCACGGCGGTGCACCGTCGCGCCTATGGCGGTGCACACCGCCACTTCCAGTGCCAGCCACTGCACCAGCTCACTTCGGCCATGTCTAGGTGGGCATCGCCCTAGCAGTGGTGGTGCACCCAGGGCAACTTGCTGCTCTCGGCCTCCTAGCCGGTCACCGCCACAAGGGTGGCAGTGCACCAGACAGGGGGTGGCGGTGCCCCGTGGCAGCACCCCAAGTCGAGTTTCGCCTCCTTCTCTCCACCTTTCTCACCACCTTTGTAAATGTGCTAACACTCCAAGTGTTTCACCATCACGTGCAAGTGTGTTAGCATTTTCACAATCATTTTTCAAAGGTTAATCACTTCTCGCCGATTGTGCACTTGGCCTAAAATGCAATGCAAGTATTTCAACACCTAGTGGCGCTAGATGATCGAGTTGTCCGATAAGAGCTCCCCTCTTAATAGTATGACCATTTATTCTAAATATGATCACACTCGCTAAGTGTCTCGATCATCAAACCAAAAAAAACTCCTATCAAGTTTCACCTTTGTCTTGAGCTTTTTGTTTTTCTCTTTCTTGTTTTTCAAGCCGAGCACTTGATCATCATGGCCATCACCACCATCAACATGATCTTCATTTGCTCCACCACTTGGAATTGTGCTACCTATCTAATGATCACTAGAGCAAATAGGTTAGCACATAGGGTTTCATCAATTCACCAAAACCAAACTAGAGCTTTTAGTGTGTCGAGCAATGCTCTAAAAACAAACCATGAAAAATACATTATATGCTGGAGGCCTCTAGGGGCACAACAAGGTAGTAGGGGGCTCAAGCCCCCCCCCCGCCACCACCTCGGCGGTGATCTCGCCCTCACGCCACCCTACCATCTATTACATGCAGATGTCTGCAGATACTGCATGCATTGCCAGATGGTATATGCTCTTAGTCGTGCACCCACTTTATCGAGGCTACTGTGGATATTACTGGAGAGATCCCTCTACTATGGATCTCTGTTTTCGGGCAAGGTTTCTGACATTGTTCTAATGTTGGGTGTTTATAATTTTAGCGAAATTTCATCGAAATTTTAAAAATATCGTCTTTTTCGCTAGAGTCTGAAAAAATTATATCAGCCATAATTTTTCAATTAAATTCATCTTCCGCTCCAATTTTTTCGCTAGTGCCAAAAAAACTAAAGATAAAGATGTTTCACTTAAGATAAAGCTACACGACATGAAAAAAAAACAGAGTGAGTACAAGTAAATTTGTCTTGAACCGTAGTTTTTATGAAAAATACATCATTACTCTGATCAATTAAAAGACTCAAAACGTATGTAGAAGAGAAGATTATGTATTGGAGATGAAATCAATGTCTAAAACTAAACTACCTACAGCCTGTTCGCTTGCTCGTAAACGATCATAAATTTCTAGCTGGGAACAGTGTTTTTCTCTCACACCAAACCAGCCAGCAGTAAATAATCCACGATACGATACGGCCTCCCGAACAGGCTGCTAGTTGTGACTACCTAGAAAGTAGAGAGAGTCGGTGGGCCAGTGCGGCAGTAAATGGATGCATATATATGCAGTAGCCGTCTGTACTCTGCGGTTTCATGCGGCAAGTAACTGACAGTGAAATGAGGCTGAAGGGAGGTTGGCTAATTAAAAACCTCACAAAGGCTTTTATGCATACCTCATCTGGGTTATCTATGACATAATGTATTCTCGTAAGATGATACTCAATCCATCCCAAATTGTAAGACATTTGACTTTTTTGACATCAAATTTGACCACTTGTCTTATTCAAAAATTTATGTAAAATATCACTTCTTTCGTCGTGGTTTGGTTTATTAATAAAAATTCTTCAAGAATGATTTAAATTTGACTATATTTGCATAAATTTTTTAAATAAGATGAGTGGTCAAACTTGAGGTCAAAAAAGTCAAACGTCTTATAATTTAGAATAAAGTAGTCCATGCTAGCAAAAAAATCCATGGGGTGCTACTTCATAAGTACATTGAGAACGTAATGCGCACATGCGATGCAAGTATGCAACCATATATATATATACTCCTCGTATGTCAGCTGCAGTACCATGTACTATCCGTTCCTAAAAGGATGCAATTCTAAGTACAATATCATGTTTTAGCACCTTAAGTTTGATCAATTATAGATAAAAAAAATATACATATTTATGATACCATCATCAGATTAATTACAATATATTTTTATAATAAATTAATTTAAAGACATAATTGTGAATATTGTTCACTAAAAATCTGATCAAACGTGAACCACTTTTCGTAACACGCAACCCATAGTCATATTCTTTTCAGGACGGAGGTATTATTACATACTGTATGCAGTAGCATATGAACTAATGACTATAGAACTGTGCTGCGGCGGTATATACTCCGTATCTTATACGTATCTACGTGGTCACATCACACACAGACACAGGATTAGTTGTTTAATAAACGTGGGGTAGTGTAGTGGCTGCCTCAAACATGAAGGCTGATCCATGACACTGACAGTGGGCTTTGACTAGACTATCGCCGCATGCATGTTGTAGGCATGTGGCCGCTGAACCGTGTCGGCCGGCCTCTACTACTAGTACTCCGTATTTATTTATTTATTTATTTATTTGTTTGTTTATTCAGAGGCCAGTACTAGTTAGTACTAGAGTAGTACTCCTACGGAGTATCGTCTGCCTGACTGTCAAGATGCCTACAGATGGAGATGGTGATGTGCTTTTCTTTTTTCTTTTCTTTTAGCTCCCTTTTCCTTTCCTTTTCTTTCCTTTTTTTTAGTTTAATTTTTTGCCGCCGATCGAAATGGAAACACGCCGCGAGATGTGCCGGCGATCACGGCATATATACAGAGAGAACATGTTGAGCCACTGTAAGGTTGCCAAGGCATTACCTTTTCTTCCTCGGCCCTGTTCGTTTTAACTTATCAGCCATACTGTTTCAGTAAAATAACAGTATTTTTTCTCTCATAACAAATTAATATCAGCCTTTTTTTTCAGTCAGCCGAACAGAGCCGCATTTTTATGTTTTTTATGACAAGAAAGCAGTGAAGACTGAAGAAACAAGCTCACGCACCGGCAAACAATAAACTCCGCTAAAAACGGACTGTACATGTCCTTGTAAGAGCACGAGAAAGAAACACGCGTGCACGGCCCGGCCCGGCCCGGTCTTTGCGAAACGTCCTATTCTGGGAGCAGAGCACTCTGACTGACTGGTGGGGCCTGTTCAGCAGCATGCGTACTATCCTGCTGCACTGCGGTGGACGCCTAATACTCTGCTCTAGCCTGCACACGTACTGTACAGCCTGTTTTGACGACAGTGGATTATTTACTGCTGGCTGGTTTGATATGAGAGAAAGATAATATTTCAGCTTATAATTTACGATCATTTACGACCGTATAATCCCAGCCGAACAAACTGTTAGTTGTCAAGCTTTGTATTTAACACATCTTAAAAACCGTTGATTTACATGATCGATTCACCGTTCACGTCATAGTCACGTTGGCTCTCATATCAGAGTTTTCTTCAATCCTCTACCCCGCATTTCCGTGGTTCCAAGATATAGCCTTGCAGATCCACTGTAGTTTTATTATATCAAATTTTTTATAGCTTTAATTTATAGTAAAAACACGCAAAAGCGTATAACATCAGATCGATTTTCCATCGAAACCAACATGGAATATTTATTTGACTGCGCATTGATTCGGTACTCCATATGTTAATACATTTTTTTTCAAAAAGAAAAAAAAGAGTCAAGATATGTCTGGCTCAGAACAAAGCTAAAATTAGCTATAGTTTAGACGAACGACACAACAGGAGCATTAGTTTAGCCAAGCCTTCACATGGCTGTCTATTTATTTTCACCATGTTGTGTTTTACCTAACCTTGAGCTGTGAGGAAGCTCGACGCTAACCCGACAACCCCTAACAAACTACCGCGGCCGAAAACCATGTGGTGTGATTAACCAGCATAAGTGCCGCTCTTGATGTGTAATCATGCATGCTTAGCAGGCGTGACTGACTATCACCTTTCATCATCATTTTATTATCACCCAAATATCCTCCTGCTTTTGTACATAGGCTCTCCATTTGAACGCGCCACTTGTCTTCTCCGTCCCCCCAGCGTCACCACTGTTACTAAACTTTTTTTTTTTATAACAAGTTAGACCTGAGCGAAATAGGGCCACAGTCTGACCCGAGCCCATTGGGCTAGCCCCCGCATGCACATCTATCTATTGTCTACGGATTGGGCAGCAGAACATGAACCGAGAAAATCGATCCCGGCCCTAAAACGGCCCGAAACATATTCTTTAATTAATTTTTAGTTAGCTACCAATTATCCAAACATGCCCTTATTCAGACAAGGTCAATTCGTGATGATCGATTAATGGGCTGATTTAGCTTCTTGACTCGACGTAGGGCCTGTTTGGTATAGCTCACCTTCACTAGTGAAGCAACATTTAAAGCCGCTTTAAAAAAAATGTTTGGTAAAGCATGTTCTCAGGGAAGATAGAAGAAAGAAAGCTAGGTAAAGCTAGTATTTTCAACTTTACCTCGGTTCCCATGCTGTGAGAGAAGCTGAAAAACAGTTTTGTGAAGCTGGGATATAATCTCTACCAAACAGGCCCATACTAGTTGGTCGGCCCAATATGTAAAAAGGCCAACTAATTGTGGGCCAGGCTTTCACAGCCCTGTCAGCAATAATAGGCTATGCCTAGACTGGTACGGGAAGAAGTCCTATTGATACCTCCAACTATGTTTGGAGTTCAAGTTAAGCTATGTTTAGATCCCACCCAAAATCCAAAATTTTTCAAGATTCTCCGTTACATCAAATCTTGCGGTACATGCATGGAGCATTAGATGTAGGTAAAAAGAATAACTAATTGCACAGTTTGCCCGTAATTGACGAGACGAATCTTTTAAGCCTAAATAGTCCATAATTGGACAATTTTTGCCAAATACAAACGAAAGTGCTACAGTAGCCAAAAGCTAAAATTTTTCACATCTAAACGGGGCCTTATAACCTGTTTGATACTGCTCCAGTTTCGATTCAAACAACTCGGGTTACAATTTTTGGTGGAGTAGCTTTAGTTGTAAAAAAATATTTAGTACAATTGCTTCTCCCAGTAGGTAAAACACATGAAGTATCCATAATGGCTTTTTTTTTTTGGTTTCTTTATTTAATTCTTCTTTAACAGCTTGTTTTTATTTAATTTTTGCCTCCTATTTATTAGATCTCTTCCTGTACCACATGTGTTTTTCACCAGTGCAACGAGTAAATGATTTTGCACCAGTGCAATAAGTAAAATTATGATTATAATTTTGCACCTCGTGCAATGAATAAAAAAATATTTATAGGAACCGTATACGCTTCCCTTGCTCTACATGCCAGGGCATGCATGTTCCATGGAACCAGCTAGGATAGAAGTAAGAAGATATCCCAATATACTACTCCATATAATAATATGCCCTCGTTTCTCAGTCAGAATCAACAAGAATATCCCCTCTTTTTTCTCATATATTTATACAGAAAAAAGAATAATAAAGAAGAAAAAAGGGAACCAGACGGAATATAATATTCCGATTCCGATTCCGACGAGCTTTGGTCGGAACATCGGTTTGTCCGATAGTGTCCACGCTCTCTCTCGATAAAGACAGGCCGATCCATCAGCGGCGGCGAATATTCAGAGCTCACCCTTCCCGTTCGTCCGTTCATGCAAAGGACGATTCCACATCGTCTCTGTCGCTGTACACTGCTGCTTCCTCCGTGTGAGAATAAAACAAGAAGAGAGGATTTCACGGGGATCCGCGGTGAAAACTGACTGAAACCGACACTCTCTCTCACACCGTCTCACTCCATTCTGATTAGGTAGGTCCTCTTTCACTCTTTGATTTTAACCGTTCATATTCGTGAGACAAGACCCGTCTAGCGAGGACGAGTTTGAGTTTGAATCCTGCGAAGAAATCACTAACATACATGAGGTTTGCACAGTCAGCAGTGATCTAGTAGTGTTAATATAATCTCGATCAAGGACTGAAGAGAAGCTAATGGACCAAGTCAGTGTGACTTGTGAGGTCTCTCTCTTCTCTCTCCCACTCACAGACTCACAGGTAAATAGACACACGACAGACAGACATGTTCAAAGTAGCCGCGTGCTGAACAAGAAGAATGGCTGGAGAATATCCTGCTCCGGCTTCGCTGCGGATAAGAGCACGCAGGACCCAGTTGCTACTATACTACTATACAAACATTACTCTGACCGCCAGCGACAGGGACGCCGGAGTTGTTAATGCCGGCGCCCCGGCAGCGTGCACCGCATGCATGCGTGCTGCTGCTGCTATGCTGCAGGCTTGCAGTACGGAGAGGAAGGAGTTCTGCATGCCAAGAACGCCCGCCGTCGGCAACGGTGAGGTTCTTGGAGTGCGTCGCGACTGTGCGAGGCCGCGAGCAACGCTCACCTGCAGCCGCCGGCCGCCCGGAGCAGTCTCTCCCTTTTCTTGGTGCCGGTGCCAGCCGGCCGGCCGGACGGTTGGGGGAGGGGAGGAACAGAGAAAGGCTGTTGCCGTGCCCGTGCTCTGCTTCGTCAGTTCAAGTTCATTCTTTTCTGTCAGACTTCAGTTTTTTACTAGTACCCCGTACTACCTGATAGACAGTAAACAGTACAGTGCAGATACGTGTTGTTCATGATGGGGAACAGGAACAGGAACAACCTGTTGGTTGGTTAGTGGTTATCAGGATTTCAGTCAGGACCACCTCCCAAGTTACAAGGACAGCATCCAAAGTTTCTATTCAATGCTCTGCCATCCTTTCAGTTGGACCTGAATGATATGCATCTGGAAAGCCACAGAGATATTACCAACCACGTTACAACTGTAATAATTCCATAAAAAAAATGCAATTCTAACTTCCGTGTCCAAATTTAAAGCTAGAATTATATTTTTTTCAGGACGGAGGAAGTACTCTATAAGGCATAACAAGAAATTGACCAGCATGTGCTTTCAACTATTCAACTTAACTGTTCATTCTGCAACAAACAGCAAAAATATTTTATATTAGAAAAAGCACAATCAGAAATTGGGTAGCATGTATACTTGCAGCAATTCAACTTAACTGTTCATACTCCACAACAGCGAAAAACATTTTATTCCCCACAAAATAGCACAATCAGAGATTGAGTAGCATGTACTTGCAACAATTCAACCTAACTGTTCATTCCGCAACAAACAGCAAAAACATATTAAAAAAAGTAGCACAACCAGAAATTGAGTAGCATGCACTTGCAACAATTCAACTTAAATGTCAATTCCAGAACCAACAGCAAAAAATACTTTATTAAAAAAGTAGCACAATCAGAAATTGACTGCAACTATTCAACTTAACTGTTCAATCCATGATGAACAGCAAAAAACATTTTATTCAACGAAAAGATGAATCGAAGATGATGATAGTCGACAAACAACGGATATGGATAAGCTCTCTCGGGGCGAAAATTGTAGCTCTGCCCGAAACATGGATTAGCAAGCCGCAAAACTGTAACTAGTATCATCTCTTTGGGATGTACAAACCCGACGACGACGCACCATCAGTTTGATCTCGAGCGCTCAAGGCCCGATTTTCCGCACTCCCTGTATGTAACTATGTATGTGTACAGACAGCTACACTACTCTCAGTTTCCCTCCTGATTCCTGAAGCTGCAATTGGTGGTCTCTCTGAACACACACTGATGCAACAGCAGCAGAAGCAGCAGCCTCAGCATTTCCAGCCATAGCTCTCAGACCGGCCGTCTTCCTCCTCACAGCTGACGGTGGCCGCTGACGAGACAGCGATGCCTGAGGTGGAGAAGTGGAGGGGGCCATGGGGAGACCCAGACTGCGAGCTGCTTTGCTCCTGGGGAATCCAGAGCCCTCCCACGAGCACGATCGGCTGGCTCACCACGCCGGATCCAGGCGCCCTTCGGTTGTGCAGCCGGTATTTCTGAAGAAACATCAGAATCAGAGAATCCATGTCAGCAACCATCACAACAAACTTGGGCAATGAATCTTCATCTCCCTGAGATGAGATGGATGAATGTCAAGGGGAGCTGCTGGATTGCTAAATGCTAACCTGAAGATGGCTTTTCACTTCGTCGTTTGTCAGGCCATCCACCTTCATCAGCTCCCTGATTTGCTTTGGGGTGGCAACTGCAGACACGGCATGAAGGAATGAACTCATTAATTCCAAGTTTATGTTTCTAATATGGCAAGCGATTAGGCAAGAACATGCTGGTGGCCCAAAATTGGCAAGAAAAATTGTGAATTTGGTATCTGATGAGGAAGAAGGCTCACCTTGGGGGCCACCGAGTTGATTCAAGGCGGCGACAAACTGCCGATGCAGCTCCGTCGACCAGCAGCGCCGAACCTTCCTTGACTGCTGCTGCTGCTGCTGCTGCTGCTGAGCTGTCTGCTGCTGCGATTGGGACTGGAGGCCAAACGCAGGGGCAGCTGGCGCCATGGCGGCCGCCCTCGCCACTGCCTGCGCAAACCCCACCACCTGGCGCCGGCTCTCCTCGCCGGCGCTCTTGGTCGCCGGCGGCGACAGCAAGGACAGATCCGGCATCCCGACGCGCGCAGCCTTGTCGTCCGTTCTCAAGCAGAGCGGCGCGAACGCCGGCGCGCCGGAGCCCACAGCAGCCTTGAACGGCAGGACAGCGCCGGCGGCGGCGCCGCGGGACTTGGCCTCCGGCGAACTCCTCCCCTTGTCTTGCTTCTGCGATCGCAAAACTCCAAACTTTTAGGCCACCGACGCACCCGACACCCCCCCAGATCCTCTCCCAGGAGAGCATTCAAGCCGCTGCACCAGCGATCGAATCGTGCCGTACCTCTGATTCCGCGTCCTCCCGGCCGGAATCGCCCGTCCAGAGCTGCGCCGTGCTCATCCACTTGTTTTGTCCCCGGCGGCGCCGTCCTCTTCCTCGTCCGCCGCCGCAGCCGCAGCCGCAGCCGGAAGGCTGCGATCATTCCTCCTCCTCGTCTTCTTCCCCGCTTCCTCCTTCATGACATCGATCACTGCGCACACGCCACCGCATCGCCGCGTAAAAATACCGCCCCCAAAAAATGGAAAAGAAGCGAAAGGAAAATGAATCACAGGTGGGAAAAAAGGGGAAGAGGTAGGTGCGCGCTCACCGTCGGCGAGGAGCCGCGCGCAGAGAGGGAGCTCCCGCTTGAACATCTGGATCTTGCCCCGCTCCTCCTCGAGGGCGGCGGATGCAGGCGTCCATGTCCGGCGCCGGCGCGCCGTCCTTGCTCTGCCTCACGGCCTTGGAGGCGAAGTGCCTCAGATCCAGGCTCAAATCGGCGCCCATCCCGATCTCCACGACGTCGAGCCCCATCGTCGCGATGAATCTGTCTACGGTGGTGTCGTGTGTGCCGGAAGGAAGAAGTGCGCGGGCGGCGGATGGGAACGGAGGGAGGTCGGGGAAGGTGAGCTCCATTTATAGGGGAGCCGAGCAGGGGAGGAAAAAAAAACTGAAGATGGGGTGGTAGAATCTCCGAATCAACAAGGACGAGTTTTCACGTCCATTGGAATATTTGCAGGAAAGCCCCTTATGTTTGTTGTATATTTTAGTGCTATATATACTCTTACATGTAATAATAAAAAGGTTTGGCTAACATTTGATAAAATATAGTCCAATGCATCTAGCCCATTAGCGGGTTTTCAGGTTCCGCTTTCACCGGAAAAAACCGGGTCAGCGGTTGTCTCTCTTTTAGTTATAATAAAAGCATATGACGAAATTTTGTCATCGCTTTTGGAAGAAACAATCTATTATGAATTTAATAAGTATTTGTAGTAGAGGAAGACCCTTTTGTGCTTGAAAGGATATTTTAATTTAGTGTTATATTTGCTCTTATGTGTAATAAAGGTTGGCTAACATTTCATAAACAAGGCTCATGATGTTCGCTAGATTTTGGGCTCTTGCTTTCATCTCAAAACTTGGATCAAGCTTGGTTCTTTTTTTACTCGATGAAAGCCTATGACGAAGCCTCTCATCATCGCTTTTGGAACAAATAACCGCTTATCGATTTAGTACATTATTTGTTGTATAGGAAGACCCCTTGTGTTTGTAGGATGTTTTTAATTTAGTACTACATTTGCTCTTGTAATAAAGGTTTTGCTAACATTTCATCAACAAAGCCTTAAGATGTATTAGCCAATCTTAGGCTCTATTTCATCTTAAAACCTGGATCAAGCTTGGTTCTTTTTTGCTCCTAATAAAAACCTACGACGATGCTTATGTCATCATTTTGGAAAAAACAATCTTTTATAGATTTAGTACATTATATGTCTTATAGGAAAACCCCTTGTGTTTCTAGGGTATTTTAAATTTAGTATTATATTTTCTCTTGTAATATAGGTTTAGCTAACATTTTATAAACAAAGTCCAATAACGTATTAGCCAGTTTTTAGGTTCGGTTTCGCCTAAAAACTAGGCCAAGCTTGGTTCTTTTTTACTCTTAATGAAATCCTACGACGAAGCTTCTGTAAGTGTTTTGGAAAATTAATAATATTTTACATATTTAGTACATTATTTGTCATATTGAAAGACCCCTTGGGTTTCTAGGATACTAAGGTTTAGCTAACATTATTTCAGGAACAAGTCCCATGACATATTAGCCAGCTTTTGGGCCAATTTTTGTACAAAAACTAGATCAAGTTTGATTTGTTTACTCCTAATAAAGATCTACGACAAAGCTTCCGTCATCGTACTGGAAAAATTACCTGGCCTTTAATAAATTTAGTACATTAATTACTCAACAAAATTACTTAGATTGTAAACTTTCTACTCAAGGAACCTTGTAAGGCCCCTTCTAGAAGGTATAATTTCTTATTATTTTTTATATCTAGTTTAGTTGCCATAGATTTTGGAAAATAAATAAAAAGATCTCAAGTGTCGAAGGGGAAATGATTTTAGGAAATAGTTTAATTGGAAAAAAAATATGTGGCCTTTTACAAATTTAGTACATTAATTACTCTACAAATTACTTAGGCCCCGTTCGGCTTGCTGAAACTTGGCTGAATTAGCTGAAAAACACTGTTCTGACTGAATTGTTGTGAGAGAAAAATATTGTTCCGGCTGAAAAAACGAGCTGAATAGTGTGGATTATAAGGTAAGCCGAATGGGGCCTTAGATTCTAAACTTTCTACTCAAGGAACCTTGTATGGCCCCTTCTAGAAGGTCTAATTTATCATTATTTTTTATAAACTGGTTTAGTTGCTATAGATTTTGGAAAAAAAAAAAAAAGATCTCAAGTCTAGATGGGAAAATTATTTTAGGAACTAGTTTAATTCGTACATATTTTAGAAAATAAAAATATTTCAAATCAAGAAGGGCAAATTTAATGTGACCATATTTAGTTCATGTTTGGTAGAGCTCATCATTCTATGATTTGTTCTCTAAGTTATTCTCTATGGGAAGTTATTTTATGGCTAAAAGTGATTCTCTAGAATAAACTCTTCGAATAAAGTGATTCTATACGTGGAGTGAACCAAAAGAAACTATTTTTCCAGTTCCTAGCCTCCTAGTTCATTCATAGAATCACTTCTCAACCTGAAAAACGCTCAGGAATGAAGCTCTGCCAAGTAGGCCCTTAGGGTACTACTAATGACTTGTGTAAAATTATAGGATGAGATAGAGCAGTAAACATCTACATTTTTTAGCAAAACAAAAACCCGATCTTGGATGACTTGTTGAAGTGAAATCGTATTTAGTTGCGTATATTACATGCATGGTCAGAAATCCAAATATTAATTAGTACATATTGAATTACATCGATTGCTCTTCTATTTTTTAACTAGAACAAATATTTCTTCATATATACACCTCTGTGAATGATTTTACCATTTGTCTTTTGTATTGGTTGAATTGTGATGCCTAGTACCTCGTGTTTCTTTTATGGTTCGTCAGTCTATTTTATATTCTTTAAAAGAATTAATGAGTATTTGTGGTACATACTAGCTGGATTTAACACACACAAGAATGTGATACTCATTGTGGTGGCCTCGAGGCATCCATTGTCTGATTTTGCATCATAATCCTCCCTTGATATATATATGCCATTATATTATGTATGCTAGTGATAAAACTTAAGTGTCAATGAAGTTTTGACACTACTAAATCTCATCAAAAGTGCTTCAGAATATATTGGCCCCGTTCGCTGGTCTGAAACTTGGCTGAAAAACACTGTTTCGGCTGGTTTGTTGTGAGAGAAAAACACTGTTTGGCTGGTTTGATGAACAGTGCATTGAGAGGGGAGATCGGCCAGCCGGCTGGTCTTATAAGACCAGCGAACGGCCCCATTATTCATTTTTCTTGAACTATTATATTCCTTAAAGATCTAAGGTAATTTTATTGTCGACTAGAGAGATGATAAGATGTTTGAAAATGTATTGTCTGAGCACTTAATTAGACACATGTCCATGGCCTGGCCACCACTTTGCTTAGGCCTATATATCTTGAACTTGAAGTGAGCTAAATGTTGCTTGCTGCTCTCTCAAGATTAAGCTCTACGATGCATAAACCCAAGCACTCAAGCATTGCCTAGACTTGGTAGTTTGGCATATATAACAACTGTTATTAATCGAACAAAGTACTTAGTTGTGTTTTGTGCTATTCGTGTAATATTTTACTATTTGTGTTAAAACTAAAGGGGTATTCACCTTTTCTTGATCCTTTGAGCTCGGAATATCCAGGCCAAGCCCAAGTATCTTTTTGGTATATATATAGTCTAAAGTATTATAGGGCTGGCTCAAAGCTCAAAACTCGAAGTGACACTCGAGAGACGATTTGACATTCATCGTAGACATCGTGCAAATTTGGAATATACCCGTTAGCTTTTGCAAGCAAAGGAAATTCCATGACAAGCATGCATGCATGGTGCATGGTTAAAAAAAACTTCACGACAAAAAGGACGCCCCCTTCGAAGATGGATAGGAATTGGCTGCCTCCCATTGTCTTATTAGGGCAGTGACATCATTTCAACATGGCATATACATATGGGGCTGGAATATCCATCTACTAGGAGATAAGTTTTGTTAGGGAAATGCTTGCAAATTGAGCCCACCTTTACTTTTATAGGGCAGCTGCGTGTTGCGTGGTGGTGTCATCGCCCACTATATATAACTAGTACCACTTGTTTGTGCTACTATATGTTTCCTAAAATTCAAAGACCCATATACTCTTTTTTGGAACACATGAATTTCATATAAATTGTATTCAAATTTCATAGAAAAAACACATGAATTTCACATAAATTGTATTAATTTTCATAGAAAAAACACAGAAAACACGAAACTTTTCGTTACAAAGGGGCCTAATACGACTTCCTGAACAAATTAAACCAATATACTATATGTTTAACTGGATCCAATAAAGGTAAAATTGATTCAAAGAATAATATTTCCGAATAAAATCTATGTCGCATCAGATTTTCACTTTTTGAAAAAAACAAAAAAAGGAAAGGATTTTCTCGAAAAAGCAAAAAAAGAAGAAGGATTTTCCATGTAAAAAAGGAGACGTACGGTGGATTAAAACAGGTTGGGTAAAAATAAATAATAAATGAATAAATAAATAAAAGTAGAAAGAGAGAGAACCCCAGCTATCCAATTCCAAATCCAAAGCAATGCAATCCTTGGTGAGCAGGCGACAGTAGAAGGCACCAAATTAAAAGAGTTGGATTCCAATGCCCCCACCTCCTCCTTTTACCTCGAATCCAAACACTCTTACTTGGAATCCAACACACAAATATCTTGCAATTTCAGTTCTTCCGCTTCCCAGGTGTGGGAGCGGCCGCGCTCGTGGGTTCGATTTGTGGCTGAGACGAACTTGTCCATCTCACCGGGGATTTTTCCCATGAGGGAACTGGACGAGTGTGTGTGTGAGTAGTACGTGCTGGGTAGACGTTTCCTAAGACTTCTCGAACAGTCTTATCTGTACTTGAGTGAGTTTTGGTCAGTATAACTGTCTAATACGAGTCTTGCTTAGGTGACATGCCAATGCTCCGGCGGTATTAAAAAAAAAAGACAGAGAGAGGAAGCAAATGGAAATATTCTTTGGGTATATTTTGCTTAAATATAAAATTGTACTAGTACTAGGTGCGGATCACATATCATGAGATGCTTTCTTTCTTTTTTTTCTTGGAAAGGGCAAGTAGAAAAAGAAAAGAATATAGAAGAAGAATGGGAGCCAGTCTTGTGGTTTGGCCGGAGGAGCAGGGGCATTCTCGTCACGTTCTCTGTGAGACAGCTTACGCGCACTCGGTTCGCCACGTTACCTAACTAGGCCAGCCAAGCATAGGGCATACTACAACTACTCCGTAGTGCATAGTACTGCATAGGCCGGTCAGGTCCGTCCGTTTCAGAGCATGGTTAATAACCCAGCCAGTAGCGGGCGGTATGCCACTGCCATGTCATATACAGCCAGCTATATAGTCAACTCATATAGTAGATGAGCTCTTTGGCTGGCTGCTGCTCAGATTGTAATCATTTATTGCTCAAATGTGCAAACAAGCTGCAAACCATCAGCTGTGATCACATCTTTGTGGCTGTATATATGTGCTCATTCAACTAGAAAACAAATATGCTCATCCATACGATTTTACCAAACAAAATCTGAGATGAACCATTTTACCAAACAACATAATAAAATGGAAGGCCATTGGCGATGAATGGCAAATTTCAAGCAACAATACAAATTTCAAGCAACAATACCAGATAGATGACAAATTTCAAGCAACAGTTCGCTGGCACATAGACCATTAACTAAAAACAATACTAAATAAGTTCGTTGGCACACAAGCCATTAACTAAAAACAGTACTAAACAAGTTCACTGGCACACAGGCCATTATTTATTGATCTAGACGACGATGCTAGAAGCATGAAGCCATAGTTGATAGCTGAACTTCGGTAGAATGCAGCAGCCAGCCCATTTGCATCAAAAGTGAAAACACTGCAAGCATAATAATGCGAAAGTCAAACATATGGGTCCTGAAAATTAGCTAGAAAAGTTTCTGTTTGTGGATAAGTGTGGATCAAATATGTTGAAGAGAACATGTTCAGAATTTTAGAGTGGATACCTGCAAGTAGCATCTGCAGCATTCAGCACGCCATGCCCAGTCCTGATTCATGAAAAGATACATGTAAGACATCATTTTAGTTCTCACTGTGAAGGAAAAAAAATAACAAAAACATGTAGATTTCATAATTCTACCATGACTAGTTCTGATGGCTATTTCCAAACCTACGCCAAATGTGCTCGACCAAATCATTTTTAAGCTGGGTATGCTGTGGACGAGCACGGATAGCAGCTTTTCTACGCAACACATCAGCGAAGCACAGATTACCACCAGTGTTCACTTCAGGAGGTAGAGCAATGGATGCCCCTGGATTCTCATTCAAATCAATATGAATAGTAGCATCCTCTCTCTCATCTTCCACTATCATATTGTGGAGAATCACACAAGCTAGCATGATCCTTCCAACACTCTTCCTCTTCCACAGGCGTGCAGGACGGCGAACAATGGAAAAACGGGACTGCAGTACCCCAAAAGCACGCTCCACATCTTTCCTTGCCCCTTCCTGGTGCTTGGCAAACAACTTATGCTTCTCTGTTTGAGGAAGTGTAATAGTCTTCATGAAGGCTGCCCATTCTGGGTATATACCATCAGCAAGGTAATAACCTATGTTATACTCATTCCCATTAACTGAAAACTGAATTTGAGTGGCTTCTCCTTTTAAAGCATCAAAAAATAGTGGGGACTGGTTGAGCACGTTAAGGTCATTGTTTGACCCAGCAACTCCAAAGAAAGCATGCCAAATATGAAGGTCCTGAGAAGCAACAGCTTCTAGGACTATAGTTGGAACTCCATAATCACCACGGGTGAATTGACCCCTCCATGCTAAAGGACACTTCTCCCAACGCCAGTGCATGCAATCTATGCTACCTAGCATTCCAGGGAAACCACGAGACTCATTAACCTGGAGTAAACGCTCAACATCCTCACGTGTGGGGCGTCGCATGTACTCCCCACCAAACACCTCAATCACCCCTCGTGCAAACTTGTCCAAGCACTGTAATGCAGTGCACTTTCCAATCTTCAAGTACTCATCAAGAGCATCTGCAGGAGTGCCATAAGCCAGCATGCGCATGGCTGTTGTACACTTCTGCAGTGGTGACAGCCCTATTCGACCAGCACAATCTGCCCTATAAGTAAAATAGGGAGACCACTGACCAAGGGCATCCACAATGCGTAAGAATAGACGCCTATTCATACGGAATCTAGTACGGAACATACTCTCGGGGTAGAGTGGTTCTGCAGCAAAGTAGTCCTCTACAAGACGCTCATGAGCACCTCCATGATCCCTCCGGATGCTCTTTCTAGGACCATATTGTCGCTGAGAAACCCCACCCGAGAAGGCAGCCTTGATCTTCATTGTGAGCGTGCTAGCAAAGGAGTCGAGGACGCTCTGCTCTGCAACATGCTGTTCAATGATTTTGGAAGGAGCTAGTTCATCAGAATCATCTGAGTATGAATATGAGTCAGACATGGTTTGGGCTGAGTAGAAAGATGAGAGAGCACGAGTAGGAAGATGAGAGTGTTCTGATGGGCTGTAGAAGTAAGATGGTGACTACAATGTCCTCTATAAAGACATGGCTGAAATCAGCCTCAATCAACTCAGACATGGCTGCCACTACTTGGCACTGCTGCCACTACTTGGCACTGTTGCCATGCTTCTATAGTAGATAGAGAGGACAACATTGTAGTTCAGCACTGCATTGTATAGAGTGTTCTGATCTACATTGTAGTTCAGCACTGCATTGTAATTAGGTGCAATTTACTGCATTATAATTAGGTCCTAAATGCACCAGAAACCAATAGTGTCCACGTTTTCAGCAACAAAATGTATTTTAGTAAGCAAGACCTTAGTAACTAAAAAAACTAAATTTTAGTAGGATTGTACCTCAGTCATTTTTGTTAAATAAGCTCTCCCTCAGGCACTTCAATGCCAACATATGCTCAGCTTTCACATCTTCAGGCATTCCGGTTGTGTTTTGCATCAATAATGATCTATATGTTTCTAGCATAACTGCCTCCTTGTGCTCTTTTGCTGCAAGGTGAGCAAGCCTCCGAGATTCAAGCTTCTCACTGGACACACGCCTTTGTGTTTCTAACATCTCTGCACGCCCTTCATTTGCTGCTTTTTGAGCATCTAAAAAGTTGTTAAGCTCATCTTCAAGATCTATTATACAAAGGTCGCTTTTTTTTTTTCTTCATCTCGCTCCTTAGCTTTCTTGCCCCCTATTGGCCGTTCATCGTCATCTAGAGAGAAATGTTGCCCCACATCCTCCTCAACAAACTTTCTCTTGCTCAGGTTCAAGATCCTCGAGGCGTTCTAGATAGGCGTCCCCATTTGGCTCCTTGCTAAGAACTTCCCAACAATGCCTAAACATGAATGGCCCATCTTTTTTGTGGTCTTCTTCAGAACTTTGCGAAGGGCCTTGTTCATTACATCCTCATCAGATTCACCACTAGCCCACATAGCATTGGCCTCCTTCCGATTACCACCAAACCAAGCAACCCTTTTCTTAATTCTTCCAAAGTGATCCTTTATTTGCTTGGCTGTCCCGACTTCGGTCTTTTGGGGTGGTGCTATTAAATACATCGGCAACACCTTTCCAAAGATTGATCATTCTTCTTAAAATTGGCTTGGATTGGATCATTTGAATTATTCACCCAAGCAATGTAATTCCTAAAACATTGTCAAATTGTCAAAAGATGTTAACTGATGTGCTAACAATGTAACACATGGAGCCCATTAACCCAAAAAAAAAGAAGATCTTACCAATCTAAGATCCTCCTTTTTGTCCATGTCAGCTGTTTTTCAGTCCTAGTATTGTTGTCAACATCAATATGTATTGCTTGTGATGAACTCCCATTGCTCGCAGCTTGTGGTGTGCTCTTCAAAATATTTAGGAAACCACCAGGAGGGTGAGAATCTAGTCCCCTGGCAAAAAAAATGTACCCTAAATCAAAATTTGCATTAAAGAACTAGATATAAATAAATAGCAGCTTAGAACCAGAGATCTATAGTTAAAAAAATTCATGTCTAACTAGATAAGAAGCATCACAAAAAGCTGCGAAAGTCTCTCACGATACAGGACATCTAATTTCATAGCTACTGAGATGAAATACTTGCACATAAATATTAATCGTCATCGGTACAGAGATAACATACCATTCTTGCACATCGGACTCCTCAAGATTAGGCCCAGACCAAGGATATGTCAAGCACCAACGCCAGGAGGTGCCCACCAAGGGCCTTGAGCCGATGAGCTTGCCATGCCCGGTTGTTGCACGCCGTTAGCCAAGATGGTGCGGAGGAGGGAGGCATGGACTGTGGCGGCGAGGCGGGCACCGCACACCAGAGTCCAAACATGGAAGGGATGGACGGCGGGGAGCGGGCTGAGCCGTCAATGCAGCTGACCAGACCGAGCCACCGGCGGCGGAATCTCCATGGGCGTTACGCAGATGTTCTCTTGGACTTCCGACTCATCTCGCCCAAGTTATGGCTGCTTGGGTATGGCAGCTAGGGTTTTAGGAGAGGTGGCGATTGGGGAAGATTTGGGGCTTAAATCCTGGATTTGTACGCGAGGAATCGATTTGGCGCGAGGAATCGATTTGGCGGAAGAGCATGATCTATTTGGCGCCGGGAAGGGAAGCGGAGCACGGATCGGGAAGGAGAGAGACGGAGGATGAGGCGCCGCTTCTCGCTCACATCAGCCGAAAGACGGCGTTTTTTTTCTCGTGACGCTGCGCTACAGCCGGGCGAAGAGAATAACGCTCGCTCGTGATCTCTCTCCTCCGTGGCTGTTTTTTTTGATGGCGTGGACTCCTCTCCGTCGGCTTGCAGTCGATTATAATACTTGCTCTCATGCGCCATGCAGCTACAACCACCTAGTACGAGTTGTAGTAGCTTGTCGTATGTAGGCCCGTCACCCTACGTGAGAGATGTACCAAAATCTTAGGCTGGTCACCTTCCATTATATATTTTCTCAATGGAAGAGAACCATCAAAAGTCAAAGAAAAACAAAAAAAACTATTAAAAAATAGCTTGACCGAAGGTGCACGCTCTAGCTCCGGCCACGGCGCCATCGGCTAAAACCAGCCTCCTCTGGTAGCCTTTTGACGGGAGTCCTAGACCCATCCGGTGGCGTCACCAGAGAAACATAGAACAAAGAAGGAAGTTAAAGTAAATATGTTCGGCGGATGGTTTTTGCGGCTATTTCGCTGTGAGAGAAAAACACTGTATTGATCATGGTTGCTAAGTTCAAGTGAAAAGGGCGTTACCATTGGATTTCTCTAATGGTGGCTGTTGAGAGCACCGAAAAAACGCCAATCTACGGGTAGTTACCAATTTAATATAGGTCGTTTAAATATTGCTGGATCTGACCATTGTTTCTCTTGTGGGGACATCTCTGATTCTGACCATTGCTGCTGATTCAGATTCCAATGCCCCCTCCTCATGATCCTTGTCCTTGAATCCAGCACTCAATTTTCTGGCAATTTCATTTCATTTCATTTCATTTCATCTTCCCTTGAGGGAGAGAGAGGGGGGAGAGGGGGAGGTAGCAAATGGAAATATTGTCGAGGCATTTTTGCTTACATCTAAAATACTAGTTGGTGCGGATCACATGAGATGCCTTTTTTTTCAACGCCCGGGTCCCGGTGAGGAGTGGACAGCTTACACGCAGCCGGGTCGCCACGTATGTAGTATACAGTAAAAACTGTATACGTGTAGCATAGGCCCGTCCGTTTCATACACCATGCGCCTATAATACGACCTAGCTAGTACGTAGTACAAGTGTAGCTAGCAGCTCGTAGGGCCGTCACCCTACGTGAGAGAGATGTACCAAATCTGTCGTCTGGTTACCTTCCATTATACGAGCATACACACACATATACTATATAATAAATAATAAAGAGAAGTGAACGTCAAAAGTCAAAGATAAACGCTCTATATAGGTCATCCACGAAGAACTGAGTCTACTGAAATGATTTAAGCATGTTGCACGACATTATATATGGACGTGTTTGGATCTCGGCCACCATCTAACTATGCTGCAGGCTGCAGCCGTGGCGACAACTAAAAATCATGCTCGCGCGCGTTTGGTTGACAAAAAGGGCTAGACAGGCATAATAAGAAAAATATACACATTTAGGCGCTGTTTGTTGGTAGAATTTTGGTTTTTTAGGTACATAATTTTTGCTGCATATATCTATACATAGTATAATATCTAGGTGTATAACAGATGTAATGTATTTTTAGAAAAGCCAAACGACTTATAATTTAGAACCGAAGGTGTCATATATATCTTCCCCAAATTTCCATTTATGTGTGTGTATAGGGTGCATTTTATATACTCCCGGGAGTAATTACTCACATAATCAATAAATCACGTTGTGTATGTGTACATACTCATTTATCAGTTTAAGTATGTTGACATACTAATATTAAGATATTCCAAATATTTAGTATGCGATTTTTTTTTCTTCAAAAGAGCACATATTTTTTAATATATTATATAATATTATGATAGTAGCATATAAAATAAGTATAACCATATACTCTAAGTATACATACATACTTATTATACATAGTACCTTAAATGGTCTAGTATGATGATATACTCCATCTACGTATACTTCGTCAGGCCATATACGCACTAAATCTAGAGATATACACATGGGAGTAACTACTCCCTAGGAGTAGGAAATAATTTCCATATATATATATATATGTATGTATGTATATGTATATGTATTGGCATACATACGTATGCATATATCCGTACGTACAGCCGCCCACTTGCAGTAGCAGCTACACATAATCTGTTGCGAATAAATGATATCCAACGTAGTACGATGAGATAAGATAACGCGCCAGATCTATCTATTGCTTCTCTATGCTTTTTTTAATCCTATAGTACTCACTCATTGTCAACTCTATCAAGACGGCCGTACTCGCTCGATCGTACGTATTTTTCTCCAGGGGGATACTAGTACATATCGTACACAAATACAGTCTGAGAATATAACGTGTCGATGTTTTGTTGGACTTATGTTTACGATTGGAGGATTGGCTTATGTTTCTTATAGGTAGAGGAGGCCGGAAGTGCCAAGTCTTCCATTCTCGGAAAAAAAATGTTTACGATTGGAGGAAGCAACTGACGGGTATGCACTATGAGGCCATTCACCACAGTTCGTGCCTTTGCCTTTTTCTTTTAATACAACTGAATGTACATCATGTTATGTTGTTCTAAGACCCATAATTAGCTCGCTACTGTTTTCTGCTAGCGACTTGGGGTTGTCCTAGTCTTTAGCATTCAACACTTAAGACCCTGTTCGTTTCTTTTATAATCCGTACTTGTTTTTTTTCAGTCGAAACAATGTTTTTCTCTCTCAACAAATCAGCTGGAACAGTGTTTCGGCTTGTTTTTTCAGCGAAGCGAACGGGGCCTTATTTATGAGCTCTTTTTTCTATCAAATGGCTCCTGGGAAGGATTTCCATGTGCTAAGAGTGCTATAGTGTTTTTATTACTACTTATATTAAAACACTAAGAGAACTGTACCATGCATTTTGACAGCAAAATATCCCTATGGTTTGGTGAGATAATCTGTAAGTCGTCATTATTATATATGCATACATAGATCAGACTAGTTATGAGTGTGTGTGACACAAGAATTCGGGCCTAGCGCACATAATAAAGGTGCGTCATATAAAGTCAAGACCCACACATCGTCACGTTTTTTACACGCATTCACTACAGGAAAACGGGGCTTTGCCGACAGCCCTGGGATTTGCCGACAGGATGGAATATCCCTCGCTCGGCAAGAGACTCTTCTTGCCGATACACCAAAGGCGTTCGGCATAGCCATTGCTTTTTGCATTGCCGATAAGCTAGCGGTCGGCAAAAGTCGCTTGTTTGACAACCAGCCGGTCGACAAAGAACCTCGATCGACAAATCGCGTCACGGGTAGCGGTGACAGACGCCGTCGGCTTTGCCGACAATAACCGTCATTTGTCATCGCAAAAAGCGACCCTTGCTAAACAAACGAGACACATCTTGTCGGTAAAATTTTATTTTTTTTTTGAATTTTGAATTAAGACTTTTGTGTGACCTTACTATATTGTTTACAAGTCTATGTTGAAATTTGGAGGATTTTTGAAAGTTTTAGCTATATTTAGTGAATTTATTTCATTTTCATGAATTTTCAGCGTAATTCAAATTTGAGCTGCGCAGTGCATGAAATAACGAAACTTAGTGATTCGAAAAGATGATATTCATGTTAGAGAGCATATTTTGAGGCTGTGTGCATAAACTCACGAAAACTTGAAGTCCTTGCTCACAGAATAAGCACATCCAGTAGCGGTAGAAATGTTTTTTAAATTATATAAAATCCAAACAGCGAGTCAAAAAAGATCACAAAACTTGTGGATGTCCAAATATGTTATGGCATTTGAACACTACGATAAAACTTTGAGAAATTTTCTCAAGTTTTTATCGTAGGTGAGTGTTCAAAACACGACATCTCCACAAGTTTAAGATTTTTCGACGTCCGTTTGTTATTTTATATAATTTAAAAGCACTTTTATCGTACCGCTGGTCGAGATGTTCTTATTTTGTGGGCAAGGACTTCAAACTTTTCGTGAGTTTATGCACACAGCCTCAAAATACATTGTCCAACATGAATATCATTTTTCGAATGCCCATGTTTCGTTTTTTCATGCACCTACAATTCAAAATTGAATTACGCGAAAAAATTCATGAAAATGAAATAAATTCACGAAATATATAAAAAAACTAAAAAATTCTCCAACTTTTGAATTTGTGACGTATTTAATGTTGGAAGAACGTACAAAAAATATTAGATAGGAAAACAACCAAAAAAAAAACTTTCTTTGGATCGCTTGTGGCGGGTCGTGAAAGAAGACTTTGCTTAGATCGCTTGTCGACCTAGCAAGATCGGCAAAGAAGAGTCGCTTTGCCGATTGCCCAGCATACATCACTGCTATCGGCAAAGAGCCAACCCTAAAAAGCCCAAGTCGGCCCACCAGCGCCTTATCCCCTCCTCTTCCTCCCAATCCCAATTGCTCACACAGCCCACCTTGTTAGCCGCCCACTTGCTGGCCTTGCTCCATTGCTTGTTGCCACCTTCGCCACCTTACCTTGCCTCTCCTCAAGCCACCTCCTCGCCTTTCCCACCCCACCTCACGCCCATGGCCGGCCATGACCCATGCATTGGCCGCCCATGACCCCCGACGGCCGATGAGCCATGCAGTAGCTCATCCTCGACACCCGCCTCACTCGCCCCACTCCACCCACCCCCCACACACCCCGCCTTGGCCGCCACCACCGTGGCCTTGTGGCCATACCGCCAGACCCACCTCCATGGCACCGGCCACGCCAGCCCGGGCCCCGCACCGCCTCATGCCCTCCCCACCGCCCCTCTGCCCCCCCTCCCCAGACCAGCCCCCGCGGCCACCCCTGCCGGCCAGTGGCCCTCCCCACCGCCCCCCCCCCCTTGCCCGCCATCCGCCCCTCCGGCGCGCCCCCCCAGCCCCTCCCGGCCCCCCCCTCGCCACAAGCCCCTCCCCCGCGGCCGCGTCCCCACCGCCCGGCCAGATCCCGGCAGCCCGGCCGGCCAGCCACCCCTTGCCAGGCCAGCCCTCCAGTGCCCCCTGCTCCCTTGCCGCCATCCCCCGCCCGGCTCCTGCTGCTTTCGCCCTCCCTGCTCCCTGCCCCTGCCAGTGACTCCCCCACAGCAGCCCACCGTCGCAGGCCACTCCATCCATTCCCACCTGCCTCTCCACCCTCGGCTCCGCTCGGGTAGGTCTACACTCTGCAGAACGCTTGAGAACCGCCGTCGGCTCTTCCGACCAGCCCGGCCGCCGGCTGCGGTGCGCTCCGGCCAATGCGACCACTGGCACCGCCAGCCTGACCACCACTCAAGACCCGCCCTTGACCGGCACACCCGGCCACCTGACCCGGCCCGTGAGCGTGTGCGGCCAGCCTGTTGGCCGAGAGAGGCTGCAGACCACCAGCCACGGGCCACGGCCGGCGAGAGAGGCCAGAGCAACAAGCCGCAATGGCCGGTGCCATCTGACTAGCCGGGGTTGCCCAGATCTGTCCTCGACGACCTCCGTGAAGCCGTAGTCAATCACCGCCCCAAGGTCTAAGTTCGAACCCAATCGACGCCATTCTCTCGTCGACAAGACCTCTGCTTTCATTTCATATTTGTTGCTTATACTCTATCATATCGCCACTTGTTCATACTTGACCTATCTATCTATATCCGTGAAAGCTTTGTGTTTAGCCCTGGTAGGTCACCCACGCTAGAATGGTTAGGCTCCGAGTTTATAAGTTTGACCAAATAGTCATGAATGAATAAATATGCTAGAAAAATATATTTCATGGTGTATATAGACATACTAATTTTATGTCATGAATATTACAAGTGGATCTTGGAGAGCTGATCCATAGGGACAACTAAACATGCATGTGCCATGGTTCGAATGCAGTAATCCCAAACACTACCATGTGATTTCAGGCTTGGGCCGACTCTCTATTGGAGCTCCTCATAACTAATCACCGCTTCTTAATTTACTAGCAATACTTCATTTTATTCACTCGTCTAAATAAATGCTTTGATAGGTTGAGCAATACTGTTCCGTCCAAAAGCCGGTGAAGCCTTTGCACCGCGTCGCCTCGCCACTGCAGCGACTCGCCACTGCCCCGCTAGCCTGACTCCTTCGCCACCCTAGGTATACACATACTCTCTCTCGTATCATTGCCGTAGATCGATCGTGTACCCCAGTTAGGCGTCTCCCGTTCGAAACAGATATGGTTCGAGGTATGCGGATCACTGCATATCTGCGACGGTATCTGTTTCGGATTGTCCACGTTTTTTGGACAGCCCGAGAATGCGTAGATAAGGTTAGGTTCCATGTTCATTCTCCTGTCCGAAATGGAGTTTTGGCACCACCTCCCGTTGTTCTTCGGATACACTCTCCCGAAAAGGACGTGTATCTGGAGAACAACGGGGAGGTGCTGCCGAAATTTTGACTCGGACGGGAGCAGAACATGGAACCTAACCTTATCTACGCATCCTCGGGTGGGATTAGGACCTATCCTTCACCTATTAGATGGCAGGAACGCTTTGTAGATGCAAATGCTGGTTTTATTTCTCGCTTACATTGGCGCATGACAGAGGATGGCTGACCGTCAGTGGATGTACACGGGCTTTGCAAGTAAGAGCGGTGACTGGGTGAGGGGTGTCAATGCTTTCCTAGAGCTTGCTTTTGGCGCAGCTGCTAGAGGGTCATGTCGGATGCGGTGTCCGTGCAGCAAGTGCAAGAACAAGAAAAAGAAACAAAAGAGCCAGGTGTGGAAAGATCTTTACAAGAACGGGTTCGTTCCAAACTATACCCGCTGGATCTACCATGGTGAACGCGATCGTATTAGGGAGGAGGTGGTGAGATCCCTCCTCGAGGAGTGTGATGCGAGATGCTTGGGATGATGGCGTACATGATGGTAGACTATCACGAAGGACGGTTTGCCGAAGGAGTGGAGGTAGAGGATGATCCAGAGGAAACCGCAAAGGCGTTCTACACCATGCTGGAAACCGCAAAGGACGATGAGGAATTACGCATCCTTGAGAACAGGCAGACAGATGATGAGGACGATGCAGAGCTCGACAATATTGATAGTGATGACGAGGATAGTGGTGACGAAACGGCACCAACCATATTGCCGTTCGTGGAGATAATTTCTAGACCACGTAATGCTATATTTCTTTTATTGTTATCCTGTAATTATGTTTTTTACTACTAGTTGTCATTAATTTATGCTAACTTTTTGCCCTTTTGTCATTGCGGCACTCGACAAAATGCCAGCGGAAGGAAAAAGCACCGCCACGGAGTCGCCGCCCGGTGTTCGCCCCACGCCGACGAGGAGGAGGAGGACCCCAGCAGTGGTGGAGGAGCCGCCAGAGGGGGAGGAGCCCCCCGCGCGCCGCTTGTCGAGGAGGCTGCAGTTCCAGTGGAGACCCTGGAAGGGGGGACGTCCACGACCACGACCACGACCAGGACCACGAGGACCGGTGACGGTGGTACCGGCGGTGGCGACGAGGACGAGGACGAGGACGAGGACGAGGAGGAGGATTTGGACGGGCCACGACGATCGGAGACGGGGCTTCCTCGTGTTCGAGGAAGCCCTACCAACATGGCCAGCTTCACTCCCGGACCCACGATCGCTCCCCTCGCCGCCGGCCGGTGATTAGCCCGTGGGCACCAGCGTAAGTAACCATAATTCATTTCAATACTTGTTCATATGACATGTTAATGACTAACAATTGTTAATGACTCTTGCGAGTCTGGAAGTTTGTGAGCGGCGCCGACGGTTCACGCCATATCAATGGCATCCAAGGCCCGCTCATTATTAGGGAGTACTACCGGCTTTGTCACCCACAATGGTGAGGAAAAGCCGCCCATGAAGTGGGAGCACTTCTCTGGCGTCATCTCCAACGGCGAGACCCTTGGCGGCGAAGATCAAGAGGGAGTTATGGGTGAGAATGTGTTGTTGCACCGTATTTCTCAATACTACACATTTGTTGGATGCTATTGAAACAATTGATACATGTTGTCTATGTGCGTGACTTCTTCACGCATGCGAGGAGGGAAAGAGCAAAGATGCGGCACGAGTTCGTCGAGGCGGTGTGCAAATTACGTTTGAAGGACTGTACCACGAGGCGCGCCTCCGGTCGTCATTACCATCGCGCCAACGTGCTTGGCCAGTGGTGAAGAAGCCGCAAGTCGTGGAGATGTTCCAAAGAGAGGGAGACCGACCTCACCGAGGAGCAAGATGCGTGCGGTAATTAAGAAGGAAACATCCGCTTTGATTCAATCCGTGAAATATTCAATTCATCTTGTTACATGTTACATACTTGATGTCTTGCAGATGTGTCCGGAGTGGTGTGACAAGTACCAGGATTGCTGGCTGGCCATTGTGCGTATCTGGAGGTCGGACGCGTCGTACGAGCAACATAGAGAACGTCGGCGCCGCCGCCGCTTGCGGTCTGCAAGGGCACCACACCACCGTGGGGAACCGGTCTCTCCCATGATAGACATTGAAAAATGGGTATGCTTCTATTCAAATTTGAGTTCTAACACTGAATCGTCATTACCTGTAACCATGTTTGTGTTTTCATCCCAGTCCCAGGCGCATGGTGGGCAGGACTGCAACGAGATGATGGGGTACGCCCTTTCTCACAAGGGCAGAGCGACGGCGCCTGACAACGTCTTCACGACGAGGAGGACGGGGCGGACGCAGACACCAACAAAGCAGCGGCGTCTACCCAAGATCGACGCTGCATCAGCAGGCGTTTCGCCCGGCGCCATGGGGAGACGTCGGACCCGCCCCGCACTCGAGCCTCGGACACGCACCTCCCCGATGAGGTTGGGCCCAGGGAAGCAAAGACGGCAGCGATTACATGATGGCCAATAAGTGCCATCGACCCGTCGTCGCCGCCCCACGCCGAGGGAGATTCGACGAGGCGGTTCCATAGAGTCTCCGACATCCCCATAGCGCCTCGGCGGCGAAAGCGGCAGCCATGATGTTCTCGCAATTTCAGGTAAGTGCCGTTTCATTTGTTGTTCACTCGTTTCACACATGATCTACCTTGCCTTAACATTTGTGGGTGTAATATTGCAGGAGCAGATCGCACAAATGCAGGCCTACCAAGAGGCCCAGGAAGCGAGGCAGGAGGCACTACGTCAGCAGCAGGAGGCACTACATCAAAGCGAGATCTCGGCACTTTCAAGAAGACTACCAAATAGCCACCACCGACAGACTGACCGGCTACTTCCGGTCCCAGATGCCGAACGGAGACGAGCCTCCCGCCTCGCTCTTCGCTCCACCAAAGTTCCACCGTCTCGCTCCCTGCTCCCGCCTCCTGTGCCTTTTCCAAAGAGTATATTTGTCATTGCTTTTTAGCTGGTACGCCCATCATGCAGGTACTAATTACATCAATTGGCTTTTGTGCAGGCACAGTCGGCAGGTTCGAACCCGACTCCAGGTGCTAGCCCTCCACTGGGTCCTTCTCCACCCTACCAAGCTTACCCGACCTACCCCACGCAGCCGTACATGTACCCTCCACCGTCGCAGGGGTACTCCTCGTGGCCGCCTTTCCCGACGCAGCAGGGCACTCCGGCGGTAAACAAGCGTCACACCACCGCCCGAAAGCAGGTGGAACTACTGATGCGTCTTCGCAATCGGGTTGGCGTCTCAGATGAGCACGGTGGGTGGCTCTGGGACCCCGGGGGCGACGCACGACGTAGCTAGGTATCTTTGCTTCTCGCTTTTGGACCTTCATCGATGAACGTGTGGCACATTGGACATGTTAGTGCATGTTGGACTTGTATGGATTCGCTTTTGGACATGTATCGCTGTATTTCGGGACCTTTATGTATGGATTCATGTGAAAACCGAATTTTATTGTTAAATGCTACTGCTTTGGTGATATTATTGTGAATTACTGTGTTCAAATGTGATGTGTATGCAATATGTGGCTTAAATGTGGTTAAAATGCAACTGAAATGAGGAAAAAAAATTGAAAAAAAAAATTGGTTCCCGGCTTTGTGCGACAGAAGCAATTCGGCAAAGCTGGGTTTCTCGACCACCAGATTCCAAATTTTGCCGACAGTGATTACTGGCGGTCGGCAAAATGACCAAAGCTTTCTTGACAATACACGACCGACGGTATTTGTAAAGGCAAAACCGACACCAACGGGTGATCGGCAAAGTCTTTGCCGGCGACACCGTAGGTCGTATCGCTTCAAGCTCGTCGAATGAGGTTGACGGCGCCGTCGGCGTTGCCGATCAGAGAATTGGTACATCGGCAAAGGCTTTGCCGAAACCTTGACTTGACGTGGTCGCGGCAAAGAAGTCATTGCCGACTAATTCTTTGCCGACAGATCTTTGCCGACAGCCACGTGGAGAAACGGTCGGCAAAGCCTTTGCCGACAGGAAAACTGCCTTTGCCGACTGCTTTCGGCTGTAGGCAAAGGACCTGTTTCCTGTAGTGATTGTTGCCATATTTTCTTCTCAAACTTTATATCATCTCGACGTGACGTCCTTGAAATTTTACCAAAAGGTTTCTTTAATAATTTTATTAAAAAATGGCCATCTCGTGGTTAAGGTAAGAGGAAGCACAAGTACAAAGCAAGCGATAGGAGCGCCAGCGTGGCGACACGTGCGACGTGCGGTGTGCAGCTATAGCTTGCCACTGCACCTGCACGCGACCAAGCAGCTTGCTGCGTACAGTACGGCGGACAAGCGGCCTGCTGGTCTGAAACTTGGTTGAAACTGGCTGAAAACACTGTTTCGGCTGAATTGTTGTAAGAGAAAAATACTGTTTCGGTTGAAAAAAGAAGCCAAATAAGCTAAATATAGAGTAATAGCTGCTAGCTCGTGTGGCAGTGGCAGGCAACGCGAGAAAATAGAAGCATCCACGTGAAGTCGACCACTTAAGCCTGGGCGGACACGAACCTAACCGGCTGATCTATACTCAGTTTGCGGGTACGTGGCTAGCTAATCCACCTGTACCAAAGATTTGTTCTTTTTTTTTTCCATTACAGGAGTAGGGCACCGATCCATGATACTCCTTAGTTAACAAATGAGAGTGGCGTTTGAGGTCGTACAACGTAAGTTAACTATTTTGGTCTAACTATTTTTTGGGCATAGTGTAATTATAGATGCAACATGCAGGTGTGTATTTTCGTTTTAAGAAAATTTCCCGAAATGGTTAACTTCATTTAAATCTCCAAACTGTCATTTATTTGCGACTAGAGGAGGTATATATTTTATTTGCTATATATAGATAGTTTTCTCATTATTGAGGATTGGACAACTACATCCCATCTCAATGTGCGCTAACCACCGGTCACCAAGTTAGGGAGAATGCTGGTTTCTTTTGCTGAAGTGATGGTGCGCATGTCACTCCTGCGGCTTCACTCCTTAGTATTTGGTACTGTAGCACTTTCGTTTGTATTTGATAATTATTGTCCAATCATGATCTAACTAGGCTTAAAAGATTCGTCTCGTAATTTACAATCAAACTGTGTAATTAGTTATTTTTTTATCTACATTTAATACTCTATGTATGTGTCTAAAGATTTAATATGATGAAAAGAGAGTGAAAAAACTTGCAATCTAAACGAGGCCCAGATAGATAAGATGCAAACGAGAGAAGGGTGAAGGTCAACATCATACCTGCCCTCCCTTATCCACACCCTAGCTAGCTAGCTAGGATGTAGACATTGTTCACCACTAATAAGAAAAAGAACAGAACCGTGCATTAATATATATTTACGCAAAACCATGGGTTATGCGTTTCATTTTGCTAAAAAAATAAGTGTTTGATAAAACAATAACTTAGCAATCATAAACAGGGCGATTGATGTACCGATCAAGTGTTGTATATGAGTCTTTATACTATACGTATGTGGTCTAGCATGCCTAACTAAGTACGCTAATTTAGCACGCCAAAAACATGTATATATTATTTTAGAAAAAAAAAGACTCCATTTAATTCTGTAAAATTAAAGTTCTTAGCTTGAAAGTTTCGTGTAAAAATATTACCTTTTCAAGTCATGTTCTAGAAAATGTTGGCTACATATATATATGCTAAAGAAGACCTATCAAAGTTTTGGAGTCAATTTAAACTTTACTATATAAAGTATATGTGAACTTTACCATCTCTATGGCTCAAATAAACATTTTATTTTATCCTAGTGTTGAAGTCAGTTAATTGAATGTTCAGACATGACAAAACCTACGGAGGAAAACATAAAGATATTGCAAGATACTACAAAGATAACTATGTTCAGACATGACAAAACCCTGTTCGCTTGATCGTTTCCTGTATCATGGATTTATGGCTGATAAGCATGGCTGATATGATTAAGCGAACAGGGCGAAAGAAAACCCAACTAAAAGAGAGAATCTTGGACAACATGATGGTATCTTTTCCCACCTTTCAAAGTGGTGGATTCTAAGGCAAGCAAAGAGGAGGGGCAGAGGATATGACATATGAGCACTTCAGAGTTTGGATGTGTGCACTTGCTGAGGAATCTCTGCCATCCCACCACCCAAAAGGAAGCCATATGCAAGGAGAAAGCCACCACCAAAGACACACTGCATATGTGTGGACTATGCCCACAGGATCAGCAGGAAAGCAATGCAAAAGCTACACGCTATTAGATTCCCACTGATTATAGTAAAAAAAGCACCTTTCTGTGATGCCAATTGCAGTGATGCGTGGATGAGGAGCCAGTGATTTTGATGCCCTCCTTTGGGGTGATGGCAACCTGATTTGGGCTGCAATGGTTGGTCCCTTTCTTGCTAGTGCATGTTGGATATATTATAGGCTTGGCCCGTATAATATTTAATAATTCAAATAAAACTCTATGGTACGTAGCATAAAGCGTTGTATGGTTTAATAAAACATGGGATTTTGACTGAACGTTGACTCAATTTATATGGTTGGAAATTATTCATCTTAATAGAGAAGTTGAGAAAAGGACATAGGCGTGCCACACGCGCGCGCGCGCCGCCGCCACCGGCCGGGCCATGGCCACGGGCCGAGGCAGGCGGCGAGCGGGCGGGAGTGGCCAGTCTTTTGCCACTTAATCCACATAATCACGGGAGTTTCTCCCTTTGATGGTGGAGGCAAACTGATTGCGTCAATTACCGTCCCTTCCGCTTCTCCGTCTCCTAGGATTTTCCGCTGTCTTTCTCCCTAACCGTCGCAGCCATATATCCGTAGTCCACCGTTAGTCCAGAAAAAAGACTCCGCATCCGCTCCTGAGAGAAACCACATCTCAGCAGCCCTCTGGCTTCTCCGTCCCATACCTCTGCGCGCACGGAGTAGCGGGAGAGCAGGTGCCTCCGGAACCCTCGTCCGCCTGAGAACTTTGCACGGGGTGTGCAGCGATTAGGTTTTTGGGGAGCGATCCGTGACTGCTCGTCCACGTACGCCTTCTTCCTGGTGGTGATCGCTTTCGGATCCAATCTTCTTTCCCGGTGTTTGCTTGCGGAACACCAAGGCGTCTTCCTCCTGGTGATCCGTTCGTGGGACTGCACTACGAACATCGTCCTGCATCGACTGTGGTCCACGACTTCGAGCAACACACTATGTCGACTAGTGCGAATAGAGCCTCCGATGTCCTTAGCATGGGACCCTCCGCTAGGTACAATCTAATCTCTCTGATTACTATACCTTGCACTTTTACTGTATCGATCTATATGTCATCTCTACATGTTGTAGCATTCATTAGAAATATACACATGCACATATATGTTGTAACGAACCTGCTGATGTTATATTTCTGGATTAAATTGATAATGAAAATGCCTAAATTTCTAAAAATCCAAAAACCTAATCTTAGCAATTTTCTGTCAGTGGTTTTGCTGCTGCTTTGAAGCCAAATAATTTTGATGGCAAGAATTTCATGATATAGCATGCCAAGATGGTATTGTGGTTGACTGCGATGAACTGCTATCACGTCACGTAGGGGAAGCCTGAACAGTTTACTCCTGAGGAGGAGCAAAAGTTCTAGGCTGCCGATAACCTATTTCGAGGCACCGTGATTAGTGCACTCCATCCTAAGTATGAGAAAAACTACATATCTTGCACATCAGGCAAAGAGTTATGAGATGCCCTTGAGGCAAAGTTTGAAGTTTCTGATGCTGGTAGTAAGTTGTACCTTATAGAGCAGCTGTATGACTATAAAATGGTTGAAAACCGTTCTATAGTCGAACAGGCTCATGAGATACAGGCGCTAGCAAAGGAACTAGAACATTTCCCATGTTTGTTGCCTAACAAGTTTGTGGCCGGTGGTATAATCACTAAGCTGTCACCTTCTTGGAGGGATTTTGCTACTTCTCTAAAACACAAGAGACAAGAATTTAGCGTGGCTGAGCTTATTGGATCTCTTGATGTTGAGGAGAGGGCGAGAGCAAAAGACAACCGTGAAAAAGGAGTTGAGTCTTCCTCCGCCAATATGGTGCAGAAGAAAAACTCATTTGCATATCATAATAAAAAGAAGTAGAACATGCAAGAGAACAACAATGCAAAGCCTAAGCAGACTACACAGTTTAAGAAGAAAAATAACAAGAAAGGTGGAGGTTGCTTTGTTTGCGGGAGTGATGAGCATTGGGCAAGTACGTGCCCAGACCGTAAATATAAGCAAGAAAAGAAATCAGCAAACGTGGTGATTAGCGAGACTGGAGGAGGAATATCTGGGTATGGTAATTCTTTACCCTTTGTTCTTTCAGTTTGTCTTTCACCTGAGTGGTGGATGGACAGCGGTGCTAATATTCATGTGTGTGCTGATGTTTCTTTATTTACTTCCTATCAGGCCAGCAGGACTAGAGCCTTGCTGATGGGAAACGGTTCGCATGCGCATGTTCTTGGTGCTGGTGCGGTCGTTCTAAAGTTTACTTCAGGAAAGATGGTGCTATTAAAGAACGTGCAGCATGTCCCCTCCATCAAAAAGAATTTTGTTAGTGGTTCTCAAATGTGTCGCGATGGCTTTAAAATTGTGCTTGAGTCCAATAAGTGTGTTGTGTCGAGACATGGAACATTTGTTAGAAAATGTTATGATTGCGGAGGCTTGTTCCGCTTATCTTTGCTTGATGATGTGTGTAATAAAGTAGTGAGCAATGTTAATGTTTCGGATGAGTCAAATATATGACATTCACGACTTTGTCACATTAATTTTGGCTATCTCACGCGGCTTGCAAATCTGAATTTAATCCCGAAATTTAACTTAGTCAAAGATTCTAAGTGCCAGGTGTGTGTGCAATCGAAGCAACCGCGCAAGCCTCACAAGGCTGCTGAGGCGAGAAACTTGGCACTATTAGAACTCGTTCATTCCGATTTATACGAAATGAATGGCGAATTGACTAAAGGTGGTAGACGATACTTCATGACATTTATAGATGATTATACTAGATTTTGCTACGTGTATTTATTGAAAACTAAAGATGAAGCATTGCATTATTTTAAAGTCTATAAAGCTAAGGTAGAAAATCAACTTGAGAAGAAAATCAAGCGTTTGCGGTCCGATAGCTGGGGAGAATATTTCTCAAATGAATTCTCTGAGTTTTGCGCGGTGCATGGAATTATTCATGAGAGGACGCCACCATACTCACCACAGTCTAATGGGATTACACAGAGAAAGAATCGCACTCCAACTGATTTGGTTAATACCATGTTAGAGATTGCAGGACTATCTAAGGAATGGTGGGGTGAGACTATATTGACAGCGTGTCATGTCCTGAATAGAGTGCCCACAAAGAACAAAGAAATTACACCTTTCGAGAAATATGAGAAGAACAGATTAAATCTCTCTTACCTACGAACTTGGGGTTGTTTGGCAAAGGTGAATCTGCCAATAAACAAAAAGCGAAAGCTTGGACCAAAGACTGTTGATTGTGTTTTTCTTGGTTATGCTATTCATAGCGTGGGTTATAGATTTTTAATTATAAATTCTAGTGTTCCTGAGATGGTTGTTGATACAACAATAGAATCTAGAGACGCTACATTTTTTGAGAATGAGTTCCTCATGAAAAATGCACCTAACATGACTGGTCATGAATTTATAATTCCCCATGAGCTTGAAAATTTTACTCTGATAGAACAAACTGAGGAACCCTATATGCAAAATCCTGAGAAGGGTGACACTATAGTCACAAGAAAAAGTAAGAGACAGAGGACTGCAAAGTCTTTTGGTGATGACTATATTGTGTACCTTGTGGATGACACACCAACGACCATTGAAGAAGCATATTCCTCTCCTGATGCTGACTTATGGAAGAAATCAGTATGGAGTGAGATGGATTCTGTTATGTCTAATGGAACTTGGGAAATTGTTGATCGACCTTATGGGTGCAAGCCTATAGGGTGTACATGGGTGTTCAAAAAAAAGCTTAGGCCTGATGGTACTATCGAGAGGTACAAGGCAAGGCTTGTGCCCAAGGGTTATACTCAAAAGGAAGGTGATGATTTATTTGATACTTATTCACCGGTTGCCCGATTGACCACAATTCGAGTTTTGCTTTCCCTGGCAGCCTCTTATGGTCTTATCGTTCATCAAATGAATGTTAAGACAACTTTCCTAAACGGAGAGTTAGAGGAGGAGATCTATATGGATCAGCCGGATGGGTTTGTATCAAATGGTCAAGAAGGCAAGGTGTGTAAATTATTAAAGTCATTATATGGCCTAAAACAAGCTCCTAAGCAGTGGCATGAGATGTTCGACAGAACTTTAACATCTGCTGGCTTTGTTGTGAATGAAGCTGACAAATGTGTGCACTATCGGTATGGTGGGGGTGAAGGAGTCATTTTGTGCTTATATGTTGATGACATACTGATCTTTGGATCCAGCCTCAAAGTGATTGAGGAGGTGAAGGGATTTTTAACTAATAATTTTGAGATGAAAGATTTGGGAGAGGCTGATGTTATTCTTAATATCAAGCTTCTGAGAGAAGATGGTGGTGGGGTAACTCTGTTACAATCCCACTATGTGAAAAAGGTGCTAGGTCGCTTTGGGTTTAGTGATTGTGCACCTGCTCCTACACCTTATGACCCGAGTGTGCTATTGAGGAAAAATCAGAGAATAGCAAGGGATCAGTTGAGATATTCCCATATCATTGGCTCGCTAATGTATCTTGCTAGTGCAACAAGGCCTGACATCTCATTTGTTGTGTGCAAGCTAAGCCGGTTTGTGTCAAACCCGGGAGATGATCACTGGCGTGCTCTTAAGAGAGTGATGCACTATCTGAAAGGCACCATGAGCTATGGTATTCATTATACTGGACATCCGAAAGTGCTAGAAGGCTATTGTGATGCCAACTAGATCTCTGATGCTGATGAGCTTTATGCCACAAGTGGATATGTGTTTTCGCTTGGAGGTGGCGCTATTTCCTGGAAATCTTGCAAGCAGACTATCTTAACGAAGTTTATAATGGAAGCAGAACTCACAGCATTAGAAATCGCTGGCTCTAAGGCCGAGTAGCTTCGTGATATCCTTATGGATTTACCGGTTGTTGAAAAACTTATACCGGCTATTTCTATGAACTGTGATAACCAAATTATGATTACGAATGTTAACAGTTCTAAGGATAACATGAAGTCTACGAGGCATGTTAAGAGACGACTAAAATCTGTCAGAAAATTGAGAAACTCTGGAGTAATAGCGTTGGACTATGTTCACACGTCTAACAATCTGGCAGATCAGTTCACTAAGGGTCTGTCACGTAATGTGATAGAAAGTGCAACGAGAGAGATGTGTTTGAGACCCACTTGAAATTTACTATAGTGGTAACCTATTCTATGTGATCGAAGATCCTGTGAAGTAGAATGTTGAAACAAGCTAGTAGTAAATTGTGAGGAAAGATCCTTAGTAAGACTCATTTCTGATGCATATCTTTTCTTTCTGTAAGGCAGGTTGGTTTTACCTTAATGTGTTCCAAGTGGCTTGTTAAAGCAAAGATGTTATCCTACAGAACATCTTTTAAGGAGCACACCTATATGAGTCAGACTGCTGGTCACAGTCTATGAAATTTGGGTGATCTCTAAATACTCATGAAAGGCACTGAAGTATAACTTATATGCTTTAAATAGAGGGGATACCTTTTGCAGCCAAGCATCAACTAAGGACTTTAGTGACATTCATCTCACACAAAATTATTAATTCAAGGCTTAGTCCATTGTTCAGTTGTGACTGAGTGAAACTATTGTTCTAGATGGATGTTCAACTTAATAGTCTCCATCGAAACACCGGTATATAAAAGATATGTGGTTCTAAGACTACTTTGTTGCAAACCCTAGAGTTTGATAGGGATTGTTGTATATATTATGGGCTTGCCCATATAATATTTAATAAATTAAATAAAACTCTATGGTACGTACCATAAAGCGTTATATGGTTTAATACCATATGAGATTTTGACTGAACGTTGACTCAGCTTATATGGTTGGAAATTATTCATCTTAATTGAGAAACTGAGAAAAGGACATAGGCGTGCCACACGCGCGCGCGCCGCCGCCATTGGCTGGGCCATGGGTGTGGGCGGCCTCAGCCATGGCCATGGCGAGGCAGGCAGGCTGTCGGGCGGGCGTGGCCAGTCTTTTGCCACTTAATCCACATAATCATAAGAGTTTCTCCCTTTGATGGTGGAGACGAACTGATTACGTCAATTATCGTCCCTTCCGCTTCTCTGTCTCCTAGGATTCTCCGCTGCCTTTCTCCCTTTCCGTCGCAGCCATATATCCGTAGTCCTCCGTCAGTCCAGAAAAAAGACTCTGCATCCGCTCCCGAGAAAACCACATCTCAGCAGTCCTCTGGCTTCCCCGTCCCGTACCTCTGCACGCACGGAGTAGCGGATAGCAGGTGCCTTCAAAACCCTCGTCCGCCTAAGAACTTTGCACGGGGTGTGCGGCGATTAGGTTTTTGGTGAGCGATCCGCGACTGCTCGTCCACGTACGCCTTCTTCCTGGTGGTGATCGCTTCCGGATCCCGTCTTCTTCCCGGTGTTTGCTTGTGGAACACCAAGGCGTCTTCCTCCTGGTGATCCGTTCGTGGGATGGCACTGCGAACATCGTCCTGCATCGACTGTAGTCCACGATTTCAAGCAACGCACTATGTTGACTAGTGCGAATAGAGCCTCCGCTGCCCTCGGCATGGGACCCTCCGCTGGGTATAATCTAATCTCTCTGATTACTGTACCTTGCGCTTTTACTGTATCGATCTATATGTCATCTCTGCATGCTGTAGCATTTATTAGAAATATACACGTGCATTTATATGCCGTAATGAAACTGCTGATGTTATATTTCTGGATTAAATTGACAATGAAAATGCATAAATTTCTAACAGTGCATTGGAGGGATTCGGGATTCCTCTCTCTCTCCAACATGATGCGCCATGGTTGATATTAGTCCAGATAAAGAGACAAACTTATATGGATTTGTTCAATTATTGCCACCGAATTGATCAGATCTTCCATTGCAAGCATGTCGCCACTCAAGTGTGTAGTATTCCAATCTTGATATAGACGACAATTAAACAATATACGGTCCATCGAGGCACAATATCATGCTCAAGAGATGTACGTTTTATATGTTTAATAAAAGTGTACACCTAAATTTGAGCTGAATAAGACTTGAACTTATTTTGGGGAGAGGATTTATCCTTAAGTGGTCAAAAAACTGCTCCATCTATCCCTAAATAAATCAACTTCTAGAGTAGTTCTAATTCAAACTTTTTAAGCTCATCAGAATTTTATAGAAAAAAGAGTAATATTTATGACATAAAAATAGTATAGTTCGACACAACATAAAATATATGTTTGTACTATACATTTTTAGGGTCATATATGCTAGTACTATTGTATAAGATTTTTCAAACTGAAGAATTTTTTTTAAGGATAAATCTAAAAATTGATTTATTCTGGGAGTAGCAGCATAACTATACTTTCAGGCTTTGACCAGTAAGCTATTGAGTTGAATGCATGGAGGGTCAGAAATAAAACTGTGGTTTTCAACAGGATCCTGAAAAATTATAATATCTCTATACGTGGAATCTAGAACATACTCTTAAATATATTAATACATATTCTAGAAACAAGGGAATTTTGTCGTCCGCAGAGGCAGACCATCCATTTGCCAGCAAGAGATTCCTATTCTCGTTCATGGTGATGCTGATTGCAGGCCAAGTTTTTGTATGTGTTGTGATCTGATGGAGAAACATATGGATAGCTTAAAATAAATTTAACCAATAATTGATGCGTACCTAAAGGCTGTTTGGATTGACACCACCATCCGTCTCGTCACAGTTGTTCACGAGGCTCGTGTTTAGTTCGTATATGCAGGTTAGGCAACACAACACCAGCTCACTCATTTCCTGCCTCCGAGTGTGCACCCGAATTTGCCGCCACACTTACGGCGCCATCGCAACTCGCCGTAGCTGAAGCATGGTAAATGATGGTCTAGAACCAAACAACCCCTAATAATTCAAGAGGGCCCCCTAGGAATATTCATCATGACCGAATCATCGTTCTTCCTTCATGAGGGACCCAAAAGCATATAAAATCCAAGGAGTGGATGCAGCTGGGCCTGGTAGTAGTTGGCAGCTAGCTGCATGCAGCATCGTAATCCCTCTGTCCCATAAATGATGCATTTTACTTTCTTCGTCTCATAATTTTAGAGTTTTGTTTTAAATTAAGCTATGTTAACTTTAACTAAATTTATAAAATAAAATAAATTACCAATATTTATAAATTCAATAAAAATATATTATATGACGAAAGTATGACAAGTATTGTTATCGCTTTATGTAAAATTGACTAAAATGTTTAACTACTGCACTTCATTCTCAAATTGTATCTTTTCTTTATAGTTTTAAATAGACATACGATAAAAATATATTATGTGATGGATTTAATATTATATGTTCAATATGATAAATATTAGTATATTTTTTTATGAAAAATTCGATTTAATTTATTAAAAAAAGTTTAACTGAAACTACTCTAGGACAAGGATCAGGCATTCGTTCAGCTACCAGCTTCCTCATCCTGCTGGCTTTCAGAGTGAAGTTTTCACATGGAAATGAAATGAAATAAAATCCAAAACGGCTCCTCGGCGCCTCCAGGAGGCAGAGGTTATCTCCAAGAGTATCTGACCCCTCCACGTGGCCATGCGCCAAATTGTATATATATAAATATATGTGGTAGTACGACCTGTACTAGCTAATCTCTCTCTCTCTCTCTCTCTCTCTCTCCTGATTTGTCTTGATTGCCTGCTATCTGCATGTGTCGTGTTCCGCGATTGAGCCACTCTTCCAATGAGATAAGGGACAGAAGCTTCTCATTATATTGACAGCCATGTTATAGCTTGAAGATGACAGTTTGTTGTTACCACTCCAGCTAGTGCATTTTCCTTTTTGTTCCAAGACCTAACTGTGATCAGCTTTTGTGCGTACGTACGGTATATACTATGTGCAAATTTGCAGCCATCGTCTTGACAATATGAACAACTCAGAATGCTCACTGTCCAATAATACTTGAACTTCTAGCCTTCCACACCTATCCCAAATTATTTGTTATTCTCACTTGTCAATGTATCTTTCTCTTTTTATAAGACATCTCTCTCTTTCTCGTTTCGCTTACCCTCCTTTGTTCGTGTGCCCAGAGCTAAAAAATCATATATTATGAGAAGACGGAGGAAGTACTCATCAATAACGTAAGATACAAGGCGTAGGATAGAGTCCTACATTTGGATACACCCGGACACCTTGTTGTAATAGATTAGGACATCGACCATATGTAACCATATCAAGCGCCTAGGGGATGCCATAGAGACTAGAGGATCCATACAAATAAGCAAATACAATCCACCAACATAAGGTGTAGGATATTATTGTCTCGTGAGGGTCCAATAAACCTGTAAAATCCGCGTCTTGTGTGGCCATCAAGCTCTAGAACCGTCGTCAATAAGAAACACCAACAAGTGGAATAGTACACAAAGAATCAATTTGTCCTGTTTTATGTTTGAGAACAACCATGTTCCCCTCTTCTACGCATAATTAAAGGAAAACACCTGCAAAATCCCCACCAAAAAATACTTTTCCCCTGAACCTTTTTTTTTCCAAAATACATGGAGTAAATATAAGTTGCTAATTTGCACCACACTTCGAAATTGTTTGCTCTTGGCAGGGTTAGGTACTGGTCGCAGAATAATTATATGATGGAGGACTAGTCTGCTAAATTCGAAACCATCGGGGTCCACTAGCTAATTGCCACTGGTTTCCGATTGCCCCCCCAGCTGCACCAGAATCAGAATCTTCCGATCGGAGTCCGGAGGAGGATCCGAGACACAAATTCCGGCTCTTCGTTTGATCCTGCACTAAATAATTTTCTAGTCCCATCATCAGCCGCTTTGAACAGTTGAAGTGGCCTTTAGAAACCATTTGAGTCATTCTCTCCTTGGAATTTCGGATGGTTGTGTTGACCCGGATGCTTGCATATTCTTAGCTTACTGCATTGTTAAACAGATGATCTCGATGCGAGATTCTGCACAGCGACAAGGCGATAGTTTAGAATTGTCTAGCGTAGAATCACGAGAATATCTTGTTGAGATTCCATCCCTGACGACATGACCAGCGAACTGAATTTTCATTCATTCATATTGGAAGAAGGTGATCCACTATCATCAATTACTCATCATGACTTGTTCTAGTTTATTTATCATGACAGCAAGAAAGAGATCTGCCTCTTTGACCAAGCTTGGCACATTTTTCAGTCTAATATATATATACTACTTCTTGAATTCGATATCACTAGTAGTACTATAAAGTAGTATATATGAGAACAGAAATAAAAAATATATACTTCTTAAGAAAGCGTCAATTTCAGAATAAAAATACTTTGATGGTGGCAGTTAAGCTGCTCTTGTTAATTGCCTGCTTGTGACACGTGTGAGGGTCCATCTTTGTCTCTCCTTTCAAGATGAGTATCTTTGAAACGAGACTTCATTAATATCTTGCTGAATGAGTGAATAGTAATAACGAATCAACATTCAGCAAGGGGTTAATTCTATACATAATTGCCTTGTTGGAACAAAAAGGTGGCTCTTTTTTCAAAGTTGCGTGTGATGCTGCTTGGAACAAATAAATGGATGATTATGCCATATGTGAACTACTTGGAATCGAAGTCGTACCAAAGTTTTTTTTTTGAGGAAACCTACTGGAGAATAAATTAACGGCAAAAGGCAAGTTAAGTAAGGAATAAATAATGGCCCCGTTCGCTTGTCTTAAATTTGGCTTGTTCGGCTTGTTTTTTCAGCCAGAACAGTGTTTTTCTCTCACAACAATTCAGCGGGAACAGTATTTTTCAGCCAGTTTCAGCCAAAGTTCAGACCAGCGAACGGGGCCAATGAGGCTGCATTCATATCCTACACCTGACCATTTTAGCATCCATGTTCACGACCTCTTATTTACATCGACCTGAATAATACAAGTCATATGCATATTGCAGCTAATTAATTATCTTCTGGCAAGTTCATCCCCAACTTAACCTCGCCTCGTCGATCCCCGTTCACAAGAAAATAAAGGCTGCATGCATGCATGCATTTCTGTTGAACGAACTTGGCCCTCTTCACATCCAAGTTCATCACATAAAAAGCCTCACCCCACCTCGCCTCCCCCGTTCACAAGGGGAAAAAAGCTTATCCTAAACTGGGTCTTCCCTGTAAACAATGTTCGACCTAGAAACAATGCATGCAAGAACAGAGGTTGTTACTTTATATACTCCTATGTCCATAGCAGTTAGTAAGTATGACCCAACCCAACACATTTGTACTATTATTTATACAATCTTCAGAGTCTATTGGCTTTTATTTGGACAATGCATGTGTCACCACGGACCCAAGTTATTGTAGTAGTCCAAAAAGAGAAAGAGGCAGTGCATGCAGTGCCCCTACTGGCCAGCTGAGAAAATCAAAGGGCCAATTTCCTTGCATCTCCGATCCTTGCTGGAATATTATCAAGTGGGGGGTGGGTGGGGGAGGGATCTGATCTAGGAAGGTGGTACAAATAATGTTTTCAGACCTCTTTGGAAGATGTCTTGTTGTTCCAAAGGTACTTTTGGCCTTTGCATGCCCGAAAACGTCATCAAATTAAATCTCCACGGTCACACACCAGAGAAAAACAGAACACATAAACCCAATGCAGTGGGCAGCACTAGTGTGCTGCACAAGCAGTAAATCATCATGTGTGCTTCAGAACCGCACATATCAGAATTGGGTCTGGTTGGTTGCAGCCCTGAGCGAGAAAGCTATTTAGACAAGGCAACCAGCGATCCAGTCAGAGGCAATCAAATTTGGATGTCTGGACGAACTGCTGCTTGGACCAGGCATGGCCAAGCAGCTTTCTCAAGGTCGAATCAAATAGAAAGTTTCTTTCGGTTTTTGGCTTTAGTCTCGATCAAATTTGGGCCCAGAACTAAAGAAAGCATTAGCCCCGGTTAGAGCAACCAACCGGGACTAAAGTCCCCTGCCCAACGGCTATCGTCGCAGGCTTTTGCAGGAGGGAACCTCTAGTCCCCGTTAGAGCTACTAGCTGTGACTAAACCTTTAATCCTGGTTGGTGGCTCCAACCGGGGCTATAAGGTGACCTGTAATCCAGGTTTGAGACACAACGCGGGACTATAGGTTCGGGCTATATACTTTCTCCTTCCTCCTCCAGCCAGCCTGATGCTTACCGCGGTTTCAATCCCGCGACAGCAAGCATGCCGGTCTTATCAGCATGTCGAGGTATGGTCGTCTTGAGCTTGCTCCTTAGGCCAAGGCTTCATATGGTGGCGGCACTGTTCCGGCCATGGCGGCGCAATGGGAGTGGTGGTTGCTCACCAACCCCCTTGCCCTGCATGGTGTGCTTGCTGTGTCATCGTGGCCTCTGTCCTGGCATCCGTTTCTTCAGGGAGAAGTCATGATGTTATTGTACGGGGAGAGTGGCTATCTATCGTGGGCTTCCTGTCTCGGGGCAAGGTCTGGAACCCCTATTTAGTCTCGGTTGGTATTACCAATCAGGAGTAAAAGCCTATTTTCAGTCCCAGGTCTCTGACTCGGGACTAAAGGGTCGCGATCCCAGTTGGGAAACAGGGACTGAAGGGGTTTTCCAACCGGGACTGATGCTCAGTCCTGCACTAGTGAATAGTGTTAAAACGACTATCTTATAGAATATTTTATTCAATAAAAAGGAAAGACAATGATAAGGTAGCTCTTAATTAAGAGTTAATAATCTCGCGCACCTTCTTATGCTTTATGTGTCTATATATGCCCATATGTTTTCTATACTAGCTGGTTAGATCTCAATTTTTATATTTTTTTGTAGCAATTTTATTTTATTGTTAAGGGTGCCATAACGTCTGGTTGTGTCCTCCTACCTTAGTTCTGAAAAGAATGCAATTTTAGTTCTATATCCCTAGTCAAAAAGTTTGACCAAATATGTATGGAGAAGTATTAATATTTATGACACTCTCACTCTCTGTCTAAAAAAGAATGGAAGTATATTATGTAGATACATTTCATGGCAAATCCAAAGATGTTTAGTTGGTATCATACATGCTGATACTTTCCTTTTGTACCATATTAGTTAGTAGATGGTTTCACGGAGCCAGATCGAGTGGCGTACCTTCAACACCAAAACAGACCGCTTTCTATCTGATCCATCTGGTCCCCCAGAAGTATAGATGGGCAACGGGCAGGCCCGGCCCGGCACGGCACGGGCCCGTGCTAGGCATGGCCCGATGGAGGTGGGGCCGGCACGGCATATGGGCTGGCCGGGCCATGCCGAAGAGGGCTTCGTGCCTGACTGTTGGCCTAGGCACGGCACTACGGGCCGATTTTTGGGCCAGGCCGGCCCGATGAGCACGGCCTCTCCAGCAGGCCAGGCCGGTCCGAGGCCCACGAGGTACAGCAGGGGAAGAGAGACAGGGAGGTTGAAATCTTGCCCTCCTAGGCCGAGGCTCCGGGATCTGGAGGACGAGGCGGACTGGTCGGTGGCTGGCGATCGGCGCTGGTGAGGCCGCCATGCTCGAGGTCGAGGATGGGGACCGGCCGACGGCTGGCACCCCACGTGGCCACGCGTGTATACCTGAGCAAAATGAGCTCGGCCCGTGTCCGATGGGTTTTAGCCCGCCCACGAACCATACTGGACAGGGCCTGGGTAGAGATTCCGCTACCCAGAATTTTTTTCTTTGCCCGAACCCAGCCCAAAAATACTGTTTTTTGCTATTTTACACTATAAAATGCGCGGGCGGCGGCCCGAGCCCGGCCCGAAAATTAGGCCCGACCTGTCCAGTGGGACAGTCATGGGGCAGGACTTTTTTGGCCCGATATAACCGGGAATTTTTTCAGCCCGGCCCGAACCTGGCACGACCCGCAAAATGCTCAGGTCTACACGCCAGGTGTGTCGGAGGCGCGCTAGCAGGGCAGGGATCTGGGAGGGAAAGATGGGTAGCCGGCGATAGAGGCGCGTCTACACAAGGAGCGGGGTGCGCCGTGCGCTACAGCCCCACGAGGAGCCGGGGAGAAGTCAGGCGACGGCCGCATGGGTGAGGAGCAAGTCGCGACTCGCGAGAGGGAATGACGATGCGAGCATGCGGCGCAGGTGGGGAGGCGACTCGATTCCAGTCGAGTTAGGTTTGGGAGTCATGTTGTGCTGTAGGGATTTTGGCCTTTTAGTCTATTATAGTGGGCCTGGTACTGGGCCTTCACTACTTACCGTGCCGGGCTGGGCCGCCCGGCGTGCCTGGAGAGCGGCCCAGGCACGGTCCTATGTGTCGGGCCGTGCCGTGCTTGGGCCAGGCCAAAAAACTGGGCTTCGTGCCGGGCCACCGGTCTGTGGGCTGCATGCCCATATATACCCAGAAGGAAAAAGAAAGCAAAAGTTTGTTCAGCTATGGACTGCATTGGCAGTTTGGCACAAACTTTGTGAAGCACGCATGCACTCCAGCTGCCGCGCCACTGCATGCTGAAGGCCTACTACTGTGCAGCCGTAGTAGGCCTGTAGCTGACTGCAACTGGAAGGAGAAGGAGATGGAGCCGCGCCGCGCCGCCGCACGCAGCAGCAAGTAGCATGGGCATGGCAAATGCATAGAGAAACGGACCCAGGTGGGGTGGATCATCGGATGCATGGTCATGGTCAGGTTTGATAGACGAAGCAACCAACCCAACCTAAATGAACTGAAAATGAACCGAACTGAACTGAACCGAACCGTGTTAAGGCCTTGTTTAGTTGGCGAATTTTTTTAGAATGATACTGTAGCACTTTCGTTGTTATTTGGCAATTAGTGTTCAATCATAGTCTAATTAGACTTAAAAGATTCGTCTCGTGAATTTCGTCTAAACTGTGTAATTAGTTTTATTTTTTATTTATATTTAATGCTTCATGCATGCGTCCAAAGATTCGATGTGACGGGGAATCTTGAAAAATTTTGCAAAATTTTGGGAACTAAACACTACCTAATTATCAGAATGAAACGTGCAGTGCAGTGCAGTGCATTGTAGTGCGCGTGTTTGTTTCAGTTTCAGGGAAATTAAGGATCGGAACTGCCGCAAACATGCTGCTTGACAAACAAAAAGGACTAGAGTACATACGAGAGGCCCAACAATGAGCAGCAAAGAGTTCTTCAGACAGACTAGCAATTGGCAAGTACTGTACTGTATCTCTCATCACTCATCAGGCAGCTAGCGATTGGCGATTGCGATACAGGCCGAGCAGCGTGTGCGATGCGGAGCTGCGTTGGAAATGGTACTCACTATCGCTAGTACACTGACGGCCAAGCGGTGGGTGGGACACTTGGACCGTGGCAGCGGGCTCAGCTGTCGCACTGCAGCTGCTGGGATGGATGAGGAGAGGATGATGCAGAGAGGGGAGCCATGCATGGCCCATGGATTCTCTTCTCCTTTCGCTAAGATGATGCATCTGATGCTTCTTCCCCTTCCTTTTGCTTTCTTTTTTCCCCCCTGTGATATATACGTACATATAGATAGATGGCACAGGCAAGCAGTGCATTTTTCACGTTGTAGATGCATGGATCCGACCGACGATTGGGATCTTGGAAAGTTGGAATCCTGCCCCTGCCCCTGCCCCCTAATGCATGCGTGCAATCTCCGGTGACAAGACACGGACGCCGACGGCCGGCGACAACAGACGACAGAATCCAGTCCCAGCCGCTGTTCTTCACGTACAGCTTCAGCTTCAGCCATATTCTCTTCCTTCTCGTGTCCATTTAGCGCAAGAAGAGAAGAGAACAGAAGAGAAGACGCTCCATCCCATCCCCTGGTCGGATTCCTTGGCTTGGCATCTTCTTCAGCTTCTTCTTGCTTGCACTTGCACCGGGTGGGGACGGGCACGGGCGGGCCCCACTTCACGTGGGAGAGAGACACCACAGGCCCACCTGCCGCTGGTCCTGTCTCCGGACCTGACCGGAGCTTGACAACGACAATGGCAGGCAGCAGGCAGCAAGATTCCCCGTCGCAATTCGCAGTCGACAGCGACTCGCCGCGGCGGCATCCATCTCTCCACAGCCAAAAATGTGATCCTGCCGCCGCCGCCGCCGCTGCTCCGCAACAACTGCAGGGATGAACAAGCGACAAGCTGCTGATTTGGGCCCAGACGACACCTCTGGGCCTGGTCGGGGTGCTGCCATAGGTCTTGGGGAGCTGGAGGCCCACGGAAACAACCTGGTCCTGCCTGCGTGTTGTGTTTCGGATGGTTCTGATCATATGGAGAGTCCATGGCCCATTGTCGGCCCTTGCAAAGCGGAGCGGAGGCGGCAGTAATAATACTCCTCTGTTGGGTCCAGATGGCAAACACAGGCGTACGTCCTGCCATGGAAGCTCAAGGAGAGGACAATTCCTCTCTCTTTTTCATTTTTAGCTTCACGAGCCTACATAAAAAAAAAATCTTCACGAGCCTGTTTTTTTGGGTCCGATCAGACAACATATATTTCGTCACTATCTACTATACAATTTTTTTCTTATAAATTATCCTTTTAATTATACTAGTTCATTTTCTAAAATTATTTATGAAAATTTAGTCACATGAAATATAGCAACTCTCATTTATCTTTTGCCCCTAGCTCCATCGAGAATAAAAAGACATCTCTAGGTGGTTACTGCTTATACCTACTCTCTCCGTTCCAAAAAGAGTATTATAGGGAACTGTGTTGGTCAAACTTTCTTAACCATGTTTCCCCTCTTATACGAATAATTAAAGGAAAACACTTGCAAAATCCCCGAAAAATATTTTTTTCCAGGACCTTTTTTTTGTCAAAATACATGAAGTAAATATAAGTTGCCAATTCACCACACTTCAAAATTGTTTGCTCTTCACATGGGTTAGACACTGGTTGCTGAATAATGAGCAAAATGCACCACAGATCCATTACCTTTTCTCCCTGTGTCACTTAGGTCCAACACCTTTCAAAGTGCAGGTTTGAGTCCTTAAACTTATTATGACGTGCACCGGAGGTCCATACCTCTTTGTTTATGTTTTGTTTTTACACAAACCTCCCTCTATTTCTTTTACTTTCACATGTGTATCCCTCCCGCCGTCCAGCTCTCCTCCGCGCATACTCATTGGCTACCGGCCATGCCCTAAGCTCGCCACCGGCTCGCCTCCACGCCCACACGCATCATGCTGTTGGTGGTGTCATGTGAGCGAGCAGGCGGCCTCCTGCCATCGTCAGGGCGCCCCAAGACTCGCTGCCATCTGGTAATTGTTGTCTGCTATGGAACATGTTTTTTAATCTCTGACATGGAACATGTTTTTTAATCAAGAAATCACTTGAATTGTTGTCTGCTAATTTGCAGTGAGTCAAGACACGATTTTTTGCTAGTATCTTGCATTGCCTAATAGAGATTTGAAGTTTCTCTTATTTCTAGTTTCCTGAATGAATTGCTTGAATTTGCCTTCTTAATTATATATGATCGGATCACAAGGATGGAAGAAGAAAACCATGGGCCTAGATAAGTGATTAGGTCTATGAAGCCAAATTGCAGGTATAATTCCTCCCTGGTTTGGTAATATGTGCCAGTAAAATTTCTACTACTTTCAGCGTACATGGTTTTTAAGTACCATTTTCATCAGTAGTGGTCTAGCTAGCTAGTTGTATATATGGATTTGGGTAGCTGCTATTTTTTTAAGTTCTGTTGCATATATATGGATTAATGTTGAGCAGAGTAGCCAAGCTTAACACAAGTATTCAAATGATTGACGTCCACTGAAAACTATCCACAATGACAGCTTTTGGTGTGTCACAGCTGAACAGAAAATACTTTGCCAGATAGAGTATGGATTGGATATTTCGTTTCATATATAATAGTCTAAAAGTCAAGAACTGCTAACAGTGGTGGGAAAGCGACGGCTGGGAAACATTGCTTTGAGTTTGGATATAGATTACTTATGTTTGCATCATCATAACATTGATTTATCTTTTGTTTTGCCTTGACACTACCACAAGGGAGCTTGGACAGATACGGCAACGCCATCCTATCGCTGATACATCTATTTCTGGCCATGGTAAGAATATAAGCAGCTGCACAAAATGGTTATTTGTGGCTCTTCTTTCTCATCTGAACTTGCTATATAGGTTGGATTGGAGGACCTGTAGTTGAATGACAACCAAATACCATATCTAGCTGGGATAGAGGCTGCTTTGGCTGGTTGGTGTGAGATATTGATGACAATATATCTTGAGCAAAATCCCTGTGTAAGTATTTCATAAATTGTACATGTAATCCTTCAGTGTTTCTATATAGATCAGAAAAGGAGTCAATATTCACATGCATTATAATGTCACAATCATTGAAAAAATAGGCTTTACTTTTATCTCTACCTAAGATCTTTTTTAATTTTATCACAGAAATTTTTGGGGTGTTGTATTTTCCAAAACTTTATCGAATGAATTTATTTATCTAATCTAATTTTTTTATTTAACCTGTAGGATCATGGAATCATGTCAACAAAATTTGCTGAATGAAGAAATGAAGATTCAGAATTGAAGTGCAAGTGTCTGCCATGCGCAAAGCTTTTTAAATAGGATAGATCCCAATGTATAAGAAATAAAGGAGTATGTAATATCTACATGGTGTATATGGATAATTGACTCTATTTTCTCTAGTACTAAATGAACACCTTTCATGTGGTTTTCGGTCTGCTATACTATGGTGTTAGTTGATCTCCACCAATAGGTCCAACGCCCTATTGGGCCCTTAGATCTGCGCCCTGATCGGGGACGCCCAACCCTAATGTGGTTGGTGGGCCCCTGTCGCACAGCACTATGAATAGAGGAGTGGGGAACTGGGCTCGACTAACGAAGTTGACCGGAGCCGCCGCAATCCCACCACAGAGAAACCTAATCCGATCTAAAGGAGTGCTGCCAGCGATGGGATGCCCCACCGCACCGCCATCGCCCTTGCAGTGTCACCACCGGTCCACTGCATCGCCACCACGACGCCAACAACCCCACGGTACCGGCGTCTACCCTGCTGCGGTGCAACTACGCAAAGGCGAGGAGGCTTACCCCAGATCTACGGTTACAGAGGTACACTATGATACTAACATATGGTTTCCAAAGTAAATATGGTTATGTGTGTATTAAAAACACTTCTGCATACTATATTAGCAATAATAAAAAAATAGAAGAACATAATAGCGTATCAACTTTGCTTGATATGAAATTTAAAATGTCTTTACAGGATGCAGACACGCTTGACACCGTCTAAAGAAAGCGTCTCTATGTCTTTTATAGACACGCTTAATACCAACGTCTTATGTCTTCTAGACACGCTTGACATCGTTTCTAGAGAGCGTCTCATGTTTTCTAGACACGTTTGACAAAACGTACCTACAGTTCCTGACACGGTCCGTATGGAGACGCTCCAGACACGCTTTACTTAAGCATCTCTACACTTCACTAGAGATGATATAAAGCGTATCTAACATAGAAATAAATCGTATCTAGAGGGGTGGGGGTTCTTGTAGTGACCTGTCACGATGCGCGGAGCACGCCGAACAACGCCATCCGCTCCATCAACCGGAGCGTGCTGCAGTACGTGCCCTGCTCCGTTGCCATCCTCGTGGACCACGGCCTCGTGTCCAGGTAGGCGTGCGCCACCACTGCCAACAGCCTCTCCAGCGAGCTAGGGCATGGCCGATGAGCCAATGAGCGCGTGCGGAGGAGAGCTGGACGACGGGAGGGATGTGCATGTGAAAGAAAAAGAAATAGAGGAAGGTTTCTGTAAAAAGACAACATAAACAAAGAGGTATGGACCTCCGGTGCACGTCATAATAAGTTTAAGGACCCAAACATACACTTTGAAAGGTGTTGGACTTAAGTGACACAGGGAGAAAAGGTATTATCTGATGGAGACTAGTCTGCTAAATTTCAAATCGTCGGGTCCACTAATTGCCACTGGTTTCTGATTGAGAGAATTTCTTATTTAACACCAGACAAATGACCCGTTCCTTTCTTGGCCCTCAAAAAATTTCCGTTCTCTATTTGATACCGAGTTCATCTTTCATTCCTTATACGACATTCCGTTAGATTTTTCATCCGTGAACCGTTAACTGCCATGTGAAAAGGTGATTTTGCCCCTGTGGGCCCCACCACCCTTCTCCCTCCTCTCCTCCCTTTCTCACTCCTGTCCGCGCCCGGACACAGATTCAGTAACTTTGCTCGTAAGTCACGTCGTAACTTTCCTCCACATCTAGCCGGACATGTTGGATCCTACAGCTGCCACGTTTGCAAGTAAGAGGAGCGCAGCACTTGTTGCTGTGGAGCCCCCGAGGAGCCTTTCTCTCACGAGCGGCGATCACCACCCGGCGAGCTCCTCCTTGCCGGCGGCCTCATGTACGTCGGGGTTGACCCCGAGCCCGTTGAATTGAGCACTTGCACTACAGTTTTGCTGGCGACAGTGGCGGAGCCAGGATTCCAAACTTGGGTATTCCTACTTCCATGTCAATAAAAAAAATAAGTTGTTTTTAACTGCAATGAGTGAAAATACTACAAAATATGAGCCAATTTGAGAGGCTGTTTTCTTACTGTTTTGGGCTTCAATGAGTGAAAATACTACAAAATATGGCATTATACATATACATATACATATACAAGTATATACACATATATACATAGAAGTGTGCTAAAATAGTTGGGTATTCTTGGGAATACGGGGAATACCCTCTGTATCCGCCCATGGCTGGCGAGGAGCTATCGTGGCAGCAAGGCGGCGGCGGCGGCTCCAGGGCCGCACGGTGCCACCACGTCGAGCTTCTCCGACTCTCCGAGTGCTCCAGCTATGGCGGGCTCTCGTCTCGACGGAGCAGCAATAGCGGCATAGCACCTACGGTTCATACGCACGAGCGTCGCCGCCGCCGCGAAGTCCGAGCCCGCGCCGGAGAAGAAGGCTGCCAAGGAGGCCGGCGTCCCTCGGAGCGCGGCTCGCGGGTTCCTCAACGCCATCTTCAACGGCAGGCCTGAGCCGCCAATGCCACCGTCGTCGTCACGGGGGGCGGAGTCCGCGTGCTCCACGGCGTCCTCCTACTCGTGCTCAGGTCGTCCAGGAACTGGAGCAGCAGGAGGCGAGTTGGGCATCGTCGTTGTCACGGTGGGGACGTGGATCGACTCTTGCGCGATGGCGCGGGCGTCGTCATCGTCACGGCAGGGATGCGCCACCATCGCAGAGGCGCCGCCGCCGTGGGGATGCGCCCCGGCCGAGCGTCATCAAGCTCGCATCCTTGGTCCTCATCTCCGCGCGGACGCGCCACCATCGCAGATGCGCCGCCGCGGCGCGAGCTCGCCCCTACCGCACGCCGCCACCACCTCCACGCGCGGATGCGCCCCGTCCAAGCGCCGCCGTCGCGGGGCCACTCCCCAGCCGAGAAGGAGGGAGAAGGGGAGAAGGGTGGTGGGGCCCACAGGGCCAAAATCGTCTTTTCACATGGCAACTAACGGTTCACGGATGAAAAATCCAACGGAGTGTCGTATAAGGAATGAAAGTTGAATTCGATGTCAAATAGGGAACGAAAAATTTTTGAGGACCAATAAAAAAACGGATCATCTATCTGATGTCAAATAAGGAATTATCTCTTTCTGATTGGCCCCCAGCTGCCCCGAGAATCAGAATCTTCCAGTGTGGAAGCTACCCTTGGTCACTCACATGCTCCCCGATCGGAGTCTGGAGGATCCGAGACACAAATCACAAATGTCTCTTCGTTCGAACAGTTGAAGTGTCCTTTAGAAACCATTTGAGTCGTCATTCTCTCCTTGGAATTTCGGATGCATGGTTGTGTTGACCCGGACGCTTCCATATGCTTACTGGATTGTTATTAATTAATTAAACAGATGATCTCGATACGAGATTCTGCACAGCGACAAGGAGATAGCTTAGGGGCCGTTTGATTCGTTAGTTTTGGAGAAATTAAAATCTACATAATAGATTACGCTATTTGAATTAGAATTTGACATTCCATAACTTTCCTAAACTTATAAATAAACATATCTCAAATTCATAGGGTGGGAGATGGAAATAAATTCTATAGATCACTTTACTATAATTCTACTCTCCAACTTATAGCATACTCTTCAACTCACTTCTCTATAATAAAAATGCAACATATAAGTACGTCCCTTATATGTCTAACAATAAATATACAAATATATTTCATATATAACTATATTAGCTTAATTAATCTATGTTTAAATTATAATTATTAGAATGAATTCAATTCCAAGATCCAAATGAGCCCTTAGAGTTTTTGTAGACTAGAATCACGAGAATATCTTGTTGAGATTCGATCCATGGCCAGCGAATTCTTATTCATTCATGCTGTAAGAACGAAGGTGATGAACTACAGTATATCATCATCATGACTTGTTTTAATTAATTTATTACATGCATCAAGAAAGAAATCTCGCACCTTGACCAAGCTTATTGGCACATTTTTTCGTTTACATTATATATACTACTTCTGGAATCCGATATCACTAGTACTACTATGTACTAATATATGAGAGTAGGAATAAAAAAATCTTAAGTAATGCAAAGCCGGCTGAAGCTGATTTGTTGTGAGAGAAAAAAAAAATATTCCATAACTGATAAGCTGATAAGTTCAAGCGAACAGGACGTAAGCTGCTCCTTGTTAATTGCCTGCTAGTAATGACACATGTGAGGTCCTCTTGTTTGTTTATCTTAGCATTATTCTTGGTTTCTTCATTTAGATATATCGTCTTTTCAAGATGCCTGTCTCTGAAACGACTTCAATTTCTTGCTGAGTGATGAAGTGAATAATGAATCAATATCCAGCAAGGAGCTCCTTTCTGTAAGCTGTGCATGCGTGATGCTACAAATAAATGGATAATACCATGCATATGTGAAGTAAATAATCTAAACAACTTGGAATGAAAGTGGCGGTTACCTAACGAATATATACTATATTAAGGCTGCATGCATTCATCCTGTACTTAACCATTTTAGCATCCATGTTCATTCCTCTTATTTACATCGAGAGCTGAATACAAGGCATATGCATATATTGCAGCTACTTAATTAACTTGGATTAGTAATGCAAGTTCATCCCCAACCCCAACCCAACCACACCTCCCCCGTACGTTCACAAGAAAAGGCTACATTATTTCCCTTGAACTTGGCCCTCTTCACATCCAAGTTCATCACATAACAAACCTCACCTCCCCCGTTAACAAGAAATAGCTTATCCTGAACAGTCTTCCCTGTAAACAATGTTTGACCTAGAAACAATGCAAGAAGAGAGAGGTTATTAGTTTATATACGTCCATAGCATAGTTATACTATATATGGTCCATCCCCAACCCAACACATTTGTACTACTATTATACAATCTTCAAAGTCTATTGGCTTTTATTTGGACAATGTCACCAAGGACCAAAGTTATATATTGTACACTAGTCCAAAGAGATAGAAGAGGCAGTGCACTGCCCCTCGCCGGCCTGCGACGAGAAAAATTTCGATCCATCTCAGCTCCTTGCTGGAATATAAGTGTGGGGGGGTCGTCTGAGGAAGGTAGTACATAGTGTTTCCAGACTCCTTTAGGCTGGATTGGGGTGGATTTGTGTGCAGCCAAACAAGCCCTTAAAAGAGATCTTGTCGTTCCAACAGATCCTTTGAATTTGGCCTTTGCAGGCCTGAAAACGCCATCAAATCTCCACGGTCACACGCTCCAGAGAAAAACCAAACATATGCACGCAATGCAGTGGGCAGCACTACTTTGCTGCTGCTGCACAAGTAGTATACCATGTGTGCTTCTGAACTGCACAAAATTGGGTTGGGTCTTTTCGGTTGCACCGTTGCAGCCCGTGAGAAAGGTACTTATTAGGCCACGCAATACTCCTAGATTTGAACCGCAGAGAGTCAAATTTGGGTGCCTGGAATTGTTGTCCGGACGAGGACGATCCACAAAGTACCTTTCTACACGAACAACCACTTTCAATCTGATTGTTCTGGTCCCCCAGAAAAAGAAAGAAGTAAAAGCTTGTTCTGCTACGGCCGGACTGCATGCATTGGAACAAACTTTCTGAAGCACGCAGGCACGCCTTCCAGCTGCCGCGCCACTGCATGCTAGCCTACCGTTCAGTCCTATAGGCCACTAGCAGCTGCCTTCAATTGGAATTTGGAAGCAGCTGACCGGCAAAAGCACCACGGAGATGTGGAGATGGAGTAGAAAAGAGGCGCCGCGCCGCCGCAGCTTAGCAAGCAGTGTCAACGCGTACCAGTATGGTATATATGGCATAGAGAAATGAACCAACCTAACGCAGCTGAACTGTTTATCAGAAAGAAACGTGCAGTGCGTGTGCATGTGTTTGTTTCAGGGGGGGAAAGCAAAGAAAAAGCAAAGATGGCACCATTGCAGGAACATGCATGCAGCTTGACAGAATCACAGAAAGGAAAGGACCTGATGAGGTTCGTTTCAGGCACGTACAGTAAAGGAGTATATGCACTGCTGGAGCAGCAGATGCCGACTGAAGAAGAGGTAGGTACAGTAGAGGTAGGCCCTGACCAGGCAGACAGGGCGCCTGGGAATGGATCGTACAAATTCGAGGGCCGAACAGAGCCCCCAACTCATGGGCCTTCTTTTATGGATCGTTTAAGGGCTGTGTAATGGAACAAGTCGATTTGGATTGGATTCTGCTGTAGAAGGGCTGGATTCTAGAGTTGGCTCGAGTCAACATGTACGGATAATAGAACAGGGCCGGCCCGCGGATCGGGAGAAGGATCCGTCTCTTGAAGCCCTCGCTAGTCGCGACCTAAGGGGCGGCGCGGGCCCTCGGAGCTGAGGGTCAAGGCGGCGGAGGTTGCGGCGGCGGCGGCGGCGGCGGCGGCAGCTGCGATTCTACATTCGAGATGGTTCCTCGTCAAGATCCGTTACTCGCCAATGCTAGAGCTTGAGGGCATCAGTTCGTCGGGCCCCATCTCTTCTCCATCCGTCGCCAAGATCCCCACCTGCCGCTCCTCATGGCCCCCGAGCCGCTGATCGGGCCTCCGATGTAGGAAAGAGAAGCCGTCCCGCCAGGAAGCAGCGTCGCCCCTCTCCATCCGCCAAGCGCCGTGAATCAGGGCCGACCCTCTCCAGCCGCCTGTAGGAAGAGCCGGCGCCTCTCCCAAAGGTTATTCCTTCGATCTGTTCTTCCGATAAGAAATTGTTCCTTCGATCTGTTGATGTGGCTTCATTGTCAGCTACGGAGTACTTACAATTAGTTCAGCTGCATCATCAGTTCCCACAGTTCGGTAATGTAGTTGCAAAGTGCAGAGAACTCATGTCTTGCACTAGATATTGTATCAATAGAGTGATCAGTTATTTCTAGATTCTAGATGCAAATCCGGTTGCTTGATGCTGAAATAATATGATGACTAAACTGGTGCCGGCATTTCAAAATAGAAAATTTTCATTTTTGCTCTTATGGCTACTTAAAATTATTTGGACAGAGACACCACAGATCGGTACTATTTGGTAGATGTGCTCCAACAGATCGGTACTCTTTTGTAGATGTTCTTTGTATGTGGACTGTGGCATTCAATTTTCATCATCCAGACCTCTTTGTTAGTGCTTCTGAAACATTGAGCTAATCTTCATCCTATATTCTTGTGAAATGTCCAATAGCGGTAGAGTTAATAAGTTATTTTAAGTGTCGTTAATATCTATTTGAGACTGTAATGAACCTGAAACATTGATCTTCCTTGCACAAAGTAGATTAGAGTTCATGGTAGGGTCCTGCATAGTTGCAGTAACCTGATTTCCTCATCTGACACTTTTTGCAAGCTTTGTTTTAGTATCAGGGATGCATGATTAGAATTTAGAAAAAATACGTACAGGTTACCAGTATCATGAGTGAATATCACTTTTACGGTTACTAGTAAATGGGACTTTCTGTTTTCTGAAAAGTACAGTACAATAGTATTGTATAAACTTGTACTTGTGATATGCTGCAACATCAATTCCAGATTTTGCTTTAGTTGTATTGCTAGCTGTATAAACTGTACAGTTGTTTCAGTTCTATGCTTTTTTCTATACAATTGTTTCAGTGTACCGTAGAAATAGCTTGCTAGAGCTGTGCTGACTGCACTTATAATCTTGTGATATAGGTATTATGGAGAGGGTTTCATCAGCAACAGCAGCATAAGTTGAGGATAGTCTTGATGCTATCTCCACTGATCAGTCAGGCCGGTCAGGGAAAAAGAGGGCTAAGATATAGTCTTGCGTGCTGCTCTAGGTGCTCAGATGTTCTTTAAGGGTGAACACATACATGTCGGATGTGCCGCTCATGTGCTCAATATAATGGTCCAAGCTGGATTGCAAGTCATACCAAATGCAGTTGGAAGGGTAAGAGACATTATCAAGGTTGTCACATCTACACCTTCTCGTCTGCAAACATTCAACTCAATCATTCAGGCATTAGGTCTCAAAGGCAAGTCGGGGCTGGTTCTAGATGTTCCCCACCGCTGGAATGCTACGTATGACATGTTAAATGAAGCTCTGAAATATAAAGCAGCTCTCAACAGATTCGCAGCAGAGCAGTATCAGGATGTTCCTAGTGAACAAGACTGGCAGAAAGCTGAATCGCTTCACGAATTCCTAGAACAGTTCAGTGAGGCTACAAAAGCATTTTCTACGGATAGGCATCCAACGGCCCACCTCTTTCTGAAGATGTTGATGGCAGTTCGAGATGTATTGCTTGATGAGACGTGGAATACCAATGAACTGCTCAATGAGTTGGCTGAAGCTATGTATACCAAGTTTCAGAAATACTGGGCTGCGCCTAGTATGGTACTTCTCATAGCTGCTGTCCTGGACCCATCAATGAAAGCTGATTTTGTCAGGTTCTTTTACTTGACTGTTGAGAATGCAGAAGCGGAAGCGAAGATGAGAGAGCTTAGACAATACTTGAAGAAATATTATCTATAGTACGAGAGGGTTGTGAGGAACAACACAGGTCCTGTCTTCGTTTCATATGAAGAGGAAGTTTTAAGTCAGGACGAATCGAGTTCTTCTGGACTTCGTGGCAAACGGCGTGTAGAGCTTGCATTTGCTCAATTTTCATCACAAAACTCGAGTACTCGCTCAGAAAGATCAGAACTGGATATGTATTTGGATGATCCTAGAGTAGTTGTGTGACCGACAGAGAACTTTAATGTTCTAGCATGGTGGAAGAAAAACACGGATGCCTATCCTATCTTGTCTTTGATGGCCAGAGACTTCTTGTCTATTCCTGTTAGCACAGTGTCCTCAGAATCTGCTTTTAGTGCTGCTGGAAGGATACTTGGTAAAAATAGGACATCTCTCTCCAGAAACTCTTGAAGCGTTAGTCTATGCGAAAGATTGGTTGATTGGCTTTAATGATGCAGAAGAAGGTGATTGTCATATTTCAGATACATATTGCAAAGCCGATTTTATTTACATAGTGTTTTAATATGTTTGTCTTATTCAATGCAGGTCAACCAATGACCGGACATCGTATGTTTGAATCAGATGAAGAAGTAGATGATTGACAGGTTAGTGCCCTAGCTATTGGTTCACAAGGAATGTTGTTTCACTAGGAATGTTGTGATATTCATTGTTTAAAAAACAACTTAATTAGACCCTTTATTTGCATGATTGATGTTTGCTATATGCAATTGATCTTCCTTGTCCACTTAGTTTTTGTGTTACGAATGCTAGCGTCACTGTTACTAATGTTCCATTTATTATTTAGCCAATTTCTAGAATATTGAGCTGTGTTTTCTGCTTGAGATAAATTTCATTCATTGTCTTATACAGGACCTCTGAGATGTCAATATGAAGGGAGACCTGTAACTTGTGTATATATTAGGGCTTAGTTTCTTGTTCCATATTTGTTTGGAGTTAGAACTTAGAAGCAAGGCTTCTCATGGCATCTCCACAAGAATCCAATTCCCTGTGTTTGAAGCGGAAGCTTGTTGATGACTGCCTGTCAAAAGACTGCAAATCTCGCCGTGTCAAATCTGAGAATGTTGTGACGCTAGGGGCCCTCATTCGATTCATTTGCTAAACGGAACATCTTTGAGCATGGTTGACACTTGACACAACTCAAGCTGTCATTTTTTAGCATGGTTGACACTTGACACAACACCTGTGGTGTTCTTCTTTGTTTTGCGTTCTTTGCTTGCTATATATTAGTTAGTTTCTTCTTGAATTTAGGATTGCAGCTGGTATTTCGGCAGTTGGAAACTGGTAGCTTTATCTTTGAGCAAGGCTGAGATGTAATGATTCAATACCCTTGTACTGAGTGATGAGTCGTAAGTGAACCAAGGTACCACTTTAGTATATTATATTTTATTTGTGAAATGCAGGCAGGCACTAGCGCTCTGCACTGCACTGCGCCAGCCGGCGAGTGTGTATCTGTACACTGTAACCAGCGATCAGGCCCTAATACTGTCCAAGGATCCAATAACCAGCGAGTGTGTATCTGTACACTGTAAAAGGATCAGGCCCTAATACTGTACAAGGATCGGGCCCGAGGATCTAGATAGGAGTGGATTGGAGCAGGGTATAATTTAAAACGAACAGGGCTGGATCGGACTATCCTCCATAAAAAAGGGTTTGGATCAGAATTGATCTATTGCTAAAGTATTTAGGATTGGGGTGGGTTTAGGAGTGGATCACGATCCATTCCCAGGCGTACACAGGGCTCAGGACGCTAGAGTGAAAATGCCAGATTTGCGAGGGCATGTTTGGTTCACCCCTCCTAAGGTGTAGTCACCTAGATCAGCTAACTGGGTGATTAAAAGGTGGACTTTAGTCCCATTTAACAATACTTGGGTGACTAGTTGACTAATGCATTTTTAGTCCCGTTTAGTAATAGTGTTTGCGTAAAGGTGATTAAATGAGATTAGATTTAGGAGGTGAGGAGTGAACCAAACACCCTCTAACCCCGGAACAGAACCAAATACTGTACGCTAAAACCAGAATGCTTGGAGCAACTTGAGACGGAGATCGAAGAGGCTGATGTAGTGCTGTGCGTGCAGACGACATGCATGGAGATGGAGTCGTTTTCGCTGAGTAGGAGTAGGAGTAATGACGGCCAAGCGGTGGGACGGTGGCAGCGGACTCAGCTGTCGTCGCTCTGCAACCATCTGCAGAAGAAGAGAGCCTGGCTTGGCTGCAGCTGGGATGAGGATGCAGAGGAGCCATGCATGGCCCTGGTCCATGAATACGGCTGCTCGTCTTCAAATCCATGTGTATAGGTAGACATTCCTAGATGGCACTGGCACGCAGTGCATCATTGTTCACGTTGTAGATGGATGGGTCCGACGGACGACTGGGATCTTTGGAATCCTGACCCCTAGTGCGTGCAATCTCTGGTGACAAGACACACGGACGCCGACGGCTAGAACAGAATCCAGTGCAGCCGTTGTTCTTCTTTCACGTACAGCGACCCGGTCGTAATCATAGATATGTATGATGGCATGATCCGGATTGAATTTACTCTGTTCAGTAACAAGGCACCATTTCAACGGAGAGAAAACACAAGAATTTTAAACGATCCAATTCCCATGGGAAAAATTCCTATGAGACCACTAATCTTGTGGTACAAGAGAATACTTGCCAACGATTCCTTTGAAATTCCTATGGATTGGGGCATGCAAGTCTCTTTGGAACACATGATAAACATAGCAATAGAATGCCGTGACATCTTGAATAGTACTATAAGAAAACTACAAGATTGAACGCTTGGATGGAGTGCGAAAAAGACACAAAAATTTGATGAGAGAGTGTACACAAAGAAAATTTCCCACGAGGTTGAACCTCTTGTAAAATTCCTCCAAATTCCTATGAAACATGACATTCCACATGAATTTCATAGGACTCGTAGGAACTAACTAAATCCTTTGTTCCAAAGGACTTATAGGAAATTTTCCTATTCCATTCCAATCTTCTAGAATTCCTTCACTTTTTCTTCGTTCCAAAGCAGGCCTAAAGGAATCAACGTAGGAATCCTCTAGAGAATTCTTACGTTGTTTCCAAAGGCATCTTCCAAAAATGTTTATTTGTTTCAAATACTATAGGATTTCAACTGTTAGGGCATTTCATTCCTCCGGTTTTTTTCCCTAACCATATTTTAGGTCAGTCAGCTACTCAGCTTCAGCCATATTCTCTTCTTCTTGTTGTGTTCATTTTAGCTGCCTTCACTTAGCTTTATTTATTTAGCGCAAGAAGAGAAGAAGAAGACGCTCCCATGGTCGGATTCCTTGGCATCTTCAGCGAGGTGAGGGCGGGTGTGGCCCACTTCACGTGGGAGAGACAGCGCCCCCACCTGCTGTTCACTCCAGACAGTACATGGCGGCGAGATTCCCCCTCGCAATTTGGTGCAGCCTTTCTTAAAAAAGAGTAAAGTTCATGGCCGGTCCTCAAACTTGTAGAGGTATATCATCCCGGTCCCTGAACTCATAAAATATGTCGTTTTGGTCCTTAAACTCTGTTTGGGTCTCATATACATCCAAACGGGTTTAGCCCCACATGTCATCTCTATCTCTCATCTCTCACCTCTCTCACGACCATGGTCAGCTCACTTGCGCACCGCTGTCCTCCATGAGAAGCCGCCCCATCGAGCTCAGACCGGCAAGTCCACGCCGACGAGAAAAAAACCCTGCTTGCTCCTCGCTCCGTTTTGGGCAGCAGCCTTCACTGCCGGCGAGGCGGCGAGTCCGTCTTGACGAACTCCATCCGTCTTTGCTCCTGCGTTGTCGGCATGCGAGCTCGCCAGACGAGCATGTGGGCCGCTTATCGTGCAGCCCTTCTTTGCCACATCGGCAAGCGGAAGCGGCTGGCAAATGAGAGAATGCCGCCGGTCGGTTCGCGCCATGACGGACAAAGGCCGAGCGCTACGCTGCCAGCGAGCCACGCCGCGCGCTTAGGGGTAGCCGAGCGTCGTCGTCGCCGATCGTCTTTGGTCTGCGCCACCATGGTCCCCGCCCTGCTTCGCCCACCCACCGACCACAAAGACGCCGCGCTGCTTGTACGCGCCGACGAGGTCCATAGTTGTTGCCGTGCGAGCCGAGGCCCATATGCGTCGCCGTCTAGACAATGATAGCGGCGATGGTGGTGAGGCAGTACGCCAAAGTGCCGATGTCTGCAGACGCGCCCAGCGGCGTGACGGCAGCGGCGGCGGCAATCGCAGGCATAAGCAGCGATGTGATCGCCGCCGCCGTCGGCGAGGCGGCGTACGCATGCGTAGCGGCGGCAAGCGCCGACCACGACTGGATGAGAGGAAGAAGATAGTTTTTTTTCAAAACAACCCCTCGTGAAGTTTCTAAATATTAGTGCTATTTTTGTGTCTAGGCATGTCGGTGCAGAAAGTGACCAACACGTAAATATTTGTAGTTTTGTCATACATTGTGATCGGATATGGCCTAGCACTCAATGACACAGGGTTTATACTGGTTCAGGCAACGTGCCCTACGTCCAGTTTGAGTCGGTCGATGACTTTATTCCTGAGCCCAGGTGCTCGAAGTTTGCTGTGGGGTTACAAACGGAAGGGAGAAAGATAGGGGGTACAAGAGGTCCGGTCGGACTTTGGTCGGAAGTGCCGAGAGTGGCGTGAGCTCCGCTATGTGCTAAGTGTTCGAGCGTGTGCTCGAGGTTTGAACCCGGTGGTTCTATTGTTGTATGTTGAATCGATGTAGGTGAGCTGAGGGATCGTCCTTTTTGGGAGAGAGCGCATCCCTTTTATAGATGAAGGGAATGGCCTTACAAGTGAGAGAGGGATAGTGTACGTATGCTAAGTCTTGTTGCCCACGCCGTCGGGTACAAGATGATTGTAGGCGCCCATAACACTGTTAATGTCAGATGCACATGGGAGGTTGCATCGTCTTCTTATGATATGGCAGACGTCGGTGCCTGCCATACTGTTGATGCTCAGAGGCATGTATGGGGTTTTACCATATTTGCCTGGTATGGTAAATGTCGGCGCCCACAATACTGTAGGAAAAATGTCGGCGCCCACAACACTGCTTGGGTTCTGATATGCCAGGAAGATTGCAGGGTACCCTTCTGACATGTCCTGTTGGTACTGTCCTGTAGATGTACAAGGTACGATCCTTGGTATTGCGGTTGACTTGAGTGCCCTGCCTTACTTTCTCCGTCTGTTTCCTGGTCCTCACCGAGCGGGCGTCCTCGGTCGGTTGGTCCCAGTCGGCTCTGATTGCGCCAGTCGGAGAGGAGCTGCAAGCAAGGGTTTGGCGCATTCCCGGTCGGAGAGGCCGTCAAGAGGCGGGCTGGAGTCGGAAGCGAGCGATGTTCTTCTTCTGGTCGGAAAGGCGGGCCGGAGTCGGAAGCGGACGTCGTTCCTTCTCGGCCAGGCCTTCCGGTTGGAGATTGGATCGCCCTTCCGGCTTGTCGTTTAGGTTTTTGAGCCGGTCCAGGAGTTGCGCGTCGTTTGCAATGTTGTCTGCTAGGCCTAGCCTTTGTTAGAAAGCCGGTCAATGAGGGACCCCGGATTTATGAACCCGACAAGACGATTTTGTAAATAGCCCCCACTATTCTTCTATTTCAAACAAAAGTCTTATCTCGGTACACGGGTACAGATCCATACCCGTTAGGATAAATATGAGACCCAAATAAAGTTTGAGGACACAAACGACACACTTTCTGAGTTTGGGGACCGAAACGACACACCACTATAAGTTTGAGGACCTACCGTGAACTTTACTCCTTCCAAAAAAAATTGATGCAGTCGACAACGACTCGCCGCGGCGGCATCCGTGTAACTTGGGCTGGAAGCAGGAGACACCTCTGGGCCCATTAGGCCTGGTGTGGGGTGGGGGGGTCTTGGGGCGCTGGTGGCCCACGGAGACAATCTGAGCCTGCCTGCATGTTGTGTTTCGGATGGTTCTGATCGTATGGAGAGTCCGTGGCCCATTGCCGGCCCTTGCAAAGCGGAGGTGGCAGTCATACTCTTCTGTTGGGCCCAGATGCCAAACACAGAAGGCGTCCTGCCATGGAAGCTGAAGGAGAGGAGAATTCCTCTCTCTTTTTTTGCTTCTCGTGGCTGCTTTTTTTTCTTTTTTGTGTTCACACATGTATAGTTTTTATCATTATCTAACTATAGAATTTTTTATTATAAATTAGCCTTTGAATTATACTAGTTGATTTTCCTACAATATATTGCATGAAAATTTAGCCACCTAAAGTATAGCAACTCTCATTTTTCTTTTGGTCGCTCCATCAGAGAATGAAAAGATCTAGGTGGTTATTGCTTCTGACTACTCTCTCTATTCCAAAATAAGCTTTCTGAAGAGTCAAACGCTTTTAACTTTGACCAAATATATATATATATATATATAATATTAATTAACATTTATAATATATAATTAGTATCATTAGATAGATCGTTGAATCTCTTTTTATAATAAACTTATTTAAAGATACAAATATTGTTAATATTTTTTTTACAAACCTAGTCAAAATTAAAAAAAATTTGACTGGCACGAAAACCATAGCAATACTTATTTTAGGACGGAGGGAGTATGTCACATCGGCAATACATACGGACAAGAAGATTCTTATGACCTATTACTTCCGGTCAACAATTTATAACAACGTTCATGCATGAAAAAACTGTATAAAACAAATTGGCTAGCTGATCCAAAACGTCATATTTTATTGACTAGAGGGAGTATTTACCACACAGCACGGCATGAACCAGACCACTTAGAGAAATTCTGAGGTGAAACATCGAACAAATATGGAATTTCCATTCTAAATTACATGTCATTTTGAGTTTTCTACATCACTTTTGCTATACACAGAGATGTATACGATGTGTCTAGCTAGATACACACTAAAAGCTATGTTAAAAAAAATACCAAAACAGAAAACATCGTCTGTGTTTGTATTTGGAGGAATGTGGTACCTTGATTTCTACGTTGACCTATTCTCTTCGGTGCACCGTTGCACACGTTGACCGTGTTGACTCTTCTGATTGTATAGCTAGCCAGCTAGTACGATTTAGTCCTTTGGGATATAAGATCTCGAGTCTTTGTACCTTGTTTTTTTTAGTCTTCATATATTGTGGGTCTTTATCAAAAGAAAAGAAAAATCTCCGTGGGTGGCTTATCTTATTAATTAGAGCATGGTTGTTTGAATGTGACGTTAGAGTGAATGTCACTGCGTGAGTGCCAAGTGCCAACAATTGCCATGAACTTCGTCATGGCATGCAGGACAAGAATGTACTGTATATCCGAAGGAAGACTACTGATACGCGCTTCTCTCTGTTAACAAACATTCAGCCAAAGAGTCAAAGTCGTGTCTTTGCAGGAAAAAGTCAAAGTTGCCGTACATTGTTTTTGACTCAAAGTCGTGTCTTTGCAGGAAAAAGTCAAAGCTGCCGTACATTGTGTTTTTCGATGGAAGCACCCTATATACATTGTTTTTCGAGGAAAGTACACTGTATGTATGCTCCATCTGTCTCAAAATAGAAGTCATTCTCGCTTCCTGAGAAGTTAATTTTTTTTTAACTTTAACCAATTATATATAAACGAATATTAATATTTATACATAATTAGTATCATTAGATAAATCGTTGAATATACTTTCGTAATAAACTTTGTTGGAGATATACATGGTGCACGTATTTTCAACAAACCTAATCAAAGTTGAGAAAATTTGACCTGCACGGATCCCATAATGACTTTCTTTCTGAGACGGAGGGAGTACATGTAATATAACCTCCATTTTTCTAGAAAAAGATATTCATTTATAAAACCATTCTTGGTTTTTCAAATCAAGCTCACAAAACACAGACACACAAATGGACTATTTAGATGCC